>CAWUFW010011207.1:0-632121 GCA_963921515.1 Calotriton arnoldi
TCAGGACCAGTACTGGGCTGAAAGATGCAGCACTGAGGTCTCTCCTGATAACAGGTGAGTAAATCAGAATTCGGATTTCGGCTGATTTTAGAGGAATATTTGTATGTTTCAAAAATCAACACTTAGAAACTTTTTCAGCAAAAAGCAGGCAATGATATCCTATGGAAGGAAATTCAAGTTACTGGTAAGTACGGTTAAAATTACTTTTGAGGATCAGTACTGGGCTGAAAGATGCAGCACTGAGGTCTCTCCTGATAACAGGTGAGTAAATCGGAATTCGTATTTCGGCTGATTTTAGAGGAATATTTTAAAGTTCCAAAACTCCACACTTAGAAGAATTTCCAAGTGAAACCAGTCAATGTTAGCCTATGTAAGGAAATTCAAGTTACTGGTAAGTACGGTTAAAATTACTTTTCAGGACCAGTACTGGGCTGAAAGATACAGCACTGAGGTCTCTCCTTATAACAGGTGAGTAAATCGGAATTCGTATTTCGGCTGATTTTAGAGGAATATTTGTATGTTTCAAAAATCAACACTTAGAAACTTTTTCAGCAAAAAGCAGGCAATGATATCCTATGGAAGGAAATTCAAGTTACTGGTAATTACGGTTAAAATTACTTTTCAGGACCAGTACTGGGCTGAAAGATGCAGCACTGAGGTCTCTCCTTATAACAGGTGAGTAAATCGGAATTCGTATTTCGGATGATTTTAGAAGAATATTTGCACAATGGTGAAGGGAGGGGCGGGGCCTGAGGTGACATCTGCAGCAAACGCGCCCCGTGGCGCGTTTTGAGTTGGGGGATTAAGTCCCTTGAATCCTGAGGGTCCCTAGGGCCAACTAGCCCACCAGGAACCTCCAATATGTGCCAGGAGGCTGCGTTGCAGAGACGTGTAGAGAGGCCACACCCTTTACACCTCTCTGCAACGCAGCTCTGTGGCGCTTTCTGGATGACCTGTTGGGCTAGTTGGCCCTCAGGGACCCTCAGGATTGAAGGGGATTTAATTCCCCATCTTAAAACGCGCCACGGGGCCTGTTTGCACACATGTCACCTGAAGCCCCGCCCCTCCCTTCACCACTGTGCAAACGCGCCCGTGGCGCGTTTTAAGTTGGGGGATTAAGTCCCCTTGAATCCTGAGGGTCCCCGGAGTCCAACTAGCCCACCATATACCTCCAAAAGCGCCATCAGAGCTGCGTTGCAGAGAGGTGTAAAAGGGCGTGGCCTCTGTACACCTCTCTGCAAGGCAGCTCCCTGGCGCATACTGGAGGTTCCTGAGTGGGCTAGTTGGTCCCCAGGGACCCCCAGTATTCAAGGGGATCGTTCCCTCTGCAAACGCGCCAGGGGCGCGTTTGCAGAGTGGTGAAGGAAGGGGCGGGGCCTGCGGGCCCGATCGTTTTTAAAAAAATAATAATTTTTGTCCCTGAAGGGGGCTGTGTGGCCCCCCTTCCTTTTTTTGTTTTTGGGCCCTGGGGACCCCATCCCCCAGGGCCTTACCCTCTTTTTAAATTACAAAATAAAAAAAATGGGAAGGGAGCCGCGTGGCCCCCTTCCCTGGGCCTGTATTGGCCCCGGGACCCCATCCCCCGGGACATGGCCTCTATATTTATTTTTATTATTTTGAGGGGGGCTGCGTGGCCCCCTCCTCTGGCCATTTTAAGGCCCCGGGGACCCCATCACCCGGGGCCGGCCATACCCTTTTTTTTTTTTTTTTTAATTTTTGAAAACTTTGGGGAGGGGGGCCGCGTGGCCTCCCTCCCGAGCCACTACTTGCCCCGGGGACCCCATCCCCCGGGGCTGGCCTCTCGTTGGGGACTGTGGGGGTCCCCAATCCCCCACAGTCCCGCCGGCTCCCCGCGTCCTTGGGAGCCGCGCATTCCTTTTCCACATGGGGAGCTGCTAAGATGCAGCTCCCCATGTGGAAAGCAATGTGCTTTGGATATTGGAAGAGAGAGCAGGCTTCCCTGCCTCTCTTCCAATATCCAAAGCAGTTTGCAATGACAGGACGGGGCCGCGAGGCTCCGTCCTGTCATTGCAAACAGCAGTGTCCCGGGGGTAGGCACCCGGGACACTGCAGGAGCCGGCCCTGGGGGTGGTGGTCCCCAGGGCCATCAAGGGCTCCAGGAGGGGGCCGCGCGGCCCCCTCCCTACATCAGCACAGCCCCGGGAGGTGGTGGTCCTCGGGCTTCGGAGGTCCAAAACGGACCCCCATTTTAATTTGTTAGTGCCCGGGGAGGTGGCGGTCTCGGGCGTGTGGGGCTGGAGCCCCCACACAGGTTGTTCAATTTTTAAAAAAAGCCCGGGGGAGGTGGGAGGGCTCAGAGCCCTCCGCAAGCATTTTCCAAAAAAGCCCCGGGGGTGGCGGTCCCCGGGCTTGGGGGCCCTTTGAGGCCCCCCACACATAAAATTAACCCCCTCACCATGCCCCGGGACTTGGGCCACCCGGGGCAAAATACTATCGAGCGCGGGAGACCGCGCTTCGTTTTTTTTTTCGGCAGGATTCGCGCACCCTGAGCGCATCCTGCCGATTTTTAAAAACATTTTTTTTTTTTTCCCAGGGGTCCTTGTGGGATTCCCTGAGCAAACCTAGGGGTCAGGTGTTTCTACCCTGCTCCCTTTGTGCTTTGCGCACTTGTTTCTGTCCCTCGGTTCTACCGAGGGACAAAATGGCTGCCAACATTTCCTGAATCGGAATGTTGACAGCCAGCTGACAGCCAATTAACATGCAGCTCGTGATCGGAGGGTACGCGGACTCTACTCGGCCATAGATATCACTATCTTTTACTTTTGATTTTCTCAGCAACTACTGAACGGATTTACACCATTTAACAAAAGGGTTCTTTCTGAACCAAGAACTACCTCTTTGCCAAATTTGGTGTAATTCCGTTCAGCAGTTTGGGCTGTAGCCGTGTCTAAAGTTTCCTATGGAAAATTGCATGGGGAAACGCGTTTTGGGACCCTTTTCTCGGCCCCCGCTTGACGAATCCCCGAGACTTTCAGGTAGGAGCGGACCGGAGCGGGCCACAAAGTTTGAAAATTTTGCGAAGATACGTCAACCGGCAAGATAGTTAGTTTCAAATAGAATGTCGCGGATTTCCTATGGATAATAGGTTGAAACTATAACTATCTACTGGCGACCGCTCAGTAGATAATATATATATATATATATATATATATATATATATATATATATATATATATATATATATATATTATATATTATATATTATCTACTGGCGGTCGCCAGTAGATAGTTATAGTTAGGACCTATTATCCATAGGAAATCCGCGTTCACATTCTATTTAAAATAACGTTGGCGCCGGTTGACGAATCTTCGTGAAAGTTTCCAACTTGTTGAGGCGCTCCGCTCCGCTCCTACCCTGAAAGTCTCGGGTTGATTCGTAAGCGGGGACGAGAAAAAGGGGTCCTAAAACGCGTTTTCCCATTCATTTTTCCATAGGAACCTTTAGTCGCAGCTACAGCCCGGACTGCTGAACGGAATTACACCAAATTTGGCAAAGAGGTAGCCCTTGGTTCAGTGTCGTGCCTTTTGCTTAAATGGTGTAAATCCGTTCAGTAGTTTCTGAGAAAATCACAGATAAAATCACATATATATCTATGGCCGAGTAGGGTCCGCGTATCTCCCGATCACGAGCTGCATGTAATTGGCTGTCAACACTCCAAATCAGGAAGTGTTGGCAGCCATTTTGTCCTCGGTAGAACCGAGGGACAGAAACAAGTGTGCAAGCGCAAAAGGGGCAGGGTAGAAACACCCTGACCCCTAGGCTCTGCTCAGGGGTCCCACAAGGACCCCTGGGCAGAAAAAGCATTTTTTTTAAATCGGCGGGATGCGCTTAGGGTGCGCGGATCCCGCCGAGGAAAAAAAAAAGAAACAAGTGCGCAAAATGCACAAAGGGGGCAGGGTAGAAACACCTGACCCCTAGGCCTGCTCAGGGGGTCCCACAAGGACCCCCTGGGCAGAAAAAAGCATTTTTTTAAAATCGGCAGGATGCGCTCAGGGTGCGCGGATCCTGCCGAGAAAAAAAATCATCGAAGCGCGGTCTCCCGCGCTTCGATAGTTTATTTGCCCCGGGTGGGCCAAGTCCCGGGGGCATGGTGGGGGGTTTAAATTTAATGTGGGGGGCCTCTAAGGCCGCCAAAGCCCCTGGGACCGCCACCCCTGGGGCTTTCAGAAATAATGGTGCGGGAGGGCTCTTGGCCCTCCCGCAGCCCCGGGGACCGCCACCCCCGGAGCTTCTTTTAAAAAAAAAATTTGACCTGTGTTGGGGGCTCCAGCCCCCACACGCCCCGGGGACCGCCACCTCCCCGGGCACTAAAGATTTGAATATGGGGGTCTGTTACGGACCCCCAAAGCCCCGGGGACCACCACCTCCCGGGGCTGTGAAATGGTTGGGAGGGGGGCCGCGCGGCCCCCTCCTGGAGCCCGTTGATGGCCCTGGGGACCGCCACCCCCAGGGCCGGCTCTCTGCAGTGTCCCGGGGTGCCTACCCCCGGGACACTGTGGTTGCTATGACAGGACGGGAGCCTCGCGGCTCCGTCCTGTCATAGCAAACTTGTTTGCATTTTGAAAGAGAGAGCAGGAAACCTGCTCCCTCTTTCAAAATGCAAACCCAATTGATTTTCCACATGGGGAGCAGCATGTTAGCTGCTCCCCATGTGGAAAGCAATGCCGGCTCCCGTAGGACACGGGGAGCCGGCGGGACTGTGGGGGATTGGGGACCCCCACAGTCCCCAACCAGAGGCCAGGCCCCGGGGGATGGGGTCCCCTGGGCCATAAGTGGCCAGGGAGAGGGGTCACGCAGCCCCCCTCCCCAAATAAAATTTTTTTTTTTAAAAAAGGGCAAGGCCGGGGGATGGGGTCCATGGGGCCTTAAATGGCCTGAGGAGGGGGGCCACGTAGCCCCCCTCCAAAATAATAAAAAAAAAATCGAGGGCATGCCCCGGGGATGGGGTCCCCGGGGCCAATACAGGCCCAGGGAAGGGGGCCACGCGGCCCTCTTCCGTTTTTTTTTTAATTTAAAAAAAAAAAATGCACAGGCCCCGGGGGATGGGGTCCCTGGGGCCAAAGTGGCTAAGGGAAGGGGGCCACGGGCCCCCTCCCATTAAAAAAATTAGAAAAAAAAAAAAACGACTGGCATCGTGCCGGAGGCTCCTGCCCCCTCCCTGCAGTACTCTGCAAACACGCCTCTGGCGCGTTTAAGAAGGGGAAGTAATTCCCCTTGAATACTGGGGGTCCCTGGGGCCAACTAGCCCACCAGGAACCTCCAGTATGCGCCAGGGCTGCGTTGCAGAGAGGTGTACAGAGGCCACGCCCCTTTTACACCTCTCTGCAACGCAGCTCTGTGGCGCTTTTAGAAGTACATGGTGGGCTAGTTGGACTCCAGGGACCCTCAGGATTCAAGGGGACTTAATCCCCTACTTAAAACGCGCCACGGGGAGTGTTTGCACAGTGGTGAAGGGAGGGGCGGGGTTTCAGGTGACATGTGTGCAAACAGGCCCCGTGGCGCGTTTTAAGATGGGAATTAAATCCCCTTCAATCCTGAGGGTCCCTGGGGGCCAACTAGCCCAACAGGTACGTCCAGAAAGCGCCACAGAGCTGCATTGCAGAGAGGTGCAAAAAGGGGCGTGGCCTCTGAACACCTCTCTGCAACGCAGCTCCCTGGCGCATACTGGAGTTACAGGGTGGGCTAGTTGGACCCCAGGGACCCTCATGATTCAAGGGGACTTAATCCCCCAACTTAAAACGCGCCACGGGGCGCGTTTGCACAGATGTCACCTCAGGCCCCGCCCCTCCCTTCACCATTGTGCAAATATTCCTCTAAAATCAGCCGAACTACGAATTCCTATTTACTCACCTGTTATCAGGAGAGACCTCAGTGCTGCATCTTTCAGCCCAGTACTGATCCTGAAAAGTAATTTTAACCGTACTTACCAGTAACTTGAATTTCCTTCCATAGGCTAACATTGACTGGTTTCACTTGGAAATTCTTCTAAGTGTGGAGTTTTGGAACTTTATAATATTCCTCTAAAATCAGCCGAAATACGAATTCCGATTTACTCACCTGTTATCAGGAGAGACCTCAGTGCTGCATCTTTCAGCCCAGTACTGATCCTGAAAAGTAATTTTAACCGTACTTACCAGTAACTTGAATTTCCTTCCATAGGATATCATTGACTGGTTTCACTTGGAAATTCTTCTAAGTGTGGAGTTTTGGAACTTTATAATATTCCTCTAAAATCAGCCGAAATCACAATTCCGATTTACTCACCTGTTATCAGGAGAGACCTCAGTGCTGCATCTTTCAGCCCAGTACTGATCCTGAAAAGTAATTTTAACAGTACTTACCAGTAACTTGAATTTCCTTCCATAGGATATCATTGCCTGCTTTTTGCTGAAAAAGTTTCTAAGTGTTGATTTTTGAAACATACAAATATTCCTCTAAAATCAGCCGAAATACGAATTCTGATTTACTCACCTGTTATCAGGAGAGACCTCAGGGGCTGCATCTTTCAGCCCAGTACTGGTCCTGAAAAGTAATTTTAACCGTACTTACCGGTAACTTGAATTTCCTTCATAGGCTAACATTGACTGGTTTCACTTGGAAATTCTTCTAAGTGTGGAGTTTTGGAACTTTATAATATTCCTCTAAAATCAACCGAACTACGAATTCCGATTTACTCACCTGTTATCAGGAGAGAACCCAGTGCTGCATCTTTTAGCCCAGCACTGACCCTGAAAAGTAATTCTAACCGTACTTACCAGTAACTTATATTTCCTTCCATAGGAATCCATTGTCTGGTTTTCAGCAGAAAAGTTTCAAAGTGTCGATTTTCACAAACTACAAATATTCCTTAAAAATCGCCTGTATGACTTAAACGCATTCTTTCAACTGTTTACAGGAGATGCACCAGTGCTGGATCCAGGATCCAACACTGAGTAAGAAAAAGTAACGATAACACTACTTACCTGCTAAGTGAATTTCCTCCCATAGGATAACATTGGTGATTCTATATGAAAAAGTTTCTAAGTGTCAACTTTTAAAATACAATAATATTCCTTAAAAATCACTACTGTAACCAAAACACTTTTACTCAACTGTTTACAGGAGATGTCCCAGGACTGAATCTAGGATCCAGTCCTGTGGTTAGAAAAGTAATCCATAAAGTAACTAATTGCATTTAGCTAGAAATTCACATTGAGCTCAATGTTGCATTGTGTTTGAAATTGTGTTGCCCATTGCAACAACTGTAACTACTGTACTTAAAAGTCTATTGCCTATTTGCAAAGTATTTAAACTAAAGTAATTCATTCTGAGAAAGTATATTTTGTAATGTAATGTATAATGTAATTACAATGTAATTTAAAAAATAAAATATCTAAAAATAAATAGTTTAAAAAAATGTAGTAAATCAGTATAAAAAAATAAATATAACAATTAATACATTTAAAAATTGTCATTTACAAAACCTTTGAAATTCACTGAAAAAAACCATAGGTTTCAGACATGTTATAGTTAGGAATTAGCATTTAAAAAACCTTTGAAATTCACTGAAAAAACCATAGGTTTCAGGCCTGTTATAGTTAGGGTTTAGCATTTAAAAAACCTTTGAAATTCACTGAAAAAACCATAGGTTTTAGGGAAAGTTATAGTTAGTTGGACATTGCACTCGTACAAAACCCGTGAAATTCCCCCGTTATAATTAGTTCAGCTAACTATAACTCGCGCCCCGCAATGCACTGCTGATGACGTCACATATTACATCACTCATGACATGGTCAGTGACATCACTGATGACATCACTGATGACATCTCAAATGACATCACTGATGACATCATCCATGTGAGAATTTAATGCATCTTCTCACACCCTAATATAACTTTTGATACACCCACTCTAAATTACAGACTGCCATTCTCAAAACCATACACACTCCAATACCAATAAGTACATACCCACTCACTGATTCTTAGGTCTACACACACACATCTACTCACTCACCCATACAGTCACTCATACTTACAGTCACTCAGTACAGGACTATCATATGCACTCATACACCTATATAAACACTCACACAACGCAACTCATCCATAGAGGTACTCACACACCTAGTCAGTCATGCAAATAATTAATCACACTCCAATTTACTCACCTATACAGTTATACACACCAGCTCACTTACTCATAAAAATACTAGCACATTCTTACGCTCCTATGCAATCACTGATGCAAGCACACACTCATCCATATAGCCACTCTCACAATCACACACTCTCACTTATAGTCATTTATATACTCCAACACACATATATACTGCCTTTCACATATGTAGTTACTCACACATGTACCACTGAGATATACATGCAATCACTAACACACCCATACACACACTCACCCACCCATACAGTCCATCACAGACGCACTCTTGAAACCATGCACCCAGTGAATCACCCACTCACACATCTATGCACAGAGTCACACACACCCCACCCACACAAACACTGAGGCACCCATACAGATACTCAGAGAACCAATCCATAACTCATATAGACACTCATTTAGCTAGTCAGAAACCCATGCAGCTGCTTACACAACATCAGACAGATGGATACAGACATTCACACAGTTTAGTCACTCACCCATGCATCCAGTAAGATACGTTTAATCACTCACTTATAGACTCAGTAACGCACCTACTAAATCATCCATTCAGACGCTTATACACCCACTCATTCTTCAATACGCCTTTCCCTATATATATTAAACATATTTAAACTTTACAGAAACACACAGTCACTGGATGATGTCATTTGAGATGTCATCAGTGATGTCATCAGTGATGTCACTGACCATGTCATGACTGATGTAATATGTGACGTCATCAGCAGTGCATTGCGGGGGCGCGAGTTATAGTTAGGCTGAACTAACTATAACGGGGCAATTTCACGGGTTTTGTACGAGTGCAATGTCCAACTAACTATAACTTTCCCTAAAACCTATGGTTTTTTCAGTGAATATATATATATATATATAAAATTGCGACTTGTATTCACCTTACCTTCTTTTGTGTGTATATATCGTTTTGGAGGAGGGCGAAGTAAGGTGTTTTCCTTCTCCCCCTTAACTCGTGTACAGTAGACAGTGGACTAGTCATCTTTTTTCGAGGAAATCGATCATCAGGAATTCTTGACACATAACTCCAGACTAACCACATTGTGGTATACAGCCCTTTGTGTGGAGGAAGGACATAGCCTATTTAGGTGTACGTGGGACTGTGACCAGCTCCTCCCTCCCATCCTGCCAGTGATGGCCCATCCAGGCACACTGAAGCTTCCTATTGTGTGTGGCTTTCTAGGAGGATTACAAAAGCCCAACTGTCAGCTACAACCAGTCATGTGACCAGAGGAAAGGTGCAGATACTAAATGAATAAAGAAGGAAATTGCCAACTTTCTAACAGTGCAAAAGAAACAATTGATGGACGGAATGCTGAACAATGCAAACATTCCCCCCCAGTCACAAAGATCTGGGTTTAATCCATCATTCTTTTGCTCACCACGCCACCCCAGTTTGGACCCAGCCATATGCAAATCAGTCTTGACCCTGTGCCTCATGGGAACAGTCCAGCCCGAACTGCCAAGCCAGATCCTCCCTTGACTGGAAACAATCATCCTCGGACCGGTTTCGGGGCATCACCCCTCATCAGCCAGGCTAGCTTGAAACCAGTGGTGCAGTGGCACAGAACCCTCGTCTGGGCATACCCTTCCCACTTAGGGTGACAAATACAAAAGAAACAATTGATGGACGGAATGCTGAACAATGCAAACATTCACCCCGAGTCACAAAGATCTGGGTTTAATCCATCATTCTTTTGCTCACCACGCCACCCCAGTTTGGACCCAACCATATGCAAATCAATCTTGACCCTGTGCCTCATGGGAACAGTGCAGCCCGAACTGCCAAGCCAGGTCCTCCCTGGACCAGAAACAAGCATCCTGGGATTGGTTTCGGGACATCACCCCTGATCAGCCAGGCTAGCTTGAAACCAGTGGTGCAGTGAGCACTGGACCCACATCTGGGCATACCCTTCCCACTTAGGGTGACAAATGCAAAAGAAAAAATTGATGGATGGAATGCTGAACAATGCAAACTTTCACCCCCAGTCACAAAGATCTGGGCTTAATCCATCATTCTTTTGCTCACCACGCCACCCCAGTTTTGACCCAGATGTGGGTCCTGTGCTCTCCATGCCACTGGAGTCAAGCTATCCTGGCTGATGAGGGGTGAAACCCCGAAACCAGTCCTAGGATGCTTGTTTCCAGTCCAGGGAGGACCTGGCCTGGCAGTTCGCGCTGGTCTGTTCTGATTGGGCGCAGAGTCAAGACTGATTTACATATGACTGGGTTCAAACTGGAATGGCATGGGAGCAAAAAAACAATGGATATAGGCCCAGATCTCTGTACTGGGGTGAATGTATGACATTGTTCTGCATTCTGTCCATCAATTGTTCTTTTTGCATTTGTCACCCCAAGTGGGACGGGTATGCCCAGACAAGTGTTCCGTGCTCTCCATGCCACTGGAGTCAAGCTATCCTGGCTTATGAGGGGTGAAACCCCGAAACCGGTCGTAGGATGCTAGTTTCCAGTCCAGGGAGGACCTGGCCTGGCAGTTCGGGCGGGATTGTTCCCATTGGGCGCAGGGTCAAGACTGATTTGCATTTGGCTGGGTTCAAACTGGAATGGCTTAGGGAGCAAAAAAATGATGGATTTAGGCCCAGATCTCTGTACTGGGGTGAATGTATGACATTGTTCTACATTCTGTCCATCAATTGTTCTTTTTGCATTTGTCACCCCGAGTGGAAGGGGTATGCCAAGACGTGGGTCCCGTGCTCTCCATGCCACTGGAGTCAAGCTATCCTGGCTGATGAAGGGTGAAACCCTGAAACCGGTCCTAGGATGCTTGCTTCCAGTCCAGAGAGGACCTGGCCTGGCAGTTCGGGCTGGACTGTTCCCATTGGGTGCAGGGTCAAGACTGATTTGCATATGGCTGGATTCAAACTGGAATGGCATGGGGAGAAAAAAAAACAATGGATTTAGGCCTAGATCTCTGTACTGGGGTGAATGTATGACATTGTTCTGCAATCTGTCCATCAATTGTTCTTTTTGCATTTGCCACCCTGAGTGGGATGGGTATGCCCAGACGTGGGTCCCGTGCTCTCCGTGCCACTGGAGTCAAGCTATCCTGGCTGATGAGGGGTGAAACCCCGAAACCAGTCCTAGGATGCTTGTTTCCAGTACAGGGAGGACCTGGCCTGGCAGTACAGGCTGGACTGTTCCCATTGGGCGCAGGGTCAAGACTGATTTGCATATAGCTGGGTTCAAACTGGAATGGCATGGGGAGCAAAAAAATGATGGATTTAGGCCCAGATCTCTGTACTGGGGTGAATGTATGACATTGTTCTGCATTCTGTCCATCAATTGTTCTTTTTGCATTTGTCACCACGAGTTGGATGGGTATGCCCAGACGTGGGTCCCATGCTCTCCATGCCACTGGAGTCAAGCTACCCTGGCTGATGAGGGGTGAAACCCCGTAACCTGTCATAGGATGCTTCTTTCCAGTCCAGGGAGGACCTGGCCTGGCAGTTCGGGCGGGATTGTTCCCATTGGGCGCAGGGTCAAGACTGATTTGCATTTGGCTGGGTTCAAACTGGAATGGCTTAGGGAGCAAAAAAATGATGGATTTAGGCCCAGATCTCTGTACTGGGGTGAATGTATGACATTGTTCTGCATTCTGTCCATCAATTGTTCTTTTTGCATTTGTCACCCCGAGTGGGACGGGTATGCCCAGACGTGGGTCCCGTGCTCTCCATGCCACTGGAGTCAAGCTATCCTGGCTGATGAGGGGCGAAACCCCGAAACCGGTCCTAGGATGCTTGTTTCCAGTCCAGGGAGAACCTGGCCTGGCAGTTCCGGCTGGACTGTTCCCATTGGGTGCAGGGTCAAGACTGATTTGCATATGGCTGGGTTCAAACTGGAATGGCATGGGGAGCAAAAAAATGATAGATTTAGGCACAGATCTCTGTACTGTTGTGAATGTATGACATTGTTCTGCATTCTGTCCATCAATTGTTCTTTTTGAACTTTCTAAAAGTGGCATTTTCAGAATTGCAATTTAAAATTCGACTCCATCATAAGTTAGGATTTTAAATTGTGATTCCAGAGACACCAAACTTGAAACAATTATCTCTTTCCATTTAGAACTTACACTTATAAAATGTAATAAGCCAATTCCTATGGAAGAGATAGGCCTCGCCATCGTGAAAAACAAATATTTCACTACTAGTACATGTAAATCTTAAAAGTACAAGTCCTACTTTTTAAATACGTGGCACCCTACCCTCGGGACTGTCCAGGGCCTACCCTAGAGGTGACTTAAATATAATAAAAATGGAAGGTTTGGGCCTAGCAAAGGTTTATTTTGCCAAGTCAAAATGGAAGCCCAAAACTGAACCCACAGGCTCGGAAATCGCAGGACTGAGACTTGTTTCAAGGGCTACTAAAGCGGGTGACACAATCTGCACTGCAGATCTACTTGTAAACACAAGGAGGTGATGGACGGAGCACTGAAATGTTTCAGACACTCACCCCCAGTCACAGATCTGGTTGAATCCATCGTCGTTCTTTAGCTCACTTTGCAACCTCAGTTCAGACCCAGCCATATGTAAATCAGTCTTGACCCTGTTTATCATGGGAACAGTCCAGCCTCAACTGCCAAGCCAGGTCTTCCCTGGACCGGAAAAAAGCATCCTATGACGGGTTTCGGGGTAACATGGGGAACAGGGTCAAGACTGATTTGCATATGGCTGGATCTAAACTGGAATGGCATGGGGAGCAAAAAAACAATGGATTTAGGCTCAAATCTCTGTACTGGGGTGAATGTATGACATTGTTTAGCATTCTGTCCATCAAGTGTTCTTTTTGCAGATCCACTAGTAGCATTTAAATTACAGGCCCTGGGTACCTGTAGTACCACTTTGATGGGGACTTATCAGTAAATTAAATATGCCAATCGGGGATAAGCCAATATTACCAGGTTTTAAGGAGTGAGCACATGCACTTTAGCCCTGGTTAGCAATGGTAAAGTGCTCAGAGCCCTAAGGCCAGCAAAAACAAGATCAGAAAAAATGGAGGAGGAAGGCAAAAAGTTGGGGGGAAGACTTCTCAAAGGCTGACAGGTCTAACAGGAACAGTAACTAAACCCAGCCTAAACAGAAAAAAAGAAGGGAATGTTGGATCAGCAAACAGGGAGGTTCATTCCCCAGTGTACTGAGTGGTACAAGTATGGGCACACCAAGGGAGACACCAAATCCTTCAAGAGGGTACAGCTCCCCGCTCATGGACAAACTCCAGGGTTGGCCAATGTAGTGCTTGGGGAGGAGGTGGTCCCAGTTAGCTTTGCAGAAAAAGTAGAGGTTACCTTATTATTCCTGCGGGATGAAGAGATGGTAAACAAAGCCTACATGCCATCAAATATTTCTAAGTCTACGTGGTGGTCCACCATCAGTGAGCAGAGGGTGAAGGCTCTGAGAGAAACAGGAGCCAGTCTGACTACTGTGAGGTGTCATCTGGTGTCTTCAGAGCAGTTTATACCCAATACATTCCACCAGGTCATAGTCAGACAACCGTGGGAGTCACTACACAGTGGCTCTGGTTCTCTTTGAATAAGAGGGACCTCAGGTTCTCTTAAAGTAGCTGTGAGTCCTGCCATGCTTGTAGATTGTCTGTTAGGCAATGTTCCAGAGCACACTGCCTGAAAGGAAGTGGAGCTCAGGTCAAACCTGGAGATGTTAGGGTTGCCTGAGTGAGTCTGCATGACCACACAGTCCATGGCTGCCCAAGAGGTGATTCAAGGAGCCTTGGAGCCTGAAACAATGGCTCAGGCCTCTGCCAAACAGAGGAAGGGCAAGGGGCACAGGAAAACCACCCCTGAAACTCCTGTGGACTGGGTTGAAGGGGAGCCTGAGGAGGCTGCCCTGGAGCCTAGTGGGGAGGACATTGCCACCCTGGGAGACCTGCCTGAGCTTACTGGATGACAAATGAGGGTTGGCCCACCAGGGAAGAATTCTGCAAGGTGCAGAGAGAGTGCCCAACTCTAGAGGGCTTGAGATGGCAAGCTGAGTCCTAGGCAGCTGATGGCATGTCTGGAGATCACCTCATCTATTGGGAGAATTATCTCCTATATAGCGAGCCTGAGGCTCCTGCGCTTGGGGCAGCCCATGTGTTGGTGGTGGACCTGTGCTACAGGGTCTTCCTATTGGATCTGGCTCACAATATTCCCCTGTAAGGACATCTGAGTTCAATACGAGACCTTTGCCAGGCTAGTGAAGGAAGCGACCTGAAAAGGGTCACCTGGGTTTCCTACAACCACCTTATAGCCTTCTCCAAAATGAAGTCGGTCAGACAGTAGAGAATACAAAACAATTGTTTATTACCAATACTCTGCAGAGGAGTCCAATCTGACCTGCACCCTAAGATGTCTGCTGAGGTACTGGCCCCCCAACAGTCGGCAATGCATAATCATTCCTCCCACGGTCTCCTAACCACGCCCACAATGGAAAGTTACCGGCTTAAGCCGAACATGAACAAAGGAGGCACAGAGGGATGGACTACCATCTGCCAGATGGGTACATGTTATCACTATCTCAAGGTTGCCGTGCTGGGATTCGGCGGCTCCTAACGTGGGAGCCGAGCTACACACAAAGATAGGTATGCGAGGGCAAAATGGCCTATTCATTAGTAAGTCAGAAGGCAACCTTGAGCAAAAGAGAAAATATTAACTGAATACAGCGTTCTGCTGAGGCAAGCAATACGAACAGTGAGGCCTGGTACAGACACAGCCTAATTGGGATTACGAAATACAAAATGGAGTCACACTTGCTAACTGAAGCCCGCACATTACATGGATAACTCAGTGGGTTACATGACATGAATACGAATGGTGTCTCATTTAGCCGCACACTGCTAACCTAATATAGTGTAAAACGAGTATATAACGAGAATGGGATTTTCAAATCTAACAGACCCTCCTTTCAGCAGGGGAGGCTAAATGCTTTATTGGCTAGCAGGTAGGGTCTTTACAATTCTAAGCAGGGAAAATAGGAAATGCATAACGACAGTAATATCCAAAAGGAATAAGCAACATACGTATTGCAATATATATTTCTAATATTCAAAAATACCCTCATCTATCTGCATCATATCCTGTAGTTCCTGCATCATCATCATATTAGAGACTTTATCATTACGGCCTGACAATTTAGGGGCAGGGGTGAGTTTACTCACACAATAGGTACAGCATGCTGGAAGACAGTTGACACATAGGCAACACGTGAAGATGACACCTGCGATAGCTACTAGGAAAAGAAGTATCTTCCAACCCCAGGATGACATCAGACCCCAAAACCACCCTGTCAAGGACCATGAGCCATTCTCCTGCTGAATATTGGATGCAAGCCAGTGTAACTTCTGGATAGCGGAGTATACGTTAGGGGCATGGTCTGGGATGTAAACGCAGCAACTGCTGCCTATGACACGACAAGCTCCACCCCTATCTGCAAGGATGACATCTAAAACCACACGATTCTGAAGAGCAACAAGTCTTGTAGCCTGAAGCTCAGCTGTGATGTTGGTGAGTATACCTGCTGTAGTGTTGATGACCCCTTCAAAAACCCTGGTGAGGCGACGAATGCTGACACTATTATACATAGGTCCCCAGAAAGGCACGATACCCTTCATGGCATCCATGAATTGCTGTAGAGTAGTATCTGTTTGATCAATATCTGCTGTGTCAATAATTCTCCTGACTCTGGACAAGTATACACTTCTCCGCTGCAGCCTGTGGTCTTTGTGATAGTTGGACGGTGCAATGTAGACAGGAGGTAGAAGGAAAGAGACATAACACGGGCCAGACCATCCCCTAGGGAGCCAGGTGTAAGCCTGCTCTCCACAAACAAAATATACATTAGGGGGGGTGAGCAAAGGTGGGCTACTAGTAGTGTTTAGTCGATAGGTATAGTTGCAACTGCTCTGACCCACTGGAATATTCCCAGATCCTTCGACACAGAAACTAGCTGCTATATGAACCACAGGTACGGGCAGGGCTTTATCTTCGGTGATATTTCGTGCATGGAAACATTTAAAATATTCGGTAACATTGAACCCCTGAAAATCCAACATTTCGTTTTGCAGCCATGTGGCATTCTTGTTTCCCTCATAAACATTCATGCAAGCAAATGGGATGTAAGGTACCCTCCTTTCCTCCTGTCCCAGGTGTATAACCTTGGTGTACTAAGTATTCCAACACTGCCTCATAATCAGACTCCGTCATATTCATGGTATCAGTATGATAATGTACATACACCATGGAAAGCAACAGGAACCATGCCTTACTACTACTTAGGTAGGACAGTGGTAAAGACACCAGCAAATCATTCTTGTGCATGACTGAGGGGAGTAACCCACACACCCAACAATTCATGGCATTCGTGGTATTGTGTACCTGGTGAAGCATTTGCAGGAAGGCATTTTCAACATACGTCTGTCTATGTCTCTGTTTATGTGGGGGCAACGTAACGAACAGATGCTCAGGTGAAGCCGGGGTAGTCCCTATTAAGGTGTGCACAGGATGCTGTTCTTCTAAATACCATACTACTCCAAACAGTGTTATCATTACTATAAGGATGAACACTACCACTACTATCTTACTCTTAATAGACCAGCTAGACCATACAGGACCACCCTGCCCTGGTGGCGGTGCTGCTAGGGGCTGTCCTTCTTCCATGACAGCACGGCCAAATAGGAACATGAGAAAAACCTTAAGAACTGGAACCACAAAAATACAACCGACCAGAGGGGCACAAGTTAGTCAGCGTCCTTTTAGAGCCTCGCTGGCAAGCTCCTATCGTTCATCAACAATTATTCTTTGAAGCACTTCCTCGTGGGGGTCGCGCGATCGCGGCCCTTGCTGGAAACAAATCCTTCTTCTCGCAGGATAGGGCACCCGCCCTCCTGGGCAAGTACCCTCAACGATCCTGTCCAGTGTCTCAGGCAGTGCACCAGTGTTGTTCACCCTAAGCTGACGCAGGCACCGCAGACGTAGTACCTATACCCTAATCTCAAGTCCTTCCCTCACTCCTGAACTATCCCTCTGGCGCACTGACCTTCTTTCGTGGGTGTAGATTGTACCTGTCAGCTCCAGGCACTGTTTCATCAACAAAAAGGGGTTAAAACTCAGGCTCAGAAAGGCAGGAGGACTCAGTTGCCTGTGAATCAGATGGGGGAGAAACTGGGGCTGCCCTTGTCTCCGGAGGGACCGCCTCAAGCAGGGTGGCGTCACTCTCTGCTTCCGTCTGCACCCCCCTTAGCTGGGCATCAGAGAAAGGAACAAAGCGGGGCACCCTTTCCCCTTCTTGATCAGCAATACCATCTTGCGCCCACTCATCATAGGGGAGTGGGAGAGGTATCCTTTTGCAATGGGTGGCATGCACCCAATGTTTCCGGCTGTCGAGTTTCATCGCTGTTTGGGTGGCAAGCAGGACCAACAGCGGGCCCTTCCAACGGGGCTCCAGGCAGTTCTTCCTCTGGAAGTTCTTGACTAGTACATATTCTCCGGGCTGTAGCTGATGCCCGTGCCCCTCTGGTACCGGCTGCAGTGTCTCCTGAATCTGTTGGTGAAGAGAACGAAGATCTTTAGTTAACTCATACAGATAGTCTATAAGTAAAGGGTGCTCAATTTCAGAGAATCGCTTTGGTCTTGGAACACCCCAGATATTGGCAGGGCGACCAAACGCTACCTCATATGGTGACAACCCTGTCCTAGAGTGTGCTGTCACCCTGGTGGATAACAAGGCCAGGGGCAACGCATCTGGCCATCGCAATCCTGTGCTTTCCTGTATCTTTGCTAACTTCAGTTTGAGAGTACCATTGTACTTCTCAACCAGACCTGCTGACTGGGGGTGGTTGGCTGCATGAAACTTCAGCTTGATGTGCAAACCTTCGCACACCATTTGGATGACCTTGGAATTGAAGTGACTTCCGTTGTCACTCCAAATCACACGTGGCAATCCGAAACGAGGGAAGAACTCTTTTAGTAGTGCCTTCGCCGTCGCCATAGCCGTATACTCTTTAGTGGGGTAAGCTTCAATCCATTTACTGAATGCACAAATCACTACCAGCACATACTTCAAATTGTTGACTCGTTCCATTTCGATGAAATCCATCTGGAGGACCTCGAAAGGGAAGGAAGGCGGTGCAAAATTACCAGAGGGTGTAGGAGTACCTTTCCCAGGATTATGTGTCATACAAATCATACAGTGTTTCACTAAATGAGTGGCTACCTTGGAAATATTGTCATTCTGCCACACTGGGTCCAACACCTTACATATTCCCTTGGCGCTAATATGGGCTGGGCCATGGGCCATGGTAACCACAGGAAGTACATAGGCATTAGGTAACATCCATCGCTGTGTCTCGGACGTATCAGTCCAGCACCCATCCTCATCCAGACGCCCTGTACTCTCCTGCCTTGACTGACTTGGAGTACTGGAAGCTAATGCTCTGCCATTTGGATCACGTGGGAGAGTCTGCGAGTCCACGGTGAGAAAGAGCGTCAAGCGTGCGAGCGAGCGAGAGAGATGTGAGCTGCGATTCAGCACGGCGGTTTGAGGAATCCGCCGAGGTACCGGGTAGAGGATCGCGGACCCGCAGAAGCAAGCCGAGGTAGGCACAGAAGAACGAGAGCGCGGCTGCCTTTAGCGGTGGCCGCAGAGTGAATAGCCCAGGTAAGCCCGCGGAAGCGGCCCAACTAGGTTGGGTGCGGCTTGCAGTGCTTCCAGTGCGCCCTGCTCTCAGGTTCTTCTTCTACCTTTCTACCTTGCTGACTGCTGCCTGCCCCTTGCCACCGGTTGCCACTCCCTCGCTACCCTCGCCACCCACCCACCCAGGGGGCTCAGGGGGGTCATCGGACACAGCCACAATTACCGCCGCACTGCCCTCGGGTGCGAGCCTTTTCTCACGCCTTCTCTTGCCTTCCCCAGGGCTCGGACCGGCTTGTCCGCTGCTGGTCACTGCTTCTGCCCTGATCGTTACCACCGGCCTTAGCTCGTCACGGTCTTTCAGAGCTGGATTGATCCACACCGCACCTCCACATCAGACAACAGACGCCAATGCCAGCGCCACCCCACTGCACCATTGAGCTGCTGTGGCACCGGCAACGGGGACGGAGAAACAGCGGGCAGGAGAGCGGTGAGGGTGCTGGTCACTCCTTGTGGTGCAGTGCGGGATAGGATCGCCTTGGTAGGTTGCCTGCTCTGATCATTCCTCCCTTCCTCTCTTGCCCCCCGGCCAGAGAATGACTGGCGTCAAGACTGGTGGCAGAATTCCGGCCCTACAAAAGAACAGCCCTATATAGCCCAGAGATCAGAGGCGAACAGAGGCGAGGGGCCTAAGGGGTAAGGGGTAAAGAGAGAGAGACTAGAGAAACCAGAAAAGGAGAAAAAGGAAAAAAAAAAAAGCCAAAGCTAAAAGGCACAAACTAAAAGACAAGATTGAAAAAGGCAAAAAAGGCATAAAGGGGAGGGGAGGCCAAAAAGCCAATTCATAAAGGCAAGGTCAAGTTAAGCCAAGACAACCCAAGACAAGGTCAAGGTCAAGGCCGAGGTTTTGAAAAAATACAGAGAACACAGAGGGGCAAAAGAAAGAAGAAAGAATAAAAAATAAAACAAAAGAAATAAGGGAAATAAAGACAGAAGAGACAAAGAAAAGAAAAGGAAAGAAAAAGGACCAGGGCTACTAAGCTACGACTAAGCTATTAGCTAAAGCTAAAGGGACGAGGCGACCAGGTGAGCGGGGATTAGAGCTCGTACAGAAAAGGCCTGGAGGGGATCTGTTAAGTACCGTTTAGAACAAAATCCATCACGAACAACGCACTGCGCATTGCCCACTGCCCACTGCTCACTATTTACGGACAATCGCCACACTGCCATACGGTCAACTGCCATACATAGTAAAAGCAAGGCAGCTACAAGGTAGCCACAACAGGACCACAGGACCACAATAGGACCACAATAAGGCCACAACAGGACCTATCAATATGAGGTCAGGGAAGTCAAGGGACCAGCCGGTACATGCTAACCCCAACAAAAGAACGAGGAGGGCAAATAAGAAGGTCCTTATGAAGGACAGTGAAGATGACCTGAGGAAGAAGGAGGGAAAAGAGGAGGAGGGGGAAGCCCTCCTGATCTCGCCTCTACTCGCAAGCCCACAACCTTTAATAAACAACAAGGCGAAAGGGGCAGCAAGCGTGTCTACCCCGAACAAGCCTGGTTATCAACCCAAAATTTACACAAAGTTTTCATTCATTAAAGATGCTGGCCCAGCCCTGTGTCTGAACAGTAACAACGTAAGCAACCTGCCAACTCCGCTGCAACCAAGCAAGGTACATCTCTCGAGCCAGCAGCCGCGGAAGGCGACCAATGGAGAGTCAGCCGAAGCCGGAGAAGGGGAAAATTGTGGGGAAGGAATATCCCACACAAGTAAAGAAGATCCAAACAAGGGACCCGAGGACATTAATCTAACGAGCCCCAAGATGCAGGAGCGGGCAGACTTAAAATTAAAGGATAGCGGGAATGGGAGCAAGAATGAGGGCCAAGACCGCGCCACAAACCCTGTAACTGCAACAAAAAAAGATTGGACGGTAAGCCCTCCCAGGCTTGCAAAATATGAGCCTCTGGATGAAGGGCACCGACCACTCGTGAATGATGAGGGACAAGAGGCACAAGCATCCAGCGCGACTTGGAATTGCACCATGCTGAATAAGGGAGACACATTACCCATAGGACTCCCACAGTATGGTAACCCATCACCAGAAGCAGAACCCCCGCTAGGAAAGCATATATCCCCAACGCTCGAAGGCATGTCTGTGCTGCAAGAGAATAACATGGGGAAGGGAGGATTCAACAAAGCTGTTAATATGACAGAGGGAAAGGCACCAAAAATACTAAACACACTTCAAACCACAATGCAAGAACGGTTCGCAGCTCAAACCAATGACCAATAGTACAAAAACTTGAATTAAGTCGCACTCCCGGCCAATCTCACATGCTGGGTCCAGTCACTACATCATCTCAGGCCATGGAACCTGAATCCTCATACCTCACATCAGAGGAGTGGGAAGAACTGGTAGCATCCTATACTGTAGCCCCCCAAGAGGAACCACTAGGTTTGAATAATAGTGCCCCCAAGTCCAATTTCGGCAAGGAAAAACCACAAGCAAAAGAAGACATCTGGACATCTCTGCTGTACACAATGCACATGTCCGTAAATGCTATCCAATACCAATCGGACAAGATGGATCTCCAATTGTTTGTCCTCAACTCACTCTCAATTTTTGTTGCTAACATCGGCGATAAGCTAGCAGAGCTTAATAATCTGGTCAGAAGGGCGCAAGCAGAGACACAATTCACACAAACTAACTGTACCTGCATAACAATTGTGGACAAACTGGCAACACTCCCAACGGCAATGGACCACCTTCTCTCTGATATAAGGGAGGCTGTAAAAAACAAACCATTAAGCGGACCTGCCCAGACGAGAAATTAAGCTTGGCCGACATTGAAAGTAGGAACTCAGGCATTAACTCAGGTGACCCCAAAGATGACACAAGAGGCAAAGCAGCACAGGGAGGCCATGGACATATCAAAGCCAGGACCAAACAACATCCCACGAAATGGAGGATGCCAACTGCTATCAAATGGTAACACAACATCACCTGGTGAATCTCCGCAAAAAAAAGACCCGTCGGAACACATCCGACCCACAAAACAGGGGAGAAAGCAGAGGAGGAAGGGTCGCACCAAAAAGATAACACTCCCCGCGATATTTAGGGGCAAGAACAACAGCACTGGGAATGCGATAGAGGAACCTACACAAGACATGTCAGCTCAGACGAGCAAAGAGACAGACATGGACCATGACCTAAGAAAAATCCCGATCCAGGAGGAGAGGCAAAAAATCAAAAGAAGTGCCCCTCTTAACAAAAAACACACCAACAGTGCCACCCATAAAAACAAACCTGGAAGTCCCCGTAGGGACCTACAAGGGGCCACAATAGCAGTAAGCACTTCTGGTCTACAGACAGCCCAGGCAAAGGAAATGAGCGCTCAGGGACAGAGATCGCCAACCGAGGAACTCCTTGGATCAGGGGACGAATTTATTATTATGCAGAGCAGACCAACTCACGAGAATGGACCAGCAGGCAGCCCCACAATCGTGTTTCACCCAGAGTACAAATCAAAGGGTACAGTAGATACATTAAACAGGGGAAACATGCTATGTTTACTCAAATCCATCATCAGCCTAAAAAATATAACCCCCAGCGATTTGGAGTCAGTCGAATTTATTGAATCATCGGAGCATCCAGGAACAGAAGCAACATAAACAGTATGGACCACAGCAGAGGTAGCTGAGAGGGTGCTAAAAGAACAAGCCAAGTTCCAACACCTGGGGCATAAAGCTTCGACCGCTCTCCAAACCCAGATACCCTGACCCCCTGACAATTGACAGAGAGCAACGGAAAGAGAATGGACAGGCCTACCCGAACTCACGATCATTCTCTGTGCTGCGAGGGGCTCGCAGTAATACCCCTGAGACCTCAGATCGTAGAGAGCAGCGCAACAAGAGACCAATCACGACGAAAAGTCCAATCTCGCAAGACTGGAGCTGGCTCTCCAGGACCATAAATGTCAAAACCGAAAATCCATGACAAAGTAAGCCCAGTGTCATGAACATCATAAACACCCTTAATTTGTGCTCTTGAAACATCAACGGCTTAGGAGACAAGCTCACGGACTTGGAACTACAAATCTATCTGCAAAGGTTCGACATCATCGCATTCCAGGAAACGTGGTCTGACTCCCCGACAGTACTCCCGGGATACAACCTGAACTTCCTTCCTGCCATACAGAGTGCAACATTTGGTCACAAAAAGGGTGGCCTCGCTACATACAGCTCCATACGAAGCATCTACGCAGTAGTGCCCCTGGCATACAAGCTAGCCCCGCCAAATGCAATGCAAGCTTTACGAATTTCTACCCGGGATCTGAATAAAAAGGAGGATATAATCTTGATAAATCTCTACTTACATCTTCGAGAAAAAACCAGAGGAATCCAACAGTTGAAAGAAGAGCTCATAAAATTATTAAGGGCGGAAAAAACAAATAGCCTGATTATCAGCGGGGACTTCAATCTAAATATGCGTGGTAATTCAACTACAGACACCAATCGCGAGGAGGACCCATTTGCATGGGAAACAAGCACTCAAGATAATACCTCTGGAGGCAGAAGCTCGAAAACAGCACAGAGGCTCCTATCAATATTGAAAGAGCTGGGCTTTCGAGCACTCAATGGCAGATTCCCAGGAGACCGCCCTCAGGTAGCAACGTTCCATAACGCAACGGCCAGCTCTACAATTGACTTCACATTCTTCTCGCGCAGTCTGTACCTAATGGCAAGGAATTTCAACATTGGCTCATTAGATTACAGTGACCACTTGCCCCAGGAAGTCACGATTGAGGCTTTCTCAATATCATACCCACCGTTAGCTAATGCGCACAGCGCAGAATACACCGCCAATGAGAGACGGATAAAATGCAGAACGGACGATCCAAAAAGTCTCCTCTCTCATGCAAAGCAGGCACTAGGTGAAGCACAAGCAGCAATACCAGACATAATTGAGAGCTGGGAGGCGTTCACAAAAACACTACGAAACAACACTGGAACAAAAAAGGGAGACCTCCGTCCTGAAGGAGTGCCCCAAGCTCTGAAGCACCGGAAATATCCAAATTTCAGAAACAACGCTCAACTAAAAAAGTTAAAAATCTTGATAAATCAAGCTCTTCGAAGACTGAGGAAAGACCCCGCCGCCCAACAGGAGCTGAGACAGCTAAAGGGCGATCGCAGAAAGCTGACATGGCGACTTAAAAAGAAGCAGATGAGACTCTATGGGCTAAACTTCTATACAACGCTAAAACCAACAATAGCTCACAGTTTTGGCAAAGGATTAACAATTTGACCAACGAGCGGAGCCAGATCATCGAATCGTATGTCACGGAAGAGGCCTGGATAACCTTCCTCGACTCCCATTTTAACAAAGCTCAAGAAACCAGACTAGGGGCAAACAATCTCATGCATGACCCTGAAGCCCGACAACTGCAGTTCAAAGAAAATCAAGCACTAGAACAGGAAATTCTAATCATGAACGCACAGATCTGCAAAAGAATTTCAAAGGGAAGACGCGAGGGCACGCCAGGACCAAATGGTACCCCCCCCCATATTGTTTAAACAGGAGCCGGAATTCTGGGCCGCTGTACTCAAACCAATGTTTGAAAAAACCTTGCAAATGTCAACAATACCATCATCCTGGAGGGTGAAATTATTTCCCCAATTTATAAAAAAGGAAATAGGAACGACCCAAGAAGTTACCGGCTAGTAGCCTTACTTGACAACGAGGCCAAATATTTCGCGGGCCTACTACTTCAGGAACTAACATCTTGGGCAGCAGAAGTCACAGCAATTCCACTCAACCAAACTGGCTTTTGCAAAAATATGGGGATGACTACCAATATTCTAGCTCTATCTTTAATGATAGACGCCGCACTCGCAACAAAACAACCACTATACCTGTGCTACATCGATTACAGCTCTGCTTTCGGCCACGTCAATAGAAACCTTTTGTGGCAAAAATTACAAAAGCTGAACATTCCAGCACTGCTCTTAAACCAACTAATCCTCTTGCATAGCGACACCTGGGTGCAAGTTAAACTAGGTGCAGGAGAATATCTATCAAGGAAGATCCCAACAAACACAGGGGTAAAACAAGGCTGCGTGCTCGCACCAATGCTTTTTAATCTCTTTATGGCAGAGCTATCAACTTTATTGAATGAAAGCAATTCGCACGCACCCAAGCTAGGGGACATCCAGCTATCCAACCTATTTTATGCGGATGACCTGGTGCTTATCAGCCGGACCCCGGTAGGCCTGCAGCGGCAGTTGGACATCACGTCGCGATATTCTGAAACAAACATGCTAAGTATCAACCAAGAAAAAAACAAAGTTATGTTCGTCAACACCCACAGAACAAAAACAACAAATAATTGGTACTTGGCATCGAGCAAGCTGGAGACCGTTCGAGAATACAAATACTTGGGGGTCATCATCGACAACAAGGGCAACTTCAAGCCCCAATGTGAAGCCATAAAAAAGAGAGGATTAATGACAGTGGTGGCATTAAGGAATCTAAAAAACAATATCACTGTCCCAAGCTTCCTCCCTCTAACAAGGGTGATCCAGGCAAAATTAATTCCATCTATCACCTATGGCAGCGAAGCGATGAGAGGGAGGGACGCTGATATTGTAGACGGCACTGTAGCGAGAGCACTGCGAATGATCTTTGGCCTGCCGGGATATACATCCCCTGCACAAATGAGGCTGGAATTTGGGCTACCAAGAGAAGAGCTGGCACGCAAAGGAATATATATAAAAAGCTGGTACAAAATAAGAAAAGGTGAACCGGAAACGCTAAATGCCCTTCTGTGGAAAAAACTACAAGCCAAAGAGGCCTGCCCCTCAAGACTATACTTGGAGGCCGCTCTGAATCAGCTGGGGCTACGACAACTATGGGAACATCCAGGGACCCTTGTAAGCTTTAAAAAAGCAGTAAACAACATTCAAGAAAGAATCTCTCTTGCAGGATAAAGCCTCCCTGGCAGAGCATGCACATGGCTGGCTCACCATACAATCTTACACTAAACCCTCGCCCCAAGCCTATCTCCACACTAGCTTCTCCAAAAATATGAAAGAGAAGTTCTTGAAATTTCGCTTAGGGCTGCTGCCTGCAGCAAATCACTTGCTTCCATGGCTAAGCCATCCGACACCAGCAACGTGTCGACTCTGTGGGGACGGCGAAGAAAACACAGTACACCTCATCATCATATGCAGGGAACTGCTACAGGAACGCCGGACCCTCCTGAGACCGCTTTTCAACAAAAAACACTTACGGTCCGGCAGGCAAGCGGTGCTGGCAAGCTTCCTCGGCGACGATGTCCAACTGAGCTGCCGTTTGGTAAAATTCCTTGTAGCCACGGAAGTCCACCTCAACAAACAGAAAGAAAGTACACCAGTTAATAGCGTTCCAGATGCAGTGCGGAACATAGCACCATGATCCTCTCCAAGAAGCCTTACGCTCGCACCATTGTCACAACAAGAAGCACAGTGACGGCAACCTGCGCACTTCTGCTCTTTAAGAGGACAAAGTAATTTGGAGGGAATGAGGGTCCAGCCTGGAAGTCGGTCCCCACTGTTAATCACTGGTCCAAAGTCTCAAAGCCGAAGAGACAGCGGCAACAATTTCACAAACAATCTAGCAGGCTTAACTGCTTCTCTGAAACTCCCGCATCCTGAACAATTGGCTCTGTGAATCCTCTAAAGGCTCTTTTTGGAATTTTTCTGTTCTACTGCGTGTCCTTTTGTATTACAGGTTTTAATCATTTGTTGAACTGAAATGGAGAACAAGTTAGCTCAAGTCCATGTGGTGGGCCAATCCCAGATGCCCTACATCTACCCTTGATGCCGCTCTTGCACTAAGCACTTTCCCGGCACATCTGCACACAGCAACCGGTCACTCTCAATGCTGCTTTTGCACTAAGCACTTATTCCGGTATACTTGTACATCGTTACCAGCTGTCAGAACAAGACCGTGGCTAAGTATACGATCAAGAGGCTGATCGGCTAGGCCATGCTGCAAACCACAGGCTTGCAATAGCTGCCAGTCATTACCTTTAACTTATGTTAGGCCTAACTTGCCACAAACTTTATCCTCAACAAATATTTGCACACTAAGTACACCATGCACTTTACGGTAATCGCCAAATATGAATTTGAATGGCTCCATTGGCTCTATTGACTATTGTCCTTGAGGCAACTCTGTGCATATAGACCCGGTTACTTGTTCCTAAGGACAGCACAACACTACATGCGCTAAGTATAACAAAACTGTTTGCCTTGCTTTCCTGGTTGCCCTGCCCTGGCTTCAAGCCACTATCGCATATGGCACTTTACTTTCCTGCTTTCCGCAGGCCTCAGATACCCTGCTGCGATGGTCGCACTTACAAAAGGGGACCCGGTCAGTGCATAGGCTAATTTTATCCCCATGAACCATTAACCATATTTTATTAGTTTTTATCTTTCATATTTAATAGTGTATTCTTTTATTCTTGAACTGCCACAATGGTAATGTATCATGACATGTTTTTTATTATGAAACTGTGCAATTTGACAAATGCTTGTAAAGGTTTTAATTAACTGTACAATAAATTTACTTACTTACTTACTGTACTCTCCTGCCATATTGCCAATTTGTCTAGGGTTGCCTCACTTTGTATCTCTTTGACACTCTCTACTGTATCCTCGAACATTCCATTGTCTGGGACCCACCTAGCCGGACCTTCCACAAACATCTTTTTCATCTTCGATCTCGCTGTCTCCTTAGCTATTTGATCTGCGAACGCATTTCCTCTACCAACATCATCTGTTATTGCTTTGTGGGCACTACATTTTAATATCGCTAACCTTTTGGGACGTGTTAGAGCTGACAAGAGTCTATGTATCAATTGGCCATTCTGTATTCGTAATCCATGTGATGTTAAGAATCTTCTCTCCGCCCAGAGGCGTCCAAAATTATGGGCGACCCCAAAAGCGTACTGGCTGTCAGTATAAATATTGACAGCCAGTCCCTCACTCAACTCACAAGCCCTAAGAAGACCAACCAGCTCCGCAGCTTGGGCTGATTGGTATGTAACACGGGATGTCTCAACTATAGTGTGTAATGTTGTAATTGCATATGCTGCAGTGGTGGTGCCATCTGGTAGTTTGAAGCAAGAGCCATCAACATATAGTTCCCCTTGGGGTGCACATTGGGGAACATCAGTCAGGTCTACCCGCCCTTTCGTTTCCTCTTCCGTTCTGTATACACAATCATGTGCATCTGTGTCATTGCCCGCCGAAGGGAGGGGTAGTAACGTGGCTGGGTTCAGAGTGGCACATCTTTTGATGGTAATGTGCGGAGCAAACAAGGTTAGTTCATATCTGGTCAGACGTGCACTAGTAAGGTGCTGTGTCTTTGTCTTATTCAAAAGCGTATCCATAGCATGGGGTACCATTACTGTGAGAGCAGTATCAAGAACGAGCCCCGCTGATTGTCTGATAGAAACTGCCACTGCCGCGGCAGCTCTCAGGCAGCTCGGGAGCGCTCTGGCTACGTTATCCAGCATTGCAGAAAAATAAGCGCAGGGTCTTTGCTTACCACCAAAGCCCTGTGTTAGAACAGAAAGCGGGCAACCATCTGCCTCATGTACGTAAAGCACAAAAGGCTTCTGGTAATCAGGAGTACCAATGACAGGAGCAGAGCAAAGCGCAGCCTTAAATTGCTCAAAAGCTTGCTGGCATGCAGATGTCCAAGGCAGGGGTTCATGCACTTCTTTGGTGGTTAGGTAAAGGAGGGGTTTTGTTAGTAAGGAATAATTGGGGATCCAGTGTCGACAATATGAGGTAATGCCAATAAATGCGCGCAGTTCACGTTGAGTCTTGGGAACAGGCATATTAGTGATAGCAGCTATGCGCTCAGGTGTTAGCTTGCGACCCTCCTTCGACAGTAGGTGACCTAAGTAGGTGACCTCCTGTCGACAATATTGAAATTTAGAAAGGGACACCTTATGGCCATGATGTGCCAAATGCAACAGCAATTTAACTGTGGCGTCTCTGCAACCATCCTCAGTATCAGAGGCCACAAGGAGATCGTCCGCGTACTGCAATAGCACATTACCAATGGGAAGCACCAAAGAATCCAATTGACTTTTTAGAGCTTGACTATAGATACTAGGACTTTCTGTATAGCCTTGAGGAGCACAACAGAATCTAAAACTCCTGCCGGCTAATGCGAATCCAAACAAATATCTGCTATCTGTATGAATTGGAATGCTGAAGAAAGCATTCTTCAAATCAATGACGGAAAAGAATTTTGCTGACGGGGGAATCATTGTCAATATCGTGGTAATGTCTGGGACTACAGGATATTGGGGCACAACTATTTTATTGACCTCTCTGGGGTCAATTACAAAGCGATAAACATCCGGGTGAGCATCAGAAGAGTCCAAGGGGGCCCTCTTAAGAATCGGAAGGATAGGGCTGTTACACACATTCGCTACTGTCTCCTCAACCACACCAGACTTAATCAAATCCTGTATTATTTGCAACAAAGCCCTTTCTCCTGCTTGTGAAATCTTATACTGGGGAGTACATGGCAATACAGCATTATCCTTAACCGTAATAGAGACTGGCTGGATCTGGAGTAACCCTACATCTGTGTCTCCTGCTGCCCATAAACTACGGGGCACGTCCTTGAACTCTGCGGAGAGGGGTGCATCTTTTGCAAAGCATTGTTTTGCGCGAGCCACTTGTGGCCCAACAGTCATGTAAACACCATCCGGAGAACAAAAGATGGTGGCATGTAATCTCTTCAACAAATCCAATCCCATCAAATTCTCCCCGCAATTTGTCGTTAACAGAAATGGTGAGTCCACCGTAAAGGGACCTATAGTCAAAGCAAGAGGTTTGGAAATGGGGCTAACAACCGGCATGCCTGAAAAACCTACTGAAACATTGTTTTGGCCAGACAGAGCTGCCCCTGGGACCAGCAAATGAGAAACAGAGCTATTCATAGCACCTGTGTCAAGTAAGAACGTCTTGGGCGTGCCCTGTAAATCCGCAGTGACATAATATCCCCGCTGATCTACAGGCACTGGAACCGGTCCCTTACCCTGTCCCTGGCTGTCCTAGCTGTGGGACATCCCCGTCACTTCGTCCATGTCATAGTCGTCATGATAGTACTGCCTTCCCCGATGGTCATCAAAATAGTTCTTACTCTGCTGATCATACGATGCATCCTCAAACTGACCCTCTCTGCGGCCACCTCCTCCTCTACCACGTCCTCTGAAGCCCCTACCTCTCGGGTCTCAACTTTCTGCAGCAACTCCGGACACTCACTTCGCCAATGCCCCTCCTTTTTACAGTACGCACATTGGTCGTACCCTGCGGGCGCACACGATGTACTGTTCCGATCAGACCGGGATCCCCACAGAGCGGGACCCGAACCCCTTCCTCTACTGTTCCCCCTTGCCACCTGCTGCATCAACACCCTCGTCTTCAACTCCTTTGACTTTTTCTCCACCTTCTCTTTGTCCTCATTCTCCCTATGCTCGTAGTACTGTGCCATACTCAATATTACTGATGGGGAGGAGGTGGTCCAAGTACTTTCCGCTGCCTGCAATCTAGTCGCAATCTCAGGAAGCAAATTAGTGACAGACCTGTTGACGAACAGATGAACACCACCCTCCAGCGATAGATCCTGACCACTAAAATCCAGAAACACCCCTTCAAACCTAGTAAAGAAATCGGACACACTTTCATCCTTCTTCTGACGACATGCAGTCAACTTGTCCCAATCCACTCATCTTGGCGGGATATGGGAGTGCATGTAAGTGATAATAGGCCCCGGCAAGGCCAATAGCTCCGCTTTCAGCTTCTCGCCCGGCTTGCGCTCCTTATCCCATGCCCTAATCTCATCCCATGTTCCACCCAATTCCACCACATGGTCCTGCATATGCATCTGTCTCCATATATCCGCCTGTACCAACAGACCGAAAAACAACTCTATATCAGCTAATGTCATCACTGTGGAGGAGGACGCCTCCGTCAATTCTTTATAGTATGCTGTCGGATTTTTCAGAGGGTCTGGTAACTGCCCTTTTAGGGATATTACCTCACTCCTCTTCCAAGGAGTGTAGATCCACTGTTCCTGGAAATGGGCCGCCACTCGTGGGCGAGTAAAAATATTATTCCCATCTCGCAACTCTGGTATTTCGGGGTGGTAAATGGGATGAACTTCCCTCATGGGGAACTGTGACACTGTTGTCGGGACCTTCTGAAGCAATTTACCCTGATAACCCACCAATGTCGTCACATTACTGAAAACCTAATTTGGGGCCATGGGCCACATGCATCAAACTTAGGAATTGCGATTCCTAAATTGCGATTTTTAAGAAATCGCAATTCCTTATGCATGTAGGAATCGCAAAAATATTTGCGATTCCTACACATTCCTTATTTGCGACTTGGAAATTGCGAATCGCAAATAAGGAATGGCTTCCCATTCATTCCTATGGGAGTAGAGGCCCATTGGAATCAATGGGAATTGCATGCGCAATTTGCGAGTACCAAATAGGTACTCGCAAATTGCGCATGCAATTTCAAGGGTGCCAAAAGGACACCCTGATGCACCCCTGAAAGTGCAATTAAAAAACATGTTGCACACAAACATGCCCGATGTGCATGTTTGTGTGCAACATATAACTTTGAAAAATGCACTTTTGTGCATTTTTCAAAGTTTTCGCAAATTACCATCAACTTTAAATTGATGGGAATTTGCGTTTCTTAAAAGCGAAATCGCTATTTTTTTTGGGTTGCATTGCATTTAGGGAATCGCAATTTGCGATTCCCTAAATGCAATCGCAATCTAAGTAATCGCAAATTTTGCAATTACTTAAATAGCGATTTTTGCATTTGGGATGATGTATCCCAAATGCAAAAGTGCGATCATAAGGGGCAGATTCTGCGAATCTGCCCCTTTACAACCACAAAAACAATGATGCATGTGCCCCCATATCTGTAGTATGTACCCTGTCCCAAATGTCATAAATTATCTGCGGTGCAATACCCTTGAAACACTGTTCCCACAATACTATCAGCGTGGCCGACATATGCTTAAGAGCATGTTGCTGTATAAACGGCTCGTAATCTTTCATCACACTCCACACATCTTCCACACTATAAATCGGATTCCGGGCCCACTGTGCAGCCTGGTCAGCCACCATTCTCTTTTCCTCATCACCCACAGCAGAGAGCACCAACACTTTATCCATGCGTTCACGTGCCGCAGCCCAATTCACTTCATGCACTCCATGCACAGGCGTCTCGGCATTCCGCGATGTCTGACGTAACACACCCAAAGGGGAAAGAGCAGGTGAAGAAACAGGTACCATCGCGCTCAAAGACTGTGCCGCAGGAGTAAGAGGAGGCGTGACCATGGGCACGGGGTCGGGAGACAGATTAGAGGAACGGAAGGCACCCACCCCTGTAACTGGCGAGAGTGGGGAAGAAGCGGGCGGGCCGAGGTTGAAGCAGTAGAGCTAGAAACAGAAAGAATAGGAATAACAGAACCAGAGGCCGAAGACTAAGGTGTCGGAATTACGGGATATAGTCGTTCGGGGGCATAGGGAGGTGGGGGTCGGGAATCCAACAACTCCTCAACGAAGACATGACCTTCCTCCCTAGCCACATAACACTTATCACTCTGCAAGCGAAACTTCCTGTCCGCACACTCTATGCCTTTCTCGAACTTGTCTCTATCATAAGCTATTGCCTTCTGCGTTATCGTTTGCGTCTGCCCCCTCCGGGCTTGCTTCTCTGCTCTCATACGTCGTTGCTTTGCTCCCTTCTGCCATGTTCTCAGAGAATCAAACATCGACTGTCTGCTCTTTTTGGCGAACAATTTGTCCTGCAAGTAATTCAATTTTTGCTCATCAAATGTGCCAGTAAGCGGCCACTGTAGATCGACATTGTCCCTCGTATATTTATTCCACAACGTGCTAAACATAATAGGGCCAATGCCATGCTTGACGTATACATCAAAATTTGGGGTACCCTCTGGAGGCGCCAGCTGCCTCTCTTCCAATCAAGCTTCAGTGGAACAACACCGACATCCAAAACACCCTAACTTACTTAGACAAGGCATCTTAATATAAGACACATACACTGTCCTCAACGGACAAACAGAACACCAACCAACAACTGATCCAAGAACCAAATCCAAGCGGTCCAAAACCGCACAAGACAGTCCGCAGACTGTACCAAGACAAGAAGACAGGCTCTAGCCCCAGACCTTTTCAAGAATAAGCCGAATTTCCAGTTGGCCTAGAAGATTGTTCGCAAACAGCCCCAAATCTTTTCAAGAACGGGCTGAATTTCCAGTTGGCCTGGTAAACCATTCACAAACACTATGGGGCCGATTCCGATCTCGGTCGGAGGCGCACCCAATACCATTCGGTCGGGAAAAAAGCCATGCGAATGCCTGTTTCCCGACCGATCCGTACATCATACCGAACGAGTAAGTACGATGCGCACAACAGCACAGAATCCGGCCAAGTCGTACTCACCCAATCCAGGTCCTGTTCTCCGACCGAGGCGAATCCGGAAACGCAGAATCGAGTCGCATGGAAGGGAAAATGCAGCCCCGTCCGGCCGAACAAGTACGATGCGCTTTCCGTACGCGCCGAACCCGTCGCTACGTCCGGCACGTCAAAGCTTCCGGGAGAGGCGCACATAAGCTCCGATTCACGCCACAACACGATCCACGGCTACGAGGCGAACACGCCAGCGACGAGGACGACGCGAAGCAACGAGAAAGACGAACGACACGAACCAACCATGAATCCCTTCGTCCCGATCCTACCAATATTCTACATTTACTACCGGAACAGGCACGGACGCGTACGGCGCAGAAGGTAAGTCAGACACCAACCACAAAAACATACAACACGTACACGACACATCACACACACACACAGAGGGATGCAGAATTTACTTACCAGCAACAGCAGCACCATAGGGGTGGGATGCCCATCACCAATGCCACATATGCACACAGGGGCCTGGATGCGCACCACCACTACCACCCCTACCCAGGGGGTCGGATGCCAACCACTACTACCACCCTTAGCCATGGGGGTGCCAGATGCCCACCACCACTACCACCCTTACCCAGGGGGCTGGATGCCTACCACTACTACCACCCTTACCCAGGGGGCTGGATGCCTACCACTACTACCACCCTTAGCCAGGGGGTGCCAGATGCCCACCACTACTACCACCCTTACCCAGGGGCTGGATGCCTACCACTACTACCACCCTTAGCCATGGGGTGCCAGATGCCCACCACCACTACCACCCTTACCCAGGGGGCTGGATGCCTACCACTACTATCACCCTAAGCCAGGGTGGCTGGATGCCTACCACTACTACCACCCTTAGCCATGGGGGTGCCAGATGCCCACCACTACTACCACCCTTACCCAGGGGGCTGGATGCCTACCACTACTACCACCCTTAGCCATGGGGGTGCCAGATGCCTACCACTACTACCACCCTTAGCCAGGGGGCTGGATGCCTACCACTACTACCACCCTTAGCCAGGGGGTGCCAGATGCCCACCACTACTACCACCCTTACCCAGGGGGCTGGATGCCTACCACTACTACCACCCTTACCCAGGGGGGCTGGATGCCTACCACTACTACCACCCTTAGCCAGGGGGTGCCAGATGCCCACCACCACTACCACCCTTACCCAGGGGGCTGGATGCCTACCACTACTATCACCCTAAGCCAGGGGGCTGGATGCCTACCACTACTACCACCCTTACCCAGGGGGGCTGGATGCCTACCACTACTACCACCCTTACCCAGGGGGCTGGATGCCTACCACTACTACCACCCTTAGCCAGGGGGTGTCAGATGCCCACCACCACCCTTACCCAGGGGGGGCTGGATGCCTACCACTACTATCATCCTAAGCCAGGGGGCTGGATGCCTACCACTACTACCACCCTTAGCCATGGGGGTGCCAGATGCCCACCACCACTACCACCCTTACCCAGGGGGCTGGATGCCTACCACTACTACCACCCTTAGCCAGGGGGTGCCAGATGCCCACCACCACTACCACCCTTACCCAGGGGGCTGGATGTCCACCACTACTACCACCCTTAGCCAGGGGGGTGCCAGATGCCTACCACTACTACCACCCTTACCCAGGGGGGGCTGGATGCCTACCACTACTACCACCCTTAGCCATGGGGGTGCCAGATGCCCACCGCCACTACCACCCTTACCCAGGGGGCTGGATGCCTACCACTACTACCACCCTAAGCCAGGGGGGCTGGATGCCTACCACCACTACCACCCTTAGCCATGGGGTGCCAGATGCCCACCACCACTACCACCCTCTACCCAGGGGGCTGGATGTCCACCACTACTACCACCCTTACCCAGGGGGGCTGGATGCCTGTCACTACTACCACCTCTACCCATGGGGGGCTGGATGCCTACCACCAACACCACCCCCACTCATAGGATGGACAATGCATGACACAACCAGCACACCACAACCTAGGGAATGCAAGAAAAAGACATCCCCCAACACCATGACAAGCGTGTGTAGACTGTGTCAAATGCCTACAACACTGAACATGACTTTGAACATACAATGTGACCCCCTATCACATGTGCCACACATATATGTGTGTGGCCCCCACAATGCAAGCAGGCCATGACCAATGTGGCAATGGGGTCCAAACCCCCATCATCACAGTGACCAAAATGTAAGTGTGGGGTCCATAGCTGAAGCACATTTTGAACATTGTGGCAATGGGGTCCAAACCCCCATCATCACAGTGACCAAAATGTAAGTGTGGGGTCCATAGCTGAAGCACATTTTGAACATTGTGGCAATGGGGTCCAAACCCCCATCATCACAGTGACCAAAAGGTAAGTGTGGGGTCCATAGCTGAAGCACATTTTGAACATTGTGGCAATGGGGTCCAAACCCCCATCATCACAGTGACCAAAAGGTAAGTGTGGGGTCCATAGCTGAAGCACATTTTGAACATTGTGGCAATGGGGTCCAAACCCCCATCATCACAGTGACCAAAATGTAAGTGTGGGGTCCATAGCTGAAGCACATTTTGAACATTGTGGCAATGGGGTCCAAACCCCCATCATCACAGTGACCAAAACGTAAGTGTTGACAAAGAAAAAGCTGCAACTGCCAAACTGCATGGATGATTCCTGGTCACAGAACATGAAACACATCAGTGGCAAAGTAGTGCATGTGTCCCATTGCAACATAGATTGGGGGAGGCAAATACTGCAGTGCAAATAAGACATACCTTTGGCCATGTGCAGACAAACAACACCCATGGGGGCTGACACAGTCAACATTCATCAATGACACAATGACAGAAGTGACCATCAGAATGCAGACCCACATATTTGCACCAATGGGCACACAAATGCAGATACCCTGTGGAGACTGTAGATGTGAGGTGAACAGATACCATACCATGGCAGCAATGGGACACACAAACCATGATCGTTGTGCTGACTGATGACCTATGAGTCCCAGGGACAGCAGGGGAAACCCACCAAACTACATACAGCCAATGGCACACCTAAGATATGCCAATGCAGTGGTGCAGATGCACAAACACAAACAGGCAGACCCACACTGCACATCAAACACAACAGGTGAGGGGGTGCCAGTGTCCCCAGGCAACCACACAACACATGAGGAGGCCTGAATACCAATTATACAGATGTGCACACAGTGCCACACAAAGGTAACTCATGGATCCAAATCCCCTATGTGGGCAATCAGGCATTGTCAGATGAGAGGGAGCACAAATCACACATGTCACACAGGCACGTAGGAACAGCAACTGACACAGCAAGACACAGACACACCACAGCACTACCCCCAGGGCCCCCACAATGTGGTGACCCTGGGCTGCATTACAATCCCACTGTGATGACAAAGCTAAATGTCGTTCACACTGTGAACCACAGTCATGTGTCCTGAGCAACAAACTACCATCACACCTACACAAGCACAAATCAATCAGCACGGCCAGTAAGCCAAGGCCAACATGGAGGCAGGGGTCTAGCCGGGCAACAACTCTCATCTGCACACACTCAACACCACACACCTCGACCTCCAACAATGTGCAGCAGTGAAGCACACATGCACTGGTGACATTGCACATGCACCCATGACAATTCCAGGGTGGTGGGTGGGAACCAAGGTGCAGAAACACATCACACATGGCCACTCAACAAGACTCCTGAATGTCTGACACACTGCACACTACGCTGTACATGGACATGACGGCAATACCACACCAACCAATGGGATCCCAGCCACAGCCACACACCAATGAAGAACCCAAGGTCACCCACAAAGAACACACATAGACAACAACCAACATTGCAGCCTGGACCCTGAGGAGTGCCAGCAGTCACACACACAACGTGTCACAATCACTGAAAGATAACACAAACTGGAAATCACATGACAGGTGCAAACAACAAGTGCCAAGGGGAAACCTGACTGTGACCCATCTGCGTCTGCACACAAACTCAGCCCTGACAGCAAACACACCTATGGGTGACACCCTGATGACCAGTAATGTGCCATGCACCCACATCACAGAGAACCCAGGGAGAAGACTTTGGGGGAACATAGGTCAACTCAGCAAGCATCACAAACAGGTACAACACTAGGGATCACAGCATGCACAGCAAAACGGAAGTGAACACACAGACATGCTCATACAACACACACCTTGGGCGCAGGCAATGTCACAGGAGTACACACTGCCATGAGGGGACTCCACTCCTGTGTGAGGAAAGCTATGCCATATGTTGCCTCAGTAGGGCCCCATCATGTCAGCTGAGCACTTGGTCACACAATCAACAATTAGCACCAAATGAAGGCTCCCGTCACATCAGCCTGGTCATGGAAGTGCCAACGAAATCATCAGCACAGATCCAACACACTTGTATAGCAATGTTGCACTGACAACACAGATGAGTCCTTCCCCATTGATGCCCAAACCTGCATGTCCAGTGGAGATGGCCACACAGTCAGGGAAGTAGACAAATTGAACAATGGCAGGCACAACAGATGTGCAGGGGTGGAAGCCACAGATGTGAAATTGCTAATGTAAGTAGGAAATCCCATTGCCAAATACTGAACACATGACACCCTCAGATGCTGCTATGGATGACATGGATACACCACAGGATAGGACACATTCCCCTGGACCACATGTGTTCCTGCACAGTAACACTTCATTATCATGAGACCAAATATCACCATCACTGCAGCAAGGGCATGGTTAGCATCATCAACAACATGTACATCAGAAGCATAAGCACTAGAGAACAGAAAGTTGCTTTATTCAGCATATGTGTGTTTAAAAGTGAAAGTCCAGAAAAAACACAAAGGCCAATGGCCAGTCCATTGTCAAAGTCCAAACAGGGTGACAGTGGCAGATGTCACCCTACGCATGCCTGCACTGCACAAGACCAGGGACAATCCACTAGGAGGGGCAACCGGGGGGGCAGGCCAGGCACCGCAGGGACAGGATCAGCGCTCACCAGGAGGAGGCAGGGAAGGGGTGGTGGGTGCTGGAGAGCCACTGACAACTGCAGTAGAGGTGTCTGACATGGTGTGTGCCGGCACAACTGGGGGGCATGACTCAGATGTTGTGGGTGCCGGCACGACTGCAGTGGACCCTGCAGATGGAGTGGACAGGTCCGCCACTGCAGTGCCCAAGTCAGACAGGGTGGTAGTGGACTCCACTGCAGTGCCTACCACCAGGGGAGGAGAATGGGGAACAGGCAAGGTGGGCTGGACAGAGGTGGAGGACACCCTCACCACATCAGTGGCACAGACAAGCGCAGCGGGGGTGTGGTGCCGGGAGAGCAAGTGGCAGGGGAGAAGGCCGGATCCTCTTGGGGATGGTATATCTGTGGGTGGGGAACCTGGGGCAGGGTGTGGTGGGGGCACCTGTGGAGTGGGGGCCTGAGGGATGGAGGAAGGAGACCTGGTGCCTGAGCTGCAGGGCGGCGGCGGGGTCTTGCTCTTACGACTCCGGGGGACTTGCGGGTGGGGGCCTCAGTCTGTCTGCACCTGGGGGAGGGTGTCCGGGGGCGAGGGGCACTCTGCTCCGTGTGGGTGGGCTTCCTCTTCCCCCTGAATGCTGTATCAGCTGGATCGGAGGGGAAGAGGCCGAGGTCACTGAGGAAGAGCCACTGGGTCGTTGGGGTTGCAGGTGAGGCAAGGGAGGGTGCTTTGGAGGGAGAGGCAACTGAGGACTGCGCAGTGCTCATGGATGTGTGTGTGTGTTCCAGGGCCCCATCCCCTGTGAGTCTGGTTTCAGTCCCCTGACTGTGCGTGCGTGTGCGTTTTGTTTGTGGCGTGTGTGTCTGTGTGCTGGACGTGTGTGTGCTGGTGTGTGCCTGTGCCGGTGTGTGTGTGCTTGGGACGAGTAAGGTGCTGGGGAGTGTGGATGGAGCAGAGGCAGGAGGGGTGAGGGACTGTCTGAGGAGGGACACTGCTGCCGTCAGGGAGGAGTCCATGGACCTATTGCCCCTCTGTAGGTCAGACATGCCCGATGAGATGCCCTCCATGAACGACACCAGCTGAGTCAACAGAGCGGTGTGCGCATGGAGGACACTCAGCATGGCTGTCTGCCCTACATGGAGCTGGCGAAGGAGGTACACAGACTCCTCACTCAGGGCAGCAGGGGACACAGGGGCAGGGGGTGCGGTGCCTGGCCCAAAGGAGACACGCTCCCGAACATGGGTGCCTCCACGGACCTGGGGAATGGGAGCCGATGGGAGGGCGGTGGTGGTGCTGGTGGTGGCGGGGACAGCAACACTAGCTGGGGTGTGGTGGCTGCTGACACCCGCCTCCATAAGGGAGTCATCCTCCGAGCCGCTGTGGTCCTCAGCTGAGGTGGATGCTGCTGAGGACTCCTCGGTGTGGCTCCCCTCGCCCTCCGTGCCACTGGGTCCCTCCAACCACTCCTCGGCTGCTGACCCAGTCTGGCTCTCCGGCTCCTCCTGGTCCGTGGAGCTGTCCCCTTCCGTGGCCGTGGATGTATCTGCAAACAATGGGGAAACAGACAGACATCAGTCACCTGCACCAAACGCACACACCACTGTGAGCACAGCACATTACAGAGCAAGCCCTGGCATCATTAGTTGAACATTGCTAAAAGTGCCCTAACTGAACAGGAGAAGCCAATTGTCAGTCTGATGCCAACCATGGCACTCACATCCCACATGGCCTTGCATCCATCTGTCTGGTGTCTGTTGGATAGCAACACCCCAGTGTGGACACATGCACCACCTACACAGTAGTTGGACAGTGCAGAGGACACGGTGTAGCATGTGGACATGCACACATCACAACTCTTGCCACTGAGTCAGTACAGGTTTCCGGATGAAAGGGATGCCCAGAGTCAAATAGGAAATGCATGTGATGCATACCAGCGACAGACACCATGATGCACCCATGTCCTGATAGCCATCGCCACAATGGTGTGCATGTAGCACATGTCACTCCCCTGCAGGATCACCAATAAGTAGACACTGTCTCAGTGATGTATGACTTGGCAGCCAGACAACAACACTCTGGACTGTGTCACAATAGTAGGTCATGGGGAATGCAAGTCCTGGAGCTGCACAAGTGCACATGTACATCCCCCACACAACACATCATCTTAACCCTCATCTGTCCAGGTCATACCGATTGGACATATGGGAGACCTGTGACACTACCCTCTGAAACTGAGCCCCTCACAATCTGCTGTGAATGGGAAACAGCTGCCTGAACTTCACATTTGCATACCCCAGTCTGCACGGGCAGCTGATCAAACACCTATGTGACACACAAGTATCGTCTCCTATGGTCACATCTCCAGTGGCATGCTGAGCCCCAACCGAGAAACACCCCAGCAGTCCTGGCAACAAATCCACATCACACTGACACAGAGGCAGACACCTGAGGGGCCAAATCACTGCGCACAACGTGTCAGCTGATACACGGGAGTGGGAGTACAGGTGTATTGGATGGGCTGGAGTAGGCATGACTGTCCTGCCCCACATGAATGAGGGATGAGCCCTGGACAGTGGATAGCTGGCTATGTATGTGTGACACACGTAATCTGCACACTCCTGGGGCCCAAACATTGTTCCCACCCGCTGCATGGGTGTGTGCCAGATACCCCAGGCACATGTGGTGGCTCAGCTCAGCAAGTGGACCGCATATCAAAGCAACACGCAGATTACATGTCCGAACACAGGCGTTGTGTGAACAATGGACCCACCCATGATGCCCACAACAGAGTTAGGGAAACAGATGCTGTCCCCCACCTTGAGTGAAGCAAACTGCAAGGACACAGTCCCAAGTGACACAATTACCTGAATGTAAGGGCCACACCTGGGTATCAGATGAGGAGTGGGCAGTGCACAATAGAGGGACATGGCTCCTGGACAACATGACTGCTGTACTGTGGCAGTTTAACCAGGCCAGAGGAGGGCACATAGCATGTAATACAGAGTTCACAGTGCAGTCTTTGACTCACCCCCTCCTTGCTGCTGTCTGGCCTTCAGCTGCCCATCCAGGTCTGGAAACACCACCGCCAGGATCTGGAGCATGTGGGGGTCAGGGTCCGTGTTCCGACCCTCCTGCGAGGAGGCGACAGCTTCAGCTGGACCCATGCAATCCTCCGGGTCCAGCCCCGAAGGTCCTGCCACCTCTTCTGGCAGTTGCGGATCCGGCGCTTGTAGACCCCCACGGACCGGACAGTCCGGACGATGTCCTTCCAGATCTCCTGCTTCCGATGGGCATTAACCTGTCAGGATGACAAAGTGAAAAGGCCATTACTACACATGCAACATATCCGTGCATGACACAGTTGTATATACATGTCTCAATCACAGGGGCACATGATGTACACAGGCAGTGCAACGCTGCCCATGGACAGTTTGCCAGAAGTCACTACATGGTATCATTGCATGGGAAGTTAAACCTTGTTCAAATGCACTGTCACTGCACCATACCTGTCCAGTGCATGTCACTACACACTATGGGGGCGACAACTACTCAGTGAGCCTGCTAGCCAGTGGCGTGCAGACTTTCAGCCTTGCTAGTCAGACAAAATGCACATTCAGAAAGGCAGTGCACAGAACATTCACCTGCTCCCCTGGTGTCCCATACAGCTTGCTGTACTGTGGAAGTAGGCTGTCCAGCAGGGCCTGGTTCTCCTCAAGGCTGAAGGCTGGGGCTCTCTCCACAGTACGTGCCATTGCAGGGTCCAGAGGGGGCAGAGACAGCAGCAGTGCAGTGGCAGATGTCGTCCTGGAGCATGTAGTGCAGGCAAGTGAGCTCTCAGGGGAACAGCCAGCAATATATATGTGCTGCAGAGGCAGATACTGTCCCATGTGTCCAAAGTGATAGGTCCAAGTCGTTTGCATCTTCTGAATCTGGCCAATCCATGGAATAGCAGCACCAATACACGCCCACAGCATCCTTAAAATCTTCAACTTCATGACATAAATGATTTTGCAACATTGTTGTGGGTGACCAACTGAATTTCCAGCAACCGACTCGTTCGAATTTCGAAAACGCGTCCGTTGCCAGGCTAGGCCATTGACAATGGGTGCGCACAGATCGGTCCATTGCTGTTCAACGCGTACAGGGGTACAACGCGTACCCGCACACATTGAATGCAATGGGCCGGCCGGGTGCACCGATCGGTCCATTGCGGTACAACGCGTACAGGGGTACAACGCGTACCCGCACACATTGAATGCAATGGGCCGACCGGGTGCACCGATCGGTCCATTGCGGTACAACGCGTACAGGGGTACAACGCGTACCCGCACACATTGAATGCAATGGGCCGGCCGGGCGCACTGATCGGTCCATTGCGGTACAACGCGTACAGGGGTCCAACGCGTACCCGCACACATTGAATGCAATGGGCCGGCCGGGCGCACCGATCGGTCCATTGCGGTACAACGCGTACAGGGGTACAACGCGTACCCACACACATTGAATGCAATGGGCCGGCCGGGCGCACCGATCGGTCCATTGCAGTACAACTCGTACAGGGGTACAACGCGTACCCGCACACATTGAATGCAATGGGCCGGCCGGGCGCACCGATCGGTCCATTGCGGTACAACGCGTACAGGGGTACAACGCGTACCCGCACACATTGAATGCAATGGGCCGGCCGGGTGCACCGATTGGTCCATTGCGGTACAACGCATACAGGGGTACAACACGTACCCGCACACATTGAATGCAATGGGCCGGCCGGGTGCACCGATCGGTCCATTGATGTTCAACGCATCCCTGTACAAGTGACTGGCATATGTCACCATGCCTGTCTCAGATGAACATATGCCAGCCACAGATAGCTCCCAGGGAGTGAGGGGCACACCTACAACACCACAGCCTGTCCAAACTGTATCATAAGGCATGTAAGGCTGCATTTCCTATTGTGTGTATGTTGGTGTACATGTTGTCCTGTGGGTGTCACCTGGGGGCAGCCACCCCCAGGCTGTGCACGTGTTCATGGGGACAGGATCCTGGGTGTTACGTGTACATGACCACTGTGATGTGCAACTGTTCATATCTGTGCATGTGCCATGGTCACATTTCACGGTGGTGTATGTGTATGTCATGTCACATACCCCGTGAGTCCCATATGGGACGGTATGTTTGAGCCAGGGTGTCCCAGTGGCACAATAGTGATGGTCCTCCACAGTCTGTGTGCATGTAGTGTTTACAATGTCTCTGATTTCATGTGCACAATGGGAGACAGTCTCCACCTCCACGTTGTGTGTGCATGGACTTTGATGTTGTGCGTGTGTCACAGACGTCCATGTCTGTCCTGCAGAGGCAAGTGGAACCACTACCTGTGGGGGTCATGGTTGTTTTGCTGTGGTGTATACATGATACTCCATGTAATGCCAGTGTCCATGTGGCAATACAGGGTCCCTGGGAATGTACCTGTCGTTGAGCTGTGATGCCTGGGGCACATCTGTCCTCACATGTCACTGTGGGGGTGATTGTGACATGGGAGCAGGAGATGGGAACTGTGACACGGCCTCATGATATCCAATGGGCCAACCTGGGACTTATTGATGCCACTTGTTGAACCGTGATGACAGATGTTGGCCATGTATGTACCATACATGTCCTTACGGAACTGCACACTTCATGTAGTTGTGCCTCATAATGATGTATGATGTGATATTGAGTGTGTTCAATGCCGCATATGTGGGGTGACTGACAATCTTGCTTTCTTCTCCTCTGCACTGCAGGGCTCCTGCTGTCCATAGACCATTCCCAGACCTGGCAACGATGGTGGAACGGGACAGCATCCGACGGTACCGCTTCACCAGGCAGCTGATTGAGGATTTGGCAGTGCAGTTGGCCCCACATTTGCAGCCTGGCCGGCCGTATCCTACAGCGCTGACCCCCAAGGTGAAGGTGATGGCAGCCCTACACTTCTTTGCCACCGGTACCTTCCAACATACTGTGGCGACTGCTGGTGGGATGTCACAGACCATGTTGAGCCTTGTGCTCCGCGATGTTTTGGAGGCAATGTTGCTATACCTGAACCGGTCCATCTATTTCCCTAGACTGCAACGACTCACTGACGTGAAGAGTGACTTCTATGCCCTGGGGAGGATGCCGCATGTCATTGGCTCCATTGATGGGACACATGTGGCTTTGGTACCACCACAGGCCCAGGAGCAGGCCTACCGTAACCGCAAGCACTACCACCCAGTCAATGCACTGGTGGTGTGTCTTGCAGATATGACCATCTCACACGTGTGTGCCCGTTTCCCTGGTTCAGCACACAATGCCTTTGTGATGAGGAGTAGTCGCATCCCCAGGATGATGGCACAGATGCAGAACCAGCGTGCCTGGCTTGTCGGTGTGTACTGACTTTGTGCCATTGTGTGTGATCTGATCTGTAGTATTCCGCCCACTTTTCCAAGTCAGCTAATGTGCACTTGTCTGTCCGTAGGTGACTCGGGATACCCCAACATGCCGTGGGTGCTAACACCCCTCAGGAACCCTGTGACACCAGCCCAGATGCGCTACAATGAGGCACATGGTCGGACCAGGAGAGTGATTGAGCGGACATTTGGTCTCCTGAAGAGCCGCTTCCGCTGCCTCGACAAGACAGGAGGGTCCCTCCCATATGCCCCAGCGAAGGTGTGCAAGATTATCATCGTCTGCTGCATGCTCCACAACCTGGCAGTGCGGAAGGAGTTGCCTCTCATCCAGGATGACAATGACCAACATCCGCCACCTGTGGAGGATCCTGGCCTGGACCACGATGCCAGTGATGATGATGATGATGAGGGTGATGTCCGCACACAGCTCATCACCAACTTCTTTAGCTGAATGTGAGTATCCTGAGGTGTCATGTCAATGATGTGAGTTGGCATGATATGTGTAGGTGGTGCTCTGGTGCTGTTGGAGTGTGTCCATGGGCTACTTGACTGGATGTGTGTAGCGATGTGTGCTTACAGGTGGTCTGTACTCCCCAACAGTGTTGACATGCTAACTTGGTTCTGGGTGGGTATCTTGTAACATGTATTGTGCATGAGTTTTGCTGTTCTGTCCTGTTCTCCATTGCTTTTGACTGTGTGTCATTTCTGTCCTTCACAGGGTACTTTCAGATTCGTTTGGTCAACTGTGTCCACCGACGACGTGATTGTACTTCCAGGGTGGTAGCTGTTGAGTCCCTACAGGTGATGTGCGCCACACCCATGGACTTCCTTCCTTCTACAGTTGTTGACTGTGTGCCCGCTGCCAGGTGGGATTACCTTGCATCTGTAGTGGTTACGACATGTTGCAACTGTGTAATAAACCTGTGCTTCACTTTGTGATGTGCGTTGTCTGTGGTCACACATTTGACTGCCATTTGCTTACTGCACCTGTGGGCTACTTGACTACAACTGGGAATAGGTGTGGTGTCTGTGCATTGCACCGTCTTTCCTGGCAACATCAGTGTAGGCAATGAGTCAGATGGCCTAGGTGTGTATGTGTTGTGTAGCCCTGGTGGTGTGTCTCCCTCATTTGTGTCACGTTGCCATTACTCACATGCCTGTGTTGTACTTGCTGTTGCAGTTCGCATACACAGTGTAATTTTGCAGTTCATCATCCCCATGACAGCACCCACGTTGGAATCACAACAGAGGCAAGTATGGTGTATTAGTGTGTTTATTGTGATACATTTGTGTGAATAGTGCATAGGATGGTTAGTGCTGTACATTTATATTGCAATCAGAAGTTCCTAGGTGAATTGAAAGTCCTGGTAGACAAAATCCCCAGTATCGGGGCCACAGTTGTCTGAGACATTGGTCCAACTTGTACTCCCCATGTCATGTGTGGGAGTTGTGTTGCCGTCAACAGGGTGAACAGTTTGTGCACAAAGGTGAACATCCAGAACAGGTTCAGGCTTCCTGGGGGTTGCACTTGGCCATCGGCCTCTCACTTGCCCCTCCTCGGACGACCCCTCTTCTTTGGGGGGCCCCTCAAGTACAGGCTGCTGCGGTACAGGGGACTCTCCGCCAGAGTCATCCTTCCTCCCTGTGGCAGTTGCAGTTTGTTCAGCACCAGATGTTGTTGGCACACAGGGAGGTGTAGACTGGTTGCTGTTCATCTGGCGGAGGCATTGTAATATGTCCCTATGCACTGCCGTCATCTCTTGCAGTGTGTCCCACTTGGACTCCACGCGGGACATGTGTGAGTCCAAGCGGGCATGATGGGCAGCCTGCTGCTGTTTCATGTCTCTGAGGAGCCCCACTACCTGGCTGAGATCTCCGGTGCTGGACTGGTACGCATCGGCTATGCGTACCAGTTGTGGGTCATCATGCACACCAGACACCTCTGCAAGCAGCGACCTCTGTCTCCCACCCCTCCCACCACCCCTGCCGACATGTGCAGTGCGTGCAGTGGCACGCACAGATGACCCTGGTCCCCTTGGGGGTTGGTGGTGGTGGTGGTGTCCATGGCCCCACATTGGTCCAGGGTCCCTGTGCTGGTGGTGCTCCTTGTTCTGTCCATGTCGGCAGGAATGGTATTTGTGGTGACAGTCGTTGGAGGGGTGGGTGCAGGGGGTGCAGCTGGTGGTCCTGCTGGTGCTGCAGCTGGTGGTCCTGCTGGTGCTGCATGTTGACTTGCACCGGAGGTGCCAGGTTGGTCTTCTTCGTCCGAGGAGGGCAGAGGCTGTACGACACCAGTGAGCTCCGTATCCTCTTGAGCCTGGGACTGGGACTCCTCAGCGTCTGCTGCTGTGTCCCCATCATCACCTGTTTTTGGGAGACACACACAATGTATGTTATGTTTCTGCAGGCATCAATGGTTGACACACCTGACAGTTGTGACAGTGCCTCTGGGTGCGGGCCTGTACATTGCATTGTCCTAAGTTGTCACAGTCAGGGGTTGATATTGGTGTAGCACATTGTCCTGCATTATTTGGGCATTTCTATGTATTTGTTGGGGTGTGAACATGGTCTGCATTGGTTGTATTTGGTTGACAGCCGGCCCTCCTTCCCACCCAGCCAGTCAGTTATCCCACCATGGACTGTGCTTGCATTGCAGGGAGTGAAAGTTGTCTTTCAGGATGTCAGTCAGTGGTGTCTTGCTGTTGGTTGTTGCACAGTTGCCAGCAGGGCCTTGTGCTCCCCACAGCAGTAGCCAGTGTCAGCCATCTTGTCAGTTGTTTTCCACTCCCTGTGATGTGAGCATGGTTCAGGGTGGTGTTGATGGGCCAGTTGTGAGGCTGGGCAATATCTGTGCCTACTACTCCCATCATGCTATTGCCTCCACCCCCTTCCCAGCATGCCCATGCTTCCTTCCTTTTGACTCTGCTTCCCTGTGGGGTGGGCTGCCTGTGCTGACAGGATGGCTGGGAGTGTTGTCCTGGCAGTTGTTTGGCTACAAGTCCCAAGAGTGTCCCTGTGCTTCACACAACATAACCCAGGGTGGTGGTTCTTTGTGGGATCTTGAGTTAGGATGTGAGGCATTGCATTCTCCCAGGTGGGTTATGTGGAGTTTGTGTTGAGGGGGTGTGTGAGGGGAGGTGCTTGTGACTATGGTCAGTGCTGCGAGTCCTCCTTCCCACCCAGCCAGATATCCCACCATGGAACGTGCTTCCATTGCAGGGAGTGGAAGTTGTCTCTCAGGATGTCAGTCAGTGGTGTCCTGCTGTTGGTTGTTGCACAGTTGCCAGCAGGGCCTTGTGCTCCCCACAGCAGTAGCCAGTGTCAGCCATCTTGTCAGTTGTTTTCCACTCACTGTGATGTGAGCATGGTTCAGGGTGGTGTTGATGGGACAGTTGTGGGGGTGAGCTATGTCTGTGACTATGACTCCCATCATGCTATTGCCTCCACCCCACTTCCCATCATTCCCATACTTACTTGCTTTTGTGGGGAGTTCAGTGTGTGTGGGTGTGAGAGCAATGGCAAGATGGCTGACAGTGGTGTCCTGCTGTTGGTTGGTGTGCAGTTCCCAGCATGCCCTTGTGCTCCCCACGACACAGCAACAGTGTCAGACATCTTTGATGGGCCTTTCCACTCTCTGTGGGATGTGCATGCGTGAGTGTGAGCTTGCTGGGCCATGTGGTGGGGGATGTTGAGCTGTGACTACGACTCCCATCATGCTATTGCCTCCACCCCCTTCCCAGCATGCCCATCCTTCCTTCCTTTTGACTCTGCTTCCCTGTGGGGTGGGCTGCCTGTGCTGACAGGATGGCTGGGAGTGTTGTCCTGGCAGTTGTTTGGCTAAAAGTCCCAAGAGTGTCCCTGTGCTTCACACAACATAACCCAGGGTGGAGGTTCTTTGTGGGATCTTGAGTTAGGATGTGAGGCATTGCATTCTCCCAGGTGGGTTATGTGGAGTTTGTGTTGAGGGGGTGTGTGAGGGGAGGTGCTTGTGACTATGGTCAGTGCTGCAAGTCCTCCTTCCCACCCAGCCAGATATCCCACCATGGAACGTGCTTGCATTGCAGGGAGTGGAAGTTGTCTTTCAGGATGTCAGTCAGTGGTGTCCTGCTGTTTGTTGGTGCACAGTTGCCAGCAGGGCCTTGTGCTCCCCACAGCAGTAGCCAGTGTCAGCCATCTTGTCAGTCCTTATCCACTCCCTGTGATGTGAGCATGGTTCAGGGTGGTGTTGATGGGCCAGTTGTGAGGCTGAGCAATATCTGTGCCTACTACTCCCATCATGCTATTGCCTCCACCCCCTTCCCAGCATGCCCATGCTTCCTTCCTTTTGACTCTGCTTCCCTGTGGGGTTGGCTGCCTGTGCTGACAGGATGGCTGGGAGTGTTGTCCTGGCAGTTGTTTGGCTAAAAGTCCCAAGAGTGTCCCTGTGCTTCACACAACATAACCCAGGGTGGAGGTTCTTTGTGGGATCTTGAGTTAGGATGTGAGGCATTGCATTCTCCCAGGTGGGTTATGTGGAGTTTGTGTTGAGGGGTGTGTGAGGGGAGGTGCTTGTGACTATGGTCAGTGCTGCAAGTCCTCCTTCCCACCCAGCCAGTCAGTTATCCCACCATGGAACGTGCTTGCATTGCAGGGAGTGGAAGTTGTCTTTCAGGATGTCAGTCAGTGGTGTCCTGCTGTTGGTTGTTGCACAGTTGCCAGCAGGGCCTTGTGCTCCCCACAGCAGTAGCCAGTGTCAGCCATCTTGTCAGTTGTTTTCCAGTCCCTGTGATGTGAGCATGGTTCAGGGTGGTGTTGATGGGACAGTTGTGGGGGTGAGCTATGTCTGTGACTATGACTCCCATCATGCTATTGCCTCCACCCACTTCCCAGCATTCCCATACTTACTTGCTTTTGTGGGGAGTTCAGTGTGTGTGGGTGTGAGAGCAATGGCAAGATGGCTGACAGTGGTGTCCTGCTGTTGGTTGGTGTGCAGTTCCCAGCATGCCCTTGTGCTCCCCACGACACAGCAACAGTGTCAGACATCTTTGATGGGCCTTTCCACTCTCTGTGGGATGTGCATGCGTGAGTGTGAGCTTGCTGGGCCATGTGGTGGGGGATGTTGAGCTGTGACTACAACTCCCATCATGCTATTGCCTCCACCCCCCTTCCCAGCATGCCCATCCTTCCTTCCTTTTGACTCTGCTTCCCTGTGGGGTGGGCTGCCTGTGCTGACAGGATGGCTGGGAGTGTTGTCCTGGCAGTTGTTTGGTTAAAAGTCCCAAGAGTGTCCCTGTGCTTCACACAACATAACCCAGGGTGGAGGTTCTTTGTGGGATCTTGAGTTAGGATGTGAGGCATTGCATTCTCCCAGGTGGGTTATGTGGAGTTTGTGTTGAGGGGGTGTGTGAGGGGAGGTGCTTGTGACTATGGTCAGTGCTGCGAGTCCTCCTTCCCACCCAGCCAGATATCCCACCATGGAACGTGCTTCCATTGCAGGGAGTGGAAGTTGTCTCTCAGGATGTCAGTCAGTGGTGTCCTGCTGTTGGTTGTTGCACAGTTGCCAGCAGGGCCTTGTGCTCCCCACAGCAGTAGCCAGTGTCAGCCATCTTGTGAGTCCTTTTCCACTCCCTGTGATGTGCGCATGGTTCATGGTGGTGTTGATGGGACAGTTGTGGGGGTGAGCAATATCTGTGACTACGACTCCCATGATGCTATTGGCTACACTGACTTGCCCAGCAGACACAGAATTCCTTTCTTTCAGTTGTCTTCACTGTGTGTTGGTGTTGTAGTGGTGGCTACATGTCTGGATGTGTTTGTTAGTTATATTTGTGCCACTACCTAGCTGTAGTTGTAGTTGTGTTTGTACATGTGATGACACGGTTAAATGTAACTTTGAGATGGCATGTGTTGTGTTTATCTGACTGACATACACATTTTGGGATGATTCTGTTCTGGTTGCTGTGTAATTGCTAAGAGTGCATGGTTTGACTCTCCCCTTGACAGTGATGTGTGTGTGTATTGTGGCAGAATATTGTGTACATTTGTTGTGTACTCACCAGGCTCTGGGATGTTTTCTAGTCCATAGACGCTCACTGGCGGAAGGATGGCCCGCACCTTCTCCTCCCAGGGCCTGAGGTATACTGGCTTGGCAGGAGGGCCACTGCCGGTGTATTGGCTCAGGAGGTAGTCCTTCTTCAGCAGCTCCCGTACCCTCCTGCGCACGTCATACCACCTGTTCTGGATGTCAGTCTTTGTGCGCAGACATGGTGATTGTGCGTTCACCCTGTTGATGATCCTCTCCCACATCTTGGTTTTCTGGGAGATGGGTGTCTGTTGGACCAGTGTGCCAAACAGCTGTGGCTCTACCCTGAGGATCTCGTCTACCAGGACTTCCAATTCACAATCTAGGAACTTGTGATTCTTCTTTGGGGGCATGGTGATGGGTGGTGATGGTGAGTGATGTGTGTGTTGGTGTGCAGGTGAGGGTGTGTGAGTGTGTGTTTTGCTGGGTGTATGTGAGGTAGCTATTTGTTGGTGTGCTGATGGTGTGTGGCTTGTGTGAGGGATGAGCTGTGGGTGTGTGGTTGCTGTCTGTTGAGTGCTGGCAGTAGAATAGCATTTGCAAAGGATCATGGTTGGGATTTGTGTCCTTTATATGGGTGGAGTTGTGGGTGTGTCTTTGTTCTCTGTTCCCACCCCCCAGTATTTATTGGCTTTGTAATTGCTTGTTTGGCCTTTTTGTGTATTTTTCCTTAGTACTTTCTGTGCATGTTGGAAACGTTCTTGTGACCGAGTCGGACCCTGCAGTTGTCTCGTACGGTCTTCTCCGTTTCGTTCACTCTGTGTTTGTGCAGTTTTCTATGCTGCGTACGCGTCGGTCGCGGTGTTTTGTGTTACTTCGGCTCGCAGTTTTGTATGCTTGTCGGTCGTACGGCTTGTCCTCCGTACGACTCGGTCAGTGGTTTTCGCGCCTTGCATCGTACTTTGCGGTTTGGAGTTCGCGTGTACGTTTCGGTTGGATTTGTTCCGGGTGCGTGTCGGTCGGTTCGATTCGCGTGTTTTTCCGGCCGGATTGCTGTTTTCCGTGCGGCTCGGTCGTTCGGCTTGGGTTCAGTACGTGTCGGTCGGATTTTGCACGCCTTGCATCGTACTTGGCGTGTCGGGCGCCACAGGTACGTGTCGGTCGGAATTAATTCCGGCTCCGAGTCGGTCGGTGCTTTTTCCGGCCCGAATCGGAATCGAACCCTCTGTGTCTTTCAAGGGTCCGCAAACCCACCAAGTTCCAGACAAGACAGTCCGGAGACTGTACCAGACACAGCCCGTAGGCTCGTGCCATTCAACCATGGCGCCACATTTTCCAAGAATTCAAGTCACTCACGTGGTGCACTTAGGTTGAGCAATATTATTCTCCACTGCCGACTCTTCAGACCAAACAGTCAAATCCAAGGTTCCACCTTCTCAGGACTCCGGCCGGCGACCACTAGACGAGGAGTCGCCCGATCAGCCGGGCGGGGCAGCCAAGAGAACCAGGCTCTTATCGTGTGGGGATCCCCGATCCACCCGACCAACCGGACACCACCTCGACCCTACAACCCGATTACGGGCGAGTCGGGTCACCTTGCGGAGTCCCTGTTCGGGCGCCAACTGAAGAAGTGACCCGAAAATGGTCACCCGGGTTTCCTACAACCACCTTATAGCCTTCCCCAAAATGAAGAGTCGGTCAGACAGTAGAGAATACAAAACAATCATTTATTACCAATACTCTGCAGAGGAGTCCAATCTGACCTGCACCCTAAGATGTCTGCCGAGGGACTGGCCCCCCAACAGTCGGCAACGCATAATCATTCCTCCCAAAGGTCTCCTAACCACGCCCACAATGGAAAGTTACCGGCTTAGGCCGAACATGAACAAAGGAGGTACAGAGGGATGGACTACCATCTGCCAGATGGGTACATGTTATCACTATCTCAAGGTTGCTGTGCTGGGTTTCGGCGGCTCCTAAAGTGGGAGCTGAGCTACACACAAAGATAGGTATGCAAGGGCAAAATGGCCTATTCATTAGTAAGTCGGAACGCAACCTTGAGCAAAAGAGAAAATAATAACTGAATACAGTGTTCTGCTGAGGCAAGCAATACGAACAGTGAGGCCTGGTACAGACACAGCCTAATTGGGATTACGAAATACAAAACGGAGTCACACTTGCTAACTGAAGCCCGCACATTGCATGGATAACTCAGTGGGTTACATGACATGAATACGAATGGTGTCTCATTTAGCCGCACACTGCTAACCTAATATAGTGTAAAACGAGAATATAACGAGAATGGGATTTTCAAATCTAACACTTGTCACCCACTTTTTTTGGCCCCGGATGTAGATGGCATCAGATACATTCTGCAGGTCATGTCACACCTGCTAAGCCAGTAGGAAAGCAGGGAAAAAGTAAAGGCTCCCCTGGTTCTCTTTCCTGTCATTGTCACCCCTTTTGAAAAAGTGGGCATCAACATTGTTAGGCCCCTGGACCACTGCGTTAGGCAAAAGGTTTCTCCTAATTTTGGTGGACCATGCCACTTGATACCTAGAGGCCATCACTCTGAGGTCTGTAACTGCACCTGCTGTGGCTAGAACCCTGATGGGGATTTTTACCTGAGTGGGGGGGCCACAAAGAATTGGTGTCAGCCAGGGGCACCAACTTCATGTCCACATACATAAAGTTCATGTGGGATGAGTATGGTGTAACCTATAAGTTCTACACACCTTATCACCCTCAAACAAACGGACAAGTAGAAAGAATCAATGAGACCCTCAAAGGCATAATTATGGGCCTGCCTGAGCCTGTGAGATAGAAATGGGATACTCTCTTGCCATGCCTGTTTTTTGCCTACAGGGGATACCACAGAAGGGGGTTGGGTTTAGTGCATTCAAGCTCCTCTACCATGTTAAGGGACATCTCAGTCTGGTGAAGGATAGGTGGGAGCAAGCCTCAAGAAGACCCCCCAGGATGTAGTCAGTTGCATGCTGGATTTCTGAAACCAGATGCAGCACTTCTAGAGTAAGGCTAAAGAGAATCTTTTTTTTTATTTTTTATATATAGCGGGAACTAGACCCGAGACATCCGGTATCAGAGCGCTTTACATGAGCATCAGTTTATTTATTTATTTAATGCATTTTTATAGCGCGGACTTTACCCAAAAGTGTCAGAGCGCTTTACAATAGAACCAAGTACGTTACATGAGGAGAATATTACATATTTACACATTACAGAAACATACGAAAATAAAACAATAGATGGCAGTCACACAAAAACACAAAAAAACACAATAGGATGAAGATTGTACAGGCATAGATTACAAATTTACAATAATGAAAGAACTTCCTTGAGTTTCATTACAGATGGACACATTCATTTTTGTTAGGCACGGGGAGATTAAGTGATTTGCCCAGAATCACAGGATGTTGAGCATCATTGCCGAGACTCAAACCTGGTTCCCCAGCTTCGAGGTCGACCGCTCTAGCAATAAGGCAATATCCTCTCCCCAATCTTGAGGCCATCCAAAAGGTTATTAAATTCTGTTATGACCAGAAGGCCACTCTGGTTGAGTTTCAACTTGGTCAAAAAGTGTGAGTTATAAAGCATGTGGAAGCCAGGGCCCTCCCAGACCACTGGTATGGACCCTTTGAGAAAATGGAGCAAACAAGGGAGGTCACCTACCTGGTGGACCTCAAGACCCCTAGGAACATCTTAGTGGTGCTCTATGTCAACCGCCTGAAACCACACCATGAGAGGTCTGAGGTCACCATGTTCCTGGTGACAGATGACAGAATGGAAAAGAGAGTGAACCTCTCCCTAATCTCCTATCCTCCCAGGAGCAAGATGGGTCAGTAGAGGGTGTCAATCTCTCTTCTACTCTGACTCCAAGACAGCAGAGGGGCTGTCGGCAGTTGTTGAGACAGTTTGCCTCCCTGTTCACCCTCACTACTGGGCTTACACATCTGTGTATCAAAGAAATTAATACTGGGGACAGTATGACTGAAAAACAAAATTTACAGGTTGTCAGACAAGGTGAGGGCTAACATTAAGGAGGAATCTCCAAAATATTTGCATTGAGGGTGATTAAGCACTCCAGTAGTCCCTGGTCAAGCCTTGTAGTGCTGGTCTTTAAGGCCGCCCTACAGAGAGCTACCCCAGAATCCAGGTTCTGTGTGGATTACAGGGGTCTCAATCCAGTCACCAAGACTGATGCTCACCCCATGCCCAAGCTGAGGAGCTCATGGACAGGCTGGGAACTGCCAAGTTCAAGAGTACTTTTGACTTGACATCAGGATACTGGCAGATTGCCCTGACTAAGGGGTCAAAGAGAGGTCTGCCTTTTGTACTCCAGGGGGCTACTTTCAATTTTGGATGATGACCTTTGGATTGAAAAATTCTCCTGCCACTTTTCAGAAGTTGGTTACCAGGGTCTTGGCTGGGAAGGAGGCATTCAGTGTCACCTACCTGGACGACATAGCTGTGTCCAGCTCCAGCCTGGAAGGCCATCTGTGCCACCTCCAGAAGGTGCTTCAGGTTCTGCGACAGTCATGCCTGACTATCAAGGCCAGCAGGTGCCAGATAGGGCAGGGTACTGTGGTGTATCGGGGACACCTGGTGGATGGGGGCCAGGTGCAACCCCTCTGGACCAAGATTGAGACCATCCTGGCCTGGGAACCCTCTAATACTTAGATTGAGGTGAAGGAATTCCTGGGCCTTACTGGTTACTATAGGAGGATTGTTAAGGGCTATGGAACCATTGTTGCCCCCTTAACTGAGCTGACTTCTAAGAAACAGCTCAAGAAGGTGATCTGGACAGAGGCCTGCCAGAAAACCTTTGGCACCCTCAAGGAGGCTATGTGCACTGCACCGGTGCACAAGGATCCTGACTTCTCCCAAGAATTTATTGTGCAGATAGATGCTTCAGAACATGGTGCTTGAGTGGTACTAGCACAGTTAAATGAAGAGGCCTTAGACCAACCAGTAGCCTTCATCCGCAGAAGGTTACTTCCCAGGGAACAGAGGTGGTGTGGTGCTGAAAGAGAAGCCTGTGCTGTGGTCTGAGCACCAAAGAAGCTGAGACCATACCTGTTTGGGACTCACTTCTGGGTTCAGACAGACCACAGACTCCACAAATGGCTAATGCAGATGAGGGGTGAAAATCCCAAATTGTTGAGGTGGTCCATCTCACTAAAGTGAATGAACTTTGCGGTGGAACAACACCCGGAGGCAGATAACACCAATGCTGATTCTCTATCCAGGTTCTTTCACCGCAGTGATGAATATATGAGCTATACTTCAGCCCTCTACCATGCACACTGTTCTCATAAATAATGTCATTTGAGATGACAGAAGTGTTGTTATGAATGCTATGATTTACTCTGGTCTATGTGATGTAATATGAAAGGATATAAACAGTGCATGGTGAAGGCATGAGTTATAGTTGATTTTGTCTGTCTTGTGAGTTTACAAAACTCTGTACGAAGATGCGCGAGTTTTGAAAAGTTTTGGTTGAGCATAAATTATAACTTTAAGTTATAACTATAACTTTTAATTTTAAATATTTGTGTAGTTTAGGTTGGTTTTGTATAGAGATAATAAATTCAGTTTCCTAACTATAACTTATGTTAAACCTTTGTTTTTTTCATTGAATTTCTATGTCTTTTTTGTTTGGAAAAATTGATTTGCAATCATTTAACGTTGTTTAGTTTGGTATTCAATTATTTCATATATATATTTCTATATTTGATTATTACCAAAGTACATTCTTGATAATATAGTAGAGTGGCATGGTGTACAGTGGTGTACAGAGGAGTGGAGTAGAGTGGCATACAGTGGGGTGGAGTTGAGTGGCTTGGAGTGGCGTACAGTAGAGTGGTATAAAATACAGTGCCATAGACTTCACTGGCATAGAGTGGGATGAAGCAGAGCAGAGTACAGCAACGTAAAGAGCGCCAGCGTACAGTAGAGTCGTACAGAGTAGAGTGAAGTGGGGAGAGTAGATGCGGTACATTAGAGTGGCATACAGTCAAGTGTGGTAGATTGAAGTGGGGTAGAATGAAGACGGGTAGTGTAGAGTAGCGTAGAGTACAGTGGAGTAAAGTAGAGTGATGTGGAATGGAGTGGGGTACTGTTAAGTGGAGTAGAGTGAAGTGGGGTGGAGAAGAGTGGTGTAGAGTAGAGTGGCATAGAGTTGAGTGGCGTATAGCGGGGTGGGGTAGAGTGAAGTGGGTGAGAGTGAAGTGGGGTAGAGTAGAGTTGCATAAAGTGCAGAGGTGAAGAGTAGAGTGGAGTGGAATAGAGTGCAGTGGCATAGAGTGGAGCAGAGTAGAGTGAAATAGAGTGGTGTAGAGTGGAGTGGAGTACAGTGGTTAGGAGTGGCGTATACTAGAATGGCATAAAGTAGAGTGCTGTAGAGTACAGTGGCGTAGAGTAGCATATAATAAAGTGGTATAGAGTGAAGTGGGGTAGAGTGAAGTGGAGTGGAGAGAAGTGGGGTAGAGTATAGTAGTGTACAATAGAGTGGCATACAGTAGAGTGGTGTAGAGTGAAGTGGCATAAAGTGGTGTGGAGTGCCGTTGAGTGAAGTAGAGTAGAGTGGATTGGATTGGAGTGGGATACAGTTGCTTGGAGTAGCACAGAGTAGAGTGGTGTACAGCAGAGTGGTGTAGAATAGAGTGATGTACAGTGGCACTGTGTGGAGTAGAGTGGCATGGCGAATAGTAAAGTGATGTACAGTGCAGTGCAGTGGCATAAAGTGCAGGCCTAGAGTAGAGTGATGCAAAGTAGAGTAGAGTGGCATAGACTGGAGTGGCATAGAGTAGAGTTTAATGGTGTAGTGTGCAGTGGCATAAAGTGCAGTTGTGTAGAGTGCAATGGTGTATAGTGCAGTAATGCACAGTGCAGCGGCATACAGTATAATGGAGTAGAGTGCAGTGGTGAACAGTGCAGTAGTGTTGAGAGTTCAGTGGCGTACAGTGCAGTGGCGTACAGTGCAGTGGTGTAGAAAGAAATAAAAGTCTGACATATGGTTGAAACCACACTTTGGCTGCATTGTGTGTTTCAACACGAGATATAGCGTATCAGTATGTTTGTAAGCTATAATAAGACATGAGGCAGTTTAGCATAGTCTGTACAGGTAGGTAAAATGATTTACATTGCCTTATATATATATTTTTTAAAGTTGTCAAAGTACCATGGTACTATTTCAAAAATAACCCAGTACTTAGAAATGTTACAAAAATATAAAATTAAGGGATGCAAGCAGTGGGGTGCATCATATAACACAGCACACCACTGTACTCTATGCCACTTGAGGTCTAAACAATAAGGCTGGGGCGTGGCCAAGATGGCGGCGAGGTGAGACGCATTCTCCCGTCTCTCCCGTCGACCGCCTCAGGGAAGCACTATCTCAGGCCCTGTCTGATGGACCCCAGGCTGCGCTTTCGAGGGTGAAGCAGCGCAGCTACCCGGCGACCTCCCGCTGTGGCTACACTATCCTCGGACTGCGACGCAGGGCGCCGAAACATCGCCCGCGGATGCGTGGCCTGCGGCGGTGAGCGGAGCCGCGACCTTGCGTAGGGCTGAGCGCCGGGCGGCGCTGCTCCTGCCCGCCAACTGGACTGAGGGCTGCAAGCGGAGCTGCTGAGACACAGAGCCCCGATCCCCCGCGTCAAGAGGAGCTATATGCGGGGCGGCACCCGGGGCCCTGGCTGTGCCTGGAGTGGACGTGTGCACTGCGGTGGGACGCTCTGTCCCAGGCGGTAGCAGCGTGCACAGAACCTGGGGGGCCCTCGGAGCCTGCCTGGCGGATCACGCTACTGCACCTGCACGTGGGGGCTGCCCCTAATCGGTCCCACCGGGGGCCCCACGGTGACCCGGCCGCAGCCTGAAGGTGAGGAGGAGCGCTTACAGGGGACTGGAGGGACGGAGCGCTGAGAGGCCCCCCCTCCTTGGTGATACCGCCAGAGTGATCCTCGACTGGGCCCCATTGCAGATGCGAAGATGGTATAAGCGGCCCCAGGCCCACGGGCCGGACTGAGCCGGGCGGACTCGTCCATAGGGGAGGAGTTGCACCGTGTGCACGAGGCTCCTGCCCCCGCGGGAGTGGGACTTCAGTAGCGGTGCTTCCTGGGCCCCCGCTTGTGTCCGGTGTGGCGGTGCACACCTCGAAGGCCGCCCTGAACCTGGCGGTGGCAAGGGGAGCAGAGCTGGAGACCCCCGAGGCCTGACCAGGAGCTCGTGACGTGCGTGACCGCACACAGAAGCTGCTACTGCTTGGCCCCGGCCGAGGATTCCACGGGGACCCGACCACGTCTTGGAGGTGAGGAGGAGCGCCTGTGGGGGACTGGAGACGCGCCGCATAGAGGGTTCTCCCCTCGCTGGGGACACATTCCGGAAGATCCCTGATCGTGCTCCACTGTTGGAGCTCGGATGGCACATGCGGCCCTGGGGGGCCCCCCGGCTGGGGGGTAACAGAGCGGACCTGATTGGAGGTACCGGCCCGACAGCGGGTTGCAAGTTCGGGGTCCCAGCCCTTAGCTACATCGATGGTCCTTACCCAGTAGGCGCAGTGCATGGAGGTCGGCCTGCGGAGACTGCACGGACTTGCCCTCATCCAACCCCTTGTGAGGTGCCTGCTGCCGCCTGCCTCGCGACGCCGAGGGGGTGCGGCCCGAGAGACCGGACTGGTTGATATCGCGTGGGACCGACCCCGGCCGATATTACCGCGGCTACCTCAACGCGTTGGTGTACTCATAGGCCCTCTCTGGATTTGTGCTTCAACACTCTCCTTGCAGGTCGGACTGCGCAATGGACTCTACGCGGGGCAAAAAGGGTAAATCTCTCCAGGAACTGTTTGCGCGACCGCAGGGGGGTACACCACCAGACTCTGCTAAACGGGCTGCTACCCCCACGATGCTCGGGAGCAACCCCAAGGAGGAGCCGGTCACGCGGGCCTTCTTGGAATCTCTGTTTTCAACTCTCCGTGATGACCTACAGACGGTGAAACGGGACCTCACCGCGGAGCTTAAGGATGTCCGCAAAGATCTGGATGACGTGGGCGATCGGGTGGTTGCCCTGGAGGACAAAAGCGACACAAGAGATGAGGAGATCTCCTTTGTACAACAGGAACTACTACGCCTCCATGAGCAGCAGGTGGACCTTCAGTCCCACCTGGAGGACCTGGAAAACCGCTCCCGCCGTCATAATATACGGATTCGAGGGGTGAATTCACACGCGGAGGCGGGTGACCTCTTCGCGTTTGTGCTGCAGGCTCTTCAACCACATTCTGGGCCGCCCCCTGGACACAGACCTCCGCATTGACAGAGCGCACAGAGTGGGCCCCCCCCGCCCCTCCACGGCCCCTCCCGCAGACATCTTAGTCTGCGTTCAGGATTACCGCACTAAGGAGGAGATCCTGCAGAAAGCCAGGGCACAACACCCGATCGCGTTTCGGGACCAATCCCCGGTCCTATATCAAGATCTAGCTGCCCTCACACTTCAAAAGTGCAGGACCTTCCGCTCGATCACGGCGGTGCTCCGTCAACGCAACATCACATATTCCTGGGGTCACCCCTTCCGCCTTATATTCCGTTTGGATGGCACCCTTTATCAACTTCGGTCTCTGGCGGAAGCTGGCAAGGTGTTAGGGGTTGACCTCCCTGAAGATGGAGAAGGTGGCGACACCTCAGAGACAGAGCCTTCCGAGAGACAGCCGAGGTGGCGGCAACAGAGAAGCCGACGCCGCCCTAATCGGGCACGACGCCCGGACCCTGGTGAGATCGCGAAGGGGCAACAAGAAGCTCTAGAGGCACTGCCGATGGCCCTAGCTCCGCAGCAGCCTGGAGGGCACACCTGAGACCTGAAGATGGTTCTTTAGGCTCACATCCCTGGGGAGGCCCGGGGAGAGGGGGGAATGTTCTTGGCCACCCATGCCCGTATTGTTGTTTCTCCTGATCTTCCGAGGAAGATGGACTATTTCCATGATTTTTGTTTTGAGTTGGCACCGGTTGTGCCGGGGCTTTTTTTTTTTTTTTTTTCCGGGGCTCTTTCTCTTTTTTTCTTGTGTTCTGTCTCTTTCCCAGTTCCCAAGATGGCTCCTTCGGACCTCCGGTGTTGGCAGTGGTTACTTCCTGCGCTCCGACCCTCACTGCAGCAATGTGCTCCGCTACGCGCCCTTCTATACGCACATCCCCGCTCTGGCCTGGCCCGTCCTAGACGGGCAAGATCTTTACCTTGATAGATGGCTCCCCTGAGCCTTAAAGTCCTCACGCTTAACGTGAGGGGACTTAACAACCCAGTCAAACGTAGGGCAGTCCTTGCGTACTTGTCAAGCACGGGGGCTGACGTGTGCCTGTTGCAGGAGACTCACTTACTGGCCAGGGACTGTCACAGATTACGATCCCGTGCTTTTCCAACCCAGTTCTTCTCCTCTGGTCCCTCCAAAACAGCAGGGGTGGCGATTCTGCTCGCTCGGTCTTTCCCGGGCAAGGTCGTGCAGAAAGAGGCGGAAATCAGGGGCAGATTTCTCTCCTACCAGTTCACGATGGGGGGGCACACACTGATCCTGGGGTCTCTTTACACACCCAATGAAGGCCAGGAACGCTTCCTACACGACGCTCTGCTTGCGGCCACTGCGACACCTGTACGTCACTTGCTTTTGGGGGGCGACCTGAATCTGGTTCTGGACAACGAGCTGGATAGGTCAGCGCAGCGCTATGGTCAGGTGGGTGCCCTTTCTCAGGCTGGACACATACGCCTAGGGGAGTTGGGACTGACTGACATTTGGAGACACTACCACCCACGAGCCAGGGAATATTCGTACTATTCCGGCGCCCATAAGACCTACGCCCGGCTTGATTATCTGGTGGGTTCGGGGCCCATCACCGCCATCACGTCCTCGGTAGACATTTTGGTCGCAGCTCTATCAGACCATGCTCCGGTGGTGACTACTTTGATATTCCCACCGGTGCAGTTACCCGTTAGGCACTGGCGCTTCCGCGATTCCATTTTACAAAGAGAAGGTACAGTCGCCCAAATCCAGCGCACAATCGCCGATTACTTATCACATAATGATAATCCAGACACATCCATCTCGACCAGGTGGGAGGCCCTGAAGGCAGTGGTCCGGGGTGAGATTATCGCTCTTTCCTCCGCGGACAACGCGGAACGTAAACGTAAACGAGAGGACCTTACGCGGCAGGTAAGGGAACTGGAGCAGATACATTGCAGAACGTGTGCTCCACGTATCTGGCATCAATTGACTGCAGCCCGTAAGCAGCTGGCGGCCATAGACCGAGACACAGCCGAATATGCGGCTTTGCGGTTGCGGTACGCCTTCTATAGCAGCGGGGACAAGTGCGGCCGCCTCTTAGCGCACAAACTGCGAGAGACTCGGCTATGGGAGGGGGTCCAGAGGCTTGAGGATTCAACAGGCAAGGTATGTACTGACGACCTTGACATTGTGAGACCTTTAGGGACTTTTATGAACAACTCTACGACGCCCAGCACTTAGAGCCGGAGAACATAGAGACATACTTAGACCGGGTTACTCTTCCTAGCTTATCCCAGGCGCAGTCCGACCATCTGGAGAGGGAAATTAGACCAGAGGAAGTTATTTCGGCCATCTCTCGCCTGAAATTGGCTAAATCCCCCGGCCCGGACGGCTACACAGCGGCCTACTATAAACAATTCTGCCCTATCCTTGCCCCGTTTCTCACTTGGCTTTTTAACTCCTTTGCATCTTCCGGGGCGATTCCCTCCTCTATGCTGGAGGCAGCCATGGCGGTTATACATAAGCCGGGTAAGGATAGGACACAATGCGGGGCATATAGACCCATTTCCCTCTTAAATATTGATTTGAAACTGTACACTAGCATCCTGGTGGCGCACCTTGGTCCCTGCGTGCCCGGCATTGTCGACCCCGACCAGGCCGGTTTTATCCCTCAGAGGCAGACCAGTGACAACACGAAGCGAGTGCTCCATCTTATTGAAAAAGCCTCCCGTATACCGGGGGAATTCATGCTTCTCGCCGTCGACGCCGAAAAGGCCTTCGATCGCGTGCACTGGCCCTACCTGGAGCGCGTCCTGATGCGCTTTGGCCTGGGGGAGAAGATGAGGACCCGCATTCTCAACTGTTATCGGGGCCCTACGGCTACGGTGCACGTTAACGGGTATACGTCGTCCCCCTTCCCTATCCATAGGGGTACGCGGCAGGGGTGCCCCCTGTCGCCACTACTCTTCGCTCTTTACATGGAGCCTCTGGCGCAGAGGATCCGGGAGCACCCCCAAGTTACAGGCATCCGCTTGGGGGGCGATGTTCATACCATCAGCCTATACGCGGATGATGTCTTGGTCACCCTGTCCGATCCGACGGCAGCGCTGGGCACCCTCCTGGAGGAGCTGGACTCCTTTGGAACAGCGTCGGGGTTTAAAATTAATGCCTCAAAATCCATGGCTCTTAACCTCTCTCTCTCACCCCAGCAACAGGCGGATCTCCAGGCGCGGCACCCTATACAATGGTCCACTGACTCAGTGCCCTATCTGGGAATTCAGTTAGCTTCCACCTTACAGGCAACGAGGTCCATTAACTATGGCATATTACAATCCCACGTCCGAGCAGAACTGCGGCGTTGGAAACATTATCCTATCTCCTGGCTCGGCCGTATCGCTGCTATTAAAATGACGATCCTCCCCAAGCTACTTTATCTTTTTCGAGCGCTCCTCTTACGGCCCCTATTGGTTGGCTGCAGAAAATCCAATCTGAACTTTCTCAATTCATCTGGCAGGGCCGAAGACCGCGGATGAAGAGGCTGGTCAGTTTTCTCCCCCCCCACGAAGGGGGCCTGGGGATCCCTGATCTCACGCTCTATTTCAAAGCTACCCAACTGCGTCAGCTGGTGGAATGGAGTAGAGCCGAGTCCGAGAAGCACTGGCTTTTCCAGGACCGTGCTGTGGCTGGCACCTCCCTCATGAAAATACCTTTCTTACGGAAACGCCAACGCCCCCCCAATCTATACGCCTCCCATGTGACTCGCTCTGTTATGGTGGCTTGGGACCAGACGAACGTGCGACATGGCTTGACTACTTTCCCATCTCCCCTTACTCCTCTCTTTGGTAATTCTGACTTCGGACCGGGGCTGGCTGAGACCTCATTCCCCCTCTGGAGAACCACGGGTTGCCGGGCTCTAGGTACCCTATATGATGTAGAGGGAGTGGTCCCCTTCTCCCAGCTCAGTGTCGATTATGGCCTCCCCGAGTCTGAACGGCTGCATTACTTACAATTGCGACACTGGGCTTCCCACCCGGAGGTTAAATCGCAAGCACACAGATGTCTCACTCCCTACGAGCGTTGGCTGATTACGCGCACATCGGATAAGGGCCTGATCTCGGATCTACACAAAATGCTACTGGCGCGCTATACTCATGTGGTTCATGCTGGCCGAGAGCGTTGGGGAAGGGACCTGGGGCGCGATCTTATGGATAAGGAATGGGAGGGGATCTGCTATAGGGTGAGACACACGGCGACTCATACTGGCCTCACTGAAACCCTCACAAAATTGGCATACTATTGGTACTATACTCCCGAACGACTACACCGCTTTGATACCACACATAGCCCGAATTGCTGGAGGGGGTGTGGAAAACTGGGCACGCTTACACATCTCCTATGGGACTGCCCAATGCTGACCATCTACTGGACCCAAATCCTTGATGAAATTGATAAATACTTAGACACAGAGCTCCCTCGGCTTCCGGAGTATGTGCTCCTAGGGGTCCCCAATCCACTTACCTATCCCTTGAAGTCTAGGCGGGGAAGGCAGATTGTGCTTGCGTTGGGTTCCGCCACACAAAATATCCTTATACATTGGAAGTCCACACGTATTCCAACACACTCTGGGTGGCTGCAACGGTTTTGGCACATACTGGGTATGGAGAAGATTTTGCTCACAGTAGCTGGTAAGGGCGAGGAGTTTGGTGACCTTTGGCAACCTTTCCTGTCCCTCCTCGCACAGGACTTTAGGGAATTAACATGCCCGACATATCTCAGATTGTTACGCCTGACAGCACCGATTACCCCCGCTGCTGAAGTGGTTTCCACTCCGTAGATTGTACTGCCACACTGGGGACTGGGTAGGGTGGGGGAGGGGGCGGGCTGTATTCTTTCCCTGTTTCTTCTACCTCTCGTTTTTCGGGGATAGGGTGGGGGTGGTTTTTCTTCTTCCAGTACTTTGAAACTGTTTTATTTGATTTCCTTGTAAGGCTGGAAGTCTGTATATTGCATAATGGCCCTGCGCGGCCTACGTTGGCCGCACAATTTCTTGCTACTTTCCGTAACTGACTTCTGTTTCAATAAAAAGATTTAAACCATAAACAATAAGGCTGCCTTATAATTTTGTAAAGGCTTTCCTTAGCCAATAATATAGTGTTTGTCATATTTGTCATCACTGTGTCCAGTGGTATACCATGAAAGTACAGCAGCCTGATATATCACTAAGTTTGAGTTCCTTATTACTACAAAACTACTGAGCGGAGTTTCATGAAATGCCAAAAATCCTTTTCAGACCATAATTATATTACTGGCAAATTTCATGAAATCTATTCAGTCATTTTGTCGCTGCGTCTGTGTAAAATGTCTATGGAAAATACATTGGTGGAAAACCATGTTTTGGATCCCCCTTTTTTCTTTGCAACCCCTTAACTAATCACAAAACTTTGCATCCTCAACCAATGCAGAAAACGGAATAGGTCTGCAAATGTTTGTGGAGATTCATCAAAACAATGGCAAAGATATTAGCAAAAATCTGAGGAATTCCTGTCTCTCGGAATCCTAACTATATAACTGTATAGTGACTACTGCCACTCTAAAAGAAATATATATGTGTGTATGTATGTATGTATGTTTGCATGTATATATATATTAACATACATGAATTTGTAAATATTAGAGGACTTTTCAGAACTTTTAATGCCAATATTATTGATAGCCAAGATGGATTAATTACAATGTTTTTAACAAAGATTTATACAAAATAATGAAATCTATTTATTTATTTTTTGTATAACATTGTTTTAACCAAATTTGCATTTATAGCTATGTTTTTATACATGTATTCTACAATTGATTCATGTATAAGAAGGCACGTATTTATGAACTGTGTCCTGTCTATTTTACTTGAAAATGCCTCTTTTTTCTATTGTCAGAACTGGTAAAATTCCGTTGGGTTCCTCAGGAGCAGTACCCTCAAGAAGCCCACCTTCCAGCAGCCTTGACTCAAGCTTAACTGCACTGAGTATCAAAGTGGCTAGACGGGGGGAAGGGAATTAGGGTGGGTACTGCGGGGAGGGAGACCTGGAACGAGACGTTGTCCTTGATTAACTTTCCTTTCGTGCTTCGTAAACTCTTTGACTATATTTAACATGGGTTAAGCAATGACAACATTCCTGTAAAGGAAAAGCAGGTTATGCATAGAACAGTTGTTGTGTACATGTTCTCAGGCTTCACTGACAATTTCTGTTCCTATAATTCTCAAGGATACAATGTTATGGTTAAACAAGCATGTTTCAAAACGAAGCACACATTCATATAAAGAGCCACTTGGCTTTTAGACACAATGTTTCCGTAATTATGTGTTTTAACCACTGTTAAATATCACAGTGGTACTTCCAACAACCTTTTTGCAATACACAACACGTTACATATGCTAATGAGGAAGATTAATATTCAAACGCCCAAGGGAGCGCTTCAGCGCTATGTATCAGAGTTCAAAATATGCAAATGTCCAGGAAGCGCTTCAGCGCGATGTGACACAATGCCAAAGTCATCAGGTATGCAAATGCCCCCAAGAGCGCTTCAGCGCGATGTGCCCAAAATGCCAGAGTCATCAATATGTAAATGTCCAAAGAGCGCTTCAGCGCGATGTGGCAAGTTGCCAAAATCACCAAACATGTAAATGACCAAAGAGAGCTTCAGCGCGATGTACAAAAATGCCAAAATCACCAAACATGTAAAACAGTGCCAAATTTACCAAACATGTAAATGACTAAGGAGCGCTTCAGCGCAATGTACAACAGTGCCAAAATGACCAAACATGTAAATGACTAAAGAGCGCTTCAGCGCGATGTACAACAGTGCCAAAATTACCAAACATGTAAATGCTCAAAAGCACTTCAGCGCGATATGCAACTTTCTTTCAAAATGCAAAATAACAAAAACAGCACGAAGTTCCTTTCACGATGCTGTTGGTTAAGAAAGGAACAATCCTACCTGATTGTAGCTGAGAGAGGATCTACAACCTGGGAAAAGAAAACAGAAGTCTTCTTGCTACAACCAGAATCTTCTTTCAGCAACCGGAGAACAGGAACAGCTGCTGCTCAAGCTCAGGGTTCTCAATAACCAGCAATGAGAACAGGGTGTAGCCCCTATTTAAAGGGCTCAGGAAGAAGCTTCTAGAACAGGGTGTGGTCCCTATTAGCTTCCTGATTCCAGCTCATAGGTAAACTACTGGAGCTGAAAGGGACAAAAGGCCTTGATAACATCATAGTCTGCAACAAGCATTGGCACAGACAAGTGGCAAAGTCACAACAAGCACTGGCAAAGACAATAGAAAACAGTAAACAGGTGCCAGACAAGGTGCACCAGGAATCTGACGTGGTAGAATCATGACTTCTATGTCCATGCCTGAGTTTTATCACGTGATGTTTTAAGGGCACTATATAGCACAGATCTGGAGTGTACCTCGATATGTGAACAAGCCCAATGAGGTGGGCGAAACGCGTCATCCTGCCATCCAAATCTTTTAAATAAATTGAAACAACAGCAACAAGTGGAGTCCGTGTTCCTGTTTTCTTGCTTCGCAGGATGGCGGGGACTATCCTTTTGTATATATATATACGGTGCATGGCCGTTCTTAGTTGGTGGAGCGATTTGTCTGGTTAATTCCGATAACGAACGAGACTCCTCCATGCTAACTAGTTACGCGACCCCCAGCGGTCATCGTTTTGTATGCACCCCGGCACTTAGCTTGTGAAGGCTTCGTATGAAGAGGCTCTTTGTTATATTTTAATAAAGCCCTTTTGAAGTCAGTTCCTGTAAGTGCTGTGCTTCATTTTGCCCTGGTAAACGTGTGGAAAGCTGAGCCCGAGTGGAGGGCAACCATTTGGAGCAAATGTGCAATATATATATATATATATACATACATATATGTGATGCATGTATATATATATGTCCATACACACATATACATACATATATATATATATATATATATATATATATATATATATATATATATATTATCTACTGGCAGTCGCCAGTAGATAGTTATAGTTAGGACCTATTATCCATAGGAAATCTGCGACATTCTATTTGAAATAACTCTTGCGCCGGTTGACGAATCTTCGCGAAAGCTTCCAACTTGTTGGGGCGCTCTGCTCCACTCCTACCCTGAAAGTCTCGGGTTGATTCATCAAGCGGGGGCCGAGAATGGTTTTCCCCATTCATTTTTCCATAGGAACCTTTAGTCGCATCTACAGCCAGAACTGCTGAACGGAATTACACCAAATTTGGCAAAGAGGTAGCCCTTGGTTCAGTGTCGTGCCTTTTGCTTAAATGGTGTAAATCCGTTCAGTAGTTCCTGAGAAAATCAAAAGTAAAGTCACATATATATCTATGGGCGAGTAGGGTCCGCGTATCCTGAGCGCACCCTGCGCGCACCGTCCCGATCACAAGCTGCATGCTAATTGGCTGTCAAGTGGCTGTCAACACTCCAAATCAGGAAGTGTTGGCAGCCATTTTGTCCTCGGTAGAACCGAGGGACAGAAACAAGTGCGCAAAGCGCAAAAGGGGGCAGGGTAGAAACACCCTGACCCCTAGGTCTGCTCAGGGGGTCCCACAAGGACCCCTGTGCAGAAAAAAGCAACCAAAAAAAAAAAAAAAGACCGGCATCGTGCCGAGGCCCCGCCCCTCCCTGCAGCAGTCTGCAAACGCGCCCCTGGCGCGTTTTAAGAAGGGAAGTAATTCCCCTTGAATACTGGGGGTCCCTGGGGGCTAACTAGCCCACCAGGAACCTCCGGTATGCGCCAGGGGGCTGCGTTGCAGAGAGGTGTACAGAGGCCACGCCCCTTTTACACCTCTCTGCAACGCAGCTCTGTGGCGCTTTTGGAGGTACATTGTGGGCTAGTTGGACTCCAGGGACCCTCAGTATTCAAGGGGACTTAATCCCCCAACTTAAAACGCGCCACGGGGCACGTATGCACAGTGGTGAAGGGAGGGGGTGGGGCTTCAGGTGACATGTGTGCAAACAGGCCCCGTGGCGCATTTTAAGATGGGGAATGAAATCCCCTTCAATCCTGAGGGTCCCTGGGGGCGAACTAGCCCACCAGGTTCGTCCAGAAAGCGCCACAGAGCTGCGTTGCAGAGAGGTGCAAAAAGGGGCGTGGCCTCTGAACACCTCTCTGCAACGCAGCTCCCTGGCGCATACTGGAGGTACAGGGTGGGCTAGTTGGACCCCAGGGACCCTCATGATTCAAGGGGACTTAATCCCCCAACTTAAAACGTTGTGCAAATATTCCTCTAAAATCAGCCGAACTACGAATTCCGATTTACTCACCTGTTATCAGGAGAGACTTCAGTCCTGCATCTTTCAGCCCAGTACTGATCCTGAAAAGTAATTTTAACCGTACTTACCAGTAACTTGAATTTCCTTCCATAGGATATCATTGACTGGTTTCACTTGGAAATTCTTCTAAGTGTGGAGTTTTGGAACTTTATAATATTCCTCTAAAATCAGCCGAAATACGAATTCCGATTTACTCACCTGTTATCAGGAGAGACCTCAGTGCTGCATCTTTCAGCCCAGTACTGATCCTGAAAAGTAATTTTAACCGTACTTACCAGTAACTTGAATTTCCTTCCATAGGATATCATTGTCTGCTTTTTGCTGAAAAAGTTTCTAAGTGTCGATTTTTGAAACATACAAATATTCCTCTAAAATCAGCCGAACTACGAATTCCGATTTACTCACCTGTTATCAGGAGAGACCTCAGTGCTGCATCTTTCAGCCCAGTACTGATCCTGAAAAGTAATTTTAACCGTACTTACCAGTAACTTGAATTTCCTTCCATAGGATATCATTGACTGGTTTCACTTGGAAATTCTTCTAAGTGTGGAGTTTTGGAACTTTATAATATTCCTCTAAAATCAGCCGAAATACGAATTCCGATTTACTCGCCTGTTATCAGGAGAGACCTCAGTGCTGCATCTTTCAGCCCAGTACTGATCCTGAAAAGTAATTTTAACCGTACTTACCAGTAACTTGAATTTCCTTCCAAAGGATATCATTGACTGGTTTCACTTGGAAATTCTTCTAAGTGTGGAGTTTTGGAACTTTATAATATTCCTCTAAAATCAGCCAAAATACGAATTCCGATTTACTCACCTGTTATCAGGAGAGACCTCAGTGCTGCAACTTTCAGCCCAGTAGTGATCCTGAAAAGTAATTTTAACCGTACTTACCAGTAACTTGAATTTCCTTCCATAGGATATCATTGACTGGTTTCACTTGGAAATTCTTCTAAGTGTGGAGTTTTGGAACTTTATAATATTCCTCTAAAATCAGCCAAAATACGAATTCCGATTTACTCACCTGTTATCAGGAGAGACCTCAGTGCTGCATCTTTCAGCCCAGTACTGATCCTGAAAAGTAATTGTAACCGTACTTACCAGTAACTTGAATTTCCTTCCATAGGATATCATTGCCTGCTTTTTGCTGAAAAAGTTTCTAAGTGTCGATTTTTGAAACATACAAATTTTCCTCTAAAATCAGCCAAAATACGAATTCCGATTTACTCACCTGTTATCAGAAGAGACCTCAGTGCTGCATCTTTCAGCCCAGTACTGATCCTGAAAAGTAATTTTAACCATACTTACCAGTAACTTATATTTCCTACCGTAGGAATCCATTGTCTGGTTTTCAGCAGAAAAGTTTCAAAGTGTTGATTTTCACAAACTACAAATATTCCTTAAAAATCGCCTGTATGACTTAAACGCATTCTTTCAACTGTTTACAGGAGATGCACCAGTGCTGGATCCAGGATCCACCACTGAGTAAGAAAAAGTAACGATAACACTACTTACCTGCTAAGTGAATTTCCTCCCATAGGATAACATTGGTGATTCTATGTGAAAAAGTTTCTAAGTGTCAACTTTTAAAATACAATAATATTCCTTAAAAATCACTACTGTAACCAAAACGCTTTTACTCAACTGTTTACAGGAGATGTCCCAGGACTGAATCTAGGATCCAGTCCTGTGGTTAGAAAAGTAATCCATAAAGTAACTAATTGCATTTAGCTAGAAATTCACATTGAGCTCAATGTTGCATTGTGTTTGAAATTGTGTTGCCCATTGCAACAACTGTAACTACTGTACTTAAAAGTCTATTGCCTATTTGCAAAGTATTTAAACTAAAGTAATTCATTCTGAGAAAGTATATTTTGTAATGTAATGTATAATGTAATTACAATGTAATTTAAAAAATTAAATATCTAAAAATAAATAGTTTAAAAAATGTAGTAAATCAGTATCAAAAAAATAAATATAACAATTAATACATTTAAAAATTGTCATTTACAAAACCTTTGAAATTCACTGAAAAAAACCATAGGTTTCAGACATGTTATAGTTAGGAATTAGCATTTAAAAAACCTTTGAAATTCACTGAAAAAACCATAGGTTTCAGGCTTGTTATAGTTAGGAATTAGCATTTTAAAAACCTTTGAAATTCACTGAAAAAACCATAGGTTTCAGGCCTGTTATAGTTAGGGTTTAGCATTTAAAAAACCTTTGAAATTCACTGAAAAAACCATAGGTTTTAGGGAAAGTTATAGTTAGTTGGACATTGCACTCGTACAAAACCCGTGAAATTCCCCCGTTATAGTTAGTTCAGCTAACTATAACTCGCGCCCCGCAATGCACTGCTGATGACGTCACATATTACATCACTCATGACATGGTCAGTGACATCACTCATGACATCACTGATGACATCTCAAATGACATCACTGATGACATCATCCATGTGAGAATTTAATGCATCTTCTCACACCCTAATATAACTTTTGATACACCCACTCTAAATTACAGACTGCCATTCTCAAAACCATACACGCTCCAATACCAATAAGTACATACCCACTCACTGATTCTTAGGTCTACACACACACATCTACTCACTCACCCGTACAGTCACTCATACTTACAGTCACTCAGTACAGGACTATCATATGCACTCATACACCTATATAAACACTCACACAACGCAACTCATCCATAGAGGTACTCACACACCTAGTCAGTCATGCAAATAATTAATCACACTCCAATTTACTCACCTATACAGTTATACACACCAGCTCACTTATTCATAAAAATACTAGCACATTCTTACGCTCCTATGCAATCACTGATGCACGCACACACTCATCCATATAGCCACTCTCACAATCACACACTCTCACTTATAGCCATTTATTTACTCCAACACACATATATACTGCCTTTCACATATGTAGTTACTCACACATGTACCACTGAGATATACATTCAATCCCTAACACACCCATACACACACTCACCCACCCATACAGTCCATCACAGACGCACTGTTGAAACCATGCACCCAGTGAATCACCAACTCACACATCTATGCACAGAGTCACACACACCCCACCCACACAAACACTGAGGCACCCATATAGATACTCAGAGAACCAATCCATAACCCATATAGACACTCATTTAGCTAGTCAGAAACCCATGCAGCTGCTTACACAACAACAGACAGACGGATACAGACATTCACACAGTTTAGTCACTCACCCATGCATCCAGTAAGATACATTTAATCACTCACTTATAGACTCAGTCACGCACCTACTAAATCATCCATTCAGACGCTTATACACCCACTCATTCTTCAATACGCCTTTCCCTATATATATTAAACATATTTAAACTTTACAGAAACACACAGTCACTGGATGATGTCAGTGATGTCATCAGTGATGTCACTGACCATGTCATGAGTGATGTAATATGTGACGTCATCAGCAGTGCATTGCGGGGGCGCGAGTTATAGTTAGCTGAACTAACTATAACGGGGGAATTTCACGGGTTTTGTACGAGTGCAATGTCCAACTAACTATAACTTTCCCTAAAACCTATGGTTTTTTCAGTGAATATATATATATATATATATATATATATATATATATTCACTGAAAAATACAAAAGTTAAAGTAATGTCCTAGTTGGATGACTTTTTCAGTGACAACATGACAACATTAACATTTTGAACTAAAAGAAAATCCCAGAAATTCACCAATTATAGTTATCAGAGCTAACTATAGCTTGCGCCCCCGCCATGCACTGCTTATGACCTCACATATTACATCACTGATGACATGTTCTGTGACATCATTTATGACATCACTGATGACATCTCAAATTGCACCATCTCTAGCCATTGCTCTGTAGTGTATGGGGAGCCAGTGGAGCTCCTTCAGGTGTGGTGTAATGTGAGCACAGCGTGGAAAGTTGAGAGTGTTTCTGTCTGCCAAATTCAAAATGATCTGCAGCTTTCAGGTGGGTTTTTTGCTGATCCTGGTGTAAATGGTGTTCCCGTAGCCCAGCTTGCTTGTGATGAGGTCACTCTTGATGGTTGATTGCATGCCATTTGAAAATCTTCCTTAGCATATTCAGTATTTGGAAGCACGGGGCAGTGAAGGTGTTGACTTGGGTGCTCATGTAGAGTTTGCTGTTGATGACGAGAGTGAGGTTCTTGGCGTGGGATGTGGTGACAGCTGTCAGTGCTTGTTCTGTTGGCCATCACGTGAAGTACTCTTTCCAAAAATCATGGATTTTGGTCTTGCTGGCATTCATTTTCAGACAAATGGCCTTCATCCAGTGGGCGATTTCAGTCATTCCAACCTTAAACTTGATTCGGGTTCTGGGCATCATGTCCATGATGGAGAGAATGAGTTGTGTGACATCAGCATAGGAGAGGACATTGATGTTGGGTTTGAAGAGATGCTTTCAAGAGGGTGGGGCTTAGGAAGGATCCCTGCAGAACACTGCAGGCGAGGTCGCGGGCGGCTCCTCCACTAAGGCGGAGGAGCGTCACCCTACTGCTTTAAGAGCAGTACAGACGAAAAATAAAATGATAATAACGAATCGTTATTATCATTTTATTTGTCCTTTCCTAGTTGCGGGAAGGGGCTGGGATGGCCAGAGCAGGGACCAGGGGAAGGAGTGGTGAGCACACTCAAAGTGCGCATGAATGTTTTACTGGCCGTCTTGGGCCGGCCAAACATTCATGCGCACTTTGAATCCTGCTCACCAGGCTGCATTACACAGCCTGGTGGGAAATATGCAGAGGCTCCCTGTCCCCATCTGAGTGCTGATGCAAAATGCTCAGACCAATCACAACGCTGCAATGCAGCGTTGTGATGAGCTTAGGGTAACCAATCACAGCTCTGCATTGCAGTGTTGTCATTGTTTTAGGGAGCCTGGGTGCTTCCTGCGAGGAGGAGAGGCAGCAAAGAGACATTGGCTGGCGACGTGACCAGCAGGTACGTTTTTCTTATTTTTTTCTTTATTTTGTTATTACCCCACCCACCGCCCCCTGCCACTATTCCATACCAGCCACCACTGGAGGTTGCATGAGTTCGATGTGTATGGTGTCAGGATGACTGACTGGGTCCTTCCAGTCTGGAAGGCGCAGATTCATCAGAGTGTGTGTCCTTGGATTCCGATGTTGTGTAGGCGTTGGATGAGGATAGGGTGGGAGATCATGTCATACGCTGCGGAGAGGTGCAGGAGGTTGAGGGCTGCTGAGTATCCTCCATCCAAAGGTTTATTTGTTATAGTGTAGTAGAAAAGTACATCAATCTCTGGCATTGCTGCAAGCTTGCAGACAGCAATAAAATCTGTATGATACTACGGCTCTCATTTCGATATGCAGTAATTCGCCCAGAGGAATAACTCCAGGTGAAATACCATATCTCGCAATCTTCAAGTTTCTCTAGTCCTGGAATTATATGGTCCATAAACTTCGGACTAGATAATTCTGAGCCTGGAGTCAATAGGCCTGTCTGAACTGCTGCAAAGTTATGGGCTACGGGTAGTATCACAGCCTTGTCCCAGCCCGACCCCTTGCAGCACTATAAGGAAGCATACATAGCTCCCCTCAGAGAGGGTGCAAACCTGCTCTGCACTACTGCACCACCACCAGTAGCAGCTCCTTAATAGGGGCTTCAGGGCGAAGCCCTACCTCCTGTGAGGCCCCTAATTCTGTCCTTAGCCTCTCCAGACACTGGGTATTATTTAATTTGACATTAAATTTGTGTTTTCATGAACACTGACAGTGTGCAGGACACCCCTCTCGGTCTCTCCATGGTTAAGGAGGGGCTTAAGGGCTGAGGCACGATCTAGCTACATAGTGTTGTTTAAAGGCACAGCAGTCTGTAGGTGGATGTCTGGATTGCGCATGTGAGGCGCGTAGTTCACCTGCAACCCCCTCACAAAAGCACAATCCATTTTTTTAGCAGGCATATTGCACATGCCTCAAGCAGCACAGTATATCTGCAAAGATGTGACTGTCGGGGCACACATCAGTGCATCCCTTAGGCCAATGAGGAACCACAAAGTACAGCAGGGGCAAGATCCCAAGCACTGGTCCAACTTCTTTTAGGGCTGTGCTTCACGTCCTGTCAAGAAGCTGTGGAGAGAGATTGAGGTGGGTCTTCCCCTTTTCAAACCTGCCTTGCTGCTCTGTATGACTCCTTGTTGGGAATGGCTTGCTGGTTCTACTGACCACTGACCAGTGCCAGAGTCCTTTTCTGCTGCTGTCATGATGCCTCCAGGAAAGGTAAGTCATTTGTTTTTACTTCTCTGTGGATGTGATTGTGAGTGTGTTTGTGAGTGACTGCTAGTGAATTAAATTTAGTGACTGTGTGAGTGTATTTGAGAGTGTCAATAAGAGTGAAAGTGAGAATCTGAGTTTAAGAGAGTATCTGAATAAGTGAAAGCGAGTGTGAGGGAAAGAGTGAAGAAGTGTGAGTGTGCCAAAAATAGTGAGTTACTGGGCATTGTGAGAGGGCATGGAAGTGAGTCGGGGGAATAGCTATCAATGGTGCAGCTGGTGCAGTTCCATCAGGCACCAGAGTCAGTGAATGTGAAAGGGTGTAAGTGTCTGTTAGAAGGTGGTTCTGACCATCTGAGCCGCCCGGATTTTTTGCTTTTTGAACACCTATTTGTTGAGCTTTTACTGTGGGAGAGCCTCATAAGTTGGGACTCACCCACAGTAAACTCATGATGAAAGAGACTGCATGTGAATTTTACCGGTGTCCCCCTGATGAGAGTAGGCTGCTGCGCTGCAGCCGGAGTAAGGGGCACCGGGCTGGTTACATGCAGACATGTGTGTACATGCGTGTGCACACATGCAGGGGCTGCACAGGGGAGATTCCTGGCGTGCGCAGCCCAGGAGCAGGTACAGATAGAATGGTGTGGCAGGAATTATGCAGAGCTGGGTGGTGACATTGAATATGCTTTATAAAATGGGAAGAAACATGTAAGGGAAAGTCAGTGTGCTTTACTGTTTTCACTGAAGGACCACTCCATTATTCTCCTATGAGGATGGGGATCACATGGGATAGTTTCACTTCCCTATGGTCTACAAATACCAGACACGCACCAAAGTCCACTGTAACTTAGGTGAGAAGTATTATTCTGCAGAGTCCAAAGTCATATCTGTACTGCTTTTGGGTCATCCAGAAAGGTCATATTCCTCTGAGTCAGCTCATAACCAGAGCCTGGCTGGGTGTGACCCTGCCAGGCTGGATTAATGACCTTCCTCCCCAAACTGAAGCATCAGAGGCCTAGCCCTTCACAGCAGGCATTCCAAGGGCGAAGGTCTCCTCTTCAAAAGCGAGAGAAGGTGGGTGGAGCTAGAGGTTATCCATCAGCAGCTGTCACCTGGTGCCAGGCACCAAGCTGCTCTGGAGAGAAGGCAGCAAGGGGGGAAGGGGCTTTTCAGAGACCATGTGGCATGGGATCCCTGGATGATGCCATTTTGAACTATCCCAGAGGCCAGGAGGAGAGCCAGGAGAGAGGCTGGCGTAGGGAGCCAGTGAAGACAGCTCCCTGCTGAATTCACCCTCCTTGAGACCAGGAGGGCACGCCACCAGGAGCAAGAGGAGGCCAAAATGGTGAAGATGGGCCACCTGGGGGCCAAGATATGCCCCCCAGAAGGTAGGCAACCTTTGACCCCTGAAGAGGACCGGAGATGAAGCGTGTGGGGCTCTGCTGCCGGTGCCGTGTGGGCCCCCAGGGTGGGTGAGGTCCCGGGGGCTGCCCCACAAGAAGAGGAAGTCGGGGAGCGCCGTCGCGCTCCCCATGAAATTATCCCCAAGGGGGGTGCCAGGAGCCCACCCTGGCCCCCCGAAGACACTGGTGGGAACCCGGGACCCCCAACTCCGGGCTCCGGTGATGGTGGTGAGGAGGAGGGGGGCACGCCATCGTACATCCCCACTCGCAGCCGAAGACAAGCCAGGGAGCGCCATCGCGCTCCCCGTGAAGAATGTCCAAGGGGCTCGGGACCCCAACTCCGGGCCCCGAAGCCAGGAAGACCAGTCGGGGAGTGCCGTCGCGCTCTCCGTGAAGATTGCCCCAGGGGGCCTGGGATCCCCAACTCCGGGCCCCGGTGTGATGCTGAGAGGGGGGGAAGTGCTGCCGCACTCCCGGCAGCAGTGGGAAGGAGGGGGGAGTGCCGTCGCACTCCCCTGAGGCCTCGCTGGGCCAGCGGCAGTCGGCGTGTCTGCCCGCCGGAACGGGCAGACCAGAATGGACGTGCCGGCTCCCGCGGCCACACACGGCGGTGCGGGCCGGCAGGAGCAGCCAGGGGTGGGCTCCCTGATCTGCAGACATAACTCACCTGGGGGTCCCGGTGGGACCGGGCGCTCCAACAAGGTCGGGACGCGGCATGAGGCCGCCAGCCAGGCCGTGCGTCTCTCCCCTGAGTAGCGGGAGATCTGCTGCTCTAATATGCACGCCCAGGAGGAGAAGCGCCCCATAATGCCTTGCAGGCCTGGACATGCCTGCAAGGGAAAGCAGATTTTTCTCGGCTTGTGGTGGCCCCAGGAGGATGGGGTCACTGCGAAATGTGTGCCACGGTACAGGGGCAGCTGCAGGAGCAACGTAGTCTCCCCCAGCACGAAAATGGAAAGTCCCTCCCTAAGTCTCTGGGGACTCCATAGAAATAACCCCTCAAGGGCTCAGCCAGCAGTCATCAGTATTCTGGGGCTGGAACTTTTGTTCTACAGCTGGGGGTGCGTTAGGGACTGCATCAAGTTATGGAGGGCTGTGCTGGGTATGTCTGGACAAGGGCATCTCCTGGAGGTGAAGAGGTGCAATTGCACGAGAAGTGTATTTACCCATGTTATTTCTGCTGAGGTACTGAAAGTCACATGTGTAATGTGAAGTCATTAGCAAAGTGGGGTTATGTTGCTGGACATTCCTGCTAGGGTGTCTGGCTGTATATGCTTAATCCTGTGATTATAACTGTGATGCCTTTTAGGGGGCTTTAATTGCAATGCATTATAATGGTTATCAGCTATGATAAGTACTGTCATTTTAAGTGATGCTTAAACATGTATTCTTGCTGCTGCGTAAGGTGAGGAACAACCCAGACTGTTAGCCCCTAAGATGTAGAGGTTTATACTGTAGGGTCAGTATGAGATGCTCAGTAAGGGTTATGTGTCACCAGGGCAGGTGTGCCCATTTTAAATGCTTGTTGAGATAATGGGGTGGGTCGCCACTGGGATGGTGCCAGTGGGCAAGGCCCTCACTCCAGGTTATGTTCAACCCACTGCATTAGGGGGCAAGATGGTGTGCATACATGGGAGTGGTGGTACTAGACCCCACCCTCCCCCTGCGGGAGGGGTGGGAATGTTATGCAATGTCACAAAGTAATTCCAACAGCTTATGTATACTTGTAAATTGGTGCATAGTATTGAGTAGTGTGTGTGTTTAATAAATGTACTCTTCCTTTTATAAAGCAAAGTACAGACTGGACAATCAATTATTGAGTGTTATTTCTGCGTACTGGTAAATGGCGATTACTAGCCCACACCACTTCCCTTAAGTAAGCCTTAGACTGCTCTGCAACGCTACCCTCTGAGAGTCAAGCGCTACAATGGGGTGTTTGGTTCCCAGTGAAGGACAAATGTAGTCATGTTATTTGTGCAGGCCTCACAGATACTGCCTCGTTCTCCAACAGTGTGTTTGTAGGTGAGAGTGAGAAACAGTGTGTATGAATATGTTTGTGTGTGAGTAACCGTGAGTGTGAGTGAGAATGAGTAGGTGAGAGAGTGTGAGTTACAGTGAGTGGGGAACAGGGTGAATGTGAGAGGGGGTGAGTGAGAAGTGAGAGAGTGTGAGTGAGTAAAAGTGTTTGCATATTTTACAATTGCCTCTGGCCATGGCATAATCCACATAATTCTGGGCTTGTGACAGCAGCCAAGGTAACATACTGCCACTGGCCAATTGGAGATAATTCTTGCTATAAGGAAGAACATTAATGGAAAAATGTAGGCTCTGACATACTAGTGGTATTTCATGGCATGGGGCCTCTTTGGAAAAATGCTGGTGCTTGCATACGGGAGGAAATTTTTTAAATGGGCACACCCGTAGGAAAATGTTGGCGCTGGGACATTTGAGGTAAGTTTTGGCATAAGAGAGGACATCCAGGGAAAAATGTAGGCCTGAACATACTGGAAGAAATGCTTGACATAAGGGAAGACCTATGGCACAATGCTGGGGCTGGCATACTAAAGACAATTCTTTGCCTTAGAGAGGGCATCCTTTGCATAATGGGACCATGGGGCGGGTTGGTGGAAGCAAACCACGATAAGGTGCTGGCTCTGAAATACTAGAGGCAATATTTGCCATATGGACCACCCATGGTATACTGGCAATATCAATGGCAAAATTCTGATACTGGAATATTGTATATAATTCTTGGCCTAAGTGGGTAGCCCTAACAAAATGCTGGCTTTGGCACAATGAAGGTCATTTTTAACATAAGGAGAATTTTCAAGGCAAATTTTGAAAAAAATGGTGTGAACTCCTCGCAAGTATTACACCCCACCACTTTCAAAGATCACCAGCCGCCACTGCCCACCTCCCCAACACCCAACCCACATTGGCTCTCCCACTAACACTTTCCTTCTGCTCAGTGCAGGCAGAAAATATCAACGGTGTTTGCTCTGGACTTGTGGAAAACTGTGGAGAAAAGACCCGATATTAACAGACACTAGCAGTTGCTTCCTAGTCCATGGAAAAAAACTCGTAAAGTCCTGAATTTGGTGCAGTGATACCGACTAGAATCATAAATTCAAGCACTCTCAAAGCCCTGCACCAGATTCACCAGTATAAATAGTGGGTGTTTAAGTGGTCTAATGTAATCCTCCACCAAACAGGTGCCAACGTACATCTGCATTGGTATGCAGAATGGTTTGCGCTTGCTTTCAAAGAATTGTCAACCCCTGAAAAAAGGCAGTGGGGTGGCATGCTGAATTCCAATTAGAAATGGGATGTATGTTTCTACAATAGAGTTTACGAATTTTAAACAAAGCTAATGCTTTACTCTTTTATTACTTCAGAGATTTGTATACCATGCTTCATGTTTAATGCAAGAGAGACATTATATCACTTGAGGGCTGGATTAAAATGCAGCAGATTAGTGTGTGCAAGGCTCCCTGTCACTGGTATTAAATCGTATAGGAAAAACTACGGGTCATTTTTTAAGTCTCTCAAATCTAGAGCAGAATGCAGTCCAGGAAGACAAAATGCTTCAGATACAAAAATGAACTTGTACGAAAGAAGGGCATGCAGTAACGGGAGGTGTACAGAAGACCTAAAGCAGGAATTATTAGTCACGATGTGTGTCATAGTCAAATGCCCAGACCATTAATCACAGCGATAGCCTCACACACTGAAAAAGAAACATTAGCACCACATACAGAAGATTTTTCATAACTTAAAAATCCGTTAAATAAAAGGTTCCCGGAGTTGCTTCTGTGCTGCCTGGCCCCTATAAACCACAAGTAAGAGTATATGGCCCATGTGTACTTACACATAGTTCAATAGTCATAGAATGGGTAAAAACCTTCGATACATGAGGCCCTAAATTCATTGTAATGCAATACATGTTCAGTTAATAGGAATGTTGGATGAGCCGCAGGCACGTCAGGCACAAGCAACAAAACTGGTGCAAAATAAAGTCCACTTTGTGCGAACTTAGAGCATCTGTGAAATCTCCGGGCTCCATGGTTGGTTGCACCTACAGTGGAAGGATAGCATGCCTAAAGCATGGTGGCACACTACTGGCCCATTAGGGATTTCACAACCGAAGATACTGCTGAGCAGGGCCGGCTTTAGGGCAGTGCGACAACCTCCGGATGGGGCGCTGATCTCAGGGAGATGCTGTTTTGAGCAATAACTTACGATTGGAGAGATGAGGAGCACTTTTGCCCTGTGGAAGTGAGAAAATTCGAGGAGGCGGTCAAGGGGCGTGGGGGGCACCAAAAATGATTGTCGCACCAGGCGCCACCAGCACTAAAGCCGGCCCTGCTGCTGAGCCCACCTCAGAAGAGAAACCTCACCCTGGGCAACAGGGACAGCGTGGAGGTGGTGTATGGCCTGCCATCCACGTTTGCCCACATCCTAAATCACAAGAATTCGTGAAATGTAGGTCTCTCTTGACTTATCAGACTTTTACAAAGTTCAACCTGCTGAGTTTATGCCCCCTGGGAGTGGCCAGCTTCCAAAGGGCTGCAAAGGCTGTTTTTAATTAAATACTTATGCAGGAGAGGAAGACTCCTGTGAGACTAACTAAAACACAATAGACACAATAAACAATAATCTGACTGTAGCAGGGATCCTACTGTGGGCTTATTGGTCTATTATATCGATGAATGGCATAGGCTCAGGACCAGTAATAGATGTCAGCCATTTTCTACGATAACAGAAGGAGCATCTTTTAAAGGGAGATTTTAGAGGAATATCTTTGTTGTTGTGTGTTTAACATGTGTAATTCTTAGCAAATAATGCAGTAAATCGGAAAAGGCCCAATGGACTATACAGAAAATGTTTCCATACATTTCATTATAAGAACACCAAACGAAGAAAGCATGAGACATCCTGAGTTGGAATCAGGCGAATCGACACCTGCGGTACAATCCCGACAGGGGAGCCCACTACGACAAGACTCAGAACGGGATTTAGCACAGATGCAACCAGCTGAGTAAAATAAAACAAGATAGGGGAGCATGGGGGGGAGGTTCAATGAGACGGATAGCAACAGGGGGGACGGGAATCAACACTCTAATAGAAAAGTGGCACCCCACACACGTGCAACGGAACATTAATAGTGACCTGCAGTTGGGGAGTGGGAGGGGGGAGTTGTTGGGGGACTTATTCATGGAACAGATAAATAACATACGGATGTGATGAATGTCAATTTGCGTATGTAAATGTTAGCCATCGGATATCAGCCAAGAGAAATGTTCTACATGAAAGCGCATACTTGAAACTTGAAAAGGAAATAAAAATCTGTTTATAAAAAAGAACACCAAACGAAGAAGTCCAGCTATGATTTAACTGACCTTGCAAAGATTTAGCAGACATATAGTTGCATAAATTAGTAAACCTAGTTAGACTATGTAATGAATACCATCAACCAGTGAGGAAAGGGAATAGTCTATTTTAGCAGTTCATGTTGACAGAAGCAGGTTTTTGCAGCTTCACTGATTTGATGACTCAGGAGAAGTCAACAAGAATGCCCAGGTGTTGGACTACTGTCGAAACATACCTCTCTAGATAGGGACCAGAAACAAGAGTCTCAACTGAGAAACCAACTAGGGTGAGCAGTATTTTAAATATTTAGGGATGGGGATGAGGAAATACTTCCATTATCATCTAGGAAATTAGATGAGAGTCAGACATTAGTATGTATAATTCCCATTTGCAAACCAGGGGTGTGCAATTTACACAATGACTGGTTTGCAAAGGGCAATGCAATTTGAGATCCAACCTGTTTACATATAGGACAAATCACCAATTGGCTATTTACAGGGGGTTGCAAAACGACCTTCCTAATGAGTCTTAATTAGGCAGGTTGCAATTTGTGACCCCCGGTCAATGTCTGGAACTGCAGGGGTGGAGGCCTGCAAGGGACAGCAGATCTCTCTGCGTTTGCTTTTGAAACCATTTTTAGGTTTCGCCTGCACAGCACTTGCACTGTGCATGTGAAAACTATTGTATTTAATATATCTTATAAGGGACTTAAATCCTGCCTTCTTTGGTCTATAAGCTTGTCACTTTACTTTTCCTCCTTTTCATTAGTTGTAGGTGTTCTATTTCTTGTTGATCCATGTGTCTTACTCATTCTCATCCGCCGCTTGTCATTTTGATGGGTGGAACTACTTTAATTTTCTTGCTGCACACAGCGTTTATTGTTTATCTTTCATTATCTTCCCATGGCTGTACGTGCATTTAAAGCGTGCTTTCAGACTGCATTTTCTTTTCTTTGTCGGACGACTGCACACATTTAAAGTGTACTTTTTCACAGCATTTTGCTGCCTTTGTATAACGACTGCATGCAATTAAAGCGTGCTTTCAGACAGCTGTTTCTTGTCTTTCTCTGACGACTTTTTTTAAATAAATAATTTTTCTCTTTCTGTCGACCCCTTTAAACTAATGTTTGCCTGCTTTCTTTTGAAGATGACACCTTTTAATTAATATTCGCATGGCTGCACACATTTAAAGTATGCTGCATTACACATCGAACTGTTATCAGTTAGGACATCACTTGGATAGAAAATGAATTAGATTCCCACTCATTTCCTGTCATGCCTATAACCGGAAACATCCAGAATTTCAGCACCTTGTGCGTGCCTTCCTTCTGGCTTGAATCACACTGGTGCGTGTTGCTGCACCGTTACGTATAGAGAACGGTCCACTTTAAAATATTTTTCTTGGTGCCTTGTGACTGGCTTTGAAACCCGATGGCGAACTTCTGAATTGGAGGAAAGCCTGGTTAATCCAACTCTATTTCACCGCAACTGAATACTGAAAAGCGACGGTGGGAACATGCATGTGCCTAACTTTCGCTCTGTCCTTCCCTGCCCTCAGCCGTCCCAGTAAGGCAGCATTGAGCATTCAGAGATTAAAGAAAGTAATCTCTTTCTGAAAAATGTCTTGTGCAGTGGCTGGCCAACACATTCCGAAGACGGGCAACATTTTATCAACAGGGCTGCGGTTCCATGTGGGCTTTAGACAGTCTCTCGCCCGCGAGTTCCTACCCCTGTGTTGTCATCAGCCCTCGCGCTGAGAGGAGCTCTATCTGTTGTTGGAAAGTGGATTATTAGTAGTGGCAGATATGCATTTACCACTGGCAATAATACCACTAACACACTATAGGGCTCAGAACAGGTCTTAGAAAATTATTGACAACAAATGTGAGAGCAAGGAGTTAGAGGGGGTTACGTCCTTCTCCCCAGAATATAGTCAATAAACAATGTGGACGTACCCAGTACCTGGATAAATTCCACTGGGGGCTCACAGTGCAGGGGAACCTTCAGGTTCTTTAAAAGACCCCTCACACACCAACCTAGTTGGTGTCATGCTTCATCATCGGGGTCCCAACCAGGCGGCCGAGTGCCGCCCGGTTGTGCTACAACGCCTGGTTACAGCGGAGCTGGTGTGGTGTGAAAGTGTGATGAAGTGTGGTGCTAAATTAAGAATACCTCCGGGAATCCTTGCCTGGATGTTCAAAAAAATTTTGTTTAATGATGGCGGCCCAGGGTATAGATAAAAACGGAGAGTAGACAACCATAAGAGGGTAATTAATCTCCGTTGTCAAGAAAGATGGTCTACATGTTTCAGCCCCAGAAGTAAATATGGAGGGGGCTTTCTTCAGGACCAGACGTGAAGACTGTGAATACAAAGTGAGTGGCAAAAATCAAGCCACGTGTCATTGGCAGCCGGGACCCACGGAGTCTATCTTAGGTGCACCGAGGGCACACCGCCTTCCACTAGTGTTGGGAATGCCGGTCCCCCTCCCGGGCCCGATCAGCTGCTACCATTGAAACCGAGTGTTTCTATGTCTAAGTCGCAATCCGCGACCATCATTTTATTCCTTCCCACCTTAGCGCGTGGGTTGTGATTATTCAATGACACGTGGCTTGATTTTTGCCACTCACTTTGTATTCACAGTCTTCACCTCTGGTCCTGAAGAAAGCCCCCTCCATATTTACTTCTGGGGCTGAAACATGTAGACCATCTTTCTTGACAACAGAGATTAATTTCCCTCTTATGGTTTGTGAGAAGTTGGCCTGGTATATGCTGTCCACTAATTATAATGGGCACCTTGCACCAGTCCAAACAACCCCTTATTGGAGATAGGTTAAAGACAACCTTTATTGAAAGCTATCCTAGTGGTAGCTATGGAGAGCAGCCTTCAGGCTAAGTCTTGAAGGAATGTAAAGCAGCTTGTTTTACCAGTCTATAATCTCTTGAGTGACCAAATGAAAGAGCACCACACCAGGTATATATTCAAAATATATGTATTTATTGCTAAACACACCCCTCTAGTCTCTTTATGAGGCTAGAGTTCGAAGTACATAAGTTATAAGATATTAAATCACAGTAATAGCACAAATACACGTTTGGGCCCTAGGGCGTACCAAACCATATACCAATAAAGTGGTATGCGAACCACGACTGAACTATACACTAGGCCTAGAGCCTCTAGAAGTGCTTGGACCACAAGGAACCACCCAAGGTAGTGACACAGGGGACCCACGGGAGACAGCGTGCAGTGTAAATACACAACCGCGATACGCCGTTAACTTCTATGGAGAAAGTCGGGATCGGGAAAATAGAGGAAAGGGACACTTAAAAGAGGACTAGGACAAAACCCTTTGAGATCTAGGACTTTGAAGAGTCTCTACCCACGGGAGCACTGGAGTACTCGTGTTACCTCACCCAGGGAAGCCGGGTGCATAGGTGCCTTTCGGGGTCGGGTTTCGTCGTCGATTCGAATGGCGATCTGCTGCAAAGTGCTGCTGGCGGCCAAGAGAAAAGTGTCCGGGTGGATCCAAGAGTGGATCGGAGTTCTGGTGAACCTGAAAGCAGAGGGGACAGAGTCTGGGTCACTAGCCAGTGACCAGGAAGGCGATGGACAGATGCCCACCGATGTCGAGTGCTTCAGGTGCGTTGACGGTCATCTTGACTCTTCAGCCACGAGGTCCGGGAGGCGTTGTCGGCGACCAGGAGCAGGATTCGGGCTGGTACACAATGTCTGTCGAGTGCTGAGGTGTCGGCAACCGGATTGGACCCAACAAGCCTTGGCAACGGCAAGTCTCGAGTAAGATGTAGATCGTCGATGGTGCAGACCAGCAAGGTCTGTGGAACTCACCCAGCAAGGGTAAGTGAGGGCAGGCCTGGAGCAACTAGGATGCCAAGTAACAAAAAGGATTGGCCTTCGTTAAGGGCTACTAGCCAACGGGCTAGCGACCGCGAAGGAGCCTCGTGATGCCGCACGTGGAGCTGGCTTACAGGACACTCGTGGAGTGGGGGCCAGTGATCTTCGGTGCAGGTGGTGCTGGAGGCTAGGGCTACTCGGAGCCCAAAGCACGACTTCTTGGGAGACCCAGAAGATGATGCACTTGCAAATGTACTCAGTGTCCAGGGGTCACGGTCTCAAGTCACCCACGATAGCCACGGGCCTCAGCTTTGCTGGGGACTCAGGGTAGCCTCGGGGAAGTCTGAGAATCCACCTCTGGTGATGCGATGACTTCGGCGTCCGACGGGAGCTTCAGAAATGCGAACCGGACAGATGCTTCTTTGGTGCCTGCCAAGCAGGGGAGTCACTCCTTGACCCCAAGGGAGATTCTTCAGTCCTCTAATCGTGAGTAGAGCGTCGAAGGTCCAGGATTCAGTTTCAGAGTTTCGTCCAGGTATAATCTAAAGTCCTAAGGACTGGGTTCCTACCTTTATTCTAAAAATAGGGGTTGGACTACTCTGTGGCCCCACCTATGGGTGGGTCAGGGCAGAGGGGTGGCTACACCCCTTTCCCTTTGTCCAGTTCGTGCCAAAGCAGGGGCTGCAAGCCCCTGATCCGGTTTGAACTGGGGTATGCACAGGGACACCAAATGTGCCCCCAGTGCAGGACTTCAAAGCACCCGAAAGTGCTCCCGCCCAGCCCCAATACACATTATCCTGTCTGGGGAGGTGGTCACACCTCCCTGGGACAGGAACCCTATTGTCCAGGCCTCCCCTGCCAGAGTTTCGTCCAGCAGCAGGAGGCCAGACTCGTGTCTGTGGCAGCAGCATCCATTTTGTGATGCCAGGGCTCTGGAAAGAAGTTACCGGACTAGTCAGAGTTAACATGTCTTTCCCTCTAGAAGGGTGGAATGCTACCCCGCCGCCAGGATTGGCGGGGGGTAGTATTCCAAGATGTTTGACACCAAACACGACATGTTTAGGTGCAGCCATTCCAAAGTTAGCATTTTACCGCGAGGATATAATGCGCTTAAGAGTATATGGTCAGGCTGCACTACAAACAGCATCAGAGAGGGTCTCCGAATGCTGCAGAGGGGCCCTGCTCATGCAGGGGCACCCTCTCACATAGGAACCACGCACTCTGCCTTTAGGATTGATAAGGCCTGCCTTAGGAGTGACTTATAGGTTTATATGTGTGTATGTATTTCGTGATATAGGTAACCTATATCACAGTAAGGGGTGCATGCACCACCTTACCCAGGCTGCAGTAGCAGACCTGTGGTGTCAGTTTGGATGGCCTTCCAGGGGTGGCACAATACATGCTGCAGCCCCTGGTAGGCCTCTGAGGTACCTATGCCCTTGGTACATAGTATACCATATACTAGGGACTTATAAGGGCACTCCAGATTCCAATCAGAGATGTGCCTAAGGCACATGGAAACCATTTTATAGAGAAAGCAGATAGACTGGGGCCCTGAATAGCAGGATCCCAGTCCAACTAAGTCATAAACCAGCAAAACACCATAAAAAAAAGTGGGGGCAACCATGTAGTCAGATTCCACCTTCCTACATAACCCCCCCAACGAAAGGAGATAAGGCTAACCTTGGCCAGTTGAGCCTATATTGACTAAGTGGCCATATAAGGAAGCACCAGCACTCGCATGGTTGCCCCCTATGTTATGGTCCACTAAGCAATCCCTCACCCTAAGGGTATGAGAGGGTCTCCACCATGGGGAATCACTACCTCTGGTGTGCTTAGGTAAAGTACAAGGCTGGTGAGGTGTCTGAGTAGGGAAGTGAGGCCCTAGGAATGTTGGCCTCAGCTTCCTCAGATCACTGGTCACCATGTATGCCTGTCTTTCCATGACTGAGTTGCACTTTGCTCTAAGGGTCAACCTTTGGCTGCCTACAGCTGGGGGTTGGGTCCCTTTGGATGGAACACTGGAGGGACATGGCAGGTTTGGAACCTTCTGGTCCCAGGTTTGCCCTTGCCTACCAGAGTCCTTCTGGGGGAGGTCCCTACATAAAGGTATGGGGGATCCCTCAGTGTGTAGAGGAATTTTCACCTGGCTAGGGCTACTAGACTGGGTGCCCCTAATCTGCTGATGGGGGCTTCCTCTGGACAGGGGGCCCTGGGGGGGTCCACTGACCTCCCTGACCTCTGCAGCCCTGGGCTGACCGAGGCAGGGTAGAGAGGGGCAGGTTACCTGCTCCAGACGGGGTACCACCTTGGAAGGGTCCTCTGCCATCAGGGGTGTGGCCAGGCCAGGCCTGACTACCTCTGTGGCAGTTCCTTCACTAGGGGTAGGGTCAGTTCCCTGAGGAGGCTGACCCTTACCTACTGTCTGGGGGAAGAAGACTTTTCTTCAACCCTTGTGCTCTCTTTTGGGGGAGAGTGGGCCATTCTTTCAGGCTCCATCTCTCCAAATTCTTGGGCTGGGGCTGTGGCCATCACAGCCCCACTAACCTTTGCAGGGACGCCCAACATCCTAAGATGGGTTTGGTGTTCAACTTCAGCCCAGGCTGAAATTTCCAAATCATTGCCCATCAGGCAATCTACAGGTAAGGTGGGGGACACTGCCACTCTCTTTGGGCCTGTGACCCCCTCCCAGCTGAGATTGACTATGGCCATGGGGTGATCTGTTCTGACACCATCAATGTTGGTCACCTGGTATTTAAACTCAGGTAAAAGCTGGTGAGGGGGACTAGTTTCCCTGCTACCATGGTGACACTAGCCCCTGTGTCCCTAAATGCCACAGCTTTCTGACCATTAATTATTGGCTCCAATCTGTACCTGCCCAATGCTATGGGACCCATGGTAAAGGTGGCAATACTATACCACCATCAGAGTCAGAGGAGTCTGTTGAGGGGTCCCTGTCTAAACTAGGGCCCACCTCTGTTCCTCTTGCAAAAGCACCTAACTTTTTGGGTGCACTACTCCCAACTGGAGGATTACTACTGGTAGTACCAGGAGGGGTGGTAGTAGTTGTGGGAGGAACATTTTCTTTATTGCCAATCCTGGGGCAACTGGGATCAGTTTTCCAGTGCCCAGGCTTTTTACAGACATGGCAATATGGTTTCTTTTCAGGAGAGGAAGGAGTTTGGGACCCACCCCCAGAAGAGGAATTTTGGGGCCCTGTAGGGGACTTATCCTTAGATTTATCCCCACCTTTCTCTTGGGACTTAGTAGAATCTTTCTTCTGGTCACCACCCTGATTTCTAGTTTTTACTCTGGTTCTGACCCATTTGTCTGCCTTCTTTCCCAATTCTTGGGGAGAGGTCAGATCAGAGTCCACCAGATACTGGTGCAAAAGCTGGTTTTGACAATTATTAAGGATCTGCTCCCTCATAATCAAATTGTACAATCCTAAAAAGTCATGCACTTTGTTGCCATGTATCCAACCTTCCAGAGCCTTTGTAGCACAATCTACAAAATCAACCCAGTCTTGAGTCTGAGCTTTTGGGTGTCTCTGAACTTTAACCTATACTGTTCAGTGGTTAGTCCAAACCCATCTATCAGAGCACTCTTCAAGACTGTGTAATTGTCAGCATCCTCTTCTCTTACAGTGAGGAGCTTGTCTCTACCTTTGTCTGCAAAGGAGAGCCACAAGATTGCTGCCCACTGCCTCTGGGGGACCTTCTGAACTTTACAGGCCCTCTCCAGTGCAGTTATCCATTTGTGGATGTCATCCCCACTCTGGTAGGGAGGGACAATCTTGTTTAGGTTTCTATGGTCATAAGACCTTTCCCTATCTCTAGGGATATTGCTGCCACCATGGGACTCTAGTCCCAACTTTCTTCTCTCTCTAAAGAGATCAAGGGACTCCCTGTCTAAGGCTACTTGCTTCCTTCTGAGTTCAAGCTGAGCTTCCTCATATTGAATCAGCCTCTTTCTTCTCTCATGAGAGGATTCCCTCCTATGAGATGAGACAGAGCTCCCTATTGAGGTGCCAGAGTGGTTGGACTCCTGAGAAGGAGACCTAGACCTCCTGGTCACACTCTTAATCCTTCCTGGGGGGACAAAGAGGGCATCATCCTGCTCATCCTCATCATCATCCACAGGAGGGATTGGGTTATCCAGGTCAGTGTCATTGTCACCCTCCTGGCCAGTTTCAGAGGGGGGGCTGGGGGTATTGGTACCCATGGTCCCTTCCTCATCTTCTGCCCCACCCTCAGCTCCTACCCCTTCAGTCCCTACAGGCTTACTAAGGTCATAAGCCACCAACAACTCCTTGAGGTGTTGGGTGGTGGGGCTTTGGCCTGTCCTTATTTTTCTCAAGTTACATAAAGCTCTCAATTCCAAGAATGGGAGTATCATACTTGGAGGGTGGAAGCTCAATGGCTTCCTGCAAGGATTCTTTGGATCCTGCCCTTAAAGACATTACTAGTGTGGTGTGGTGTATGCACTACCTACTCTAGTGTGGCCTACTAAACTCTCTTGAGTTGTAGAAAGGGTTGTGCTATCCCTTAACACACAACTCTAAGTTCAGTAGAACTTACTGTTATTCTAAGCTTAACTTATATGTACCTTAGGTACCTTTAGTGGTTTTCAGTTGATCAATTCAATTGAGATTATCTGGTAAAACAATAGCAAGCTGGAATCCCACACGCTGCACACCAATGTGAGAAGTTGGCCTGGTATATGCTGTCCACTAATTATAATGGGCACCTTGCACCAGTCCAAACAACCCCTTATTGGAGATAGGTTAAAGACAACCTTTATTGAAAGCTATCCTAGTGGTAGCTATGGAGAGCAGCCTTCAGGCTAAGTCTTGAAGGAATGTAAAGCAGCTTGTTTTACCAGTCTATAATCTCTTGAGTGACCAAATGAAAGAGCACCACACCAGGTATATATTCAAAATATATGTATTTATTGCTAAACACACCCCTCTAGTCTCTTTATGAGGCTAGAGTTCGAAGTACATAAGTTATAAGATATTAAATCACAGTAATAGCACAAATACACGTTTGGGCCCTAGGGGCGTACCTAACCATATACCAATAAAGTGGTATGCGAACCACGACTGAACTAGACACTAGGCCTAGAGCCTCTAGAAGTGCTTGGACCACAAGGAACCACCCAAGGAAGTGACACAGGGGACCCACGGGAGACGCGTGCAGTGTAAATACACAACCGCGATACGCCGTTAACTTCTATGGAGAAAGTCGGGATCGGGAAAATAGAGGAAAGGGACACTTAAAAGAGGACTAGGACAAAACCCTTTGAGATCTAGGACTTTGAAGAGTCTCTACCCACGGGAGCACCGGAGTACTCGTGTTACCTCACCCAGGGAAGCCGGGTGCATAGGTGCCTTTCGGGGTCGGGTTTCGTCGTCGATTCGAATGGCGATCTGCTGCAAAGTGCTGCTGACGGCCAAGAGAAAAGTGTCCGGGTGGATCCAAGAGTGGATCGGAGTTCTGGTGAACCTGAAAGCAGAGGGGACAGAGTCTGGGTCACTAGCCAGTGACCAGGAAGGCGATGGACAGATGCCCACCGATGTCGAGTGCTTCAGGTGCATTGATGGTCGTCTTGACTCTTCAGCCACGAGGTCCGGGAGGCGTTGTCGGCAACCAGGAGCAGGATTCGGGCTGGTACACGATGTCTGTCGAGTGCTGAGGTGTCGGCAACCGGATTGGACCCAACAAGCCTTGGCAACGGCAAGTCTCGAGTAAGATGTAGATCGTCGATGGTGCAGACCAGCAAGGTCTGTGGAACTCACCCAGCAAGGGTAAGTGAGGGCAGGTCTGGAGCAACCAGGATGCCAAGTAAGAAAAGGATTGGCCTTCATTAAGGGCTACTAGCCAACGGGCTAGCGACCGCGAAGGAGCCTCGTGACGCCGCACGTGGAGCTGCCTTACAGGACACTCGTGGAGTGGGGGCCAGTGATCTTCGGTGCAGGTGGTGCTGGAGGCTAGGGCTACTCGGAGCCCAAAGCACGACTTCTTGGGAGACCCAGAAGATGATGCACTTGCAAATGTACTCGGTGTCCAGGGGTCACGGTCTCAAGTCACCCACGATAGCCACGGGCCTCAGCTTTGCTGGGGACTCAGGGTAGCCTCGGGGAAGTCTGAGAATCCACCTCTGGTGATGCGATGACTTCGGCGTCCGACGGGAGCTTCAGAAATGCGAACCAGACAGATGCTTCTTTGGTGCCTGCCAAGCAGGGAGTCACTCCTTGACCCCAAGGAGATTCTTCAGTCCTCTAATCGTGAGTAGAGCGTCGAAGGTCCAGGATTCAGTTTCAGAGTTTCATCCAGGTATAATCTAAAGTCCTAAGGACTGGGTTCCTACCTTTATTCTAAAAATAGGGGTTGGACTACTCTGTGGCCCCACCTATGGGTGGGTCAGGGCAGAGGGGTGGCTACACCCCTTTCCCTTTGTCCAGTTCGTGCCAAAGCAGGGGCTGCAAGCCCCTGATCTGGTTTGAACTGGGGTATGCACAGGGACACCAAATGTGCCCCCAGTGCAGGACTTCAAAGCACCCGAAAGTGCTCCCGCCCAGCCCCAATACACATTATCCTGTCTGGGGAGGTGGTCACACCTCCCTGGGACAGGAACCCTATTGTCCAGGCCTCCCCTGCCGGAGTTTCGTCCAGCAGCAGGAGGCCAGACTCGTGTCTGTGGCAGCAGCATCCATTTTGTGATGCCAGGGCTCTGGAAAGAAGTTACCGGACTAGTCAGAGTTAACATGTCTTTCCCTCTAGAAGGGTGGAATGCTACCCCCGCCGCCAGGATTGGCGGGGGGTAGTATTCCAAGATGTTTGACACCAAACACGACATGTTTAGGTGCAGCCATTCCAAAGTTAGCATTTTACCGCGAGGATATAATGCGCTTAAGAGTATATGGTCAGGCTGCACTACAAACAGCATCAGAGAGGGTCTCCGAACGCTGCAGAGGGGCCCTGCTCATGCAGGGGCACCCTCTCACATAGGAACCACGCACTCTGCCTTTAGGATTGATAAGGCCTGCCTTAGGAGTGACTTATAGGTTTATATGTGTGTATGTATTTCGTGATATAGGTAACCTATATCACAGTAAGGAGTGCATGCACCACCTTACCCAGGCTGCAGTAGCAGACCTGTGGTGTCAGTTTGGATGGCCTTCCAGGGGTGGCACAATACATGCTGCAGCCCCTGGTAGGCCTCTGAGGTACCTATGCCCTTGGTACATAGTATACCATATACTAGGGACTTATAAGGGCACTCCAGATTCCAATCAGAGATGTGCCTAAGGCACATGGAAACCATTTTACAGAGAAAGCAGATAGACTGGGGCCCTGAATAGCAGGATCCCAGTCCAACTAAGTCATAAACCAGCAAAACACCATAAAAAAAGTGGGGGCAACCATATAGTCAGATTCCACCTTCCTACATGGTTGTCTACTCTCCGTTTTTATCTATACCCCGGGCCGCCATCATTAAACAAATTTTTTTTGAACATCCAGGCAAGGATTCCCGGAGGTATTCTTAATTTAGCACCACACTTCATCACACTTTCACACCACACCAGCTCCGCTGTAACCAGGCGTTGTAGCACAACTGGGCGGCACTCGGCCGCCTGGTTGGGACCCTGATGATGAAGCATGACACCAACTAGGTTGGTGTGTGAGGGGTCTTTTAAAGAACCTGAAGGTTCCCCTGCACTGTGAGCCCCCAGTGGTATTTATCCAGGTACTGGGTACGTCCACATTGTTTATTGACTTAGAAAATTATTCCCATTCTCAGCCCTTGGTAGCTTGGCTGTGAGCAGGCAGGCTTAACTTCAAAGACAGGTATGTAAAGCATTTAAAAACAAACACCACTTCAGTATATAATTAAGACACAAAACACAATAAAACTCCAACACCAAGTTATAAGAATAGGAAATATTTTTATCTTTAAAATGACACCAAAATGAAAAAAATCCACTGTAGGGAACCAGAGATATGAATTTGTAAAGATTGGACACTTTCTAATGCTTAGAAACCAACAGTGCCACTTTTGGACATTTGGTTGCCTCCGACAGGTACAAATTCACACTTAGCAACTTTTCTGGAGGATTTCTCACCAGACTCCTGCAGACTCCTCCAGCAGTCTTAATACTGTTAGGAAGTCCTTCCTGAAGTTCCTCTAGCGGGTCCAAAGTGTCCAAAACACAATACAAGGGTCTAGAATCTCCAAGACGGTCCTTGACAGTTTGGGACTTCAATTCCCACAATCCACTTGGACAAAACCCTTACAAATCCACTGCTAGTACTGCAGGCTGAGGATTCTTTATGGTGATGGTCCAGGTGAGCTCAGTTAACCTGTAGCTTGCAGGGAGTCCACTCTTTAGTCCTTTTTAGGCAGGTTTGGTCCACAGGGCTGTAGTTTCAGATGGTGCAAGAGGCGCAATCTTCAGAGTGTATGGCCTGGTTAATGCACATCAAACTGCTCAGCATGGACCCTTCTTGTTCTCTTAGCAGATCTGAGAGGCACTGCCCTGTTAGGTTATATATAGGTACCCCAATATAGGCTCAGGTAGACACCTAACCTTTCACCTATATTCTCCCCTACCATTGCACTACATGACGGTTTCTTGGGACTGACCTTTTACCTAGTTACGATACTGCTTACAGGACGTAGGGTTTTCCCCGGAAACTAGCCTCATCCATTATGCATGAGGATTCTTGGAAACTCAGCAGGACTACCATCTACTGCATAATAACTATGTATAAGGGTCATTCCTTCCGTCATCCTAGCTCCTACGTGATACAGCAAGGTAGAACCCCTGAGGGTACCACTTTGAGTATATAAACACCATATCTTGCTGGGGTAAGGCAGAGGAGAAAAGGACTTCCATGATGACACACTGACGCGAGATGCTGAGGTTCCTGCACGCAGACACTCCAGCTCGCAGTGGTCTGACATCCCTCGCTGGGGAGTCCATCTCGAGACCAAGACGGGGTCCCACAGTCTCTCACTTCAGGTAATGGGGTTGACTTTATCCTAGAGGGATTCTTGGCTTTACACCTACATACATGCTAGGTACACTTAGGTACATCTAGTTAGGGTTGCATCGTAGGAGTACGCTCTTATTACTGTAATGTATTTTATATACTTGCCTGTATTTATTGTTTTAGCACGATGGTAGAAATCTACCATCCTTTTACTCTGTTGGTGGTTCTAATCATTTATATCTGTTTCTGTCTAATGGTTGTTTCAGCACACCTATTTTACACTAGAATGATGCTGGTTCAATAAATGCTTATTGGAAAACGTCCCCACCGTTTATTCTGTGTATTTCTCTGAGACAAAGTGAGCACAAGTGACTGAGCGAAAAGTATAGCACTGTTTCCACGATCCCTGATGGGACAGAGTTGTCATGTTCGATAGTTGCCAAGAACTATTCTCTCATTGGTAAGAGGGGTTTCTAGTGGCACTTTGAGCTAGCTGGTATACAGGCTAACATACCCAGCGGGGGTGTCTAGAATCAGTCTGGACACCAATCCTACAGTGTATGTTGTCTAAACGTGCAGATCCTATATAGGTTTATAGGAACTACATGACATGGCGCCCAACGTTGGTTTGGTACTTATTTAACGGTCAAATCTGAGTAGTTCAGTCATGCTATTCTCAGACACCCCCTACTCACATTTCCCCAGAGACGTCTGGAGTGGGAAGGTAACTATCCGCCTCAGCAGAGTAGGCCTATCCTATGTATTGGCTGCAGGTTTATCAAGCTTGAAGGACAAATAGTTCCTATTGTGCATAAAACCTTATCTCAGTTTCCTTGAAACTTTTTCAAAATAATGGCTGACAAAGACGCCGGTTTGCCAGCACAACGTGCTGCAGCTGGGGAGGAAGAACAAGAAGGTGAAATCAACATTTCAGAAAATGTTAGAAATGCCCTCACTCTAAAACTAGCAGACTATGGAGTCTCAGCTAGGGGTGGGACAGTCACATTCGTGATTGAGGAACATGAATCATATAGAACAGAGGTATTCTATTCATGGGTTAAATTCTCACAAGCAGATGCACAATCAAATACATTTCATTCTTACACTGAAGATGAAACACCAAATGAATACTGTCCGTATGAGGACATTGAAGTTCCACTCACCTACCAGGAGCATATAAACTGGTTTAAAGGTGCCCTCCCACACACAAAAGAAAAAGTGAGACTCGGTCCGCTCGGAAGAGATGGAGTGACTTGGCCAGTCCTAGCGGCCTACACACCGCATCCAGACATTGACACAATGCCAGAAGCAGACTTACATCCACTTCATAAAGAAATAGTAAAATTTTACAGAAACCTGACACAGCTCGTGATGAGAACACTCACTCTTCAGCCACAAAGGGCTACACAAATAGGACAAATTCAGGGATCTACAACTAAAACAATACCACAAATGCTACAAGCAGTTGTGGGTAAAATGCCCACTAGAGGTGAGCAAATGCCGTTCTGGATAGCTCAAAAAATAACACAGCTAGAGGCAGTATTTCCACACACAAGCCCTCAAGAAAAACACAGAACGCTAACAATCTGCTTGCCAATGGGGATAGCTCCCCAGAAAGAGGATTGTACCACTTGGGGTACAGTTTTCGCTGCCATATATACCAGAACTCATGGTATCCCTTCATTAGCCATAATACCAGATGTATTAAGACAAATACAGAATGAGTATGGAGCAGAACCTGCTCTGAAATTAGGGATGAAATTGTTAGGTAATTTTGCCCAGGTATCAGCTATAATATTAGCAAACATAAAGGGGGAGGCAGCAGCAGTGGCAATGCACCAGCGCCTGAGGGATTTCACTCCTTTACAACAGGAATGTGAATTACCTAAAATTATTGAAGACACCTATGCTGAATTAGGTAGTGATAGTTTGGGAGCTAGAGCAACAAAACCTCAACTCATGGGTGGTCCTGAAAAGGATAACACCAAGCAAGCACCTGATTCTTACAAGAAAAAATGGGATAATAACAATAAAAAACAAAAGAATAGAGAGAACAGATCACAATCCAGGGGTGGGTCTCCTCAACAGGAGCCCTCCGAAAGGAGGTACAACCTTAGGAATCGTGATAACATTAAAAAAACCTGACAGGTATCATGATACTGATACACGTTCCTCTCGTTCCTGTCAGGGTTCTTCAAAAATCTCCGAGAGGGAAGGACAGTCAGAACACAGACAAGAAGAGCGTACAAAGTCCAGGGACAGGCAACGCACTTCAGACTATACTTCCCAAAAAGAAGACAAGCCAAAACCAAAACATCAATTTGAAAAGAAGAAAGTAGTAGGTCTTAAAGTTAGACATGCCCAGAATTCTGAGAACTCAACTTCTGAATGGGGAATGGGCTCTGATGATGCTGGACACCGCAGCAGAAGTAACAATAGCTCGCCAGAACGGATGGAATTTCTGGTGACAGCGGAGTTGAATGAATATATCACGGTGGAAACACCTGATACAAGGGTAAGTGTCCCACATAGGTTACATGAGATAACACTCCAAATGGAGGGTAACAAACCCAAAAATATTAAGGGTCTCTTTTGGGAGAACCTGACTTATGGATTTGACATCCTTTTAGCTGAAAAAGATTGGCCGCCTGAAATTGTTATGGATTGCCCAAAGGGAAAAACAGTAATTTTACCGGCTTTTTCCGACTTCGTTCCAATATACTTAAAACACACATACGCGCAGGAGTGGGCAGTAGCACTTGCTCCAGCATTATATCGCAACCATGTTGGGTGGGATGCTGAGTCAGCTCACCATACAATCCCAGTAAAAGCTACTCCAACTCCACAGAGACAGTACCCAATAAAACAAGAAGTGAAAAAACAGGTCAGGGAGATCTGAGCTCAACTTGAATATCAGGGTGTAATTGAAACTTGCACCTTCTCCATGAATAATCCTTTGTTTCCTGTAATGAAACCTGATAATTCATACCGTCTAGTTTTAGACTACAGACATCTGAACACATGCACTAAAACATTTGCAGTACAGAATGCACACAGTGCCGCATTGATGAATAACATCATGCGGAAAAAATACAAAACAACACTAGATATCTCAAATGGATTCTTCTGCCAAAATATAGTGCCTGAGAACAGGTATTTGACAGCATTCTCAGCTCTCGGTTCTCAGCGTCAATTTTGTCGACTCCCCCAAGGATATAAGAATAGCCCTGGGTTGTTCTCCGCTAGGGCAACAGAGTTACTTCAGAATTTGGATGAAGAGGCACTGCCCTATGTAGATGATATTTATCTGACGGATGATGTTTTAAAGGATCGAGAATTCCCCACACTGATAGTGTGCGATTCTTTTTACTGTGTACAGTCATACAATGAATATCTTCACTACTGGGGTCAAAATGGGTTTAAAGACTCAAAAGGTGGCACAATTAAGCATAGAATGCTATGGGAACAGGCAGCTGAGTTGAAAACGAACTACCAAGAGGTCACGTGATACACACTCTGAGTCATCAACGTGATGGAGTTCATTTTGAAGGGAATTCATTGGCCGATGAAGCCGCAAAGGGGGCAGTACGAACTGCTGCCGTAGCTGCAATCACTCGTTCAAAAATGAGAATAGACGGACAGATAATGGTAGCTGTCATTGCTTCATGCAAAAACAGCCCAGCCTTACCTAAAGGCTTTCCACTCAAGTACTCCTACGAGTTAGATGCAAACAACATTCCGTATGCTCAAATTCCAGGAGTGGGGGATAGAATAATACCAAACATGGATCGTAGATTAGGTTTAATTCTAGCTGCACATGAGGGTCTAGGTTCTGCACACGCAGGGATTACCATGACGGTTTCTTCACTGAAACAACGCTATTGGTGGACTGGTTTAACTAAACAAACGAAGAATTTTGTCTTAAAATGCGACATCTGTCAGCAGATGAAGGGTTCCACTGTAGCACGTCCAGCGCAGACACCATTACTAAAATCAGACAGACCACTCGCTTGTGTCTATTTGGACCACTGCGGTCCCCTACAATCGGATGGGGCTTACAAATATATCTTGGTGGCAGTGGATTCATGCTCTAGATTCCTATGGGTATGGCCTCAGTGCTCGGCTGACGCTCGAAGTGTTATAAAAGATTTGCGAGTCTTTATAGGGACATACTCAGTTGGCACATTACATTCTGACCCCGGCCCAAGTTTCAGTGTTGCATTGCGGTACTCCTCTCCATACCATCCCGAGGGAAATTCGGTTGTGGAGAGGAAAAGCGAGACTTAAAGCAATCTTTAACAGCAAGGGTATTAGGTTCGGGTGGTAGTTGGGTCAATAACTTATACGGGGTCCAGAGGGCACTAAATAATATGCCAAGAAGTTCCCTAGGAGGTGTCACTCCTTACGAATTCCTATTTGGGATGAGAATGTGGGTACCTGATCTCAATTTTGAAAGCACAGTGGTGGATGAAAAACCATTTGACATCAATAAACGTTTGGCTGTTTCATAGGATCTCAATTAATTCCGGGCACTACAAAGCAACGTGCAAGTAAAATGCACCGCCACTGGGGAAGTCAAATGAGTCACTGCAAGACCTGCCTGGATCCCAAAAGTTGGGGATCTGGTCAGAGAAAAGATTGTGGACAAGAAAGAACTTTGGCCGTCATACAGAAAGCATGTACCTGGGTTCCTCTCTTTCTCCGCTCCTTTTTAACTTGTACCTACTTCCTTTAATCTCTTCCTTGCGAGAAAGGAAAGTGGGAACATATAATTATGCGGATGACCTTCAATTGGTCTTTGACATCAATCTCTCATCATCCTCTGTGTCTCATTTTCAAGACACGATGATTTTTATAAGTGAATGGATGAATAACAACCAATTGAAGCTAACCCCGACAAAACTGAGCTTATCCTTACTGGAGGGTCTGCCAACCCATGGAAATCCAACTTTTGGCCGTCTACCCTTGGTAGTCCCCCTCTACCGGCCAGCTCAGTCAAAAGTCTGGGTATAGTGATAAGCAACGATCTGACCATGAAAGCACAGATCAGCGCCGTTGTCTCCGCTGGTTTCTTCCAACTACGGAGAATAAAGAAGATCAGCAAATTCTTGTCCAGGGAAGCCTTGATTTTAGTTGTTCTGGCATTGGTCATCTCCCACCTGGACTATGCCAACTCACTTTATGTCGGTATCCCGGCTTACCAATTAAGACGCCTTCAGCTGGTCCAGAATAAAGCCGCCAGACTGATTTTTTCGCAACCTAAATGGCATCATGTCAAGCCACTGATGAAAAGCCTTCATTGGCTTCCAGTGGCCAAGCGCAGTGCATTCAAGCTAGGATGTACTATTTTTAAAGCTCTTCATGGCAACAGCCCAGCCATTATCGCTTCTAAGATTCTTTGCTATGTCCCCTCTCGCAATCTGCATTCCTCCCATCAGAATCTATTGGTTACTCCTATTTTTAAACGCAAGAAACACGGAGGGTTCAGATTTATGGTCTTAGCCCCTCTGTTCTGGAACTCGCTCCCTATGGAGATGAGGTCCTTAACCTCTCTCACCTTATTCAGAAAACAGCTGAAGACCTGGTTGTTCGCACAGGCGTATGGAACCTAAGCCATCCATTCCTGATGCCACCTTTTCACTCTCCCAGCGCCAAGAAACCTTTTGGTGAACGTGCGCTTGATAAATGCTTTTAACATAACATAACATAACCTGTCCTGGTAGTCGAAGTAACAAGAACAGTACTTCTTGCACCTCTTGCAGGTAAAAAGAAAAGAGAATTGTCTCCATTGATCTGATCAAACCACACTATGTGGCCGATACTGAATAGTAGGCCTCGTGGGCTCCTGGGGAGCTGACGCTCTCCTCTCGCTACCATATAGGAAGTTCAGAAAGAAAGACTCATAACATTTGAAGAGTCGCCAATACAAAATGATGGAATTTCCAACAATGAAATGGAACTCGTTCCTCTTGAAATAGAACTTTAAAACACAAATGAAAGACAAAAATCAATTCGGCCTAACCAATGTCTACATCAATATTCCTCTACAAGAGACGTCCGCCAGTTCAACAAAACCTGCTAAGCTACCAAAAATAGATCGAACTGCATCTAGCTACTTAATTGATTTTGATACATTTTCTCCGAATCCTAGTGAACCTGAAACAATGCAAGCTACAGTTTCCCGTAAGCAACAAATTTGTGTGTTCTGAAAAAGACTTACCTAGTATCACCTTGGCTCCAGCTCTGAATAATAACTGGAATATTGTTTTTTCTGTTCTGGATTAGCCTACTGACTGTCTTTTGCTTACTCATGAATGGAAACTATCTTCCAGAATGCTCTGAAGTATCAAATGTGAACTTGGTCCTGAAACCTCAATCATCTTCTCATTGTGAACAAAGAGACCCGTCCTTCGTGAACACTACAGCTGTTCCGATTCCTGATGGTATCATTTGGGACAAGGTTGATTATGATGTATTTGGTCCCACTGAACTTTTAAAAATACCTCATGTATTTAAATTTTATCTAAACAATATCATTACCTCCAGTACATTTTCTGACGATTGGGATTTTGAAACTGTAAAGAATATGTTGTCTGATTTAGAACAATCTGCTGCATTTTCAAGCATTGAAATGTTAGAAGACACATCAGACTATAACACTATGTACTGTTACTATCATTATGGTCATCACTTTCTACTCAAATTCAGTATCCCACGTAATGTTTTCACATACCACCAATGGGAACTTTGCCCGACACCACCAAAAGGTAGTTCAAAAACATTTGTACATAAATTTTCTTATTTTTCAGAGTTTAACACTTCTGACCCGACCTCATATTACTATAGGGTTGCACCTACAACTGCACAGAAAAATATGCTAACTAACACCAAACAGATTTATTCTGCATCCTTTATTTCTCAACTGTCTGAACAGGCATCTGACTTATGGAAGGACACTATAGACATAAAATCAGTCTGGGGTTCAAAGGAATGGAAAGTTCAGGGAACAGAAGCATTATTTAGAGCGTGCCTCATTCCACAACAGATAATATTTCTGAATGACACTGTGCAACAGACTTCCTGTCTTGGATTAGCCAAGAACAAGGATTTGAACACACTTCAGATTCCCACACCTTCACACATCAATTTTACATCACATGGAGGGCATACAATAGATGACATCATGCAGTACAATACTTCTTACCCCAATTGGAAGGGATGGTTAGTTTGGCCCACAGACACAAACTGATGTCAATCAAGATTCAAGGGTACAACCGAAGGGTTTAGTCTCCATAGGCCGGACCAACAATATGTTCAAAGAGAACATCCGGGGGTGGTGACATCATACAGTGTTGGGAAGTTGTGCCTCGATTGGCTAAAAACCTTGACACTGTCCCAAGTGAAACAGCACTTATCCTTACTCTCAGATGAGATGGATCTAAGGGATTTTTTATTAGGTCCCCAAAAGCCACGTCAGAAACGTTTCTTATACGCTATCTATAATGAAATCTGGAAGATCTCTCAGCAAGAAGCTGCGGCGAGACTTCATGAAATAGATAGAATTAACCTAGAAAAGGCGTTAGCTGTAGTTGACAATGGAATGGCAACATTAACATCCAGGATGTATTCACTGGGCAACATTGTATCTTCTGCTATAGATATACTAGAACAGGGATTGTCCATACTACAACACGGACAATCTCAACTACGTTCTATTATGTTATTAAGCTGGACGCTGCAATCAATGCGCGCTGGCTATGTGCCTTGGCGATTTGTCAACAGTACATCCCTATTTTCTGCATACAATCTAACTGAGAAGCAGATAACAATGGCACAAAGGGGTGCAAAATATTCAATGCTGCGTATTGAAAAACTGGACCAATTACCTTTTACTGTGGCAGAGTCACCATCCACAGAATGGTTAATCCATGGCCATATAACATTACCGGTCACAACCTTCCAGTTTCAGTATTGCCTAGAACAACAACAGGCAGGCAGATATGAAGCAATTGGTAGGGAATTCATCAAGGAATCTTGGGAATTGCCATACAGATTTTGATGCAGGAGTGGGGACATTGAAGTGTTTCTAAGCGGTACAAACTGTGAGAACCCTTTAAGTGGATCTCTCATATGCCAGGATATCATGCTTCACGGGGCCTGTAATGGTTCAGTTGCTAACTTATCCTGTCACTTGATAGGGTCCCCAGCTGCTGTGATTAATCCGGTGTTCAAGTTACTTTCAAATGGGAGTTACTTGATGCTGAATGATCAAGGTTGTTGTGGGATGCTCCCGGGGATCGCATATCTAGTCACTGTAAGCTCCAGGGTTACTTGCTGTATGCAAGTATTGTTTCCACTGACCCATACAGTCAGGGAGGCGCCGTTATGGCTTTCATTGAATGTTTCCTTTATGCGGTTTGATACTCTGAGTCGAAGGAAAGCCATGCTTTTACAGAAAACCGTGCCCTTAACCTCTGCCCGAGAGACTTATGATCTTCAGGTCGCAAGGTCCTCAGCTGAGATACTGGCACTAGTACGAACAAACTGCCCTTTCCATTTCACAGAAACGTATCTTTAACATGTCTGATAAGACGGGTATAGTACACCTATTTAAGACCGTAGGTTCTGGACTGTTAAGCACCTTTCAGACAATCTTCGGAGTTATTCCCATTTTCATACACTTCGTATTCTGAAGCATTTTTGGAGGGCTTCCGCTGACTCTGCTCCTAATAGCAGGAATCCTGATTGTCATTTTTCTGCTACGCAATGGACATCCCAGTCACCAAGGAGATGGAAAAAACGCTCTTTGAGCACCGTGATCGTAAGGTACTCCATCTAAGCACAGCTAAGTGAATCTTGGTTCCAATCATTTAGACCAGTCTGGATCAACTGTATTCTGCCTGTCCTCCGATGCCTGTTCTGCGGACAAGAATGCATGTTGGATCTCTGTCTAACACTTCCATCAGGTGCGCCACCGGACGTTGATGCTTTCCTGGACCCGATAACGGCCCATGTTCTGCTGTGTCCTCAGTGTATTCCAAAGTACTCAGGCCTTGGTTGTCACACAGGCAACCCCAGCAGCGGCTGTGGAGAATACGGAGGCACATTGTGCTCGATTGACCTGATCTGCGAGGTGTTGCAGGGACCGTCACCTGCGAATGCAGGCAACAGTGATGATGCGTCTCCCAGCCAGGACACATAAACATTTGGCTCATCGTCTGCTGGGAAAAATGTGGCTTTTTCAAAAGCAACCAAATTTGGAATTTTAAATAATAGACACTTTTGATGAGCTGCATGGCTTTCAGTCATTCAAAGGTGTTCAAACTATATATACGAACATATTTTAGTAAAGATTTCAATCTGTTACACTATTATCTTAGCATTTTTTAAGAATTTTTAAATTTTTAAATACTAATTTTTGGATTTATTAATTTTACTTCTATGCTTACAACGCCTACGAATACGTTAGGATTTTAGTATGTCGTCCAGTCAGATGAGGAGTGGGTGTTATGTTTCATATAGGTACCCCAATATAGCCTCAGGTAGTCACCTAACCTTTCACCTATATACTCCCCTACCATTACACTACAACACGGTTCTTGGTACTGACCTTTTCCCTAGTTACGGTCCTGCTTACAGGACGTAGGGTTTTCCCTGGAATCTAGCCTCATCCATTATGCATGAGGATTCTGGGAAACTCAGCAGGACTACCATCTCCTGCATAATAACTATGTATATGGGTCATTCCTTCCGTCATCCTAGGTCCGACATGACACAGCAAGGTAGAACCCCTGAGGGTACCACTTTGGGTATATAAACATCATATCTTGCTGGGGTAAAGCAGAGGAGAAAAGGACTTCCATGCTGGCTCACTGACGCGAGACACTGAGGTTCCTGCACGCAGACACTCCAGCTCGCAGTGGTCTGACATCCCTCGCGGGGTGTCCATCTCGAGACCAAGACGGGGTCCCATAGTCTCTCACTTCAGGTAATGAGGTTGACTTTTTCCTAGAGGGATTCTTGGCTTTACACCTACATACATGCTAGGTACACTTAGGGACATCTAGTTAGGGTCGCATCGTAGGAGTACGCTCTTATTACTGTCATGTATTTTATATACTTGCCTGTTTTAATTGTTTTAGCACGATGGTAGAAATCTACCATACTTTTACTCTGTTGGTGGTTCTAATCATTTATATCTGTTTCTGTCTAATGGTTGTTTCAGCACACCTATTTTACACTAGAATGACGCTGGTTCAATAAATGCTTATTGGAAAACTTCCCCACCATTTATTCTGTGTATTTCTCCGAGACAAAGTGAGCACGAGTGACTGAGCGAAAAGTATAGCACTGTTTCCATGATCCCTGATGGGACAGAGTTGTCATGTTCGATAGTTGCCAAGAACTATTCTCTCCTTGGTAAGAGGGGTTTCTAGTGGCACGGTGAGCTAGCTGGTATACAGGCTAACATACCCGGTGGGGGTGTCTAGCATCAGTCTGGACACCAATCCTACAGTGTATGTTGTCTAAATGCACAGATCCTATATAGGTTTATAGGAACTACACGACAGCCCCTCTCAGATACTTATTCAGTGTTCTCTAGGGTCAAGCAGGAGGGCACTCAATGGGCAACACCCCAGAGCATGACCACTTCCTCCAAAGTGTGGCACAATGATGTCCCAGAAAACACTATTCCTCCAAAATTCAATATGTCAGAATTTTCAGCAGGGAGAGAAGCAGTAGCGGCCCGTGGTGGGAGTGCTGCCGGGCGGTGACGCGGGGCGGGGGAGGGACAGGGTAGGGGGTAGTAAACTACGGAATACGGCCACACAGAGGTAAGTAAACAAACAAATAAATAAAACGAATTTTGTTGTGCGTGCTGCATCGCCAAATGCGATGCAGCGCACGCAACGAAATTCGTTTTCATTCATTTGTTTGTTTACTTACCTCTGTGCGGCCGTATTCCATAGTTTACTACCCCCCACCCTGCCCCTCCCCACATCACCGCCCGGCAGCACTCCCACCACGGGCCGCTACTGGAGAGAAGAGCTGGCTAAACACCCCCCCAGGATGGCTAATCTCCATAGTCTCTCCCCCTTGCATCTGCTCATTCCTTCCTTAAGCCTAGCAAATGGTTGGGTTCAAAAAGGAGAGTTGTAAATAAAAACTGGTTTCTCTAGCTTGTCTCCTCCATCCCTTGAAGAACATTATTTACTATCCCTCCCCATGGCTCTGGCATTCCTATGCCCAGCAACCTCTCCTCCCAGAAAGGCTTCCTAACCCCAGGGGTCATTTATCACCTCTTCAAAGCAGCAGGCTCACCCACTTATCTCTGACCAATCAAGGCAGACCACTAGTGGGCTGAATTTTGGCTTACAGACAAGGAAGTCTTATAACTTCTTGTCTGTACAGTTTAGAGCAAATTCAACAATATCATATTGTTGGATTTATCGTTACCATTCTATTGAGTCCTTTAAACCTAGTTTTATGGCTTTTCTATCTCCCGCTATTAACTTATAACCTCTTCCAATGTTAACCTATGGGCTGGGGATCTGCAATGGAAATATTAACTGTGCAATTCTCCAATACCAGGGCCTATAAAGCAAGTTTTATAAGGACCCTGCTTATACCTACAGGACCCCCCACCACTGGAACACCTAGGAAAGTCTTTAGGGGTTCTGAATATATAAAAATATTGCAGATCCTCATTTCGCCTTGCTTCTAGCACAAAAGTTGATTTTGGGAAGCACTTTACTACAATGTCGGGAGTGAAATGTGCAATTTCACTAACCCCAGGGCATATAAAAACCTTTTAATAAGGATTCTCCATATAAGTAGCTGACCCCCCACCCCTGGGACAACTAGGGGAGACCCTGGGGGTACCCACCATGCCCAAACATTTAAGTTTATTAATTTTTAAGTGCCCCATACACCAAAGTCGAGTTTGGGCACAATTTGCATTTTAAAAGCAGTCCTGCAGCACAGGGCTGCTTTTAAACTGACCTCCGGCTCTAGCAGTACACACATGCAAGTGCAGGAAAGGCTGCGGCCTCTAAACTGCCCTACCCTATTCTACACTAAGGACCTAAAGTTAGTTTCAATCCCGCTGCCCTATTACGTACTAGGGCCTTAAAGAGGAGGTCATGCCAATCACAGGGATACCTTAACCCATAGTGTACCCTAGTGTATGTAGGTGTTTTCACTGTATTCTAAGTGTCCCCTTCAGCATAGCACTGGCCCTGGGCCTGGTTAGGCAGAGCACAGGGTCAGTCAAAGTCAGTCACCATTAGTACCAGTCAGCAAAAAGTTGGGGGGAGCCCAGGGCACAGGATGACTTTGCAACATAGCCCCCCCAAACGAAAGGTGATGGGTTACTAACCTACACCCTGGCAGTCCTCACCAGCTAAGTGGAAAAACATGGAAAGTCCATCCGCATTTGCATGGGCAACCCCATGTCTGTTTTACACTGAAAAGTCCATTCCCCATAGGGAAATGGACCACCTTAACAGCTTGGGATTCTCCCCTCTCATCTCTATGAGCTATCTGAGAGTCCTGTGGTCAGTCTGAACAAGAAAGTGAGTCCCAAACAAATATGATCTCAACTTTTTCAGGGATCAACCAACAGCAAAAGCCTCACTCTCTATAGCACTCCAGCTCTGCTCTCTGGGAAGAAGTATCCTGTTAATAAAGGCAACTGGCTGATCAAGGCCCTCCTCATTTAGCTGTGACAACACTGCCCCAATCCCTTGCTCTGAATCATCTGTCTGGACCACAAATTCCTTTGTGTAGTCAGGGGCCAGCAACACTGGTGCTGAACACATAGCAGCTTTCAGAGTGTCAAAAGCCTTCTGACACTCTGGGGTCCAATCCACCTTTTTGGGCCTCTTCTTAGAATCGAGTTCTGTTAGGGGCCCTACAACGGTCCCATAATTTTGAACACACCTTCTATAATACCCTGTCAGTCCAAGGAATGCCCTTACCTGAGTCTGGGTAACAGGAGCTGTCCAATCCAAAATGGTTTGGATTTTGGCTTGGAGAGGCTGTACATGGCCTCCACCTACCGGGTGGCCCAGGTACACCACAGTACTCTGCCCTATTTGGCACTTATTTGCCTTAATAGTCAGGCCTGCCTACTGCATGGCCTGAAGCACTTCCCTTAGGTGGCTTAAGTGATCCCCCCAGGTAGAACTGTATATAGCTATATCATCCAGATAAGCTGCACTGAACTGTTCCAACCCAGACAAGACCCTGTTCACCAACCTTTGGAAGGTGGCAGGTGCATTCCTTAAGCCACAAGGGATTACCTTGAACTGATAATGTCCCCCTGGTATGGAGAATGCTGACCTCTCCTTTGCTCCATCAGTGAGAGCAATCTCCCAGTAACCTGAAGTCAAATCAAAAGTACTCAGGTACTTAGCAGCCCCTAACCTGTCAATGAGCTCATCAGCTCTAGATATAAGGTGAGCGTCAGTCTTTGTGACTGCATTCAGTCCTCTGTAGTCCACACAGAACCTTAACTCCTTGGGTACGCCCTGGGGATTAGGTTTGGGCACCGGCACCACTGGACTGGCCCATGGACTTTCAGATGGTTCAATTACCCCCAATTCCAGCATTTTAGCTACCTCAGCTTTAATGCTGGCGCTGACATGGTCAGACAACCTGTACAGCTTATTTTTGACAGGTAAGCTGTCACCAGTGTCAATGTGGTGCACACACCACTCAGTGATGCCTGGGATCAAAGAAAACAGGCCATCAAACTGCTCAACACCTGCCTAGTCTCTGTGCTGCTTGTCTGTCAACTAGGGAGAGAGTACCACTACCACCACTGACCCATCTTGCACATTAGTGGAGAGGAGGTTTGGCACTGGCTCAGTTTCCTCCTCCACTCCATCATCAGTGACCAGTAACATGGTCATATCTGCCCTGTCATGGTGAGGTTTCAATCTATTCACATGCAGGACCCTATGTGGGCTCCTGGGGGTGCCACAATCGACCAAATAGGTGACCTCACCCTTTCTTGTCATGGAGGGCCCTTGGAGCCATAGGTTCCAACACCAACACCAATTGCCCTAGAGTATACTTAGGCATAGTAGCCTTCTGATCATACCAGTGCTTCACGGGCTCCTGGCTGACCTCCAGTTTCCTGCTTGCCTTGTAAATGTACTCTGCCATTCTAGAGCTCAGGCTTAGCACATAATTAAGTACATTGTCCTTTGCTTCTTTAAGAGGCTTCTCTAAAGACTCTCTCAGCAGGCACAATGGCCCCCTCACAGGGTGTCCAACAAGCAACTCAAAGGGGCTGAATCCAACCCCTTTCTGTGGCACCTCCCTGTAGGCAAACAGTAGGCATGGGAGGAGCTCAACCCATCTCCTCCTGAGTTTCTATGACAACCCATTTGTCATGCCCTTCATGGTCTTGTTGAAGCTCTCAACTAGACCATTTGTTTGTGGGTGATAGGTGGTGGTGAACTTGTAGTTGACACCACACATCCCACATAGCAGTCAGATAACTGGGCAGAATGTTTGTGCCCCTATCTGACACCACCTCTTTTGGAAAACCAACTCTGGTGAACACACCAAGCTGTGCTCTAGCCACTGCAGGAGCATCAATGGTTCTAAGAGGGATTGCTTCAGGGTACCTAGTTGCATGATCTACTACCACTAAGATATACCTATTCCCTGATGCTGTAGGTGGGTTCAGGGGACCAACAATGTCCATCCCCACCCTTTCAAAAGGAACCCCAATCACTGTCAGTGGTATTAGGGGAGCCTTTGTCTTGCCCCCTGCCTTGCTACTGGCCTGACCTGTGACACAGGAGCAGCAAAACTCATTTACCGTTTCAGACATATGGGGTCAGTAGAAATGGTTCACCAACCGGTTCTATGTCTTTGTCTGTCCCACATGTCCTGCCAAGGGGATATCATGACCCAAAGTCAGGATGAACTCTCTGTACTTCTGGGGCACCACCAACCTCCTGATGGCCCCCTCCTTGAGGTTTCAGGCCTCAGTGTAAAGCAGTCCATCTTCCAAGTAGATTCTATGAAACACACTGTCATCTCCCTCCTCCTGCTTAGAGTCAATCCGCCTCAAACCCCCAAGGGTATGACAGTATCTCTGTCCCTTACTGAACTCCTCTCTGGAGGGTCCACCTGCTCCTGTCAGTTCTGCCAAATCTGACAGCTCTGGCAGAGATCGAGTCACTCCCTCAGAGGCCAGACCCTCCTCATCAGGGTTAGATTCTTCCTGTACCTCTGGAGTTCCCTGGACTGGCTCACCAGGCCCAGAGCCCTTTTCCTTGGATGCTTGGCCCTTTGTTCCAGGGTCCAAGTGTCCAGTCCTTCCCTTCTGGCTAGTCTGTGACCTAGTCACAGCACATACCCCCTCAGGGAGCTCCAATATTTTCATATGGAGTCCTCTATACACCTCTGACCACTCAGAGGCTTCAAGATCATTGCCCAGTAGAAACTGGGCTAGGAGCACCTTAGACACAGCTACCTTCCTAGGGCCTGTCACACCTCCCCATTCCAAATCCACCACAGACATAGGATGGAGTTTGATAGAGCTTTGTGCATAAGTCATCTGGAGGCACCAGCACATCCAGGACCATAGTCACACTAGCCCCTGTGTCTCTGATAGCTTCAACATCAGTCCCATTCACTTTAGGCTTCTGCCTGTACTTGTCCATGTTTGGAGGTAAGGCAGCAAAGGTGGCAATATTCACCCCACCCAGGTACACTAAGGTGGCTTCCACCACCTGCCTATCAGGGACACCACTCTACACCCCCACACTTACACTGGCAATCCCAGGGGATGGCCCCTTAGGGGGGAGCTTCTTGGCACAGACAGCATCTCCATTTTTGTGCCCTGGCTGGTTACAGTCAAAGCACTTACCCATCTGTGAGGGATCAAAGAACCTATCATTCTTTCCCTGATAACCCCTCCCTTTGAATTTGGGTTGGCCGGGGCCCTCCTCCTTATTCAAGTTGTTGTGGGTCTTTGGGGGACTCCTTCTCTTTTTGACCTTCTTTCCCCTGGGCTTTCCCCTGGGGAGGGACCTATCCTCCTTTCTTCTGGTCACCCCCTGGTGCTGAATGGAACCTGGGTTCTCACTCACCCATCAGCTGCTTTCCCCAGCTCTCTGGGGTCTGTCAGTTTAGAGTCCGCTAGATACTGGCGTAACTTCTCTTTTGCACAGTGAGTCAAAATATGTTCTTTCAAAAAACAAATTATACAACCCCTCCCATATGTGTCCACTTTGTTACCAACAATTCAGCCTTCTAGTGCCTTCACTGAATCGTTCACACAGTCTACCCAAGATGTGGAACTCACTTTCTGGCTGTCTCTAAACTTCACCCTGTACTGCTCTGGAGTCAGACCAAATCTCTTGACTAAGCATGCCTTCATCTTCTGGCATGATTCTGCGTCCTCCCACCTCAGGGTCAGGAGCCCATCCCTCCCAGCTACTGGAATCAACTCCAATAGGATTGCACCCCAATACTTAGAGTGGACCCTACTCATTCTGAGGGCCCTCTCAAAGGCTGCTAGCCATTTATCAATGTCATCCTCCTCTGCGTACTTGAGCACTATACCCTTAGGAAGCTTGTGATCAAATCCACCATCTCAGGACATCTCAAACGCTTCATCATTTTCACTGCCACCATTTGTTTTCTCCTCATCCCTCTCCCATCTCTTCTTAGCAAATTCAAATTTCTCCCTTTCTAAGGCAATGGAAACTAGTTGGACCTCAAGCTGCCTTTCTGCAAGGGACAGTGATGGTTCCTGATTAGGGGACCCTGCCCTCCACCCACCATCTGGAATCACCTGGCTTACAACGGAAAAAATGGAAGAGGCAACATCCTCACCCCCTCCAGGGTGAGGGTGGGGAAACACTCCCCATCCTACCCTGGATCTCCTCAGCTACCCTAGCCCAGGCCTTGAGGGACTTAAGCAACCGTGCCTTCCTAATCTTGTTAGAAGCAGGCAGCCCCCTCAGCCTACACTGTACCCTATGATCAGCCATCCTGAACTGGGACAATGTAGCCAGGTCCAGCTCCTTGGTTCCCTGGTTTTGGGTCAGAACAACGAAACACACAGATTTAGTACAATTTGGAAAAATCAAAACAATGGATAAAAAACAGTTTTAGTCCAAATTCCCAAAATCAAACTCAAGAGTTGTGTTCTAAGGCAATTTAGTGGATTTTTAAAATCTTAATTCAACTTACTGAAAGTTGTACTTTTTAAACGCAAGTCCTCATCCACACAGCTGAGCACCAAATGTTGGAAAGTGGATTATAAGTAGTGGCAGATATGCATTTACCACTGGCAATAATACCACTAACATGCAATAGGGCTCAGAACGGGTCTTAGAAAATTATTACCATGCTCAACTCTTGGTAGCTTGGCTGCGAGCAGGCAGGCTTGACTTCAAACACAGGCATTTAAAAACACCAATTCAGTAAATAATTAAGACACAGCACAAAATAAAAATCCAACACCAATTTATATAAAAAGGAAATATTTTTATGTTTAAAAAGACACCAAAATGAAAAACGTCCACTGTAGGGAACCAGAGATGTGAATTTTTAAATATTAGACACTTTCTAGTGCTTAGAAACCAACAGTGCCACTTTTGGACATTTGGTTGCCTCTGACAGGGACAAATTCACACTTAGCAACTTTTCTGGAGGATTTCTCACCAGACTCGTACAGCCTCCTACAGCAGGCTTAATTTCGTTAGGAATTCCTTCTCGAAGTTCCTTTTGTGGGTCCAAAGTGTCCACAACACAAACCAAAGGTCTGGAATCTCTAAGGGTGCTTGAAAGTTTGGGACTTCAGTTCCCACAATCCACTTGGGAAAAACCCTTACAAATCCACTGGCAGTACTCCAGGCTGAGTATTCTTTGTGGTGATGGTCCAGGTGATCTCTGTTTACCTGCAGCTTGCAGGGAGTCCCCTCTTTAGTCCTTTTGAAGCAGGTTTCATCGACAGGGCTGTAGTTTCAGATGGTGCAAGAGGCGCAATTTTCAGAGTGCAGGGCCTGGTTAATGCAAATCAAACTCCTTAGCGTGGACCCTTCTTGTTCTCTTAAATTTCAAAAAGCAGATCTGAGAGGCACTGCCAGGCTAATACACTTATCTCTGACCAATCAAGGCAGACTACTAGAAGGCTGAATTGTGGCTTACAGATAAGAAAGTCTTATAACTTCTTGTCTGTACATTTTAGAATACGTTCAACAATGCCATATTGTTGGATGCATCATTACCATTTTACTGAGTCCTTTAATCCTATTTTTATGGCTTTTCTTTCCCCTGTTATTATCTAATAACCTCTTTCAATGTTAACCTATGGGCTAGGGATCTGGAATGGAAAAATAAACTGGGCAATTTCTCCAATATCAGGGCCTAAAAAACAGGTTTTATAAGGACCCTGCTTATACCTAGAGGACCTTCACCCCTGGAACACCTAGGAAAGTCTTTAGGGTTTCTGAATATATATCAAAATATTGTAGATCCTCATTTCACAGTGCTCCTAGCGCAAAAGTCGAAGTTGGGAAGCACTTTACTACAATGTGGGGAGTGAAATGTGCAATTTCACTAACCCCAGGGCACATAAAAACCTTTTTTATAAGGATACTCTTTATAAGTACCTGACCCTCCCCACCCCTGGGGAACCTAGGGGAGACCCTGATGGTACCATCTCTTCATCAAGACCTGTAGGAACATAATATTGTATGTTTTTTGTGATGTATATTCTAGCTGGGGCTGAAAAAGGGGGGAATGCATGAGGGTCTGTGGGAGGCAGATATGTTTTGCTGGTCTGTAAAAAAGTGGGCTTTTCAAATATTTTACAAATAAAGCATGTTGGGTTTGACCTGGAGAAATATCACAATAGGTTCCATTCATTTACCCTGCTATCGCTAATATACTTCCCCAACATTGATGGCTCCTTTAATATGGAATTTCAACCTTGTTTGCAATGGTTGCAGAGTGTAAATATGTCTAGATTGTATTCCATGAGAAATCTGATTATCCAACATGTCAAAAAGAAGTAACTATAACCAAAGCCATGCTCATGATATTATCCTTTTTCTCCATCCATGTGAAAGTTTCCCTTACCAGCCCACCCTTATCACACACTGAAAAGTGTAATCTCCCTCCACAATGACCTCTCCAAAGTGAGGCATCTAGAGCTCAAATCTTCTTGACAACTGGATTCCAGACTGATATTCAATCTTAACACACTACGATGAAAACACATTGATTTCAGAGCTACAGGTGCAGAGACGCGTCTGTATCGGGCTCTCCATTTTTGCTCTCACCCTCTTCATGAACCAAATAAGACTTTGGCTAATTATCATGCTTCCCCAGTCATTGATGGAATTTCAACTAGGCTGCTTTCTTATGTATGCATCCATGATCGTGAGCTATGATTGCCTGATCTGAAAGCGCACCCCACAGAATCTGCAAGAGGGGTGGTGGGCTGCGCGCAGGCTCTACATGTAACACCAAGTTAGTGATTAGCTGATGGAACATTTCCAGATGATCAGATTAAAGGAGAAATGTAAAACGGAGAATAAAGCATTGGTAAAAACCCTTCTTTCTCCACAGTTACTGTGATAGAGATTTCATTACCACTCATGCAAATTTCTGTTTAGTGTTTGTTTTTAATTTCTAGTTCATTGCACTCTCTCACTGTGATATACTCTTGGCGCTAAGGTCCTGATTTACTGAAACACGGAGGGACTTTGTCCGTAAAAATGCACAAACATTCCTGCCCTCTCATGCTCTGCTATCACTTAGCTGCCATTGTCTCTCTCGCTGCTTTGTACCCTGGGGACTCACCGTCATTGCTGCTTGTCCCTTTATTGCCAGGGAGTTGCAGTGTCCCACAGGTACTTACCATTACCTACAATATCAGTGTCAAAGACAACACCATGAGACCATCTCTTTGGGTTAGGGGTCATACGACCCCTGGCCGTATTTATTATTTACACACAAAAAAATATTTTCATGATACATTTTTGACAGTAACCACATTATTTACATCTTGTTTACAAGTGATAACTTGCCTTAACAGACACTCTAGTGCATGGGCATCACCAAACCATAACTAGTCTATTCCTGTGCAACCAACAAAATACATACTGTTCCGAGTGAGATCATGACTGTCTCTGTGACCCTTTCTCTTACACCTCCAATGTCCAAAGGATGGGCCTTCGTTCTCCTGTACCGGGAACTCTCCCGACTTGGGAGTTGTTGTGCAGAGGGCCCAGCTGCCCTTAGGATACCTACTGTGAGCACACCCTATACCCAAGTTCCTCATCCCCCAAGGGTCAATGCTAGCTTACACCAAATGCGCATGCGAGGGTGGTCTATAGATAAGGACCGCGTGTCAGCAACCGCCCAAACCTCCCACTCCCCTGTAACCTTCTTTTGACTTGGTGCCAGCACCCCTTGGAGGGTCCACTGGTGCCGATGTTAATTTGGTATAAAAAGGATGCCATAAAGGGACCCGAAGTGTCCCCCCAATAATTACCTCACCCCCAACTGGATTAAATACAACAAATCAATGAACACACTATACAGTGAAGGCTAAAAGAAAAGTGTTAAGCATGACATTAAATACAATACATGAATCCTGAATAAATTCCTGTAAAAGAAATCAAGAGGGTAATCCCAACTTCCCAGACCGCATAACCCCCTGCTACCATAAGCCGCCCCTTTGGCACCCTGCTATGGGGATGGTGGGGGGGGAATCTCTCCAGCCTATGCTGCTCCCGGCAAGGGCATGTGATGGGGGGAGGCAGGCAGATGACCTTTCTGCTTGCAGCAGGATTTTGCGGGGGTGCCAGGACAGAGAATCAGCCACTTTGTCCTCAGCGGCGAGAAGGAGCAAAGAGTCTTGTGCACGGCCCCCAGCTCCCTGCCATATCATCTGTTCTCCCAAGTGGAAGAGCATCTGTAATATGACCAGGGAGTCGCCGAAGTTCCATGGGTACTTACCATTACCTACAGCGTCAGTGGCAAATACAATGCCATGAGACCATCTCCTTGGGTTAGGGGCCATAAGACCCCTGGCCGTATTTATTATTTACACACACAAAAACATTTCCATCATACATTTTGCACAGTATCCACATTATTTACATCATGTTTACAAGTGATACTTAGCCTTAACAGAGAGTCTAGTACATGGGAATCACCTAACCATAACTAATCTGTTCCTGTGCAACCAACAAAATGCATACAGTTCCGAGTGAGCTCATGACTGGCTCGGTGACCATTCCTCGAACCTCCCACGTCCAAAGGATGGGGCCCTCCTTATGGGAGGGCCCCACCTTCCCTCTCTTGTACTGGAAGCTCTCCTGCCTCAGGGGTTCTTGTACAGGAGGCCCGGCTGCCCTTAGGATACCTACTGCGGGTACTCCCTACACCCAGGTTCCTTATTTCCAAGGGTCAGTACTAGCTTGTGCCAAAGTGTCCCTACCAATAATGACCTCACCTGTCACAGGCCAGCATAGTTCCCCTACTGTGTGCCCCCCACACGCCCAGTACGTGTTGGCATAACCAGGCCACCAAATTCTCAAGAAACATTGCATTACCCTATTTCGACAGGTGCACTCCATCCTGTAAAGAAATGTGCCCACCCTTGATGCATCCATTAGATATGTCTGACAAACAAGTTGTCCTAAACAACATACCCATCGTCAACCTTTTCACCTACTCATTGAGAGCCCTGATCGACTTACCACCTCTCCAACTCAGCCTCTGGACAATGTTGGACCAAGCAATTACAGCGTCCGGGCAGGGCCGGACTGGCCGTAGTGGGCACTGGGCGTTTCCCCGGTGGGCCGCCAGGGTGGGGGCTGGTTTTGGGCCCCTCGGGGGCCGTTTTTGTTACCGGGAGCCGACAATATCGGCCCCCTGTAAAGAATTCGGCCTAAGCTGGCCCTAGCAAACAGCTCACCACAACCCCCGGGAGCCGGCCGAGCAGTTTGCCAGGGCCGGTTTTGGTTCCCAGTCAGGCCCTGCCTCCGGGAACTTCTTTGACAGCCAAGACATTTCAGAGACAATCAGTTCAAATATTATTTTCCGACCTAGCTCTGTCAAATCATTTCCTCTTAGATGCACAATTATAATCCCTGGAAGCAGAACCCTCCGGGCAGCATTCTTTCCAATGCAGTTCTCAAGTGGACCAAGTGTAGCCCCCCTTGTCCGCAGAAAGTTAGCTATTATCTGCCTTTCTTTGCTCGCAACGCATAGCCACCTGCAGAATAAAAGTCCTTTGCGCGCCTCATGTAGAAGTAGCCCAAAACCAGCACCAGCCTCTTGCTCCAGTGTAGACCAGAGGCAATGAAGCATCCAGCACCGCATCACCTTAACATCTCCTCTACCTGTGTTGACAGGAGAATATGTTAAGGAATGGGAAAGTCATAACAGAAAAAACAGGACATTCACAACATGTTCAATCTCATGTAGTGCTTATAGCAATCAAACTTCCACCTGCCTATCCTTTGTACTGCCTGTCCCACCAATCCCATGCTTGCTGCAGCGGTTGCTGCACCAATATGAAATGAATGGGAGATATAGACTGCAGGATCCTAGCCTGTAGACACCAGAGTCCTGCTGAGCACCTTGGTAAATTGAAACCTTGTGAGTGGCATCCCATCCTCATATACCAAAAGGGGGCCTACCATCCATTGTACCCGGTGGGCCATAAAGGCTTTCAGAATCCACAGTGGACAGCATTAATTCCCTGTGACCAGGTGAAGCAGTATGTGGTCCCCTGTACCCATTTGGTTGGTCTTAGAATGGGTAATGGTGACTGCCAATTACTCATTTGGCCATTGAATATCTGTTTGCTGCAGACCACCCCTTGTGTATTTTTTACTCTTTGCTACCAGCTCTCCCACCCTCAATACCCCGTAAAATGCCAGGGACAAAGCTGCCTTAAAAAAGCAAACCTTATCTGGTGATATGCACACCCTGTCAAGGCTGGCCATGATATTTGCCAGCTTCAATGTCTCTATGGGAGCCTGGAGTCTTGCCTACACCCCTCCCAACCCTGCAAGCCCTTGAGTGCCCTTTGCACCAGGAATGTTTTTGTCCCATCAGTGTAGCCTAGCACCTTGGCAAAAATGGAAATTACTACCATATGTCACTTGGCATATGACACAGGCACCCCTCCCCTCTCAGGGACTCTAGGAATGCAATTATTGACTCGGGCAAGAACCATCCTCCCACCCATTTTACTTCCTGAAACCTGCGATATGTGCAATATACACCCGCATAGGCACGGCTCGTCCTGGGCTCTGAATTGGCTTCCACAAGGTCTGGTAGAATGGGGCATCAAGCCGCTATAGTTGATCTGGGAATGGTGACAGGAGCTCCGCTGCTTCTGGGTGGTGTACCTGAAAGCCTGCATCTTGAAATGCGATAAAGCATCTGCTGTATTGTTCAATGCACCAGGCACATGTTTTGATTTGAAATCAATATTCAGTCTCAAGCATAGCAGTATGATTTATTTCAATAATCTCAAGATCATCTTAAACTTGGCTGCTTACTGATTAATGCATTCCACCACTGTCATGTTCTCTGACCAGAATACCACTAGTTGATTGCGGAACTGTTCTGTGCATATTGTGAGGGCAACGAAGATGGAAAAGCGTTCTAGGAAACCAATGTTCACGACCAAACCAGATTCCACCCAGTCTCCTGGCCATCGCTATGCACACCAAGATGCCCCCAAAATGGCACCAAAGTCTGTACTGCCTGCAAAATCTGTAAACAGACCTAACTCCTTATTGGTCTTGGTGGAGCTTGGCCATACCACTGTCCCATTAAATTCCTTCAAAAATGCTTCCCACATTCCCATGTCTTGGGGGACTTCACTTGGCAACCTAGTATGATGGTGCCTCAATTTCAGACCAGACATGGCCTGCACTATAGACCTGGAAAATGGGCAGCCCATGGGTATGATGCAAAGCACAAAATTAAATTGCCCCACTACCACCTTTAACTGATGTATTGTCACCTTCTTGGCTTCAAGACATTCCTCCAGCGCCCTTGGGAATGCCCTGACCTTCTCCTGGGGGAGTCTGTATTGGCCTGCCCTGGAAACCAGTTCTGTCCCCAGGAATTCAATTGTGGTTGCTGGTCCAGGTCTTCAGTTGTGCCAGCGGTACCCCGACTATACCCATCAATTCCTGGAAAGATTCCAAAGCTCTCCCACGCTCCTCCATTCCAGGCTAGCCTAGGAATAGGAAGTAATCCAAATAATGCAGTGCACACTGGTGTCCTGACCTCTGTCTACATAGCCACTCCAAGAAAGTACTAAACCTCTCGAACTGAACAGCTCATAGGCATACATTTGTCAGAGTAGAAGGCACCCTCAAATTGGAAACCCAATAAATGAAAGTCCTCAAGGTGCACCAGAAGGAGCCTAAAGGTGGACCTATATCCGCCTTTGCCAGTAAAGTCCCAGCTCCTGGAGCATTGCAATTGCCTGATTAGTGAGGCATACTTATCTGAGGACAGTGTCCCATCGATAGCCTCATTGACCGATTGACCCCTAGGTGCTAACAAGTTGTGCATCATACAGTAGTCCCCCTGGTCTTTATTCGGAACTACCCCCAATGGGGAACACACAAAAATATCCAAAGGGATGGAATCAAAAGGACCTGCCACCCTCTCCAAATTCTTGTCTTTCACAATTGTATTTCTGGCAATGCTAGGATTAGTCTTTAAGTACTGTGGGTTTTTTCAATAAGTCAAGCCCACACAACCCTCAGCCGGGATGCTAAAGCTCTTCTTAAAACCCGCATACAAAGACTGTGCTGCCGCCGTGTTGCTGTAAACGTTTAACCATGACACCATTGCTTGCCAGATAACTGGGGAGGGTGCCATGACCAATAGTGAGTGCTCATTCATGTTTTTTGGGGCCCATATTCTTTGTCTTTTCAAAACACTTGGACTCGGGGTGTGAGGGTAGACCGCTGAAAGAACAACAGTGCTTGAACTTGCACATCACTGGGGCAAGATTTTTTTATTGAAGTCCCAGCATGACCCCTTTTTTGCCCCACCCCCTGAATTCCTGGTTGCCCCTGAGCCTGCCTGAAGGGGCTGGCTTGGTGGGGCCTCATACTTCTGCGGTTTCATGTGGTGCAACCATGTATTCACATCGATCTGATCCCACCCCAATGTGGGTCTAGTGGCCTTAATACACCTGAACTCTTTGTCATAATCCCTCTGGCAGTGCACCCAAAATCATCTATGCGCACAAGCTATCTTATTTTGGTAGCACACCAATTGGACACCAGTTGGATCAAATTCCTTTGATCTCGAAGGAGACCTTTCTTGATTTACTTAAAAAGGTCGATTCTGGTTCCCCCACTGACTGTTGCCCCCCTTACATTCTTCGAGATGCTTTCTCCATTTGTCCTGACCCCCCTCTTTCGTTTCTTAACAACTCACTTAAACACGGCGTTGTCCCTGACATATTTAAAAGTGCTGAAATCGTCCCTATTCTGAAGAAACCGGGTGCGGATCCGTTAGTTTTAAGTAATTATCGCCCCATTTCCCTTCTGCCCTATTTAGGCAAAGTCCTCGAGGCATATGTCGCCAACTGTCTCAGTTCATTTATTGAACACCACCAGATCTTGGACTCTCACCAGGCAGGATTTAGACCTGTCCATTCCACTGAATCGGTTATACTCACTGTTAGGGATGAACTAAGAAGAGGAGCCGATAGCGGCATCCCCCAGGCCCTGGTCCTCCTGGATTTGTCAGCAGCCTTCGACACGGTCGATCACAATATCTTGGTTGATCGTGTCAGAAGTGCCGGGATCCAGGGTCTGGCTTTGAGATGGCTCTCCTCTTTCCTTAGTAACCGCTGTCAAGCAGTTCGGTTGGCTAATTTTTCGTCCAACAAGAGGGAACTAACCTGTGGGGTCCCTCAGGGCTCCTCTCTCTCTCCCCTCCTTTTTAATCTGTATCTTCTCCCTCTATTTCGATCTTTGAGAGAAAAAAGGGTTGGGACATTCAACTATGCTGACGACCTCCAATTGGTGTTCGAAATCAATTAGTCAGTATCGTCAGTTACTCACTTTCAATCTACTATGATCTTTATTAGTGATTGGATGAATTTCAATCAACTCAAGTTGAACCCCGACAAAACTGAGCTGATTCTCACAGGTGGCCCCTCCAATCCATGGCATTCCAATTTTTGGCCATCTTCTCTAGGTAACCCCCCGAAGCCTGCAGACTCTGCCAAAAGCTTAGGCATCGTGATTTCTAGCGATCTAACAATGAATGCCCAAATAAGCTCAGTAGTTTCCGCAAGTTTCTTCCAACTACGGAGAATAAGGAAGATCAGCAGATTTCTGTCCAGGGAAGCTCTGACCTTGGTCATCTTAGCTTTGGTGATCTCCCGTTTGGATTATGCCAACTCCTTATATTGTGGCATTCCTTCTTACCAACTAAGACGTCTTCAGCTGGTTCAAAACGAAGCTGCCAGACTCATCTTTCATCAACCCAAATGGCAGCATGTGACTCCCATAATGAAAAATTTACACTGGCTTCCCGTGGCCAAAAGGTGAGCTTTCAAGCTGGGATGCACCATTTTTAAAGCTCTTCACGGTTGCAGCCCTGCTTTTATGTCGTCTAGGATCTTAAGATACATCCCCTCCCGGGATCTGCGTTCTTCTCACCAAAACTTGTTGACCATTCCCTCTTTTAAACGTAAAAAGCTTGGAGGCCTTAGATTTGCTGTCCTAGGCCCACAGTTTTGGAACTCTCTCCCCGTGGAGATTAGACTGACTCCTTCCTATGCACAGTTCAGAAAAATGCTTAAGACCCGTTTGTTTGTTCAATCATTTAACATCTAACCTCAGTTTTCTGCAACCTTCTTTCTGCCTTTTCAGCGCCATGAAACCGCATGGTGTACGTGCGCTATACAAAAGCTTTTAACATAACCAATTGTCCCCCCCAGGGTTGGGTATCTCTCTGCCATGATTGCCTGGAAAATTGAGAAACCTTTGACCCAATTCATTGCCTCCTTCACCTTTTTTTTGTAGGGCCAATGCCACACTCCATAGAATATGAGCACTTCTTGCAACATTTACTCTTCTCCCTTTCAGGCACATCTACAATGAACGTACAGATATCTACATAAGTGCCTTTCCAAATCTCCTAAACCATCTGTAGGCACGGGCCTGTCGAACTGATTGAGCTCTGAACGTACATCCCCCAAACTCAAGCTTGGCAGTGGTGGCAACATACCTGATGGTGTAGCTTCCTTAGGGAGGCGTAGGGCCCCGCCCGCTGCCAGTGTTGCTTGCGCCCCACTACCCGCTTGTGAGGTACCAGACACTACTGACCCCTGCACAGCTGACGCACCTGTCACTCCTGCCTGTCCTGGCATACCCAGTCCTGCTATGCTCTCCAAATGGGCCACCAGCCTCTTGGCCCATTCAACATGGTTGTTCTCCGCTGCACCTGCCAGTGCCCCTCCCAGTAAGGGTGCGGACCACACCCCTACCTTTCAAAGACTGGCTAAGTTCCCTAGCAAATCCAGCTGCCCTGTGCTGCCTGCTGACGTTAACCCAATCGCCATGCGGCTATTACCAGTCTGTACAATTCTACTGTTTGCCATCAGCACTGCAAGAACACTGCCCTGCCCTTCACCACCACCTACACTGCCAACCATCACAGCCTCAGTGGTGTCCCATGGTCCTTGATCCCCTTCACTATTTGTCCCTTATCCTCTAACACACTTCCTCACTGGGGGGAATGCTGCCCATGGTGCAACCCCAGCTTTCTTGGCATATATGCCGGCTCTGTTGGCTCTAAAGACCGCACCCCTTGTGGACCCTGGAAGCACAAAAGCACCAAAAGCTCATCCATCACATCCATCCTGCGCCCCATTCTGTGCATCATTTCCTCCGTCTTACTACCCGGGCATGCCCTCTAGGCACCCCTCTTTGCTCCCCCTGACATGTTTGCAGAGGCAAGAATACCTTTGCTAATTATGGGGTAATCCCTGCTGCCAAATGCACCCAGCAAAAACGCTCTTACTCACAGAAAGCCTAAATGCTATGCAAAAACACCAAAATGTTCCAATTTTCTACCACATTGCCACCTTTTTGCCACAACAGCGCTCTGAATATTGCCAGAATCCTAAACAGGGTGGCACAACAAAATAACTTGTTTTTAAAGGCCAATGCCCCCCAAAGAACAGCTTGTATTTCAAAGCATAAGCATAAGGCCCCAAAAGAACTCCAAATCATTTCTATCCCCTCCAAAGCACTCCCAGAACAAGATGCCACCAAAATGCCCCCACAAAGCACACACAAGTGCCTTAAATACGTAGAATAGCACATCAGCACCTTTACGCCTCAAAAGGAAACACCTAAGAAAAGTACTTTTCACCCACTCGCAAGCGCTCTAAGGCACTTACCAAATCGCACAGCCGCACCCCCTTTACCTATGCGGCCACCTCGCGCACTCTGGAGCTACCACCGAGAATGCATTACCAGAACAAGACTCCTGAGTTAAGCAAGAAAACTTTCCAGCTTGTGCGGCTCCCTGCAAAGGCATGTGATGGGGGGCGCCAGATAACCTTTCCACTTTCAGTGGGATTTCACGGGCAGCGTCGGGGATGAAGAATCAGCCACGTTGTCCTCGGCGGCGAGCATGAGCAGAGACCTGCTTGCCACCGTGCGGCCCTTTACATAAGGATGAGGTTTAGGCCGCGTGACCCTGGGAGCACCTTAGTGCTCAGCGCCCAGCCTGGAACAATCCTCGCCGCCCTTCAATCAGGACCCAGGGTGAAACGCCCCAGTCCTGTGCATGGCCCCTGGCTCCCCGCCACATCGTCGGCTCTCCCAAGTAGTAGAGCCCCTATAAGTGGAGTTTTTTAGCCCTTTATTCAGTACTACTAGAAACTAACTCATAAAATGTGTCAGTTGTTTAAAAATACCAGTATTTTCACCCCAAAAAAAATCCTTTTCAAACTTACAGTTCATAATGGCACAGAAAATGTTTCTTCATAAATGTAAATATATTGTTGCTTATGATTTTGTGAAAGAACTGTTTATGAATTTGTGCAACACAGGATTCTAGTCCCCTGTATTAGGGCACATCCTCAGTTACAAAGCCCACTCCCCTTTACAGGACTCCTACTTGTTTCATTGCCATGCCCCTTTTGCGACCCCCCCACCTTTTCCATCCCACTTAAAGCACTGATGGGACTGGCCTATAGGGCAATCAGGTAGTGTCCGATGAGCTGGTCTAACAGATCAGTGTGTGGTCCGTGTTTTATTAGGAGTTTGTGAGCCTATTTTATGGACATGTGGGCAATATTTTACTGTTGATTTCCCTGATATAACCACAAGAATTGCCTGCTGCCAACACAAATACAGGCAGTCTCCCATACTTTGCAAAATATCTATACATAATGTCTTTGCAAGTTCAAAACTGGTCTGTTACAAAATCATCCGGTGTGCCCTGCCCACCCCCATATTTTGTTGACTGGTACTAGTGGTAACGGACTACGGCTGTTCCTGGGCTCTGTCTAATCTGACCCAGGGCTAGTGCTCTGTTGAAATCACAAGAGAAAACACATACATGCATTAGCGTACACTTTGGGGCTGATTACGAGTCTGGCGGTCCATGGACCCCCAGACTCATGGGGGCACAGCAGCGGTGGTCTCACGACCACCCTATTATGATTAGGGCAGTCAGACCAACATTGTCCCACTGCAGCCGGTAGTGAACTGTTGCTACCTGGCAATGTTGCGGCGGTCAGGAGGCATTAATATGCTTTGCGGGACCACCACGGTCCCGCCAAGCATATTAGGAGTTTCCTTTCCACCATGGTTTTCATGGCGGTTCCTCCTCCATGAAAACCCTGGTGGAGAGGAAACATGTGGGCCCCCTTGTGCCCCAGCACCTTGGGGTACAAGCAGGGGGGTACACCATGTGTCGCCCTGTGTGCACGCACCCTAGTTCCTGCACTGCATGGACTTTTCCATCCATGCCGTGAAGGAACTGTTTTTGATATTTCCATTGTGGTGCCCATTTTCAGGGCACCGCCGTGGGAACGTAAAAACAAAAGCCTGCCAGACACAAGTTACACTCGTAATCTAGCTGGCAGCCTGACCATGGCTTTGGTGGTGCAGCAGCGGGGCAGACCCAGCACCGCACTATCAAAGTCGTAATCAGGCCCTATGTGTTAGTGTACACCTATAATTGGAATGACCTACCCTATAAGTCCTATAAGTCCCTATTAGATAATAGGGCAAGGGGATTAAAATTACCTTTAAGACCCTAGTATATAATACGGCATGGCAGTTTAGAGGCCAGCATTTTTGCACTTGCTGTGTGCACTGCTGAGCGCCTGCCCTGCATTGCAACACTGTTTTTAAAAGTAAATTCACTACAAATTGGCTTTGGTGATAGGGGCACTTAAAAGTGATAATCTGCATTATTGTTACATATTGGGTACCTCTAGGGGATCCACTAGGTGTCCCTGCAGTGTGGGGTCATGTGATTATAAGCAGGGTCCTAATAAAAGATGTTTTACATGCCCTGGTGATGGAGAAATTGCACATTTAATTTTCCCCATTGTAGATACCTAGCCACATAGAATAACATTGCAATAATTTATGGACGCATAAATATTGCTAGGAAGCGAATGGGAAAATCATTCAAAGACTTAGGAGAATGGTATTGATAATCCAGCTGCCATTGCTGAATTTATCCTAAATTGTACAGAAAAGAAGTTATAAAACTTTCTTTTCTGTAAGCCAAAATTCAGCCAGGCTGCTTTGATGAAGTGATGAATGGCTCACCAGGGGAGAGGCTATCTGCTGGAGAGGGCTCTGCTACACAGGAATGCCAGAGCAGGCGGAGAGGTCATAAAGCATGAGGCTTCAAAAAAGGAACAGGACAGGCACGGTATGCCAGGTCTGCCTACCCCTATCCCCTCTGACCCAGCCAGATTGCAGGTTTAAGGAAGGAATCTGGAGATGTTAGGGGGAGGAGAGCTATGGAAATGAGCCACACTGAAGGTTGGTTTCGCTAGTTCTTATTCTTCTGCTGAGATTTCAGCCATCATGAATTTTAGAGGAATAGTGCTTTCGGGGACAAGAATATGCTATACTTTGGTGGAAGTTGTCATGCTCTGGGGTGTTGCGTTGCAGTTCATTGGACAGGAGTGCTCTCCTGCTTGACCCCAGAGATAACTGAATAAATATGTGAGAGGTGCAGAGCCTCTCAGCTCTGCTGCTTGAAACTAAGAGAAGAAGGATTGGCATCCTGGTAACTTGATTTGCACCATCAGGCCCTGCATTCTGACTGACTGCGCCTGCTGCACTATCTGGAACTACAGCCCTGTTGATGTATCTTGCATCAAAAGAATTAAAAAGTGGACTCCCTGCAAGCTACAAATTAACAGAGCTCACCTGCATCATTACCACCAAGAGTCCTGTGCCTGGAGTGTGTTCAGTGGACTTCTAAGGGTTTTGTCCAGGTGCATTGTGGAAATCGTGGTATCAACCTTTCAAGGACCATCTTGGAGCTTCCAGACCCTTGGATTGTGTTTTGGACCCTTTGGACCCTCAAGAGGAACTTTAAGAAGAAGTTTCAGAAGTTTAGAGAAGTTTGGAGCAAATTCAGAAACAACTCCATAAGGTGACCGATTCTACCGCAAGACCCAAGCCGACTCGACCACCTTCAACCTCGACTCGGCCCGGATTCCAGGTTCATCCCACTGAAGAGCTCTGGAGGTCTGACTTCCAGAGTTTGACCGGGAGCACCCTGAGAGTCAAGCAGGCGAACCCTATCTGAATACGGACCCGTGAAGAGCGTCGAGGGACCTCAGAATAAAAAGCTCCAGAAAGGTTTCTAAGTCCGAAGGTAAAATTTTGACTGGGCCTCCTGCTTGGTATAGGCGCAGCAGGGCTCAATGGCTGTCGGCCTCAAACGTTGACTTTGTCCCTGTCAAGCACGACCAGATGCACTATAAAGTGGTAATTCTTTAAAAATTCATATCTCCGGTTACCATTGGATTTTTGTAATTTTCGTGTCATTTTAAAGATAAAAACATTTCCTAATTTTATAAATAGGTGTGGAATTTTTATTGTGTCTCGATTATTTACAGAATTGCTGTTTTTAAATGCTTTACATGCCTGTCTCCTAAGTTAAGCCTGCCTGCTTGCAGCCAAGCTATCAAGGGTTGAGCATGGGAATAATTTAGTGAGACCTATACTGAGCCCGAGACCGTGTTAGTGGCCTTAATGCCAGCGGTAGATGCATATTTACTGCTACTAATAACCCACTTTCCAATATTGTCTGATTTGCAAATGTGGGCTACTTTTTTAGCTATCTGGTTGGCTAATAGAGGCTTTTTTTTTTGGTGCCAGGACTATTTTTTTGTCCCAGTCGACCCTGTAGCTGCATGAAATTCAAAACCTTACTCCTCATTTAAGTGTGTCCATAGAGGCTAACAACTGCTCTTAAAACCTGTAAAAAAATTTAAACTAGACACCAAGGGAAATCCAGGAGTCTGCTGACATGCGTGGCTTTCTTCACGTTTTTTAAGCAGAATCCCTTGCAAACCTCAAACTTTGACTAAAAAACTAATTTCCCTCACATTTCTATGATGGTAAGTTCTGGAATCGGTGGAGAGCCACAAACTTTCTCCCATCCGGCATTCCCCAACGTCTCCCAATAAAAATGGTAGTTCGCTTGTGTGGGTAGGTCTAGTGTCCACGACAGGAAACAGCACAAAACGCAACATGACACAACACATTTTCCCACTGAAAACTGACCCTTTTTTGCGGTTTGCCTCGCTGTGGATTTTGGGCTCTAGCTCAGCTGGCACCTAGGGACACCTACCAAACCTGTACATTTGTGAAAAATAGACACCTAGTGAAATCCAGGATGGGGTGACTGGTGTGGCTTTCACCATGTTCTGTTACCCAGAATCCCTTGCAAACCTCAAACTTTGATTTAAAAAAAAAAAAACATTTCCCTAATATTTCTGTGATGAAATGTACTGGAATCTGAGGGAGCCACAAGCTTCCTTCCACCAAGTATTCACCCAAGTCTTCTGATAAAAATGGTACCTCACTTGTGTGGGCAGGCCTAGTGGCTGCGACAGGAAACTGGCCAAAACGCAACGTGGACACGTCACATTTTACTACTGAAAACTGACCCTTTTCTGCAATGTGATTAGCTATGGATTTTGGGCCCTAGCTCAGCCGGCACTTAGGGAAACCTAGCAAACCTGTACATTTTTTAAAACTAGACACCTAGTGGAATCTAGGATAGGGTGGCTTGTGTGGCTTTCACCAGGTTCTGTTACCCAGAATCCCTTGCAAACCTCGAAGTTTCCTCACAATTCCATGGTGGAATGTAGTGGAATCTGAGGGGAGGCACAGACTTCCTTCCACCCAGCATTCCTCCAAGTCTTCTGATAAGAATGGTACATCACTTGTAAGGGTGGGCCGAGTGCTCATGACAGGGAAGGGCCCAAAACATCTTGCAGAGACCTCAAAATTATCTTTAAAAAAAAGACCTGATTTTGCAAGGGGGTTACCTGCGTTTTTGTCCCCATGCTCGTCGCACATCTAGGGAAACCTGCCAAACCCAGACATTTCTGAAAAATAGACATCCGTGGAAGTCCGGTGAGGTTTGGCTTATGTGGATCCCCCAATGTTTTCTTACACAGAATCCCCTGCAAGACCTGGGGGAACGCTAGGTGGTAGGAAATTTGTGCCAGCCCAGTGATCCCACAATTTGCCCACGCAGAAAAGTGAGGAAAACTTGATTTTTTAAAATCTAAATTGGAGGTTTGCACGGGATCCTGGGTAAGAAAACATTGGGGGATCCATCCAAGACGCACCTCCCTGAACTCCCCGGGTGTCTACTTTTCAGAAATGTCTGGCTTTGGTAGGTGTCCCAAGATGGCTGCCGAGCCCGGGACCAAAAACGAAGGTGCCTCCCTTGTCTTTTTGTGATAGAACATTTTGATGTCTTCACAATACGTTCAGGGGCTGCTCCTCCGTTTAAGCGGAGGAGAGTAGCCCCACTGAAATGCCCCCAGAGAGAAAAATAAAATTGTAATGAATTTAATTCATTACCATTTTATTTTTCTTCACCCCGTCCCAAACGGAGCGTCATGATGGGGGTGGGGCAGTTATTGAATGACAGCAGCAGAGAGAGAAGGTCACTTTCAGTTTAAAGTGTGCTTGTCTTTTTGGCCGGCTGTCTTGGGACGGCCAGCCACACATGCGTACTTTTAGCCTCTCTAACCCAGCTGTCTTAGAGCAACTAGGTTAGAGAAATCCAAAGACTCCAGAGCACTGTGGAGCGCTGAGTGAGGCCACTCCCACCAATCCTAGCACTACTTTTATGCTGGTGAGAGCAGCGCTAGGATTGGTGAAGGGAGACTGGAGCCTGCCTGCCGGCATCAAGGAGAAAAGACCATTGAGGAGGAGGAGGATGTTGCATCGCGCTCACAGGTAAGTTGTTTTAAATACATTTTTATTTTAATGTACCACCCGCCTTACCACCCTCGTGACATGCCAACCATCACTGAATACGTTTTGGGCCCTTCCCTGTCGCGGACACTTGGCCCACCCACACAAGTGAGGTAGCTTTTTTATCGGGAGGCCTGGGGGAACACTGGGCAGCAGGAAATGTGTACCGCCACGGTGATCCTACACAGAATTGTGAGTAAAATGTGATTTGTTTGCTAAATTGGAGATTTGCAGGAGTTTGTGGGTAGGAAAACATTGGGGGACCCAAGCAAGGCACTCCAACGGGTGTCTAGTTTTCAGAAATTTCTGCCTTTGGTAAGTTTCACTAGATGGCCGCCGAGTGCAAGACCAAAAATGCAGGTGTCTCCCTTGCAAAACCAGATCATTTTTTTATATATAATTTTGACGTCTCTACAATATGTTTTGGGCCCTTCCCTGTCATGGGAACTTGACCCACTCTCAGAAGTGAGGTAGCATTTTTATCAGAAGAGCTGGGGAAACGTTAGGTAGTAGGAAATGTGTGCCGGTCCGGTTATCCCACAACTTTCTCACACAGAAATGTGAGGAAAATATTATTTTCAAGCTAAATTTGAGGTTTGCTGGGGATTCTGGGTAAGAAAAGGATCCATGCAAACCACACATCCCTGAACTCCCCCAGGGTGTCTAGTTTTCAGAAATGTCTGGGTTTGGTAGGTGTCCCTAGATGGTCACAGAGCCCGGGACCAAAAATGGGTAAGAATACTTGATAGGATCCACAGGAGGCACACCACCCAGTACTCCCCTGGGTATCTAGTTTATGAAAATATCTAGAGCTGGTAGATGTTCCTTACAGACAATGTACACCCTGGCAGAGAAATACAGAAAAGACAAATATTACTTCACAACGTTCTATTCCTCAAATAAACACACACATACTGTTTGGATTTGGCACAAGGGTGAGTAAGGTTCAGTACGTAAAATGTTATTAACAAGAGATATCACAGAAATGACATGCACTGTTAATAATTAAAAGGTCAAAAAAGGGAACCAGTGACTCACAGCTTGTGAGCTGTAAAGCTGCGTCAAGGCACCAACCGCTTAACAGGCCATTCAAAAACCTTTCATACATGACACACACAAGACCATTCACACCGACAGCTGCGGGCACAGCACATTACAACACTGACATCAACAGACAGCGCTATTCAAGGACCTATCACTATCATATGCCCACATTACTGACACAGCGATCACACTGGATGGTGGCTGACAGAGTGGGTGGACTGGCTTTGGCCAGCAGTGTGTATAGTGACCAGCAGCAAGTTACTACTCACACACTGCATGCCAAATGGCAGCTCTCACACACCGCCATCTAAGCGCAGCTCACACACACCACCAGCCAAACACCAGTCCATGCACACTGCCAACCAATTGCCAGTCCACACACACCGCCAGCCAAACACCAGTCCATGCACACTGCCAACCAATTGCCAGTCCACACACATCGCCAGCCAAGCACCAGTCCACACACACCACCATCCAAGCACCAGTCCACACACACCGCCAGCCAAATGTCAGTCCACGCACACCGCCATCACTTTTTTTTAAACAAAAACACGAACCAACTGGATGACGATACAACACTATAACTGCAAATACAATAGCTCTAGCCAAATACATCACACTAATGATAACCATGAAATCTGAACAAAAAATATAAACTGATGCACACCAGTCAGTTTACATTTACGCTCATGGTTGCTCCCAATAACTCCATTGCGTGTGGTACAATTTAAAACATGCGGGTATACGAAGCCCAGATGTAGAAGGACAATCGGGGCAGTACATACGACTCTCCTTACGCACACCTCTTCGGATGCAGACCCTTCATCTCCTACTGGGAAAGTCTATTTTGGGCATGGAAGGAATGTGATTAGGAAAGTGGTGATCTTTCAATCTAGCCATATCCTCCACCACTCCTGTTCCACTACAACAAGGCTGCCTATCGCAGACTGCTGAAACTGAACAAATGTCATCTTTGACTCTGGAGAACAGTCCTTGAATACAACTAAAGCATTGAAGGTTGCTAAATGGAATAAATGGAGAGCCAACTTCTTATACCAAATGTAAGCCTTATGAATGTCAGTGTAAAGTTGCAACCTCTGATCTACTCTATCGACACCACCCATGTGCTTATTGTAATCTAAAATGCACATAGGTTTGCGCACTTCAGCAACGTGACCCCAAACCGTCACAGGTGAAGTACTTTCATCATGGATGGTAGTCAGCATCTCTCCTGTCTGAAAATTTCACAGCTAGAAGTTCATCACTAAGCACAGCACTGCACTGCACTGTCCCCTATCAAGTTTCTTACAATCTCTTTTACATAATCCTGTCGGTTAGAGCTGATTGTGCCACAAGCAACAGTGTCCACTTTGAATAATTCACTGAACAATTGCACACAAGTGTGGAAGCGATCTACGTATAAATGGTGCCTTTGGTGAAAAAGTCCTCTGCCAAGTTCCAACACACTTTTCTCACTAATTCGGAAAGTTGACGGACCAATCAACAAAGTTATCAAGTACTGGTCGAATCTTAAAAAGACGGTCACAATCAGGGTTATCTTGTGGCAATGCTGAAGCATTATCAACAAATTGTAGCATCCAAAGAAGAAGCAAATACTGATCACGCCTCATAGTTGCAGTAAATATAGCCGTTGCCATCAAGGGATTAGTAGACCAATATGAAGACAGCGACGGCTTCCTTATCAAGCCCATCAAAAAAGTTAAACTCCAGAACTTCTTCAACTCATCCAGATTTGTGGGAGTCCACTGGGTAGCTCTAGAGTGGAGCTTAAGTCTGGCATTGCTGTCCCTCAAATACTGTTCAACATACAAATGAGTCTGGTCAGCAATCTCATCCAAAAATACATTGTCCATAAACAACTGAAAAAATGTATAGGCAAAAAGTTTTCAGCATTTACTCTACACCATGTGACACCACTAAAGGCAGGCAACACTGGCCGCATTATGTTTGGGCAACCCAAAGTTCATCTCTTTCAATGGAGAGTCTTTCAGCCCCAGGCTGCAATCCACATGCATCTTGCTGCACTATCGGCACATCAGTGACCTCCTGTAAAAGAGGCACTTCCTCCGCACTGAGAGTGGCTTCATCATCAGATGATTCCCCTCGGACGGAAAATTCACTGCCAGATTCCTGGCCTTCCTCCTCTACTCAAATGCAGAGTCAGTCTCATAATTATGGTCAGAGGAAGCCTCGAAAACCATGCCAATAACCTGCTGAGTCGTAAGCCTGAGGCTGGCCATAATCCTTATTAAGAAAAGGAACTTGACAATAATAAGTCAACAATGCCCAACACTGTGTAAAATAAGTAATAAACAAATTGGGGTTTTATCAAACAAAAAGTAAAACTACTGGCATATTTCAATTGCAAGGTAAAGTCAATCAATATAAAGCACACAAAGACCTATATACTGTAAAACAATACCACTCACTTGCCAGAGACAGCTAGACTCACCTGCACCTACTCTGCACAGACACAGCAAGCATCAACTATATCCCATAAGAAAGTTAAAAAAAAAGAAAATTACACACATGACAAAACAATACACATTGAGCACAAACCCAAGGAGAATTTCACACACAATCAAACAGAATCTAAATATGCTGCTATTATTACAGAATTTACAATAAATGCATTCATGAAGGGCAATGATACTCTTTTGGAGTAAACAGTACAAAAAACTTTTTCTTACCAAACACATGCAACTACACAAATTGCAGATCTACCAGTGCTGAAACCGCAAGCAGGAGTCACAACAAAAGCTTTGCACTAGAATAAAAAGGAGAAATAAAACATTATGAACACAAACAATGGTAAGAAATAAAACAGTTAACATTATAAAACACTATAAAGTCTGCTCATCACCATTCAGATGCCAGCCACACACATCATCAGCCAAATGCCAGTCCACAAACGCTGCCAGCCGAACGCCAGTCCACAAACACTGCCTGCCAAGCACCAGCACACAAACACCACCAGCACACCGCCAGCAACATGTCAGTCCACACACACCACCAGGCAAGCGCTGCTTTACGCACACCACAAACCAAGTGCCAGTCCACGCACACTGCCAGCCAAGCACCACTTAATGCATACCGCCAGCCGAGTGCCAGTCCACGCACACCACCAGCCAAGCACTAGTCCACACACACTGCCAGCCAAGTGTCAGTCCATGCACACCACCAGCCATGCAAGAATCTATACAAACTGCCAGGCAGGCACCAGTCTGCACACACTGCCAGCCAAGCACTAGCCCACACACACCAAGTACACGCAGACCGTCAGAACTCCAGTTCACACACACAGAAACTTTCCCTGGTGGTTTTCTGCCAGATTGGCCTAGAAATATTGCCGATCTGCCCAGAGGGGGGGCAGAAACAGCTAAAATACATGCCCCAAAAAAGGGGAGCGACCCTTGCCAAAGGGGATGCTCCCCGACATATAAAGAAATAAAATCCCTGGTGACTAGTAGCTTTCTGTTTGGGGGCAGATGGGAAAAATATTATGGCCACTCTGCCCCTGGGGGGCAGAAAATGGGCATAACATTTTCCCAATAAAGGGGAGTAACCCTTGCCCAAGGGGCCGCTCCCCAACATGTAACTGCAAGCATCCCTTGTGTCTAGTGCCTTTCTGCCCCCATGGGGACAGATAGGCCTAAAAATATGTCTACTCTGCCCCCAGGGGGCGCAGAAAATGACCAAAGCATTTCCCCAATAAAGGGGAGAGATCCTTGCCCAAGGGGGACACTCCCCAACACATACAAAATAAAAATCCCTGGTGTCTAGTGGGTTTCCGCTCCCACCAGATGGCAGATCGGCCTAAAAACATCTGATCTGCCCTCCCGGGGGCAGAATTCCTAAAACAAATGTCCTCCAAGGGGAGTGACCCTTACCCAAGGGGGTCGCTCTCCATAATCATTATAATAAAATAGATCCCTGGCTTTTAGTGGGTTTCCCCCCCCCCCAGTGGACAGATTGCCGAAAAATGGCCAAATCAGCCCCCAGGGGGTTCCGAATCACAGATGAAAAATCCCCCCAGGGGAGTGACTCTTGCCTAAGGAGTCACTTCTAAAACAATGTATAAATAAAACACCCTGGTGGTCCAGTGGTATGATTCCTGCTCCACAATCGCGGCCCCACCCACAATTGTGGAGCAGGATTCCACTATATACAGAAGCATGGGGAAATTCCTTTCCACCTGCACCTGTAAACCTGCAAAACCAGAGAAGGACTCACCTTTTCAGCATCACTTCTCTGGATTCTCTGGAAACGCTGGAAACAAATGGCTTCCAGCGTGTCCCAGGCACCATGTGATGACGTTGGCGTGCCGTGAGTGCACCAACATCATCAGATCGCCAACGAGGGGTGGCAGCAGAAGTGCTGCCGCTGCCATCCCTGGTGGGGGTGGTGAAAATGGGAGTCCCACGGGGGGAGCACCAGGGCTTTCCCTGTGGGCATGTGTGAGGACAGAACCGTTCCATCCTCAGCACAGAAGGGGTTCAAACATGTCTCAGGCCTGCCACTTTAGCCTGTTGTGCAGTTTTTCCAACTGCCTTTTCGATCTGGCAAAATAAACCTTCTGCAAGGCCTAAACCCTTGTTTATAACACTTGGAAGGCACCCCTCAGATAGGCGCTAAGGTTCATGGGCAGGGTGCATAGTGTTTAAAAGGTGGGACATGTGGTTAACTTTTTATATGTCCTGGTAGTGAAAAACTCCTAAAGTTGTAAGGTCTATCGCTCCCATTAGCTAACACTGAGTTACCTTATTACATTAATCAGGCACTAAATTTGGAATGGGAGCAAATAGAGTTATGTTGTTTTGACTCAAATGAATTGTAATTTAAAATCCTCATCAATGCTAATGTTGGATTTTAAGTCACAATAGTGAAAATGCCACTTTTAGAAAGTTGTCATTTTCTTGTCCTATCCATTTTGTGCCTCGTGCCAGTGTCCTGGGTCACATGACTGTGAATGGCTCTGCTGTTGGGATTTGTGTATTCTTCCCAGACGGTGACACAAAGAGAACTAGATGTGGGCAGGATGGGCCATCCTGCCAGGATGGCTAAGGGGAGAGCTGTGCCTTGCCTCACTTTCACTTGAAAGAGCTTGTCTCCAGCACACACAAAGGAACTTGACACCAGCCTTTTGTCACCACAGACAGTTTGGAGCACCTTGACAGAGGAAGGGAATGATTTTCCAGAAACATATGTGGGGGTAGGACAGGATGACCCCCACACAAAGCCTAGCACTAGGTATAAATATTGGACCCCTCAAACCACTCTCCAGAACACTCCTGGACCTGTGTGAGTTACAGAAGAAGGACTGCCCTGCTGCTAGAGGATGGCCCTGCTGCTTGAGGACTGCCTTGCTGTCTGAGAAGGAAGACTGGAACTGCTTATCTTCATCCCAGGCTAACCCAAAGTGACTTCAAGGGTCCGTTGGCTGACTTCCTGTGTGAGCTACAAGGACAAAACAAGCGCCAGAGGCCTCCCTGCAACTGCCCAGCTGACCTGCTGCAACTGGACCTGCCTGGACCTGCAGCTGGGCCTACCTGAGCCCTGCTGCTGGCTACTGCCTGGAGTGGGTCCTGATCTTCAAGGTCTTGGACCAGGGCATCAGAGTGTACTCCTACCTGTCTAACTGTGTATTGCATCAAATCCTACGCAGCATGATCCAACCTAATGCAGGACCTCACATCGCAGCACCTCGCAGCTCCTGATCGACGGAATCATTGGAACCAATGCAATTCAATGCAGGACCTTGCATTGCAACCCTCATTGCTCCTGATCGGAAATGACGCAGCACAACACAACTCAACGCAGGACTTCGCATAACAGCACAGCACAGACCCTAATCAGTGGCGGCTCGCAGAGGGAGTGCTGCGGGGCGGTGGGGCGGGGGAGGGGAAGGGTGGGGGGTAGTGGACTCCGACATACGGCGGAACGGAGTAAAGTAAGTAAATAAATAAATAAAACAATTTACCTTGCGCGCGCTGCATCGCTGAGTTGGCGATGCAGCGCACTCAAGGTAAATTGTTTTATTTATTTATTTACTTACTTTACTCCGTTCCGCCGTATGTGGGAGTCCACTACCCCCCCACCCTGCCCCTCCCCACCCCGCCCCACCCCCCCGCAGCACTCCCTGTGCGAGCCGCCACTGATCCTAATCAAAACTGACACCAAGAGATGAGAAGTGTCGTATCAAGGACACAAGGTACAACTTTCAAAAGGAATAACCTGGTCCCAGTATCAAGCCCGCACTCCATCACGGTCAGACTGAACTTGTGACTTTGTCCCGGTCCTGTGCAACCAGATAACTACAGTTGGCACTATATGCTTCTTGGTGCTATTTTCACTTAACATTTTAAAATTCAATATCTCTGGGTTTACTGATTTGATTTTTGTCATTCTGGTATCATTTGATTTACTAAACTTTATTTCTCTACATTGGTTTGTGATTTAAATTATGTTGTGTTCCCACTTTATTACTATTTTTGTGCTGCATAAATTTGTAAGACATCGCCGCTAAGTTAAGCCTGACTGATTTGAGCCAAGCTATCAGAGAGTTAGGCACAGGGCAATTTAGGGGCATTTTTGTGGTTCACCCTAACAAGGATTTTGGTTGTTGCCTGAGTGGGGCTCCCTCCCCCCCCAACCCCAAACAATAGCTGAAGTTTGTACAATGTACATTTTGCCTGGGCAAATAAAAGGATTATCAAGGGGTAGACAAACATAATTGAAAACATAGCAAAGGGTATGAGCATTTGTTTCAAGTGAATGATACTGACAACAAAGTCGATTTGCCTATCTGTGACATAACTGTTGATAACAAAATAGGTAAAGTTGTTGCTGCCTTGTGTGCAAATTTTAGTCAAATTAATAGTGAACTGTGCAAAGAAACATTAGGCAATGATGGATATATGTCGGAAAATACTGATATATTTCCTTATAGATATAAAAAAGACCCCTTGCCTTAGACACATTATTAAGAATTCATGAGAACCGTAGTGGAGAAAGCCTACAAAGACTAAAACGGACAAACATTTGTGGTGGAGACACCAAAGAGAGCTAGTTATTGATTTGGACATGAGTGCTGAGTGCTGAGCTACATGTTGAGTGATCCATATGTGGAAAGGATATATGTGCTCAATTTCCCAGTGTTTTCACAGGCCTGTTGAACAATTTCCAACACATGATCAAGCTAAAGGAAGGATTTGTTCCAGATGTCTATAAAGTACGTCCTGTAACCCCCCCTAACTTACGATGAAACCTTTAGATGCCTGAATTACAGAAGTCAGTGGACCGAGGAATAATCAACCTGATAGAGTTATCAGAGGGGATAACAATATTGTCCTGGCTAACAAAAACAACAATGGCAGCATAAGTATCTGCCTAGATCTGCATAATTTAAATTCCTGCCTGTGGGTAGATCATCACCCACATCCTAATATAAACAAGCTTCTCAACCTGATAGGAGAGGCGATTTGTTTTAGTGTAATGGACCTATCTTTTTCCTACCACCAGATTAAGCTACTCTCTATGTCCCTGAAATCCTTTGATACTGCTCTAGGTGTCTACCACTACATTTTAGATAGGCATTGGCAGCTATTGCATTCCAACACATCATGCTGTAAATCATAAAATCCTATGCTATTTACCAAATGTCTCAAGTTTCCAAAATTATGGGCCTGATTTGCAGTTTGGTGAAAAGGTATTTTGTCACAAACTAAATGGGTATCTCGTCCGCCTAGTTCTAAGTGCATTAGGATATAACCAGGGCCACTGGAACTATGCAATGATGTGCTATTTTCCGCAGTTGTGGATTTGCTGCATCTGCAAAATAATCCATCATCGGCTGCACAATTTACAGATTTTAACAAGAAAATTTGTTTCAAATTTTAATAAATAAAAAAGCAAAATATGTGGGGTGTTTGGACAAAATAGCGTAAAAAAATCCTGATACAAAAATATTGTCTCAAGAATTTTGGGATGTCAAAAACATTGTTGACAGGTATATCAAAGGTAAAAATATTATTTTTAGTGTTGTTTTTAATATTGTTGAATAAAATATTGATGTAGAAAATATTATTGTATGTAATATCGTTTGTGTTAATTAGTATGTAATTTTTGTAGTGTGTTTGATTCTATATGTTTATTATTTGTCTTTTTAATAAGATAATGTATTAGTTATGAAATATGTATTTTTAGTTGTACTAATGTATATAATGGTTTATTACTTTTTTTAGCAGCAGGATATTGCATTTTTGTAGGGATTAAGTATGGGCAGATTTTTTAAAAACAGTGTATTTTAAAGTACATTTGATGTTAATTATTTTATTGATATGCAAAGTAATATTCATTTTTTTACATTTATTTTGTTATATTATTGGATTTAATACATTTTGTTTTAAAAACAATTAAAATATACAGTATTGGTATTCTTTTCTTAAAATATTAACAAAAATATAAAAATTATTGGAAAATGTAAAATTAAAAATATGAAAAAATTATTTAATGGCGTCATATAATTTAATTTTTTTATATAAAAGTTTTACATTTTATAATTTATGTGAAGACTAAATTTAAATATCACAAATATGTTTATTGTTTTCAATTATAATTTTATATTAAAAATTTATTTTCTTTTGTCAACTAAAATATAGGTTTGATATCATTTTTTATTTTATGATTGTTAATTTTGGATTATGATTTTATATTTTATTTTATGGTTTAAAGTTTATGAATGGTAGTAAATATTTTTTTTTAATTATATAAATTATTAATAGTAATAAACATATTGTTTATATGTTAATGCTTAAATATGAATATATATGTTTGTAGTTTTGGTTAGCGTATTTTTAGATTAAATTGTAATTTATTTTAGAGTTAACAAATTGTGTGTGAGTATGGAGTATTGATTGTGTATACCAGATGTTTAATTTGTATTATGTTATGGTATGTTAAAATATTTATAGAGAGCATGGCTGTCCCAGCAACGGGACGTCCCAGCGCTTAAACAGCAGGGTAGAGTAGGTAGGTGAGAGCAACTAATTATCAGAGAATAGACAAGTCTTCACAGCCCTTCTGAAGGACTAGTGGTTAGAGATACTTCTGGTAGGGAGAGGCAGGGAGTTCCAAAGGGCAGGCGCAATTGCCTGGAATGAGCATCCTCCGGACTGACTCTGCGGAACCGAAGAACCCGGGCCAGGTGAAGATCAGCCGAGCGTAAGGCACGGGCGGGAGAGTAGGGGAGGCACAGATCACTCAGGATTGCTGGGCAGAGGCCTGAAAGAATCTTGTGGGTGATACAAAGAACTTTAAAGTGAATCATTTGCTCTATAGGCAGCCAATGTAGCCGGCGAAGGAGGCCAGAGACAGAACAGTGCTTGGGGAGCTCAAACAAAGTGCTGGCTGTGGCATTCTGGGCACGTTGGAGCTTTTTGATCACTGACTTCTTAGATCCAAGGAGCAACGCGTTACAATAGTCCAGACTAGCCAAGACAGTGGCTTGGACAATCGTCGAACGGGTTTAAGAGTCAAAAAGTCCTAGAGTGGGCTTTAGGCACCGTAGCAAACCGACGCAGGTGCCTGCTACTGATTTGGCATGGGCGTCAAAGGAGAGGGTGCTATCCACCCAGATGCCCAGATTCTTGACAACAGTTTTTGGCAGGGGGGGTGCGCCAAGCTCGGAAGGCCACCAATTGATATCCCAGAGATGGAGGTCTTTCCCTAAAAGGAGGATTTCTGATTTGGTAGAGTTCAATTGAAGACAACTGGCCGCCATCCAACCCGAGATGGTGTTCAGGTCCTCCTGAAATTTTGCAGAGTCCTGACTAGGATCATTAGAGAAAGAGAGCACCAGCTGCATGTTATCAGCATACGTCACCAAGGAGATGTTATCTTGTTTAAAATGTTTTAAAATGTAGTGAAAATAAAAATGTCACCTCTTTAGTGTCCAACATGTATTTCGAATAGCCTTAAATTGGCATGGGAATAGTAAATCTCACCCCTTTACTCTCCAACACCTTCTCCCAATATGGTTGGATTGGAGTGGGAATAATAAATATTACCCTATTTAGTATCCCACACTTTCTTCAAACTGGTATAGATTGGAGTGGGAATGGTAAATGTTACCCTTTTAGTGTCTAACACCTTCTCTAAATTGGTAAAGGTTGGACTGAAAATAGTAAATGACACCCTGTTAGTGTCCAACATTTTCTTCAAATCGGTTTAAATTGGAGTGGGAATAGTATATGTCATCCCTTTAGTATTCAACACTGACCCAAAGTGGTTTAGATCGAAGTGGGAATAGCATTTTTCAATACTTTAATGTCCCACACCATTTTCAAAATGGTATAGATTGGAGTGGGAATAGTAAATGTTATCCTGTTAGTGTTCACCACGTTCCCCAAATTGGTATAGTTTGGAGTGGGAATAGTATATGACATCCTTTTAGTGTTTAACATTTTCTACAAATTGGTTTAGATTTGATTGGCAATAGTTTATGTCACCCCTTTAGTGTTCAACATTGTCCCCAAATTGGTTTAGACTGGAGTCAGAATAGCATTTTTTACCATTTTAGTGTCTCACTCCTTCTACAATTTGGTATAAATTGGTGTATGAATCGTAAATATTACCCTTCTAGTGTCCAAAACATTCCCCAAATTGGTATAGGTTGTAGTGGAATAGTAAAGGACACCCTTTTAGTGTCCACCACTTTCTTACAAATAGCTTATTCTGGAGTGTGATTTTTAATGTATTAATTTTAGTCTGAAATCCATTGCTTTCATTTTATTTGTATGTCGTAGAAATAGTTATGTTATTTCATTAGTGTTGTTGGTGTTTAGAAATGTAATTGAAAAAATAGTGGTATGTTTGTAAGCAATAATATCAATAACTACATATTTTTATAGAATAAAGACGTGACACATTTTTTACATTTTATTTATGTTTTCAAAGTTTACTTGATGCATATGTTTACATTTCTAAACATATCAATTTCAACTTAACAATAAACATTTATTTATAGCTAAGTATATAAAACATTTCTAATGATTTTTTAATATTAAATGAGCAATTTGGTTCTGTGGGCATTGAGAGTTTCTGGCTTTTTTTAAAAGGAAATCATTTTTAGTTTACACTAAACCAATGCTTTTTACTTTGATTTTCTTTTTTTTCGGGTTTCCTGGAGCGTTTTTTTTAAACACTTTGGGGCTGATTACCATGGCGGTCCGAAAAGTGTCTGACCGCCATCGTTGCAGGAATGGCCAACAGGTAGTCAGCAGTCCCGCCTGCCAAATTAGGATCCAACCGCCATGGAGCCAGTCGGAAACATGCCTCTTGCCATTTAGGCTTATGCTGCGGCCTGGAAAAGGGCCGTGGCACAAGCCCCACTGGCAAAAGAGATGTTTTCAAACATCCCTAAACTGTGTGCCAGGCACCACATGGTGCCTGGCACACAGGGCATGGATATTCGGGGGGGCACCACAGGTGTCCCTGGGCCTCATAGCGGAGGCCCACGGGGTACAGGGGCCCTGCTAGGGGCCCCCAAAGTCCATTTGTGACAGCCTTTCTATGGCGGTCGGACTGCCATGGAAAGGCTGACGCAAAGGGACATCGTAATCCCTACGGAGGTGCCTGATCAGGCACTGTGCCTGTTATAGGGACTACGATCCGACCGATGGTACGACAGGCTCCGTCAGAAGCGCCGGTCAGTTCCTCCTACTGATGCGGTCAGACTGACAGCAATCATAATGAGGTGGTCTGACTGCTCTGCTGGATGTCGGTGGGACCGCCACCGACAGACTGTCGGTGGCAGTCCAACTCACATCGTAATCAGCTCCTATATCAGGTATTTTATGGTTCCTCAATACTTTGGATTGCTTAAAGGGATCTCTTTTGGGTTCGTTTTATTTTTGCATTTTGTAGGGGCTTTTTTGACAGTATTTTTCCTATTTTTGGTGGATTATTATTTTGTTTCTTGTACTGGTGAAAAATGTAATATTTCATTGTTAATATATATATGATGTTATTATGTGTTTTTTGGAATTGTGTGCTTTATGTGTTATTTGGAATTGTGTTCTTTATGTGTTGCAATTAATTTTTGTGATGAATTGAGTTTGTTTTTTTAGTTTTTAAGTTTTGGCAGTTCCAATTTTTTGTTTAAATACTGTATATATCATTTTATTATCTCAGTCTTCATTAACATTGGAATTTTCTTTAATTTTTAGACTATGTAATAAAATATCACATTAAATATATATTTTTTTTAATTATTTGGCATGTTGATTTACGATTTGTGGTTTGTTTTGTGACTTTGGTAGGTTACTATTTATTTTATAGTATGATTTTGGCTATCATTTCTAAGCAATCTACTCCTTTGTTATCTATGAAGAGTTTGACTTTAAATTGTAGCATATCATACATTCTTTTGGCTTGTGTGCTAAGTTTAGGGGCCATTTGGCTAACATATTGGTCCATTCATAGTTGTTGGTAGCTTTGCTCTTTTTGTAATGCTTCTATAAATGTATAGAGTGTAGGTTGGGTTCTGTCTAGTGTGGATTAGAAGGCATTGTGCCATCCTTCCCCAGCGTTTTTGGTTTTGGCTCCCTGTGCCAAGGTGCTGTCATAGATATTCCACCATGGTATTTGGAATTTGGGTTGGCGTTTGTGTTCGTAGCAATGCAGTCTGCCAACCCAAGTGTCTTTGAAATAAACCCTTAGGGGGCTTAGTTTGTCTTCATTTTGTTGGTAGGAAGGGCTTTCTATTAGTAAATTGTAGTGGTTAGCTACCTCAGTGACAGGAACATAGGCTTCTGCTATCATTATTTTTTTTATTTGAAAGGCAAATTGGCTGTTTGTAGAATATTCTACACAGAGGGCCTGATTACGAGTCTGGCAGCCCTAGGACCACTAGACTCATGGTGATGCCACCACCGCACTGGGGGTCCAACTGCCCCATTATGACTTGGGTGGTCGGACCTCCAATGGACCACCAACTCTGCCGGGGAACCGTGTTCTCTGGAGGTGGCGCGACAGTCCTGAGGCCGCAATATGCTTGGAGGAATCGCCGTGGTCCTGCCAGGCATATTACAAGAGTCCTCTCTGCCATGGTTCTCATGGCGGTTCCACTGCCATGAAAACCGTGGCAGAGAGTAAACAAGGGGGGCCCAACATGGCCCATGGTGCCTTACGCCATGAGGATGCATACGGGTGGCCCAATATGTGACCCCCTGGGTGCATGCACACCAGTTCCTGCAAGGTATGGACATTACAGTCCATACCGTGCAGGAAACCTGTGCAGCGTTCCCATTGCTGTGCCTTTGTCGAGGGCACCACCGCCTTTGAAAGAGGCACCACCGCAGGAACCGCCAGGCTACCCGCCCACCAGACCACTTATAAGTGGTAAACTGGTGGGGTGGCAGCAGTGACTCTTGGTGGTGTGGGGGCACAGCAGTGGCGTATTGCCCACCCCTGCACTGACAAAAGTCATAATCGGACACTGAGTACAGATTGTTGGAGGTTTCTCCATATGCTTTGATTGAAATGATAGTAACAGCCTTGCATTGCTGTTTGGGGATATATTTTTAAAATGGTTTGAATCATGGCTTGCTCAAAGTCTATGATTATTTTTTGGGGTTAGTAGTTATTTGTTTTATGTTTAATGTAGTTTAAGAGGTCATAGTAAGTGCTGCTTTGTTTATTTGGTAGTAGGGCATATTTAAAAAGGAAATTTGTGTTTTGAAATTCACCATGATTGGTTTATATATTTGAGTAAATGGTATAGGACACATTTTGAAGGTCCCATCCATCATCCAGGTTTGACAGTGGATTAGTTGTAGTAAGTTATTTGCTGTAGAGAATATTAGGATTAGTTTCTCAATGTTTAGGTTGTCATATAAAAGGAAAGGTTTTTCATGGGTTATTGTTAGATGTTCAGGTGTTTCTATGCCTTGGTATCTTCTAGGGGCAGGAGGAGTATTGTTGTGGCTTTTTTTTGTTCTTCCAACTAAACATTTTAAAGTGGGTATAGATGGTAGTTGGCTTGTGATGTGTTCGGGGACTTTAGTCAGTAAAAATTTAAGGATTTTTGTTGTGAGTTACTTGGAGCTAGTGCTTGCCTCTCTTATATCCTGCAATACCTCTCTTGCTTCTATTTCTGTTATATTTGGGGGGATGTTTGTGCTCTCTTCCATGATTTACAGCATCATCTTTTGTAGTGGCCCTTCCAATCCTTGCATATTATTTGGCCCTCCCCTGCCACATAATTCCAGTGGCCCTAGTTATCATGCAGTTGTAATTAGGCTCACTGGATATCTTTCACATTTGTGACAGAGCACCGGTCTGCAAAATTCAAAATCAGGCCCTTTGTTCAGATGTATGATTCTGGCACCATCCAGAATGATGTCATGTTAAGAGACATTTTAAACAGGTTAAGAAATGTCGGATGTTGGGAAAGGAATGTTCTCTGCTTGATAAACAGGTCTGTAACCCTGCAGCGAGTGATCCAACTGCATGTTGAACTGGCATCCTGACTTTTCCTTGCTTCAGCTAACACACTAACCTGATATGTGCACTGCAACTTGGGTCTGTCCATGAAGAACTCTGTGGTCCAAAACCGATTCTGTGACCAGGAGCAGCGCACCAAGCATACCCTATATCTCAACATGGGATTACTGTCCATGTCCTGGGCTGTTGGCATGAAGCGGTGGTGGCAGAGTACTGTTTATTTGGATGATAGTGCTAAAAAGACCTTGGGGCAGATTTACAAGCTCCTTGTGCCACCGATGCATCACTTTTCATGACGCATCAGTGATTTTTTTTTCTACGCAAAATTTACAAGGTGACGCATCTATGGAGATGCGTCACGTAAACGGAGATGCGACGGAATGGATCTGCGCGAGATTCGTCTGCGTCACGTAAGTATTAAGATATGCAAGGTAGGCGTTCCCACTCAAAAACGAACGCATTTCCGACGCAGACATATTTACAACAATCCCCGCGGCGACGCTTCTATAAAATGCATCACGCAAATTTGAAAATTCGCTCGCAAGCCTATGCCTCATAAACCCACGCGCAGGAAATGACGCAAGTACCACATAAATTGAAAAAAAGTGCAGCACAGCAGTTTTGCAGCAGAGCAGGCAACATGGACCTCCTAATCCTGCAGCTGGGAGTTGCACCAAGAAGACGACAACCACCCCCACAACAAATCCCACAACCTCACCCTCCACCATTACCACAAAGGCAGCGCAAGAGAAGGGAGTGCATCTATCGTCAAAGGACCACCCTTATTGGATTCCAGGATGAACAAGTCATTAAAATGTATTGCCTTAGGAAAGTGTCTATTGTGACCCTGCTGCGGCAGATCACACCACAGCTACAGACTCCAAATGAAAGGGTCAGCAACATCCCACCGCTGACAAAGCTACTGGCGGTTTTACACATGTTGGTCTCCGGATCTTTTCAGTAGAGAAATAAAACTTCCCCTGGGTAAAAAAGGTAGCACCAACGCTTTTACCTACTAGCATGCCAGCCTTACTATACAAACACCATTCACACGATCAGTGCATTCAAAACTTAATGTCAAATATATACCCCAAATTGAGATGTAGCGCTCAAAATTATTATTATTATTTTTTTTTAAACTCTGTGACCCAGAGTGTTAATTAAAATTACAAAGCATATACAGAAAATCAATAAAGTTCATACATAGCGTACAATAAAAAACATAATTCAGTGCACAATAATATTAAAATTCGGCGAAAACACTACAAAAAATCAAGACAATAAACAAAAAAATGAAATACAGTAGGAAACCCTTTTAGCACAGTTCTACATAAGCTGTTGCGCACATTGATCCAACATCAGACTTTAGAAAGAACTGGTAGGATAACTATCTATTCCTTGCCCAGAATTTCATATAGTTGGATTCAAAATGGACTGCCGTCGACGTGTTTCGGTGGTACATGAACCAATTAAAAACCACCTTCTTCAGGACTCAAAATCAGGGATGTATTCCTCCTCAGAGCAATATGCGAAGTAATATATCTATACAGATAAGGAAACATATAAACACAAGGGTTTTTTTAGTTTCTCATGACTCACAGCCAAGACCTGCTTTCCCCACATTTTTTTTAATACATCTGAATGTCTTACATTACACTAACATCAACATAATTCCTATTTCTATTTTCTAATCCAAATCGCGCTACATCTCTATTTCCGGTATAATGGTGGGACCCCAATTATTTTATGCTAAAAAAGGGAATTAGCCCCCTCGCTCCCGTTCACACCACACTTTCTCTCCATTCCACTGTATACTCAGCACTCACCATTCCAAAAGTGGTTTATCTCAACTTCAAATAGGGCATTTCAATGGCCTCTATTCTCGTACTGCCATCACTTTTTTTGGTTGGCATGCACCTTATATGAAAAGCTTCTGGGAATAAAGAAAAGGAAACAATTTTTTTTAATATTATAATTTTAATTCCTATCACTCGTTTTATGTTTACACCTATGTGAAGGGGTTGAGGAATCTTACCTCCCAGTGCAAAGCATTTGTATAATTGAGGTGGGTAAATCTTATTTTCCTTAAAACTGCTACTTTCTGTGTCTTTAGCGCTGTCTTCTCATGGACGTAGGTCAGAGCCGTGCTCCCCCCAGAAGATTGCAATTTCTATAAATAAGAAGAAGACAAGGTGGTACTTCTTCCACTCTTTAAAACTCATTTTAAATGTACGTCTTTAAAATGGGGTACCTACCGCTCAGAAGCACTTATACATTGCAAGTGGATAAATCTTCTTCCCTTATGGCTGTTTGGTCCTTTTCCTTCAGTGCTGCCTGCTCTCAAAATCCAATCAATGTCTTTCTTGCCACGCACTGTCCGAAATCCACCTTCACCCCTAGTTTAGGCCTAGTCGGCAAAACCATAGAAACGTTTGAGACGGTGGTTAAAATAGAAGTTAGTAACCTCCTCAAAGAAAAGCATTACCAGACTTACAATGTGTCTAAAGACCAAAAACAAGCAATTGAGTCTTTAGCATCTGACAACACTATCACTATAAAGCCAGCGGACAAGGGGGGAGGGGTAGTTGTATTTGATACAGCTGATTATGAACGGAGAGCACTTGAACTTCTCTCCAACTCCGAACACTACCAGCGTGTTTCCCATGCCAGACTAGAAAGATTGCAAAAAGAGGTGGGAGCACTATTAGAATTAGCCAAAAATGAGGAGTGGATAAGCACAGAGGAGTACCAATTTTTAAACAATAGGAATCCTAAAATTCCTGCGTTTTATGGACTCCCAAAAGTGCATAAAAATCTTTTAAACCCCCCTCTTAGACCTATTGTAGCTTCAATAGACTCACTACTAGAACCATTGAGCAAGTACGCCGATGTGTTCTTGAAACCACTTGTCCAAAAACAAAAATCCTTTGTGAGGTACATGGCAGATATGATCAGCAAGATCGAAGGTCTGGATTTTAACAGCAGTATAGAGTATATGGTGACACTCGACATCGAGGCACTATATACTAATATACCTCAACGGGACACCATAGAGGAAGTAAGACAGAGTTTGGACAAATCAGACGTAGTAGGGGCCAACAAAGAATTCATCTTAAACTGTATATCAATGGTGTTACTGAATAACATTTTTCTCTTTAAGGAGGATTTGTATATACAACTTAAAGGGACCAGTATGGGAGCAACCTGTGCTCCCAGTCTGGCCTGTACCTATGTGGGAGCATTCGAAGAAAAACATATTTACAATGAAGTTTCCCCTTTCTATGAAAATGTCCACAATTGGTATCGTTTCATAGACGATATTTTTTCCACTTGGCGTGGTCCCCATGAGCAACTGGAACAGTTCCTAGCATGGCTCAATTTGGGTGATAACAATCTTAAATTTACTGCTCATATTAGCACGAGGAAGGGCATTTAGCCGTAGAGCTATTTACTAAGCCTACAGATAGAAATACACTGCTTCATTATAGCAGTTATCACCCTAAAAGCCAAAAGGACAATATTCCCTTTGGGGAGTTCCTACTTCTGTGCAGAAATTGTACATCACTGCAAGACTTGTATACGCATTCAGAAAAGCTGAAACATAAATTGAAAGAACGAGGCTATCCCAAGATCAACCACTCCTTTAAAAGGGCTAGGTTTTTTAATAGGGACAGCCTCCTACAGGGAGGAAAGAAAGAGAAGTCACAGGACAAAATAGTCATGGTGAGCCAGTTCTCCACCATCAGCAATAAACTTAAAAACATCATCAACCGGAACTGGAAAATCCTGAATGATGGGGAAAGCTCCAGTCTTCCTAAACCCTTGTATGCTTTTAGGAAAAATAAAAACCTACGAAATTCCTTAGTTTTTACGTATAGAGAGGATGCAATTGAGACACAAAGGACCCTGACAGGGGGTAAAGCGATGGGAAACTACAAATGTGGTAGTTGCAGTGTGTGTGATCTATGTGTAACAACAAAGGAACTAACCCTTAATGGGGTGACACAGAAGATCACCACACTGAATAACTGCAAGAGCAAAAATATTGTATATCTCATAGTGTGCCCATGTGGATTGGGATATATAGGGGAAACTGGGAGAGAATCTAGACAGAGGCTGTGTGAGCATAGGTCCGCCATAAACATCAAGAAAGAGAATGCGCCATTAGTAATTCACTGGGTCGAGAAAAAACATGGATTAGCAGACATTTGATGGATTGTTCTAGAAAAAATAAAAGAACAAAGAAGAGGAGGTAACAGTGTAAATAGGCGCAAACTACGCGAACAGTGGTACATCATTAAATTTGATACCATAAAGAATAGCCTTAATAGCAGGGAAGATTGGGAAAAAATTATAGCTACATAAGGAGATACATGTTAGAGCTCGTTGATAGAAACATTAGCGGTACTATAATTTTGAGTAGCCTGTTAAATCGGACTGATGAGGAAATGTACAACATAATACATACTATGTAGCATACCCACAATACTTTAACAGGACTTGTATAAGGTGAACATACGTATAAAAAACTCTAGTCCAAATTTATATAAAAGGTTCTGGAAATGTGGAGTCCCCAGCTTTAACAAAATCCCTATAGTATGGGGCTATAAAGAAGGGAGCTTATATACAATGACAAGAAAATGCTTTTGTGCGTTGTGTACAGGTAAGGATTTTCTGCTTGGCAGAAAAGGCCAACAGCTACACATTAGTGTAGTGATTATTATAGATGGTACTAATATAAATATAACAAATTGGGCAGTAGAATGCAGCAGAAAAGTACACGCAGGATAACAATAGTATCTACGTTAACAAGTGGTAAGGGATTTAGTCCTTATGGAATTTTTTTTTTTTTATCACATAATAGTATGAAATGTATCTTAAACCCATTTCGAAATGACCGCCACGCAGACGTAACTATATCAAGCAAAGGCGTGTCGGTGAGGGAAACCGACTAGGCTATTTGATATGTATTAAAAGATGGCCGCCGGTCATGCGCGCGAAGGAGAAGATGAGGCATGCTGGGAAGACGCGCGAGTGCGCGTTTTTTGACTGGCCTGGCTTTAAAAAGCGGGGCAGGTAACAGTAAGGCATTTGCAGTACTACGGATGCTGAGACGCCGTACCTGAAGGTGAGTGTGCAAACAAGGGTTACCGTGTTTGAGTTAGGGATGCGAAACCGTGGGACGAGGCACTTTGGGTGTGAACGATATCCTTTAAATTTTAGAGGACAAGGGATTCACTTGCCCCTGACGGTGCGGTTACGGTCTACGTATTAGAGCCGACCGCACAGCGGCATTATATTTACTTAAAAGACTGTTTTCTCTCCAGTTAAACTGCCTGGAAGAGACGTTAACGGGCAACCCGGGGCCTTTGTTTTACGTGCATACAAGAGGGTCTGTATTCCCCTGCTTTGTAAACCGTTCGCCTTGCTTGGCAGATTTAAAGATATTGTGAGCCTTGCTCGGCAGATTCATAAGAACTCTGACAATCAGGATCTATTTGCGTAAATGTCCACGAGTTTCTGGACATACAAGAGAAACCCCTGTTTAGTATAAATCAATCAATATAGGAAGGTACCAAATTTTATAGCACCATGGGGTTTTATTTTTCACCACACCGCGGTGCGGTTTTCAATATCAATCAAGATGGATGGAAGGACGGGGGTTGGAGACTTAGAGCTACTTCCCACAAAAAGCATTTCAAGCATACTTTAGTTTGTATTTGATATAGGGGGCATAAACATAGAATGTTGGTTTTATTTTTAGGAAAATTGGCCACCTGACCTACAGGGCGGTGCGTGGCAAGAAAGACATTGATTGGATTTTGAGAGCAGGCAGCACTGAAGGAAAAGTAACAAACAGCCATAAGGGAAGAAGATTTATCCACTTGCAATGTATAAGTGCTTCTGAGCGGTAGGTAAGACGCCTCACCCCATTTTAAAGACGTACATTTAAAATGAGTTTTAAAGAGTGGAAGAAGTACCACCTTGTCTTCTTCTTATTTATAGAAATTGCAATCTTCTGAGGGGAGCACGGCTCTGACCTACGTCCATGAGTAGACAGCGCTAAAGACACAGAAAGTAGCCGTTTTAAGGAAAAGAAGATTTACCAACCTCAATTATACAAATGCTTTGCACTGGGAGGAAAGATTCCTCAACCCCTTCACATAGGTGTAAACATAAAACGAGTGAAAGGAATTAAAATTAGAATACCAAAAAAAAATTGCTTTCTTTTCTTTATTCCCAGAAGTTTTTAATATAAGGTGCATGCCAACCAAAAAAGTGATGGCAGTACGAGAATAGAGGCCATTGAAATCCCCTATTTGAAGTTGAGATAAACCACTTTTGTAATGGTGAGTGCTGAGTATGTATACAGTGGAATGGAGAGAAAGTGTGGTGTGAACAGGAGCGAGGGGGCTAATTCCCTTTTTTAGCATAAAATAATTGGGGTCCCACCATTATACCGGAAATAGAGATGTAGCGCGAATTGGATTAGAAAACAGAAATAGGAATTATGTTAATGTTAGTGTAATGTAAGACATTAAGATGTATTAAAAAAATGTGGGGAAAGAAGGTCTTGGGTGTGAGTCATGAGAAACTAAAAAAAACCCTTGTGTTTTTATGTTTCCTTTTCTGTATAGATACATTACTTCACATATTGTTCTGAGGAGGAATAAATCCCTGCTTATGAGTCCTGAAGAAGGTGGTTTTTAATTGGTTCATGTACCACCGAAACGCGTCGATGCCAGTCCGTTTTGAATCCAACTATATGAAATTCTGGGCAAGGAATAGATAGTTATCCTACCAGTTCTTTCTAAAGTCTGATGTTGGATCAATGTGTGCAACAGCTTATGTAGAACTGTGCTAAAAGGGTTTCCTACTGTATTTCATTTTTTTGTTTATTGTTTTGATTTTTTGTAGTGTTTTCGCCGAATTTTAATATTATTGTGCACTGAATTATGTTTTTTATTGTACGCTATGTATGAACTTTATTGATTTTCTGTATATGCTTTGTAATTTTAATTAACACTCTGGGTCACAGAGTTTAAAAAAAAAAAAAAAAAAAAAATTTGAGCGCTACATCTCAATTTGGGGTATATATTTGACATTAAGTTTTGAATGCACTGATCGTGTGAATGGTGTTTGTATAGTAAGTCTGGCATGCTAGTAGGTAAAAGCATTGGTGCTACCTTATTTACCCAGGGGAAGTTTTATTTCTCTACTGGTTTACAGTGCCCTGTTCCCTTGGACAGTGGGGCCACCTCTCTAGTTTAATTACTCCGGATCTTTTCAAACAACAGCAGCACGAGTGGCAGGGGTCTCACAGGCATCTTTCTCCGCCTTCTTCCCTTCTGTCTTGGATGCCATCATTCAGCTCACACCACAGCACATCCATTTCCCAAACACACCCCAGCAGCAGATGGACATTAAACAAGGCTTCTATGCCATTGCTGGCTTCCCACATGTACTTGGTGCAATGGACTGCATGCATGTTCAGCTGGTCCCACCTGCAGCAACTTCACACCTCTACCGCAACCGAAAGCACACACACTCCATCAATGTCCAGGCAATTGTGGACCATCGGGGACTATACATCAATGTACTTGCCAAATATCCTGAGAGTGTGCATGATTCATATATATTCAGAAGCAGCATCATCAATGACCGTTTCCAAAATGGACAATATGGCAATGGACTCCTTGTAGGTAAGCATAAATACATTTGCATACAAATATACTCTGCAAGAATAGCTGGCCCTCTGCCACATTGCATGCCCTTGTGTCCGAATGATGAAAGAAGTCAATGTGAAAATGCAAAACCACATATACACTATAAATACATAACATACAGTCCAAAGCTGCATACATACATAGCAGCATAACCTAAAGTTCCAAGGGACACCAGATAGGAATGCATGCAAATATCCTACAAAAAGTTGTGTAGATCAATAAGTCACACTGTCGACATATGCATACATGGCATCTAAGACAAATTAACTATTGAACAGTGCAATGCATTGTAAGGAATGCATGGAAATAGCAACCCATCCAAAAAGAATGTGCATGTACATTTATGTGTATATAAGTGTACATATCAATTACACACAGGATGCATGTATTGGTGCACCATGTGACAAAGGTACCTGTTCAGGGGCATGTCAACCAAATGAGTGATAATGCAGGGCCAAAGACATCAAACCATAACGTCAACAAAATGTCTAGGGCCACTATGCCATGCAACTGACTCTCTTTTGCACAGAAAAAACTTTTGTCGTACTCACATATTGAAATGTGCCCTGATGTGCAATGCACAATGTTGGAAAGTGTGCATCCAACCAAAACATTACACATCTATCACTCACACATTGCAACACCACACACCTTTCAGTCAAATAAAACATGCACTGTAAAGCACCATCCCTTGTCATGCACACCAATTGATAGACAGCAAGTGTAGTGACAGGTGTCACAAACAATGGGAAACTCAGGGGCAGATTCACGAGGAAGTGCCGCAGCGCGGACTTGCAAGCCCTTTGGCTGTGCCACGCTGTGGCACTCCCAGACCACAGGAATGCAACATATGTACAATAACATGTTGCATTCCTGTGCTGTCCCCTGCGCTGTTGCACAAACAGCTGCCATGTGCCGGTGCAGGCACCCTTGACCATGGTGCAAGGATGCCTGCGTCATGGGGAGATTATGTTTGAGCAGGAAGGGGCACTTTCCTGCACAAACACTATCACTACAGGCATGTTCCACTTTCAATGCATGCTGTAGAATGCAGCACACATTGAAAGAGAAAAAAACCAAGGCGAAATGTAAACATTTATCCTCGTAGCGCCTTGGTACGCCACCCCTAGGGTGGCGTAGCATTTTGACGCATATCCAGATGTACTAATCCTCTTAAATCTGGAAATGTTTCTTGTTCCATGGGTGTTGCGTGAGAACACCCACAGCAACACCCATGTAAGCACATGTAATGGAAAGTGCTGCGTGTGAAGGGACCGTATTAACAAGGACAGGAAAAGCCCCCAGGGTAGCTTTTCCAGTCCTTGTAAATATGGGTAGTGTAATGCGATGCCAGTGCGTCACAAAAAGTGACGTAATGTCAGCGCAAGGGGCATGAAAATCTGACCACCAACTTTAAACACAACATGTAATTGGCACCAACGTAATTCACTATTACAATCTTCACAAACATGACGTACAACACATGCCATGTATACTGATTTCACCCAAAAGTAACACATTTTACTTACTTTCCACTTACAGCTGATCAAGGATATGGCCTACAGAAGTGGTTGATGACACCATTTGAAAATCCACAGACTGATCCGCAAAAGGCATACAACCATGCCCATTGCAGAACTAGAAACATCATAGAAAGAAGCTTCGGACTGCTCAAGTCCAGGTTCCGTTGCCTAGATTTATCAGGCGGAAGGCTACTCTATTCTCCAGAAACTGTGTGCAAGGTGATAATGACATGTGCAATACTCCACAACACATGTGTCAAAACAAATATGCCCTGGGATGAAGAGGAACAGCCCCCTGAACAAATGGATGATGGTGATGATGAAGCTGAAGCAGAAGGACGAGACATACTCCACACTGCAGCAGGGATAAGACGTCGCACACACATTGTCACACAATTCTTCACATGATGTAACAAATCTACTTTTGTAACAGTATGCACCAATATCACAATAAAAAATTAAGTAGGAGCATCAACTTTGTGTCCATTTGCTTCACAGGTCATATGATACAAATATATATGTGCAGATTAACATGAAACTGCCGCTGCATGCCAGTGCAAGCACTTTGACTGTGACAAGCTGTGGCACTTTTGGAGCACAGGAATGCTACATTATCACAATGCTATGTTGCATTGTTGTGTAATACCCTGCAATTGTGCACAAACAGCTGACATGCAGTGGTTCAGGCACCCTTGCACCATGATCTAAGGATGTCTGTGTGGCGTGGATGACATGCATAGCTGCAGAAAGTGGCACCTCCCATCACTCACTAAAACACAGGGGTAAATTCAAAAGCCCCTTGTGCCGCTGATGTATCCCGTTTTGACATGTGAAAAGTGGTGCACCAGTGCCGCAAGGGGCCTGAAAAGAAGCCACATGGTTCCTCGCTGTGACATGGTAACAAATGTACTGCAGGTAGTGCCAACGATGCGTGATGCAATGTTATCCACCTGCTGTGCAAGTCCAACTTAAAAGTACCACAAACAAACTAATAAATTTTCCCAATAATATGTACACATATCCCATGATGTACGTGAATGTTGGTGACAGAAAACAACACAACTGTTCATTAAATCATGCAACATGTTGAGAAGGAATACACACATGTACTTTACCTGACACATCCCTTGCACAACACCACATATATCCATCTATTCACTAACAAATCTGGGTTGAGTCACTCAGACCACTGAAACATGTCGCATCCGACCGTAAAGTGTCGCAAAGTCACAAGCGTAAAGCATCTTCAAATCTGACTTGACTCACTCAGACCCCCTGAAACGTGTCGCATCCGACCGTAAAGTGTTGCAAAGTCACAAGCGTAAAGCATCTTCAAATCTGCCTTGACTCACTCAGAACCCCTGTAACGTGTCGCATCCGACCGTAAAGTGTCACAAAGTCACAAGTGTAAAGCATCTTCAAATCTGCCTTGACTCACTCAGACCCCCTGAAACGTGTTGCATCCAACCGTAAAGTGTCCCAAATAATCAAAAACGGGTAGCATCTGAACAAAACGCGATGCAAAGTTAAAACCGTTACGCCTTGTATTGACAAATGCATGTTAATGCATGAGGCCAAACGCAACTAACAGGAAACACACGCAAAACAGAGAAACGTCACGCATGCAGATGTGAAATGAAATGGCATTTGAGTGAAAAACACGACGCATCGTCTGAAATATGACGCAAAACGTCAAAACGTGTCGCATCTAAGCAGGAAATGATGCAATGATTCTAGAATGTTGTAAACCAGGTAGTACACAGTTACTTTCACTTTCTCTTACTATCTCTAGGAGTGTGCTTGGTGGAGGAGGCTGGTGTGGAGTGCTGAGATTGTGATTGGATTTTGGAGTGCGTTTTGTCAAGCCTGTGTGTAGTTTTAACATTTGTTGGTCTGTCTTTTGTCACTTGTAAGTCTTGTGTGTGGTCTAAATAGTTGTATTTTGGGGTGTGTGTGTTTAATAGGGGTAGTTAGGTGTAGGATTTGTATACGGGTGGGGTAAATTCATTTTTCTGTATTTTATTTTTCTATAAGTTTCCTTTCTAACTATTTTTAAGTTTCATTTACACTAACTACTCATAAGTGAGCATGTCCGGCAGGTCCAAGAACCTGTCTAACAGGCAGTTTGGTGGCCTCATCTGGCTAATTTATCATTTCCTCCCAAGAATGATCAGCACGGGGGGCCGGGTGAGCAAGGGCTACCCAGCACCTGAACGCAAGCAGAGGTGGGGCAGGGTCCAGCACCACCTTGCAAGGATTTTTGACGTGCAACGCACCCCACCAAATCAAACACCGCTGGCAGGATGTGATCAACCGAGAGGGAGACTTGCTGGACCATCTTGGCCTGGAGGTCGGTGGGCCAACTAGTAAGTAAATGTATAATATGAGTCATATTGGTTTTGTAAGAGGTGCACAGCAATGCCATACATTGCACTGTCCATATTTTCAGATAGATTCAGTGGTGTTGCAATGGTGTCGGAGAAAATACATCTGACCTCAAGGAACTAATTGCATGTTGTGTGGTCACAGACACATATGTTGTAACCAATTTATCTGATGTTGACTTTTCAATGGTATATTTGCACACACACAAGCACCAGTGCCAAAGGTGGAAATATTTCTGTGATGCTATAAACTATGGGGCAGATCTACAAGAAACTAAAGCAGCGCGGTGCAGCAAGTAATTTTTCAGGGCCAGGCAGCGTTAGTTTCGATGCGCTGTGATGCAACATATTTACAACAATATGTCGCATTTCTGTGCTTCCCCCTGCGCTGGCACACAAACTGCTGCCATGTGCCGGCGCAGGCAAACTTGCACCAAGGTGCAAGGCTGCCTGCGTCGTGGGGAGATTGTTTGTGTGCAGGAAGGGGCACCTTCCTGCACAAAAAAGAAACAATTGAGGTGATTTCCTCTTCCTATGTGTGCTGTAGAATGCAGCACGCATTGAGAGATGAAAAAAACACCCTCCCGCTATGCCACCCCTAGGGTGGCATCGCATTCTGACGCATTTCCAGATTTACGCTTTATTGTAAGTCTGGCAATGCATCAGTGGATATGGGTGTTGCGTGGGAACACCCACAGCAACACCCATGGAACATCCCTTCCACGCAAACTACTGCGTGTAAAGGTGGCATATTCACAAGGGCATGGAAAGTCACGCAGGGTGGATTTTCATGTCCTAGAAAATATTGAGCAGGACAAGGCACCACCAGTATGTCAACAAAAGTGAAGTACTGGTGGCACAGGGGGCTTGGAAAATGGCCCCTTGTATTCAAGAGCTCAGAAAGTTACACAGTGTGGTGCAGACAAAGGGCTTGTGGTGCCTCACTGCGGCACTCTCTTGGAAATCTGGCCCTATCCTGTGTAAATCTCATGATATACATAAATCTGGATGTCTATGTAAGCATGAGGCATCAATCAACCAACCAACCAATCATTGACATTATAAGTGCGCTACTCACATGTGAGGGTCTGAATGCGCGGGGGAGCATCTGCGTGCAGTTGAAGAGTCAGGTCTTTACAGTTGCAATGAAGATGTGCAGGGTGGGGTTTGCGCAGGCTGTTGGGTGTTAGATCATTGAATGTGGGTCTGAGTTATGCGCACTTCCACTTGACGTGGAAAAAGCCACTTTTGACGGTGGTGTTGATCGTAATCTTTTAATGCTGGAGTGATGGCTGCAGCAGCTTTGTGGAAGAGGGGTGGGACAGGGGTCCGTTTGTGATCATGAGTGGATGCCTCTCATGGTAGATGCGTTGTCTTGGGTGCTGATTGTTATCAGGGATGAGATGGAGGGGTAGCTGGTGTTGCTTGAAGATTGTGTGGTTTCAGAGACCTGTGTCTGGTCTTTGAACTTGTCTTAGAGGCACATGACATCCGTGTGGAAGTATGAGCAGAGCTTGTTGTAGTGGTCCTGGGAGGGGGAGATGTCTGTATTATTCATGTGTGTTTTGCCAAAATAACTGATGATGCCGAATTGTACCTTTTGCATTGCTGGTGTTTGTGAGGATCGAGTGTGGGATTAAGTTCCTTTTTGTAAGTCTGATGTGTGGGTGGAATTCAGATATGGTGTTCTTGTAGTTGGATCCGTCTTCAGGGGATTTGCTGTTACTCTGCTTCTCCACAAGGCGTCTGCATGTGCGTCACGATTGATGTGGGTTGGCCTTGAACCATGTTGGCTTCCTGTGCTGCCGTGTGTTGGTGTGACATACTTGTGCAAGTTCAGCTACACATTTTGAGATCCATCTTTGGGGTCCATTTTCTGCAAAGTTTGTGTTGTTCATGGTGTTGGTGGCATTTTGGTTTGTGGCTGATTTAGGTTGTTCTATGTTCATCTTGTGTCTTTTCCTTTGTGGAGTGCATTTAGGTATTTTTGTTTGCAGATGCTTTGTTGACGTGGAGGTCTATGCCGTGCTGGTCAGTCCATGGGGGTTATGTGGGCTGGCTGTAGTGGATGTGGTGATGTTCTGCCCTGGCTTTTGGTTGTGGGTGGTGACAAGTTGTTTCTGTCAGACGTTTGCAAGGTTGTCCATGCGGCTGGCAAATTTGTTGTCACTGAGGTTGTCAAGCTGTCAGTTGAGGTATGTTATAAGTATGTAGTACATGTATGTGACGGCATGTTGTGCAATTATGTTTGCGATGTAGGTGGTGTACACAGTTCAAGGTCTGGATGGTCGGGAGCCAAGGGTCCCTGGCAGGGTTGTCCTTGGGCTGGCCTGGATATGGAAGTGTAGGTGTTTGGTGTTGAGCGGGCTGTTGCTTGAGCTTGAGTTTGTGAGTCAGAGGTAGCTCTTAAGTGCAATGGAAAGGCCTCATACAGGGCGGTTGATGCAGGCACTTCCTCATATTTTTATATCGTTCGGTGATGCAGTTGGCAATGTTGTTGGCAAAGGTGGCGTTTTCCCTGGTTACTGTGAGTAAGGCAACATCTGGTGCAAGGGTGTTGATGATGATCCAGATCTCCATGGCTAGTCTGTGCAGGGAGGACACATTGAGGAGGATGCATTTCAGGGATCACGAGTTGGTGCAGTTTGGTGTGTATGTAGTTTGTGTGTGTGCAGTCGGTGGTGAAGGTCTGGGGGCAGTGTATTCAGGATTACTGTCCATGGTTGTTGCTCTGTGTGTTCAGGTTGCATTTGTGAAATTTTTCACTGGTACAGTGCAAGGACATTTGCTGAGTCATAGCTGAGGGATTTGGGAGATTCATGATCTCTGGTGCTGGTTGTGTTTGGGTTGTTGACGGCTGCAGAGGGGTTTGGCTGTTGAGCAAATACTGTGCATGCCTGCTGTGTGGACATGCATCAAACACCATCAAATAGGAAAGGGGTTACGAATGCACAGCTGGAAGTCTGGAATCGTCAGGGTGGAGACACTGCGGGTGCATCAGCAGCAGGAACAGAGGGGAAAGCATGCAGCCAAAAGAACAACAAGACATGTGCAATAAACAATGCAAAAGTCACAAGCAAGGTCCAATCAGTGTGCAATCAGGCAACAAGATAGAGTTTAACATGCTGCAAGCATGTAGAGAGTCAAAGAACTATTGTGAGTCATCACATCAAAAAACTGTGTTACATGTGCATGCACAAAACAATTTTTAGGACCAGACATCCTTACATCATTGTGCAATTGTGTCTGCGTAAGGGCATGTCTGATGAATCTGTCGAAGCACATGCAAACTCACAGGGATGCTACACATATTTGTTTCACACTCAGTGAACTGTGATGTGGAATTGATCCAGCATTTACAATGTCAAGGTGTAGGTGGCACAACATTGCTGTACTTAATGTGAAAGGAGTTACATGGTCTGGTAATTACTTGCATGTGTCACGCTAACTTTTATTTTGCATAGAATGTACATATGTCCGGAATTCCAACATGATTGTACATCTGTTCATGTTTCTTAGGTGGACCACAGCCATATACACAGGGGGAGGTCGACACATTTGACGACCCCAACGCTACCAGTGAGTATCATTGATTGTGATGTTGGTGATGTGAAAGGATGGAAGCTTGACTCTGTATGTGGGCAACTATAGTATGATCACTACATCCAGCTGCAGTCTCAACTTGTTGAATGCTATCAAAGTTCAAAGACCATGATGAAACACATTGTGAATGTTGTACTGCGTGGAGACATGCCTGGACATATTAAAAGCCATGAAAGTGTCAGACAGGCCTTCCCTCAATCCACAATGCAAAATGGAGTGTCCATTGCCACTTAGACTGGAGTAGCAGAAGCCAAGTGGAGACTGCAGCATCAGATGGATGATGTTTGGAGAGGAAGGCATGCTTACCACAGTCCTCACTACATGTGGGTAGTGGTGTTGTGCCCAATCGTTGAACAGGATGGTGTTCCTGGGTTGCAGTGTGGGTGCAAGGTCGGAGTCAGCTGGTCTAGGGAAGTACATGGGTTGCATTGCGTTTTTGCATAGAGTCAATGTAATAACACAGAGAACAACCAAGCACAAACTGGCCATGCTCAGTGTCCATTATTGTCATATGTCTCTTCACGATTTTGACATTTTAAGTGTGAACATGTTTAGTTATCTGACTGTTATTTGTCATCCAAGCCTCAAATGTCTGATGTATCGTTCTAGGAATACCTGATCAACGACGCACTTCCAAACGACATCCATAGACCATACTCATTTGTATGCAAATGAGCTATAGGAATGGCAGTCTGCCTTATGTATTTGGATGGGGTAATCCTTGTGCTGTGTCAAGAACAATATTTAATTGTGTCATCACACAAGTGTGGCACATCTTGTACTCAAAAATTGCCTTCACAGTCCTGACTCTGTAAGACTTATTTCATGATGCTCTAATGAATCCTTGGTCCATTATCATGAGGACTAAGTAGCTGTAATCAAACTGTAGCTATGTTTTGTGTGTCGTAGATTTGACAATGTACACAAAACCAAGAGTCAAAATTTTGAAGGTAGGTGCATGTATGCTTGATAAATAGGCCGAAGTGTAGTTCACCCTGGTAGTACTACATGGCATGCTGCATGCCAGTCAACATGAGTAGTGTCATCAATTCTGAGGTTCATCGTTGTTGAGACAGCAACCACATATCTGTTTCCAAAAATGGAATTTGCTACTACAGTGCATTACTCTGTGGATGTGTGAAATGAACGGTCCAGCGGCATAGATGTCTAGAAAAGATGATCTTCATCCAGGACACACTGTGACACTGTCTGATCTCAGCGGTTGTTGCAGATTAAGGATCACATGACTACATGATTTTTACATGGGGAGCCAGATAATGTCATTTTTTGTGGAAATGATCAAAGGCCATGATGTATGTTAACTGGTTTCTCATTTCTCTGGCTCTTCATAAATTGATTAGTTTTAAAGTGTGAAAATGATTCACGTAGAATCATGACATTCAGCAGACTGCACAGTATGTGATGAACCAACTGAGTGGTATTGTATTGGGTAGTGTGGGCCACACAGTGACCAGATGAATGGCCCTAATGTTGGAATCATTGCACATGATAGCATGCATTTCCTCACTACATTTTTCAGTCACGTACAGATTGACCGACACATGTGTACTTCTTTTCATACAGATAACATGAGGGCGGAGGAGGAAAGGCTTTTCCGCATACGTAAGACCCGATACTCCCACATTTGTGAGGTAGCGAAAGGGTTTCGATGGAACTCTCGCCTGTATGAAAAGCAGAAGGCAGCAAATACATGGAATAGCAACGCCCCAGCCAATAATGGGAAGAATGGCAAGCTTTCAGGCCAGCATCCTGGACCATCTAAAGCCCCTACCCCAGCCCCAGGAGATGTCAATGCATCCCCCTCTACGTCGGGACAGTGTTGCGGACATGGAATGTCAAGCCAGGATGTGGATTTTTAAAAACAAAAAAATGGATGGACGTGAGAAACAGATGGCTGCAATGTCGGACAAAATGGACAAAATACAGCAGTGTGTGGACCATCTCATTAGCCTGATATGATGGGCTGCTTGTACATATTGTAATATATTGTGTCATGTTTTATAATTAGGAATCATTTTATTGTAGAGTTAGCATTGTTTATATAGGTCTCTTAGTTAGTTTAGTTAGGTTAGTTAGGTATTTCTTATTAATAATTTATTTTATTTTATTCATAGAGTATTTTTCTAATATTTAGGGGTCGGTGGGTCCTTTAGTGTGAGTTTACGTGTTTTAAAAAAAAAAATACAAAAAAATCTATATGTGTTTTAATATATTTCTACTTAGTTTATGTATAGGATAAGTATGTGTATGTCTATTGTGCATTGATGTGTTAAGGGGGGTGGGGGATGATGTTTAGTGGTCTCACGTGATTCTTGTTTAGCTTACAATGAGTTAAGTTAAGGTAGGTAGGTTAGGCATAGGTAGTATAGATAGGTTTTTAGATTTTAAATTAGTTTATAAGATATTTTAGTAAGAGTGTTTTAGATGATTGCTGATATACGTTTCATATTTTATTGTTATTAAAATAATGTTATTTAACAACCTTTGACAATATTCTTTGATGGTCAACATTTAGAATGTTGTATGTGTGAGTAATTGGGCACATGAACTGTGAGCACAGATTACTGTTTGAGTGTATCATATTTGTTAATTCTAGCAGGTTGGTGCTCCATGTATGAATATTTGTACATGTTAATCCAACACCTGTGCTTCAACTTTTGGGGTACACACTCTTGGGTCTTCACATACATATGGGTCTGATTCTAATCATGAGTCTTTGGACAACCTCTGCATGTGTATCTATCACGAATCTGTGTCATCTATGTATGATGTTGCTATATGTAAGTGAAATATGGGTTGTGTCTTACACAGATGTACAGAACGTACACACCACAAATTATCTCTCTCGGTGTTGTCATAGCTATTACATGTTTATGGACAAGTAGTCATTGTGTTACGAGTGGCTAATTCATACAACTGGACTACCCAATGTCTGTATACAGGCGGAGTTGAGTGGCACGGCTGGTGTATGAAGTACCCTGGTCAAACATTGACCACATCTTGTTTGCTGGTATGTATAATTTCATGGGCTGTACAAGTTCATTATTTTGACACTACATCATTAATGTTTTATGTGCAGATTTATAATCCCCTTGCGCTGCCAGTATGTCACTTTTTGTGACACACTGGCAGTGCTTTTCTCTGCCCCCTATTTACAAGGGCGTGAATAGCCACCCTGCCTGGCCTTTCATGTCCTTGTAACTACAGCCACTTGACACACAGCTTTATTTGTGAAAGGGGCATTCCATGTGTGTTGCTGTGGGTGTTCACACCTAACACCCATGGAACCAGACACATTTCCAGCTTTACATGGTATCGTAAACCTGGCAATGCGTCAGTATGCTATGCCCCACTAGGGGTGGCATAGAGAGGTGCAATGAGGAGCAAGCTTTTCAATTATCCACGTCTTCTAAACTTTCAATGCGTGCTGCAGTCTACAGCACGCATTGAGTTTGGAAAAAGCCTGTTGTGACCATTTTTGTGCAGGAAGGTCTCCCTTCATGCACAACAAATAATCTCCCCATGACGCAGGCATCCTTGCCCCATGGTGCAAGGGTGCATGCACAGGCGCATGGCACCAGTTTCAGCGCCAGCGCAGGGGAGAGCACAGGAATGCCACATTTCATTGGATATATGTGCCATTCCTGTGCTCAGAAAGTTACACAGTGTGGCACAGACAAAGGGCTTGTTGTGCTGCGCTGCGGCACTTTCATGTAAGTCTGCCCCTTAAATCTCCATATGACAACATGTATTTTCACATTTGCATTGTCATACTGAACAGACATTGATCAAGTACTTACACACTCTTTCACGTGTGTCCGAATTTTTCAACAAACAGAATACCCAGTGATATTGGGGAATGGAACAAACATGAAACAAGGGCACATTGTTCTTGACACACAAGTAGTGAAGCAGCACTCATGTTGACATGTTTGTGAGTGTTGAAACAAAGAGATTTTATTTGTATTTTGCTCTGTGATGAATACATTGTTGTTGTCACAATGTATTCTACTTCAGTGAGTGAGAAAAAAAAGATGTGTGGCACAGGTGTTACCGTTTTTTAAATGATATTGTCTGTAGGACATTTTTCTCATCAAAGGCAAAATGTTTCTGTTGTTATACGACACCTGTGACTTTGTGTCAATTTAGTGACCAGTCTTCCTCGTGAACTGTGTTGCTGATTTTTAACAACAGTCAGCAATTCCCCATGAAAGGCAGTCATAGTTGCCATGTACATGTCTTGCTTTTGCTGCATGTATCTCATTGTCATCGATATTTTGAAGGTGTTGAGCAACATCCCTGGTGCCACTTTGTGGTGGCATTTGTACATGCCTCTGACTCATAATGCTGGATATGTTAGCCAGAGATTGTGCAAGTCCTGGTGTTTGGTTGTTGCTGGCTTGTTCTGTACCAATGTTCACCAAATCAGGATTCAGGCTTCGGAGTATTGCTTGCAGGATGCCACCCACACTCTCCACAGCCACATGAACCTCTCTGAGGAGTTCCCGTTGTAGAGCTACAGCGGTTCTTTGGAACTCTACCTGTGAGTTCTCCAAGTCCGGGCTTATATTTGTTGTGGCAGATTCTGTTGTTGTTGTTGGTTGGGTTTCAGATGGAGCAGCTAACACACTGTTGTCACTCTCAGGAGGTGCAGTAGGTGACGGTATGGTGGTAATGAGGTCCTCTAGTGTGTCACTGTCAATTGAGGGCAGGGTGTCGTCCATTTCCTCAACAAGATTGGTGTCATCCACCGGTTGTGATGTGGAAGGTGCATCCTCTGAAAAATAAGGTGGAAATGTGTTAGTTGTGTTTGCATGTTCAATTGTAGTGAGGTTTAGTAAGAGGCATCACATGTGGGTTATCAAAGCTGATCTCTGTGTCACAGTCAAGCGATCTATGTCCTGATGCAGACTGATGGTCAAGACTCATACCCACTTGCATGGACATTGCACCACTTATTGTTACAGTAGTGGTGCTGGTCATTGGTATTCATTGTTACTGACCTGTGGACATTCACTGCATTGGAAATGTTGTTCTTAGTGGTAGATGCACTTTTCTGGAAACACTGCAATGGCAATTGCAAATTAGTGTGTGATATCAGTGTGTTGGCCTCCTTTCAAGCACAACCTACTGCCAACCTAAAGATATGTTTCCATGCACATTTTGGAGACATTATGGCCCATATGTACAAGTACTCACTCAAACTACCACCAACACTAGTTAGCGGACGTTTGCTGTGTGCAGGCCTATCGTCCACAAAGAACGCACTGTTAGTGATGTTATTACAATATGTTGTGACATGGCGAGATTTGCAGTTGGCTGCAATGATGACTGCGGGAAACACTGCTGTAAAAGCGTTAGTAATTCCGACGTTAGCAAGCAATGACTGACAAAAGGCACATTAGCGGCAAAGGAAATAAAATTAGTCAGCCCTATTTTTTATGGCATCAACAGTGAAAACAAGCCTATGACTCAACCTACAATGAGAACTAGGATACTAAAAATATTTATCATGCAGAATGGATTTGCCTGGCCCCAGCACATCACAGATCAACAACTCCCCCAAGCCCCCCAACAGCCAAGATGACCATCCAGAGACCCAGGGGAAGAAGACAATCTGGGCTACAATACTGAGTACAAGCACTTTGATGAGCAATACCAGTGTGCATCACTTATCATTGGACACTCCTGCTACACAATGGCATACAAACCCATGGAAGCACCAATAAGTACTCGGCTCAGGGTGGCATCGGTGGCCCACCATTTGTGAGCCGAACTGGGATGCGGAGGTGCAGTGTAGTTGCTGGTCTGTGGTGGTAGGCATTGAGGCATTGGTGATCACCCTTACCTGGTGGTGTGGTCAGCCAGGTCGCATGTAGGAATGTTGCAGACTTGTGTGAGAAGACACCCTGGTCTCCCTTGTAGCTGTGAATGGTACATGTCCTCCTGAGTAACTACGTAGGGAGGTACACATTGCATTCCATGCCCCAACAGTACACTGGGCTGCACGAAGGATATTGTCAATGGTGGCCAAGGCATATCTGCATCAGAGGCCAGAGGATGGGTCTCTGGCCATACGCTGTGGAGGGTGAGGACCCTGAGATGATGCAAACTTATGTTGCACAAGCACTGCAACTACACGCCTAAGGGATGCGTGTTGCATCACCATCATCGTGTGATTACCCAGCTGTCTTGGCAGTGAATGCTCTACCCAGGCTTGTGTAAGCCCACCTGGCTGAGGATCATGCTGGCTGAGTCACAGACTTTGAGAGAGTGCATCGGATAACACCACTGTGTTGATGTCCAAGTGAGTGGAAGGTGTGATGTGTAGAGGAGGATGCCCAGGGTATAGTGGGGTGCAGGGGTATCACCTGTGGGTGAGGGACCCCCAGTGGCGGATAATCCACTATGGTGCTGGAGCATTGGGCCAATGATTTTGAACAGTGCAAGACGGTGAAACAAATACCATGAAGGTCAATTGTTGAGGTACTCATGCTATGTTTCCTTTCTGGGTGGGAGGGTGATTGGGTCTGCTCTACTCACAAGTAGACCCAGGGCTCAGTGGTATGCCCACTAAAGTGCACAATGACTGTTTCTTTGGCCCTCTCAGTCCACCCGGAACAGTCATGTGCACTTCCCTGTTTGCAATGCAGGCAGCATTACAGCGTGCATGGAGAACATGCCCACCCCTCAAGCCCCTGTCTGAACGCATTGTCCCTGCGCGCATGAGCAATCACAATGCCACATTGCAGCCTTGTGAATGACTTAGGTGAGGGAGCCTGGCTGGCTGCTTCCTGTTCCTTGAAGCAGACTCAGAGGAGCAGGAGCACAGAATACGCAGGACCAAGTCTTGTTGCAATTTTCCTTTTGTAATGTGATGCTAAACCCCGCTCACACACACCCCCTCATCTATGCCCCCTCCAGTGTCTTTTCAGGCTTTTTCCACCTACCAGCTGTCCAGTGCCCCCTACATCATTTCTCAATGCCAGATGCTGGGCAGCCATGCACAGCAGGCAGACCAGTGGTATACCAAAGGAATATCTTTGGTTGCAAGGCATACCATTACATTGCATTCCAATACAATGCATACCAATGGGTCTCATATTGCAACAGTGGAGAAAGAGCTGGATTGGGTAGCATTGTAAATTACAGTTCCCACTACAGTGAGTGCAACCCTAAAAGGAACACTTGTGACACATAACAACCCCTGATCCCTGAGATTCAACTCAGACCCCCACAACCACCTTAAATGTCACATTTGAGGCCAGAAGACACTCTAATTTCATTTTTTGCCCCCAAAAGACACCCTATTTTCATTTTTTGACCCCAAAAGACACCCTATTTTCATTTTTTTACCCCAAAAGAAATCCATTTTTGATTTTATCCAAACAAAAATGACACTATATTTCATTATTTAACCCACAAGACCCCCTAAATTTTATATTTGATCACAAAGAAACTCCCTTACATTTTTATCTGACACCAGAACGCATTACCTAACCTGGAAATGATGAATCTCCATTACTTGCTTCACAATACATTGATATGACATGTAATGTGAAGGCAACTGCGTGCCTGAAGTTACTTTGAGTTGGCATTCCAATGTGATAACTGTGTTGTAATGTACGTCTCCCATGACGAAGGCAAGCCATGGATAAGATCATCTGCGTCCATTTGCCCCTGGACCACACTCACCAGCAAGGACCATTCCTCTCGTACACTCCTCCGCTGCTACACAAACACCCTCCTCGCCATCTACCCTGGACGCAACACCACCTGCCATCTTGCAAGACTGTATGCTTATCTTGCACCCTGCGCCAGTCGAAACTCCACACAAACCTTCTGCCACATCAACACACCAGTGCCTCGTGCCACCCAGCCAAACTGCACTCCACACAACCAGCTCAACTGCATCCTCCACAACCTGCAGTCCCTACCCATACACACTACAGAAATGTGGCACCTCCTTGCTGCAACCTCTTCAGATGTCACCTACTTCACAAAAACATGTACCAACCTCTGTTCTGGATCAGAAATCACCATCGCCATCAGTGACAGCTACTTAATTACCTGCAAGGCCCACCACGTCCATCGAGGAGGAGGCATTGCCATCTCCTACAAGAAAGAAAAACACTCCAACTAACCACGCACTCTAATGACCCAGCGGTGACCATGGTACTACACAACTTAAAAACCCGGACCAAGCACAACAACATCCACTTTGGCACCTTCATTTGCAGGCCCCCCCGTCCATGGACACCCATTCACCAATGCCATTGTAGACATCATTGCACACCAGGCTCTCCCATCCACCAACGACATTTCTACTTTGAGAACTCTAGTTCCACCTGGACAACCCCAGTGACCAGAACACCACCGCCTCCTGGGTGAACTTGCTGACATCAAACTGAAGCAGCTATTCGCCACACCAAGCCACATTGCAGGAGACACAGTCAAACACATCTCCTCCACGAGTAGAGAGATTCAGCTAGAGCCACACCACCGGATTCACCTGGACCAACCATCATTGTAAATGTCACATATTCACCATGCCCACCAGACACCATCACCATCATTGATCCACATCACAAATGGATCCAGGCCATCTAATCAGTTATCATTGAGTCCATTGGCCCCACACCTCCGCCAACGCTTACATACAATGACCCCGCTGCACGCATCCTCCAACCATTGATCTCAAACTGCCCCAACACACTTGCACACCTCAAGAAAGACCAGGCAAGATGTAGCACCACGTTGCACAGTATTACCTAAGTTACGCATGTAGGCATAGGCGTGACCTTGTGAACGTCATTTATGTAGTCCTTGCACCAACGGGTCTTTACTTTGGACAGTCACAAACGTGAGGTACCAGTGGTGCAAAGCCCTTCATAAATGAGGTCCAGTATGTCTGCTCCATCAGAGATGGACATGGCAGTGCTGTTTTGACATTTTCAATATGTGATTGTCATATGTGATTAACTTACATTGCGAATAGTTGTGATTGTGGACAAGTATATGCACACATCAGACTGTGGCACTGGGACATTTCTAGCTGCAATCACCACCATGACCCATTACTGACATCTGTGCACTTATTGTGACTTACCCAATGTCTGCTCTTCAGTTTCTCGGGCTGCACTGTCCTGTCCGGATATTCCAGTTACGATTTCCTCTGGGATGACAGCTGCCACCCGCTCCTCCAGGACCTCCTGGTCTGCTGGGCTGCCTCCTCCAGTTTGTGAGGCTGCCTTACGGTTTGCCGCAAGCTTTTCTTTTGTCCTGCGCTTACAGTCATGCCACCTTTTTTTGCAGTCCATGACAGTCCTCCTGGACTGGCCTACGCTGTTGATCTTTTGTACGATTCTCTGCCATATCGCCTCTTTTTTAGCGAGAGGCAGCTTGGAACTGACAAAGAGCTGGTGCTGGTAGTTGGTGACCTCGGTCACCAGTATCTCATTTTCCTAACGACTGAAATTGGACTTCAGTTTCTTTTCTGCCCCAGTCTCAGCCTGCGCATCTGGGCTTCTGCTACCGGTGTTTGCCAGAGGGTCCTGGCTACTGGGGTTACCTTCCTGGTCCATTGTTAGGTCCTCTGTGGTCCACAAATGTCTTTTTGGAGAATTGCGTCGATTCCCGGGTGCCTTTTGCCGCTTCACGCAGTGTGAACTGTCGCAGGGTTGTCTGAATGGCGTTGCGTGTCGCAAGTCGGACTTACGTGACTTTTTCGGCAGTTGTGTCAGGCTGACTTGCGGCAGTTTTGCGGCACCTACGTCAGTTTTTCTGACGCAGGCTACCGCGTTGCGCCACGGTCCGTCACCTTGTCGATTTGCCGCATCCGAGTCGAATTGCGTTGTCGCAGCGGCGACGCAAGATTTTTGACGCATCCCTGCGTTGCGGCAGCGATGTGTCACTTTTTGTAAATCTGCTCCCTTATCTCTTGTTCCATTTGAGTTCTGTGCCTACAGGCCCACTCTTGCTAAATTACACCTATATGTCGTACCCAGACTATTGCTCTGAGACTACAATTGCATGTTGAGTGATTGTGCATCAAGCATAGTGTAACTGGTAGCAGGACTTCATGTTGTTGTGAGTGTATGGTTGATGGACCAGCGGGATCCATTTTAGATTACCATTGGTTTCACATTGCACAAGATGGAGTTCGGAGTACAGCTTCTCCAGAGAGTGGATGTGTACTGCCTACATTCCTAAAGCTGAAGGAAGGAGTCTTAGAGAGTGAAGTGTGATAGGATGGCAACCGGGTTGCATTTATAAATACTAAGGTCCTTTTAGAAGTGGATTGCTGATTTTTCCAACTCGAGCAATTATATTGTCTTAATAGGAAAATGGGGGTGTTGTTAGAGGGAAGGAAGTTTCTAGGCAGGGTCTGCCTCTATTGTCTCTTCCTTAATGCTACTTCAGCAAGGCTGATAACAGTAAAATGCAGAGATTTCACGCTTCCTTGTGCTCATATTTTTGATCCTCATGCTTAGATTCAGCTTTGCTACTCCCTGATTTCAGAGCCATCACCTTCCACAAAGACTGTGTTAGTACTACAGCCAGGAAATGAAATTTGAAAAGGAACCACCACAAACTGGTCACTGGAATTTAGGTAGTAGATCAGCATCACCTGTCCGAAAAATCATTATATAGGAGAGAGGAAACCATTCCACTTTGTGTCAGTTCCAACTTCTTCTTGACCAGGGAAGGGAGTGCTCTACAGTATACTCAAAGGCCTGCTGTTAACCAGGGCTGGTGTCTGTCTGAAAGTCTTCTAGAGGTGAGGGGACATCACATGAAGTCTGCACAACTTGCTGGAGAGCTGAGGATCTGTCCAATGACTAGAAGCTTGCAGGCCTGCGCAGTGAAGGAAGGAGTGTGAGTAGCTCTGTAGGAGGAGAGTCTGTCCAGGAGGAGAGGCTTAGCGTGTTCCACAAGTTACCAGGGATCCCCCAGCTTAACTGGCAAGCTACAAAAAGGAACCGCAACCTCAAGCAACAATGTTCTGTCTGGCATCACCATGATATTATCTGAAGGATCGATCCTGCCTCAGCCCTTAAAGTTCTGCTAGTCCTGCGAAGCCAAACAACCATGCTATAGCAGAGGACCCCCACTGGCTTAGAGGCCACGATTGCCAAAGGCAATTGTCCACTATAGAAGCCTGGGTAGCTGTTCTGAATCTAGCTTTATGACCCGAGAGAAGGAGCCACTTCCTCCAATACTTCATCCACTGGTTGAGATGCTGACTGTGTGACCACAAAGGGTGCACCACCAACCCCTGCACCAGACCACATCCAAGTGAACAGGTAACACAAGCCTGAACCTAGAAACTGTGAAAGATTGTGTCATGGATTCCGAAAGACAATTCTGCACATTAGAGAGATTAATGATTTCCATCAATTGCTCATTTTGATCTAGATATCATACAAGCTAACGGATGGGTTAATGAAAAGAGTAGTTGCTCACATAGCCAAATTGTGAGCTTTCATGTGTGCCTGATTCCTGTCTTTGATATTTTTAGTATTACTAGAACTATAAAGTCTAGTGTGAGATTCCTGAGATTACTATACAACTTTGCTGGTGCTCCTTACTTGTGTTTTATAGAGCTCTGTAGCCGAACCCCCATTAACGTGTGTAGTATTTCACTTTGCTGTGAGATTAAACTACTTCTCTTTTTATTAAGACAAGCACCGGGCTGGACAATGAATTATTGGGATTGTTGTTTTACTGCTTGATGTTTGAGTCTCTACCCCCACACTACCACCCTTAGAAGCCTTTGACTGCTCATTTTCTTTATCCTGAGAGTCAAGACAGGAGGTTCTCCCGGGCCCTGCTGGAAGAGCCATAGTAAGCAGTGACAGCTGCTTCCGCGAAGCAGGAGGGGGGAAAGGAGGGAGCGTTCCAAAAATAAAATGAAAAAACACTTAACTGCCGGCCGGCCCGCTAGCGGGCCGCCGCCGCTTCTCCTATGTCCTGTTCCTGGCTTCTTCTGTGGAAACAGGAAGCAGGAACCACCGGGCTACCAGGCTCCCCTTAGCCAATCACAACGATGCAATGCCAGGGAGTGGGAGCTTGAGCATGGAAAACATATAAACTGTCCCAAGAGGGCCATTCAAACATTCATGTGCACTTACATATGGCCCACCACTCCTCCCCCTGCTCTGAGAGCAGAGCAGATCCGCCCCGCCGAGACGCCGCATCAGGAACAAATAAATTGATAATAACACGAGTTATTATCATTTTATTTTTCCTTTTTTTCACTGCTAAAGGCAGTGGGGCGACGCACCTCTGCCTTAGCAGATGAGCCGCTACTGATAGTAAGATGACAGGATAGTCTTCAGGACACCCGAGGTCATTGACTCTAACCAGCACAATTGTGGTCTAGTTGCCCTTGCTTGGCTTTTGAAACCCCCTCACGATCGGACTCCTGAACGGGATCTGACTGTGGATTGATGGTCTGGAAAAAATAAGTCAAATAGGTGTAGATTCTGTTGCTTATTTAGGACACGCCATGTCAAAGGATGGAATAAAAGCAAAGTGTTTCAATTATCAAAAGTGAATTAACTTGGAGAGCACCATGCATTCATATATTCTCATCCACCAGCTCCTAAAAGGTCATACAATCCTCTATTTCAGTCTTTAAAGGGACCCACACAACAATTAATAATTGTCACATTTATCAAAATTAAATTATGGTCATATCAAATAAATCAAACAGATGATTAGAAAACATCAATTAAAATCAGTTAAAAACAAGTAAAAGAGCTTTTGACACAAATGGGGGAGAACACACAAACGACATATACATTTGTCATAAACAAAAGTTAATTTATAGGAATCTACAAAAAGTGCATAGTTTTTGAGAATGTCTTCAACATACAACACTATGGGGCATATTAGCAAGACCCACGTTAAAATTATCGCCGTTTTAGCGGCAGGAAACTGCCGCTAAAACGGCGATAATGGACTTGCTAATATGCGTTATGGAATTCCAATAGAAGCCCAGGTTAGATGTCCTGCACATCTAACCTGGGCTTCTATTGGAATTCTATAGCGCATATTAGCAAGCCCATTATCGCCGTTTTAGCGGCAGTTTCCTGCCGCTAAAACGGCGATAATTTTAACGTGGGTCTTGCTAATATACCCCCTATGTTCCTCAAATTTAACAATAGTAGGTGTTGACGCATTTCGAAGGGTAACAAGGATATAACCACCTTCTTCAGGACAAATCAAAATATATAATCCTTCCTAATGATTTACACAGTAGGTTTCTGCATAATTTATCCTAATGCATAGTAAGGTGAGCTTCTGACTAAGCTGCTCTTTAGAATATTAAAGCAGATTTCGATCCTTATATACTACAGCTCTGACATCAGTGAAAATCCTGATCGAGTGCTCGTAGATAAAAGCATTGATGTATGAAGGAAATTCTCTGCTGGTCAGTCAGAGCTTTATAGAGAAATCAGTTTCTCCGCATCAAGTTGGGCGCTACTCGTTTCTAGTACTAGGACGGTAACCTGGGAGCTGAAAAGCCTTCCGCCCGTAATTACTTTGTGCCAACACCACCAGTCGGTTGTCTACCGGTATTTTATGGCGTCGAGTGATAACCCCTTGCGTCCTGTCTTCATTCCGTTACAAACATTCCTGTTTGTAACAGAATGAAGACAGGACGCAAGCGGTTATCACTTTTGATAATTGAATCACACTTTGAACCCTGTCTCTTGGTGTAGTGGGGTCTCTCTCTTTGACATTCACAAAAAAGCAAAGTGTGACAGTGGAATATCCATCCAGCTACAAATACAATCTTACCAATGAAGTTAATGATGTGCATTGGAAGGTTGGTGAAGTAGTATAAGTAAAAACAAAACAGTGCTGAAGGGTGAAAGAATACTCATTTTCCAAGCCACTTCGAATCACTAATGCCAAGCCTAATAAGGTTGATCTTCAAAATGGGCAAGTTTGGACCAAGGACAAGCTTTGCAAATCTTCTGTTACCAATGCCGAAGTGAATGCCCTTGGTAAGAGTGGAACAGGTACTCATTTGTCTGCCCTTGCAAGTCAATCAATCAATCAATAAAATCTTTATTCGATCTATATACAAACAGATCATAAAAGCACAATTTCATCAAATCAAATAGGCCATAATCAAACGAATAATATTAAAACCATAAAAACATTAAAAATCTTATTGGGCTTTAGGTGTCTCTTAGACCAGGGTCACTTAATACACATGCATTTTGTACATAGTTAAAATAATTTAAAGTGACAGACCCCTCACCTTTCTCTTTCTCAAACAAGCCCACAAAAATATGCTACCGAAAAACAAACAAAAGGGTCAGAGAGAACCTTTAAAAAATACTATGTCACCCTACATTGGATAAAATTATGGCACCTTAGAATTGGGAGAATAAAAGCTTCTCTTTCAGTTTGATAAAACTTGCAAAACAATACTAAATATAGATCCGACTGGGGCGAATGGTTGTCACACGGGCATGGACTCAGGTATGCATGTTTGAATTTCTTCTCTAGGAACCCAAGTATCAAGGGAATAAGGTTCAGGCGGAAGCGCAGCAGGATAAATCTGTGCTGGGCAATAGTAGTATGGGAGAGATATGAGTGGCCTTCCCTTGGTCTTGGCGGGATAAGGTCATATGCAATAGACACCTTTTGGCGCTGGTTGTTTTCCCTATGGGCGAAGTTAGCCCTCTGCATATATAGCTCAATTATTTTCTGTTTTGAGAACCTGCTGCAAGAGACAGGATCCCTGAATAGTTCTCCCTGCCTGATTGCATTCAGTTCAGCCTCTACATATCTGAGCCAGCCAATCTTGCTATGGCCCTCCAGCTTCAGGCAGTCACCAATTATGCGTTGTGTTAGGTTAACAGTGGTCCTGCGCCAAATCAAGAGCCACAACAGGATTGGCGCCAATCTAATGGAGTCAGACAAGTAAGGTAGCCCTAGTTCAAGGTGTAAGATGTAATTAAAGAATGAATGTGGTAGCGAGACCCTAGTTTTAGATAATCTATCTTCGATTCTCTGGAGTTGATCAATGTGGGCCATCCCCCAGACTCCTGCCCCTTAAGTTGCCGCAGCCTTTGTTTATGCAAGATATATGTTTTTAATCGTGTCCAGAGGACTGGCTCCCAGCTTCTTGGCAAAGCCCTTTATGGCTTGGTGACTTCTTTCCATACCTAGGACTCTTGCTGCCACCAGGTTTGTCCAAGAGTGGTTTTTATCGAACAAGACTCCCAGGTATGAGAAGGGCTCAACCACTTCGATTTTCTTTTAGGCCAGATGGAAATAAGTGGATTTCGCTCCTCTAGCAGCTCCGACTATAATGATGAAAGATTTTGTTTCATTCACTCTAAGATCTAATGAGTCCATGAATGAAGCATATGAAGTTATAAGGCTTTGGAGGGCTACCCCTGTCCTAGCGATTAAGACTGCATCGTCAGCATACGCCAATATTGGGAGGGGGGTGTTGTCAAATGTGGGCACGTCTAAGGGCGAGCCAGACAGGGCCGCCCCCACCCCGTTTGTGTAGATGGAAAAAAGAAACGGGGTGAGGATGCATCCCTGCCTGACTCTTTTCTCGATCTTAAATGAACGTGTGCATTCCCCATTTATGCCATACCGAACGCAGGCAGTGGCTTGGGCATATAACTGACGAAGGAAGCGGATGATCAGGGCGTAAATCCGCATCCCCTCCATCATGGGCCACAGCTTCTGATGGGACACGCAGTTGAAGGCCGCTGACAGGTCCATAAAGGTCATGTAGATCTTCCCGCCTTTTGCTTTAGTGTATTTGTCTATGCAGAGCGAGAGATTGAGGCATTGATCCACTGTCCCCTTCCCCTTCTGGAAATCATATTGCGCCTGCATCAAGATGTTGTGTTCTTGCGCCCATTCCTCCAACCTAGCTAGTAAGAGCCGGCCCATGAGCTTGGCAGTGGTGTCCAGAAGGGAGATGGGTCTGTAGTTCTTCGGACTGCCCCTATCTCCTTTCTTGTAGATTGGGACTATTACACTATGATTCCCGGATGGTGGGGGGCCCTCTACCGCTATGCTATTAAAAGTATTTGTTAGTAGGGGTACCCACATGTCATAGTTATCCTGGAAAAGGTCGATCAGGACCCCATCTGGGCCCGGGACCTTTCCTGGGACGCAAGCCTCCAGCCCTCTTCTAACTTCGTGTAATGCAAATGTCAAGCTGCCTTGAGGTGGGGGAGCTAAATTAAGTGGCAGAAACGCAGGGGGGGTATTTAGTCCGAAGATACTTTCAAAGTGTCCCACCCATTCATCCTCGTCTACGGGTATATCCAGGGACGGATCCTTGGATGGAATCTATAAAATATGGGGCATTTATAACTTTCCAAAACTCCCTGCTATTGCCTGAGCTGGCAGCTTGCTCAAGGTCATACCAGGCCTTCTCCCTTATATCCTTCACTCGTTTACTTCTGGCGTGCTTATAGTCGCTACGTAGCGATCTTCATCAATGCTGGGTCTCTATGGTGGTTTTTTAAAGCATTGATAAGGGCTCTTCTAGCTTAGGAACATGGGGGATCGAACCAGCAACTGGGTAGTATACCATTTGCCAGCTTAGGACGAGTGAGTGGCACTTCTAATTTTGTTATAAGGGTTCTAAACTGGGTGACTAGTAGTGGGGGAGAGGACACCTCAGCCAGGCAATATAAGATGTCATCCCTTACTTGTGCTATTATTACAGGTGCCAAATTCTGCTTCTCAACCTATGCCCACTTTAGTTGATAACCATTTTTCCTGGTTAGCGCAATGTTATCTACTGCCTGTTGGTGTTTTTTCACTTTGTGGGGGATGCTTAGATGGATAAGTAAGATAGCATGATCACTGTGACATGTAAATAGGTTGTCTGTGTGGTCCACTCTTTCGCCTATTATAGAGGAGGCTAGAATGAAGTCAATCGTGGACTCATAGTTGTTCCGCCTAAATGTCTTCTCTATCTGGCCTGTCTTTAAGTTGTTGGTTATACTCAGGTGTCTCATGTATAACAGTCTATTAAGGCTATCACCATATTCCTTATGTGAAAAGTGTAGAAGAGGGTTACCCTGAGGATTGTCCAGCCCACACACCCTAGCTTCATTATACTTACACAGGTGAATATTAAAACCCCCCACCCAGATTATACTGAGTGGGCCCTTTTGTGTGTGTAAGTTAATTATTTCTAACTCATTATTTAGTTTGTCTGCCACTAGCTTCATATTTCTCCCAAATTCGTTATTATAATAATTAATTAAAATCCAATGTCCTTCATTTATGAGCTCTAGTTGGAGAAGGTGGAAATGATTATTCGGGGAACCAACCAGCCTTACTTGTAAGGGTAAGTGTTGTATTCTCTGCTGCTTATGTCTTCTGTCTGCCGTGTAGCCTTCTACCAATAAACTCGTCAAACCTGACTCTGTTCCTGCCTCATCACTACAGTAAGGTATTGGAGACCAAAGTTATTAGTCCCCCTTTCACTCTACCTGACGCTGAGGGCACTGCAGCTGTGTGAAAGGTGGGGTACCCTGGGGAAAAAACTGGCTCCTTAGCCCATGTTTCCTGGAAGCAAATAATCTCCAGCGATTGCCTTCGAAGCAATTCCTGCTACAATCCACGATGCTTAGCTAATCTTATTTCTGTCAGCTATTCTCTGGGGTAGAGAAATCGTTGGGGGCTCCTGCATGACAGACACTGGGTTGACTGGTATGGAGACTCTCCTGACAGGTGGATGGATAGGCGGTGGTAGTCAGTCGCAAGATTCCAGGTCTGAAAGGGGAGCAAATCTGTTATATAGCCTAACCCCCGGAATGGTGCTGGGGCCCTCTACATATCTCGAGCTAAATTGTCCTGATCTTATCCTACCCCTTTGACCATTTCCTGACATCACACCCTGTTTATAGAAGTGCTCCAGTAGTAAAGGAATAATCTGAGTACTCCTAAGAGATGTTCTATGGAGATTTTTGAGGGGAGAGGTACCCATATGTGCATTGTTGAAGTTTATCACCACGCAGTCTCCAGCAATGGATTTAGTGGAGCTGCCCACCCACCCCAGTCTCCTAGCCATAATGATTTTATTGGCCAGCTGATGGCTCTTCATTCCCGAATCCATAAGATCATGTGAAAGCCAATGCAGGCATTTGTCCATTAACTGCGAAGTGGATTCATACTGCTTGTCCCGCAGGGGAGTCACATTCGCCAGGACCAGCACTAAGGGGGAGGCTGCTGGTGGAAGGTGGAGGACTTGGTGTAAATGGTTATCCACAACAGCCAGAGGGGTATCTTGTGTTCCTAATGGTTGAAGAGCCGTTCTTAATTCCCCCAGCCCTAGTCATGCCTGGTATGCTGTGCCCCTTATGTCCAAAGGTTGTGGAGATGGAACCTCCGGCTGTATGTTGGAATGGCCGGGATCTGTAGGGAACAACCCACCCCGAGCGACGGTGCTAGATGGAATACCCAAAGTCAATAGGTCAGTCGTGCCCCGGTCACCACAGGCATGAGATGGAATTTTATCCGCAACTGAAAATATAGGGACAGCAATCTGAGGCTCTATCGGGGATGGGGCTGGTGTGTTCTGTGACTCTAGGCCGGCTAATCGCTCTTCGATCTGTGTTAGTTTGGATAGGATAGGGTCCAATAAGGTGGTCATCATTTTACTTACTTCTGTCCAAAATACGTTGTCCAGTACTGCGTGTGGGGGGTGAGGTATTTGCAACTAATGGCATCAATGGTGTTGGTGGACTCACTATGACTGCCTTGGAATGAGCGGCCTTTGATTTATGAGCAGGTGTGATTTTGGTTGGCTTGGGCTTAGCGGTCCCGCCGCCCCTCTGTCGCTTTGCTGGAGGATCACTTACTGAGTCAGTATGGGGTGAAGGCACGGGCCCCTCCTATTAGTGTTGGGTAAGGCTGAAATAGCAGGTGAAGGTTCCCGTTGGCCAGGTGGAAGGTCGCCAGATGTTACCAGTTGTGTCAACGGAGTACATGAAACGTTCTCATGGACAGTCCCTGTGGGTGAACCGTGGGAGAAAAGAAGGGGTTCCATGGATAAGCGCCTCTCTGTCAATTCGATTTCATGGGTGAGGACACTCGCTGCTCTGGTCAAGAACGCATCAAGTGTTGATACAGTCTCTCCACCCGCTTTCTCCATAGTGACTTTCCGTTTCACCATATTGACAAAGAACTAATAGAAACAGAAATGAAAACAGTACCTTAAATCAGATGCAGGATGTTAGAGGGGGGCCCAGCTTCCTCCAGACTCCGACTGGCGTGGACAGGCCCGTCCTTGGCCTGGGCGCGTGCCTGCGCACGTCCCGCGCCGCTAGATCGCAGCGTGCTTTTAAGCGCGTGGTAGAAGCAGAGGAGTTTGGGAGTTGTGGTCCTCCCCAGCGGTGATGTCACTGCTTCTCCCCCGGCTTCAGCAGCAGTCTCCAGGCAAGTGGCAAGCGCCTACAATTACCGCAGGATCGCGGCACGCTTTTAAGCCATGGTGGAAGCAGAGGAGTTTGGGAGTTGTGGTCCTCCCCAGTGCTGATGTCACGGCTTCTCCCCCGGCTTCAGCAGCAGCCTCCAGGCAAGTGGCCCTCGCAAGTCAATCAGAAAGAGGTTTGCTCCGAGAAAGTTTGATGATTATGTAAAAAGACTATTTAGCCACTAGTTAAACTATGGTGTTACTGAATTTTCTTGCATTTCAAATTTCTGTCTCTGTTTGCACTTCCTTAAGGGAAGAGATATGTTGTAATTTACTCATAGTCGTTTCCCCGTACCCTATGCCCAGCATTGTTGGTATCTTCCCCTTTCACCTACATTGTTCCCTTTAGAATGTTGGAGTGTTAAGTTCCATTCTCTGTGCGTGCTTCCAACTGCCACTCTGTTCGATGGTTGAAACCTGTCAGAGAGGCAGGATGTTGCTGAGGCTTTATTCTTTTTTTTTCAGGTTTATACAGCGCGAACTCGACTAGAAGGTATTGGAGCGCTTTACATGAGCAACAGTTACGTTACACATGGACACATACATTTTTTTTTTTTTAGTATGCACAGGGAGATTAAGTGATTTGCCCAGAATCACAGGAAGCTGAACCTACGCCGATACTCGAACCTGGTTCCCCAGCTCCAAAGTCGGCAGCCCTGACCGTAATAATATTTCATTCCTACTTGAATTTGCGCATTGTGATTTCAAGGTAACAATAATACTTTAAAATGCGAAGGATGTTCCGAACTAGTTATCTCTTAGGAATGATCTCTACACCAGGGAGAGCTCCAGATGTTGAAGGCAGGTACAGTAAGTCAAGACACTAGAAGGCTATAAGGGTGCTGGACTGAGAGGGATTACTGGAAATCACAAAATATGTTTTCAGTGCATTGGCCTGTTAGCGCTTGTTTAACAGCAAATTGGCGGCAAATATCAATAATTTATAGAGCTAGACTGAGCACACTGAAGGAAGCAATGCAATTACTGGAAGCTACAGGGTGCCGAGGGGCCAGGACTGCAGCGCTAAGCTGCACGTGTCAGGTCTGAAAGAATGGCGGGAAATAATGAAGCAACTGGGAATGGAAACAGCCAGGAACAAAGGTTCTTAAGGGGCATTTAAGAAAAGACATGCTTAGAGCTAATCCAATTGACTCCCGTTAGGGTACATTTGATCCATAAGGTAAGATTTAAAAAACTGCCAATCGATACACAAAACAGGCCCTCCTGCGCTTGGTAAGGGTCAGGGGCGTAGGAGACACTACATTTCTGGGGGGTACAGGGACAAACTTTTGGACCATTGTCTGAGAACCGTACACTCCGTTAAAAGAATACAATTGCATAGTTTTGTAGTGAAACATTGATAAAGGCAGGCATGTAGTCACAGTTTGCAAGTATGCTTCGATTGTTATTTACATTCACAAAGTAATTAGACCAAATGTGAAAAAACATGTTTTTGAATCTTACATCTTCATGCGCCAAGCAAACAAATGTGGGACGAAAAAGGAAGAATAAACTGAATGCTCTTTGCGACATGTGCATGATTGTGAGGGACTATACAATTTACTTGTGAGGAAGCACATCCTTAACAATTGTCAAAATCAGCAACTGCACCAGCACATGGTGGACTCAGATCTGACCTCTCCCCAAGTATTGGGAACGAAGGCAGACGAGTGGGTCCGCACCAGGGTGAAACAAAAGTCTCATGGTGGTGCTGACCAGAACAAGCAAGATTATTCTAAGGCCCAAGAGAAAGGTGGGGAGAAATCTAAAGAAAAGAAAGTCTCTTCTGAAGGTCCTCAGAAATCTTCCTCTGGGGGTAGGTCCCATTCCTCTTCCTACTCTAACAAGAAACCTTGGTGCTATTTGTGTAAGGAAAAAGGTAAAAGGGAAAAGGATGCCAATTGCTCTAAGTCTAGCACCAATACTGCTACTACTACTCCTAAACCTCCTAGTGCCCCTAGCAATAGCACTGGTAGTAGTAGGGCCCCCAAGAGTTTAGCTGGGTTAACCTTGTGTACTAAAGTGGGTTCTGGCCTAGTCAGGACACCCACTCAGGCTGTTTTAGTCTGTGATGGTGGCACTGAGCTCGCCACCCTTATTGTAAGTCCCACTAACTTGGGCAAATACAGACAACAGCCTCTCATCAATGGTCAGGAAGCTGTGGCATACAGGGACACAGGGGCCAGTGTCATTATGGTGACAGAAAAACTTGTGTCTCCTGAGCAGATTCTATTTGGTCAGATTTACCAAGTGACCAATGCTAACAATACCAGGACAGATCATTCCATGGCAGTTGTCAATCTCAGCTGAGGTGGGGTAACTGGCCCAAAGAAAGTTGTGGCATCCCCCTACCTACCTGTGGACTGTCTACTGGGCAATCATGTGGAAACTTCAGCCTGGTCTGAAGTGGAGTTCAGGACTCATGCAGAAATTATGGGAATTTCAGCCAGTGTCTTTGCTGTCACTAGGGCTGAGGCCAAGAAGTTAGGCACTGAGGGAGCCCTGGATCCTGAAGAAATGGACCAGCCAGCTCCCAAGAGAAGGAGCAAGAAGGATAAAGATGTATCCTCCTCTCAGACTTCCAATGAGAATCAGCCTCTTGAGGGAGATGATCTCAGTACCTGTGAAGGAACTGTACCAGAGGAGCTTGGGCCTGACAAGGCAGAGCAACTAGGGTCAGGGGTACTTCAAGGGAAGACTTCAGTCTGGAGCAGAAGGCATGCCCCTCTCTTGAACAACTCAGACATCAAGCTGCTGCTGAGGAAGCAGGACATTTCAGTGGGTCCCACAGGACTTGTCAGGAAGAAGGGCTCCGGTTTTCTGAAAGTAGAGGCCCCAAGCCTGGTGCCACCAGGAGGTTGGTCATACCTCATAAGTTCAGGGGTTTCTTAATGACCCTGGCACACAACATTCCCTTTGCAGAACATCTTGGGCAAAGCAAGACTTGGTGCAGGCTTGTCCCTCACTTTCACTGGCACCACATGTCTGAAGACACCAAGAAGTTTTGTCAGTACTGTGTCACCTGCCAAGCCAGTGGTAAGTCAGGTGGCACTACAAAGGCCCCCTTAATCCCACTACCAGTGGTTGGGGTTCCCTTTGAGAGGGTAGGGATAGACATTGCAGGTCCCTTAAACTCTCCAACAGCATCTGGACATAGTTTTATCTTAGTGGTGGTGGACCATGCCACTAGATATCCAGAGGCTATTCCCCTTAGGACCACTACAGCTCCTGTAGTGGCCAGGGCTCTCCTGGGAATCTTTTTCAGAGATGGGTTTCCTAAGGAAGTCTTGTCAGACAGAAGTACTAACTTCATGTCTAGCTACATCACTGCTATGTTGAAAGAGTGTGGTGTTAACTATAAGTTTACCACATCCTACCATCCACAGGGAAATGGGGTTGTTGAAAGGTTCAGCAAGACCCTCAAAGGTATGATCATGGGACTCCTAGAAAAGCTGATGTGAAAATGGGATGTCTTACTACCTTGCCTTCTCTTTCCCTACAGAGAGGTTCCTCAGAAGGGGTGGGCTACAGTCCATTTGAACTTCTGTTTGGACATCCAGTTAGGGGACCATTATGTCTGGTCAAAGAAGGATGGGAGCAACCTCTCAAGCCTCCTAAACAGGACATAGTAGACCATGTTCAGGGCCTGTGTTCTCACATGGCTGAGCATATGAAGAAGGCCAGCCAGAAGCTTCAGAAAGCTTGACATGACCAAAAGGCTGTACTTACTGTTTACCAGCCAGGACAGAACGTGTGGGTGTTGTAGCCTGTGGCCCCAGCAGCTCTCTAAGACAAGTGGAGTGGCCCCCAAACTATACTGGAAAAGAAAGGTGATGTCACCTACTTCGTTGACATAGGTACTCCAAGAAGTCCCCACAGGGTACTTCATGTGATTCGCCCGAAACCTTTTGTTAACAGGGCTGACATGTGCTTGCTCATGGCCACTGATGAGGGACAGGAGGAAGAAAGTGATCCTCTCCCTAATCTCCTCTCTCAGGACCCTGTTGGTGGATCAGTTGAAGGAGTAGCCTTGGCAGACAGCCTCACTGATCAACAGGAAGCTGATTGAAGACAGGTTCTCAGTTTTCTGGTCTCTTTTCTCTGATTCCCAGTCAAACCACCTGGTGTACCCATGGAGTGGACACAGGTGACAGCCTGCCTGTGAAGAGGAACATTTACAGACAGCCTGACCATGTCAGAGATTGCATCAGGACAGAGGTCCAAAAGATGCCAGAGTTGGGAGTCATTGAGGCTTCAGATAGCCCTTGGGCTAGTCTTGTAGTCCTTGTATCAAAACCTCACAGCTAGGATGGTAAGAAAGAGATGAGTTTTTGTGTTGACTATAGAGGCCTCAATGCAGTCACTAGTGCTAATGCCCATCCAATTCGAAGGGCAAATGAACTGATTGATACTTTGGCCCCTGCCAAATATCTCAGTACATTTGACCTGACTGCTGGTTATTTGCAAATCAGACTCAATGAGGATGCCAAACCTAAAACAGCATTTTCAGCCCCCAGTGGGCATTATCAATTTATTGATATGCCTTTTGGTTTAAAAAATGCACCTACCACATTTCAGAGCCTGGTGAATAAAGTCTTAACAGGTCTGGAAGCCTATAGTGCTGCATATCTAGCATTTAGCTGTCAGAAGGCATTTGATGACCTGAAGCAAGCCATGTGCTCTGCTCCAATTCTGCAAAGTTCTGACTACTCCAAACCATTCATTATCCAGACAGATGCTTCTGAGATAGGGATAGGTGCAGTATTGTCACAGCTTAATGCAGAGGGCCAGGATCAACCAGTAGCTTTTATAAGCAGAAAGTTGACCCCCAGGGAGAAGCGTTGGTCAGCTTCTGAGAGAGAGGGCTTTGCTGCGGTCTGGACCTTGAAGAAGTTGAGGCCATACCTGTTTGGAACTCACTTCATTGTTCAGACAGACCATAATCCCCTCTTATGGCTAAAACAGATGAAGGGTGAAAAACTCAAACTTTTCAGGTGGTCCATTTCCCTACAGGGGATGGACTTTTCAGTGGAACATAGACCTGGGAGTAACCATGCCAACAAAGATGGACTTTCCAGATATTTCCACTAAGAAAATGAAGCCTCAAATGGGCAAGGTTAGCCTTATCCTTACATTTGAGGGGGGGGGGGAGGGTGTAGGAACGTAGGATCTGCTTTCATGGTTAGCCCCACTTTTTGCCTGGTGTCAGTGTGTTTTGACTGTAGTCTGCTGGGATCCTGCTAATCAGGACGCCAGCATCTGTGCTCTCTCCCCTAAATTGGCTCTGGTAAGTACTTTGGTACATCCGCAATTGGCTACTGGTGTACCATTATACGTCGCTAGTATATGCCACTAAGGTACCCAGGGCATAGGTACACCAGAGGCTCCAATGGGCTGCAGCGTGTATTTTGCCACCCGTGGGAGTCCACTTAAACTTGACTACAGGCCTGCCATTGCAGCCTGTGTGAGATGGTGCTTGCACCTCTCACAACAGCTATACGTTCCTTATATCTGAGGTCACTGCACTTAAAAACTGTAAGTCACCCCTATGGTAGGCAGGGTGCTTGGTTACAAATGTGAGGGTGCCCCTGCATGAGCAGGACACCCCTACAGACCCCGGAGTTGATTCTCCAGGCTTTGTAAGAGCGATCAGCCATTTTAAGGTATTTAGTGGACATCAGTTATTACGAGATGTCCAACTAAATAATGGCTGCGCTGGACCTGGTCATGTTTTGTATCAAACGTGTTGGAATCATAACCCAACACTGACTCTGGTGCTAGAAGAATGATATACACACATGGGGATCTGGTGGTTGTTCCCTACCTTATGCACCATGCCAGATTACCTGCCATAACAGATTTGTACTTGTGATAGACGTTAGAGCGCCATTTGCCTATTGCTGACCACCGACTGTATAACTAATGCTAGAAGAATGATCCCAAGTACTGGGGGGCTCCTTAGGTGACCCCCCTGTACTCCAAGTAACAGCCTTTCAGGGTCTGCCAGCAACCTAGTGCTGCTGCCGACCACAGACATGATTCTGCCCTCCTGCTGCTGAGCTGAGCTTGAGCAGGGGAAGGTAGAACAATAGGTTTTCTGTCACAGGGAGGTGTAACCACCTCCCAGACAGGACTTAGTGTATTGGGCTAGGGTGGGGGCGCTTGCCAGTGGCACCAGACTGCTTTGAAGGGCAAATTTTGTGCCTTCCTTGCATACTTCTGTTTGAGACAATTCAGGAACCCCTGGTTTCCACTCTGGCGCGAAACTGGACAAAGAATAGGAGAGTATCCTCCCCTCTGTCCAGCCCCTCCTCTGGGAGGGACCCCCGAGTCATTCCAACCCTTTCCCTAGGGTACTTAAGGGCTCCCCGTGGGTAGGTCCCCAGATTCTTCGTGGAACAAGACTCACCTCTGAAACCAAGACACTTTTTGACCGTTTGGACACTAGGACTTCGTCGGACTTTGACTGGACCCGAGACTGCATCAAGGAAGGCTCCTGCTGCTCCTGGTCTCGCTGTTCTTCAAGTCTTCTGCGTCGTCTGTGTCTGTGCATAATCCAAGTTCTCCAGAAGGCCTGTGGGCATCAAGGACATCCGAAGTAATCTCCCTTGGCATGAAGGAGTCACTCCCCTGCATCTGCAGGCACCGCAACAAAGCTGACCGGTCTGCTGCTCCTGTCATCCAACGGACTTCACGCGGCCCAGCAACACAGGTGGTGGTTCTACAGCTCCCTAGACGCCTGATATGTCTTCTCTGCAATTTTGAGGACAGCATAGCTCATCGAAGCCGCTGGGACCAAACTCATGTGCACTGCATTGAATTGCCGTTGCCAAGGCTTGTTGGCTCTGCACTCCAGAGATCTTTGGGCTACAAGGCGATTTACCCTCTAGCACCTCATCCCTCAAAGATCAGCATCCGAACTGCATCCTCTGCACCGTGGGCCTCCATCTTTTGTGAGCTGCCTGAGGTTCTCTTGCGACTCCTGTGCCTTCGGCATGTGGGTCCTCTCGAGGGTCTTCCTTTGCTTCAGTGGGCTCCCCTGCTTGCTCAGGACCTGCTCTGACTCTCCTGCACTTGGTGAGTCGCTTGGATCTTACTGGTCCCAATGTTTGCATCTTTTTGCTTTCCACGCCAGTTGCGGCTACCATGGCTTGTTGGTCCTCCAGCTAGACACCGACCACCTGAACACCGACACTCAATATGGGACAGCTCATGCATGGCTCCTGATCTTCCTCAGCATCTCCTGGTCCTCGCAGCTGCAGCAACAAGGTCACCATCTTCACTCTTGAACCTCCCAACATCGGTGGGGATTGTGCTTCCGTGCCTCCTGGTCACTTCAGAGTGGCATAGACTTTGTCCCCTCTGCTTGCAGGTTCTCTTCTTCAAGAATCCACTCTTGTATTCCACTGGACTCCTTCACATGCTTCTTCAGAGGCATCTTCTTTGAAGTCTTCCATTGTCGTCTACGGCAGGTTCCGACGTCAATTCACCCATATGCACCCGGCTTCCCTGGTGCAGGTAACCTGGTTCCTGGGGCATCCATGGGTGGGGTGACTCTCCAACCTCCCATCTTCCAAAGGGTTTCTTCGGGGTCCTCTGGGAAGGGTCCTTCTTCTGTAAAACTGCAACCGCGAATTCTCTATTGACTTCCATCGGGCATGCAGCTGTGTTTTTACTCTGCACACAGCCCACTTGGGGTTCCTGGGTACTTACCTTGGGTAGTTCCTTGTGTCCCCATCTCCTATGAGTCTTCTGGTCCAAGTCCCGTTCTCCTTGAAGTTTGCATTCCACTTTCTTAGTATATGGTTTGGTCTTCCTCTGGACACCAGTGTATATTTGTGCTACTTACCTAATTATTTTGAAGTATTCTTGTGAGTATTGTTGCTATCTCCAGGTAGGAGATATACCAATGTGTTAGTGATTGTGTTGCATAATAAATACCCTTATTTTTATAAACACTGTGTGGTTCTTTTTCATCTAATCTACACTGTTGATTAAATGTGGTAAAACAAGCTGCTTTACACTCCTTCAAGATAAGCCTGAAGGCTCCTCTCTACAGCTACCACTTTGAGAGCTTTATATGGCTATGAAAGACCACTAAAATCACCATAGGGGTTGCCTGGATTAGTGCAAGGTGCATCACTCCTGAGAGTGTGCACCATATCCTAAGCCAGCCTCCTACAACCACCAACACCAGTTCTCCAATATACTTCTCCCACCAGGGCACAAGTCCTAAAAAAAAAGAAGTGGGGCACTAACCAAGTTAGTCAGTATGTAAGTGACATCACAGCGCATGACATCGCACGTGACATCACAACCCATGACCTCACAGGAAATGATATCACAAAAAATCACATCAGATTCTAAGACCTCGCATATGTTAAGCAGGTCTATCATGAGTACATTCAAGCGCATTACAATATTTAACAAATTAGAGTTTGCGTCGGAGTTGTGCCAAAAAAGTGATGCAACCCCGGTGCAAGATCTAGGTATCCACTTATATATTTATTTATTAAAACTCTGCCAGAAAGAAATTGGCAACAAGGAGAAACGTGGCAGTATATCTGTTCTGCTTAATTGGTTTGAAAGTCTGCTGCATTTTAAAATATCTTATGGGGTTAAGGCATCTGCTGCATAGATCTTTATGTACCCAGTAACTCTCCGGAAATAATGATAATAATGGTAAGATAACTCTGGAGGTGAATGCTCTTGCTGGAGAGACAGGTGTTTTGTCTAGTCCCAGTTTTGAATCAATGTAGCATAGAGGGTTAATATGTCTCACGCAAAGCACATCATGTGATATACAGATGACAGATTTTTATTTTATGTAGCTGGGTAAGTGGGTTATTGATTTTAACATGGAGATCCTTTAGTTACTTGCAGTTCATAAATTGTAATCCTTATAATATAGCACAGCGAATTATAAAGGAAAAGACATGTGACTCCTACACCTTGTAACCCTCACTATCTTATGTAACACATCCTGTAAATTGATTTACACACATATGATTTATTGTCAATGTATAATGTCTATGTGTGATTTAAAGCGCTCCAACACCCTGGATTGGGTTGGGTAGCGCTATAAAAGAAATAAGACAAAATAGTGGTATTTAAATAGTTATTTGTGTAAATATTAGGACAACACATCTGACACAACATAATGCAAGATAGCTTAGACTATGTCTGATGCTAATTGTTCTCATGTTCCAGGGCGAGGTTCAACTGCTCAAAATAAACATTCCAACAAAACATTAGGCTTTGAGTGGCTGAATTGCGCAGTGTGAAACAGTCAAATGAGGTAGGGTCCGGGCTGAGGAGGGGCAGGATGCAGTCAGCATTCAACAAACTACCTCTCTTCCTTTGTGCTGGAAGTGCAGACTGCAGGCAGTGGTGGCGGCGAGGGCGAGGTGTGAAAACATTCCTGGAGCTTTTGCACACAACAAAAGGGAAGGTCACAAGTCAAGTGCAGGGCCATTAGCACGTCAAAGCACTAGCGCTTTGACACCAATGGCCCTGCCACAGGCAGAAGAGAGGGGAAATTATTTCGTCCCCTCGACCCCCCCACCCTTGTCCCCCCCCACTACAAAATCTGGGGGGATATGTCCCCCGCGTCCCCCACACTTCCTACACCCATGGTAAGGGTTTAGGACAGTTGTGTGAAATCAGGTGTGACTAGAATACTGCAGTGCACTTCCAAGATAACTCTTCCCTTGCTCTTAACAAACAAGCTCCCGCCACAATAAACTGTCCTGGCCACTAGGAATGTCCAGTGATCGGACTGCCCACTGCAAGAATTTATCACGAATATTCCTGTAATTAATAGCAGAGATGTGCAAGTATGAAGTGGTAATCCCCTTTAGCTGAGTGGTAAACTCATATATTGCCCAGCAATATGCTACCACCCGCTAAGTAAGAGATGGCAGTAAAGCAGAGTACCTGCAGTAATATTCAGTTGTGCCAATGATCTGTCTAGCCACCTGGACTCCATTGGCATGGCAGCGACCTCCTTTCAAACAAGGTCTGCCCCTTCCTATCGCCGCGTGAAAGCACAACAAAACTGGCCTTTGGTAAACAATTTTAAGGGGGTGCAATGGGGTATTTTTCTCAGGGACACTATTGTTTGGTAGGGACCTTGCTTTACCCATGGTAAGGTGCCATAAAGATCCCAATGCCCAAGGGACTGCAGGAAGGGCACTATACTATTATGTAGAGTTGTTCTAACTTCTGTTATTCTGTGGTCAACGTTTTTTCAATACAAACTGCATGTTATGGCAAGCTCTCCCACCGAAGGTTAAGGAGTAGAGGAAGGACTTGGCCATAAGACTGTGCGAAAATGGCAGATATGGCAATAAAGATACTAGCAGTCAGTTCTATAAAATGTAGAAGTTAGAGCTGTTTTTTTTTTAGGCGGAATCATCATCCGTCAGCCATATCAGGCATAGTTGTGTGCGAAATTCACCGAATTTGTTTTTATGTAATTATATGAAATTTCTGCTAAATTTTGCGAAATTCTACGTAATGGCACAAAATGCAAATCCATCACGTAGTGCTATATTTACTGCAAGAATGCATACTCAGCAATTTTTGAAGGAAGAACACATTTGCACTCAATACATTGTGCAAATAAAAGCACTGGGAACGACAGCCGCTCACTTTCTGTTATTCTCATAAGAGGTAAACTGCAAATTTCACATTCACAATACATTCTTACAGTGAATGGCGCAAAATTAGACGGAGTGGCATAATGGTGTAATTTCTGAAATTTCGCTTAAGAAGTCTAACACAAAATGCCCCACATTACGCCAAAATAGTTTAAAGTTTGCCCAGTTCTAATCAAGAAGAGCCAGGCAGCAAAAGACAGATGGAGACACTGTGAACGTTTCTAGGAGGAGTGAAGTATTAGCAGGACTCATCTCGGCATTGCTGCCTCAGTACCTGAGACACGCCTTAGCGGTTTGTAAAGCTCCTGGCCATTTTAGGTTGAGTACTGTTTCTGCAGCAGGAAAATATTTTAAACAAGCCGATGTGTTTTAAAAGCAATCCTATTGTATCTGAAAATGTATTACGGTAGTTTTAGGAGTTTTATATGAAAACCAAACTTTTTATTAAGATGTGAATCTTATTCGAGGGTTTTAAAACGGTTGCCACTTTCATTCTGCAAAGAAACATACCTTATCTTTTTGGATTTCTCCAACATTAATTTATTACAGATGTTGCAGTAGTGCTACTTAATAACACAGGGAATCACTGACTCATTCACAACAAACTCAGCAATAAAAGATAAAGCACATTGAATTCTACGACAGCGATTCAAATTGTCTTTGCCAATGCCTGTTATACTTCTGTTTTAACTTATTTGCCCACGTACATGGGGGCATATTTACAAGTCCCTATCGCCACATTTTAGGACGTTCCTGTGGCGATAGGGGCTTTGCCTTATTTACAAGGCAGCATTAAGCCACTTAACGTGGCTTAACGCTGCCTTGTAAATAAGGCCCCTTTCACGCTATGGTTAGCGTTAAAGGGGAGGGCAATGGGTGTTGCGGTGGGCGTTCCACCACAACACCCTTTGATTCTGACGCTGCCCCCTATTTACAAGGGAGGCACAAATAGGAGGCAGCGCCTGAATTAAGACCAGGGAAAACCTGGTCTTACCCTGGCGCAACGAGGAGAAATGTTTCATTTCTCCTCGTTTTTGCTGTTTTCATGTATGCTGCATTGTGCAGCACACATGAAAACTGCAAAAGGCCAACAATTGTTTATGTACAGGAAGGTCCCCCTTCCTGCACATAAACAATCATTTTGGAAAAAATGCTGTTTTGCAACTTCTGTTTGTGCTGCTTTAAGCAGCACACATAGAAGTTACAAAGCGGCATTTAAAGATTGTTTATGTGCAGGAAGGAGGATCTTCCTGTACATAAACACTATTCCTCTGAATGCTGACACCCTTGCCCTATGGTACAAGGGTGCCTGCGTTGGCGCTAGGCTGTTAAACTTAGCGCCATCGCAGGGGGAAACGCAGGACTGCACCATATTCTTGTAAATATGGCGCAGCCCTGCATTTCAGAAGTGGTGGAGCGTGTCGTTAAGCCAAGGAGGCTATCGACATGCTCCGCCACTTCTTTGTACATATGCCCCTGGGTGTCTAACTTTCGCTTTGTTATTGACAGCCTTCGTGGATTGCGGCATGCCTCTTGGATGTCGCTTGTCTATTTAATAGTCCTAACCTTAGCAGAAGTTATGAAATGGTAGGATTTTTGTATCGGATCATGTACAAATTATTCTGACTTGCCTTGAGTATCATTTTTAGGCTGTTGATATGCAGCACCAGGTTTCTTACCTCGCTCATAAAATATTCCAGCTTTCTGCAGCTTTAGTTGTGATAATGAGTTGATGCAGCCACAGAGCACAGCCTGGCTTTTATCTCTTTGCTTGCTTATAGCTTTCCAACTCCAGTTACCCTTTGCAACCAAAGTACTAATCTAATTAATAAGTCTGCTCATTAGAGTGACCTCATCTGTCTGAATGCATTAAAAGCCGTACAGGCAGTTACCTGTGAAGCAACAGCAGAGACCCTTGAGATGACCTTGAATGCAAACGGGACTCGAGCCTGCAGATGAAAAGTATAGCAAATATACAATTCTAGTTTCTATTCACTTTTATTTCACATTGTAGCCTCTGGAGGAAGGCAACATAAAAAACTGAATCCCAACCAAATTATACTTTATACACAATTATATTGCATTTTGGAGATAAATGGCCTTTTTAAAGTTAAAAAAACACCTTGATTTATCCACATTTCCTCTGGCAACTGCAAACACTTCTGGAACTCATTGCCTTACACTACCTACTTTCCTGAGAGAATTGGAGACACTTTAGTGGCATTAGGATGTCTCAAGCTTAGTCCCTGCACAATGTGCATTTATTCCTGATGTCCCTTGCTAGCTGTTCCCACATCTAGACCGTCTCGTATGAAATATAACTATAATAATAATAATTATATTAATACATCATTTATAGAGCACTTTATTCCTATTGCCTTACATAGAAAAGTTTATATACAATTATTATTACCCAGTCAAAATTGCTACTCATTTTATCGATCCCTGAAGGGTAAAAGGTGGAGTCAAACTTTCCAGCATTCTAACGTGTGACCTGCAGATCACTCACAGAGCTCACTATAGCTCGCTGAGTTGTTACCAGCAGTCTTAACAGTCTAATTTGTCCTTTGTTAGCAGGCCCGGGTTGCTCGTTTTTTCCACCGGGCATTTTCCCAGTGGGCTGGATCCTTTGGAGACGGTTTGTGAGGACAGAGGGGTGGCGCCTCTGTAACTTTCTTCAGCTCACTCACGTAATTGCAGGAGGCCTGGTGGGGGCTTCAGGAAAGAGAGAGATTAAAGAGTGGGGAGGAAGGGAACAGAGCTGGTTTGAACCAGGGGCGGCTCATCTGTTTGAGCGGAGGGCATCAACTCTCTTGAAATCTCCCCCAAAGCCCCAGAGAGGAAAAATAAAATGGCTGTACATTATCATTTTATTTTTCATCCTGCATGTGAGCAGCGCCAGGATTGGGCAAGGGAGTTCCAGCATCCGGTTCCAGTTCCTGAATGAAGAAGAGGTTTGGAGCGAGGACGTTGCATTAGGTAAGTTGTATTTTATTTTTTTATAATATTTTGCGTGCCTCCCGCCCTCTCCTTCCCTGTAGATGCCAGCCGCCACTGGTTTGAACAATTTTTCCAGGGCTGCTTTTATTTCCCAACCTGGCCCTGTTTTTTAGGCAGTCATGGTCACACTTTTGGCCTTCTGTCACAGCGCAGATCAATTCAGACAGCAGAAGTCAGAACTTGCTTGGAAATTCCTTCTAAGTGCAACATCACTTCAACTCAACCAGAAGGGGAAGAATGCCCAGGAAGGATACAAGTGCAAATGGAAAACTAGACTGCACCAGGCGAAATAGTTGACTAGAGAGGGAGATAGGGAAGCCAGGAGGCTTTGGAAGGCAAAAGAGCTACTCAGGAGAAAGGGGTGACCATGGTGTTGATCCCTTTGTATATTTTTCAGCGTTTTTCCAACTTCTGAAAAACAGTGGATATTGGTGTATATGTATGCTGGTGTCATGACATCTACATGAGGAGACTGATTTTTTTATTGTACAAAATATATTAACCAACAACATTTTTATTGCAGCACAATCTCACTGACCTCATCACCAATCAATCCATCTCATTGTCCAACAACCTCCACTGTGTTGACCAACTGGGCACTCAGGTAGTCCTGTTGAATTCCTTCATAATGATCAACAGTATTAAGCAATTTTGCACAGGCCCAAATAATATGAAGGGCACCACCCCTGATCTTCTGATCGCAAGAGAAGGAATTATCTTTATTGAAATGTCCCTGTAGACTGGTCTAGTCACTGCTGTATTCTTTTCCACCGCAATCTCGGAGGAGTTTCTCACACAGGAAGCAAATGTGGTCCAGGGATACAAGAAACATCAACTGCAATGTACTGTCTTCCCAAATTATGTCCCATCTGGTACCAGTCAATGTACTAGCAACTACCTCCCAGCAGGCTAACTATTACAACAACAAAATTTAAAATATGTTAGATGAGCTGGCCCAAAAGAAACTTAGAAGACAAACAGCAAGAGTCTCTCCTCTTTTGATAAATAATAATATAAGCAAAGCCAGAAGACAATTTAGATTGAGTGAGCAGAGGTGGAGACAAAACCTCTCAACCTTAGATCTATCCCTTCTCTGCTCAAAAAGAAGGTGCAAAACCAGCATCTTCAAGGCCAAAACCACTTATTTCAAATTACAACTAGACCAAGTGAAAAACAAACCAAGACAATGTTATGAGATTAGCAAGCAAAAGACCAAGACCGTGAGAAATTTCACAGACATCCCATCGTCACATAACACCAAGGTTCTATCAGACTTCTTCACAGACATAATCAAAAAGAGTAAACTCTTCACTACCAAGAATCCCAGATCCTTCTGCTTCCTTCACCTAACCCCAAAAACCAACATGGTCTGGCAATGAATTCAGATTTGTTGGTGAGAGAGAGTTTTCCATGACTACTCTGAACACAAAATCCTCTACTTTTCATGCAGACCTGTTTCCCTCTTTGTTAATAAAAGAATACAGTTGGTACATTTTTCTTTAATGGACACAGATGATTAACACTACATTGGCCCAGGGAGACATCCCCGATTGTCTGATACTGGGTCAAGTCACACTGCTCCTGAAAAAACCAGGAGTGGAATCAGAGGAAATTAACAACTTCTGCCCCCTAATAACCCTCCTTTCCCTAGCTAAGTTTCTTGAAAGCTGCATCGCTACTCAACCAAAGCAGCCCATTGAGGAGCACAACCTGCTAGACAACTTCCAGTCAGGCTTCAGATCAGGCTATAGCACGGAACCAGTCATTCTCCAGACCATGGACAATGCCTTGTGCTTCTTGGATGAGGACGACTCCTGCCTGCTCTTGGTTCTTCCTTTGGCCTTTGAGTCAACCATAGAAACCTACTTAACAGAGAATGGGGATACACGGAATAGTACTTAGTTTGCTCTTCCCCTACTTACACAACCATTATCAACATGTCAAATTAGACAAGTTTCTTGCAGAACCAACTACCGTGATCCATTGAGTACCTCAAGGATTCATTCTCTCTCCTTTTTTCTTCAGTGTAAGGAAATGTCACTTTTTGTGTGGTCACCCTCACTTTTGTCAGCTGATGCTGCTGTTTTTTTCAACTCTGAGAGTTCGCTGAGGCCTGCTAACCAGACCTCAGTGCTGGTACCCTGACCCTAAAATGTATGTAGAATTGTCTGTACCCAATTGGAAATTGGCTAACTTATCTGTAAGTGCCTATTAAATGGTACCCTGGTACCCTGGGCAAATAAGTTAGAAAGATACTCCAGGGTTTGCAGCACTGCTTGTGCCACTCTGGGTGTTACCCAATAAAGCAAGTCTCCACGAATTTGAATGAGTTAATGGAATTTCTAAAGCGTGCGGCTAATCCGAGGAGTGTCCTGGCGCTACATGGAAAATAAGAGTCAGAAGAGTAAGAAAAAAACTGTTAAGAGAGTGAAAAGCCAAGTTTAAGTTGCTTTCTAAAAAATTGTTCATTGTTCACTTGGCGAAGTTCAACAGACAATTTGTTCCAGGCTTGAGGGCTCAAAAGACAAAGAGATCTGCCTCCTGATCTGGCTCATTTTACCCTCTGAACTTTGGCCAAGTGGCCAAGTGAAGAGCGCAAAGATCTAGAGGGAAAATAGAATTGGATTCTAGAGGACAGATAACCTGGGCCAGATTGGTGAAAGCAATGGAAAGGCCACCACTTCTCAGGACAGGTATGTGAGTCACTCCTCTGGCAGGCCTACCAAACCCTAAAGGCAGGGTGCAACATTTGACACAGGAGTGACATGTACTTTCTATGTCCTGACAGTAAAACAAGCAAAACTACAGACTTTTCTGTGGAAAGACTTGGTCGTCCAATTGGCAAGTACAGGGTTACACGCTGACACCTCAGCTGTGCTAACTCCTGAACGGTGTGACCAAAATCAGCATTCCAAGGTGTCAAACAACTCGTTAAATTAAGCCTGAGTTGTACCTCAAGTCAAAATTAATGTAATTTATTGCAGTGTGCCACTTTAGCAAAGCTGCCACTTTGTTACCTTTAAGAACTCCTGTGCCATCCCGAGCGCACATGGAGCCTGTTTCATGAGAAAGCTTTCTGCACTCCTGGACAGACATGCCAACGACTCTCAGGAAGGAGAACAATAAGAGATTGCAGACCAAGAAGATGTCACCTCCCTCCTGTAGGAAGCCACTCGGGTGTTTGCCCGAAAGGCAGTCTTCAGATGTCAAGCCGCCTTTGAAGGACAGATGTTTAGCACCATGGGGAGGGCTGACCCATTGTTGAGATAGGTAGACAGACTGGCATGGAAAGCAGAGAGAAGAACTTGTCGACAAACTCGTTTCTCAAGGGGCTTGTAGCCCTGAGGTAGCCACACCGCGAGGGTGAGCTAATGAGGTCTGATCACCAAGAGAGGGGTCTTGTCATCTTGGGAGTAAGCAGAATGGTGCATCCTGGAATAGCCAGATGCCAGACTCCACAGAAAGGAGTCACCAGCTGGGAGAGAACACAGTAGCCCATTGGCTACCAACTGCATCCTACCTTGAGGGCACTTTCCATGCATAAAGAGGGCACCCCTGGCACCCAGACCTCAGATCTTCACCGTATTGGAAGGACAGAAGAAGGACTGCCCTTCTGCACCAGAGAGGCTGCACCATGAAAGGGTGCAGCAGGTGCACCTGGTGGCTAGCAAAGTGAGATACTGCACTGGGGCACAACAGCTGAAGAAGCCTGCTGTGGAAAGTTGGTACGTACAAAACTATTATGGGGCCACCCTCTACCCCTCAGAATCTGGACTACTAAATGCAAAAAAGAACACTGGTTCCCTTTCAGGGAGGATCAAAGGCTAAACCTCCTAGGCTAAATGTTAAAATCCAGAAACAATTGAATGTCATCAAAACTGTATGTTTTACTTCAACAAATTATAAAACATTCAGATTCTCCAAAAACAAAGCAGTGAAAGTGAGTAGTGACATTTGTGGTAGAGTTGAGCATAGGTTCTTTATAAAAATTATATACAAAATATATACACATTCAGCTAGGGGCTGTTGAGATGTTGATTCTCAGCACAACTCTAAAAAAGAGTATAATGCATGCATCCTGACAAATTATATAAGTCCACTAGTTCCTTATGTCGATATTTTGACCTTATGGGGAGTCATTCAGCAGGGTGATCATCAGAACAACAAGAAAATGGTGGGTTTTCATAATCTCTCCTTCCTCTCCTGTAGGAGAGTAGGATCTGCTTCACATGGGTACCCCCACTTTTTGCTGATGCTTCACTGTTTTTCGACATTAGTCTGGCTGGGGCCCTGCTAATCAGAACCCCAGCCTAGCTGCTTCCTCTCTAAAATGGTTTCCATGTGCCTTAGGCACATCACTGATTGGGATCTGGAGTGCCCTTATAAGTCCCTAGTATATGGTATACTATGTACCAAGGGCATAGGTACCTCAGAGGCCTGCCAGGGGCTGCAGCATGTATTATGCCACCCCTGGAAGGCCATCCAAACTGACACCACAGGTCTGCTACTGCAGCCTGGGTAAGGTGGTGCATGCACCCCTTACTGTGATATAGGTTACCTATATCACTAAATACATACACACATATAAACCTATAAGTCACTCCTAAGGCAGGCCTTATCAATCCTAAAGGCAGAGTGCATGGTTCCTATGTGAGGGGGTGCCCCTGCATGAGCAGGGCCCCTCTGCAGCGTTCGGAGACCATCTCTGATGCTGTTTGTAGTGCAGCCTGACCATATACACTTAAGCGCATTATAACCTCGCGGTAAAATGCTAACTTTGGAATGGCTGCACCTAAACATGTCGTGTTTGGTGTCAAACATCTTGGAATACTACCCCCCGCCAATTCTGGCGGTGGGGGTAGCATTCCACCCTTCTAGAGGGAAAGACATGTTAACTCTGGCTAGCCCGGTAACTTCTTTCCAAAGCCCTGGCATCACAAAATGGATGCTGCTGCCACAGACACGAGTCTGGCCTCCTGCTGCTGGACGAAACTCCGGCAGGGGAGGCCTGGACAATAGGTTTCCTGTCCCAGGGAGGTGTGACCACCTCCCAGACAGGATAATGTGTATTGGGGCTGGGCGTGAGCACTTTCGGGTGCTTTGAAGTCCTGCACTGGGGGCACATTTGGTGTCCCTGTGCATACCCCAGTTCAAACCGGATCAGGGGCTAGCAGCCCCTGCTTTGGCGCGAACTGGACAAAGGAAAGGGGTGTAGCCACCCTCTGCCCTGACCCACCCATAGGTGGGGCCACAGAGTAGTCCAACCCCTATCCTTAGTATAAGTATAGGAACCCTGTCCTTAGGACTTTAGATTATCCCTGGACAAAACTCTGAAACTGAATCCTGGACCTTCGACGCTCTACTCACGATTAGAGGACAGAAGAATCTCCCTTGGGGTCAAGGAGTGACTCCCCTGCTTGGCAGGCACCAAAGAAGCATCTGTCTGGTTCGCATTTCTGAAGCTCCCGTCGGACGCCGAAGTCATCGCATCACCAGAGGTAGATTCTCAGACTTCCCCGAGGCTACCCTGAGTCCCCAGCAAAGCTGAGGCCCGTGGCTATCGTGGGTGACTTGAGACCTTGACCCCTGGACACCAAGCACATTTGCAAGTGCATCCTCTTCTGGGTCTCCCAAGATGTCGTGCTTTTGGCTCCGAGTAGCCCTAGCCTCCAGCACCACCTGCACCGAAGATCACTGGCCCCCACTCCACGAGTGTCCTGTAAGCCAGATCCACGTGCGGCGTCACGAGGCTCCTTTGCGGTCGTTAGCCCATTGGCTAGTAGCCCTTAACGAAGGCCAATCTTTTTCTAACTTGGCATCCTGGTTGCTCCAGGCCTGCCCTCACTTACCTTCACTGGGTGAGTTCCCTCAGACCTTGCTGGTCTGCACCATCGACAATCTTCCTCTGCATCAAGACTTGCTGTTGCCAAGGCTTGTTGGGTCCAATCCGGTTGCCGACACCTCAGCACTCGACAGACATTGTGTACCATCCCGAATCCTGCTCCTGGTCACCGACAACGCCTCCCGGACCTCGTGGCTGAAGAGACAAGACGACCATCAACGCACCTGAAGCACTCGACATCGGTGGGCATCTGTCCATCGCCTTCCTGGTCACTGGCTAGTGACCCAGACTCTGTCCCCTCTGCTTTCAGGTTCTTCAGAACTCCGATCCACTCTTGGATCCACCCGGACACTTTGCTCTTGGTCGCCAGCAGCACTTTGCAGCAGATCGCCATTCAAATCGACGACGAAACCCGACCCCGAAAGGCACCTATGCACTCGGCTTCCCTGGGTGAGGTAACACGAGTACTCCGGTGCTCCCATGGGTAGAGACTCTTCAAAGTCCTAGATCTCAAAGGGTTTGGTCCAAGTCCTCTTTTAAGTGTCCCTTTTCTCTAATTTCCCGATCACGACTTTCTCCATAGAAGTCAACGGCGTATCGCGGTTGTGTATTTACACTGCACGCGTCTCCCGTGGGTCCCCTGTGTCACTACCTTGGGTGGTTCCTTGTGGTCCAAGCACTTCTAGAGGCTCTAGGCCTAGTGTCTAGTTCAGTCGTGGTTCTTATACCACTTTATTGGTATATGGTTTGGTACGCCCCTAGGGCCCAAACGTGTATTTGTGCTATTACTGTGTTTAAATAACTTCTAACTTATGTACTTCGAACTCTAGCCTCATAAAGAGACTAGAGGGGTGTGTTTAGCAATAAATACATATATTTTGAATATATACCTGGTGTGGTGCTCTTTCATTTGATCACTCAAGAGATTATAGACTGGTAAAACAAGCTGCTTTACATTCCTTCAAGACTTAGCCTGAAGGCTGCTCTCCATAGCTACCACTAGGATAGCTTTCAATAAGGTTGTCTTTAACCTATCTCCAATAAGGGGTTGTTTGGACTGGTGCAAGGTGCCCACTATAATTAGTGGACAGCATATACCAGGCCAACTTCTCACATTGGTATGCAGCGTGTGGGATTCCAGCTTGCTATTGTTTTACCAGATAATCTCAATTGAATTGATCAACTGAAAACCACTAAAGGTACCTAAGGTACATATAATTTAAGCTTAGAATACAGTAAGTTCTACTGAACTTAGAGTTGTGTGTTAAGGGATAGCACAACCCTTTCTACAACTCAAGAGAGTTTAGTAGGCCACACTAGAGTAGGTAGTGCATACACCACACCACACTAGTAATGTCTTTAAGGGCAGGATCTAAAGAATCCTTGCAGGAAGCCATTGAGCTTCCACCCTCCAAGTATGATACACTCCCATTCTTGGAATTGAGAGCTTTATGCAACTTGAGAAAAATAAGGACAGGCCAAAGCCCCACCACCCAACACCTCAAGGAGTTGTTGGTGGCTTATGACCTTAGTAAGCCCTTGGGGACTGAAGGGGTAGGAGCTGAGGGTGGGGCAGATGATGAGGATGGGACCAGGGGTACCAGTACCCCCAGCCCCCTTCTGAAACTGACCAGGAGGGCGACAATGGCCCTGACCTGGATAATCCAACCCCTCCTGAGGAAGATGAAGAGGAGGATCAGAATGATGCCCCCTTTGTCCCCCCAGGAAGGATTGTGAGTGTGCCCAGAAGGTCTAGATCTTCTTCTCAGGAGTCTAACCACTCTGGCACCTCAATAGGGAGCTCTGTCTCATCTCATAGGAGGGAATCCTCTCATGAGAGAAGAAAGAGGCTGGTTCTATATGAGGAAGCTCAGCTTGAACTCAAAAAGAAGCAACTAGCCATAGACAGGGAGTCCCCAGATCTCTTTAGAGAGAGGAGAAAGTTGGGACTAGAGTCCCATGGTGGCAGCCATATCCCTAGAGATAGGGAAAGGTCCTATGACCATAGGAACCTGAGCAAGATTGTCCCTCCCTATCAGAATGGGGATGACATCCACAAGTGGATAACTGCTCTAGAGAGGGCCTGTAAGGTACAGAAGGTCCCTCAGGAGCAGTGGGCAGCAATCTTGTGGCTCTCCTTTGCTGACAAAGGTAGAGATAAGCTCCTCACTGTTAGAGAGGAGGATGCTGATAATTACAAGGTCTTGAAGAGTGCTCTTATTGATGGGTTTGGCCTAACCACTGAACAGTACAGGTTGAAGTTCAGAGATACCCAAAAGCACAGACTCAAGACTGGGTAGACTATGTGGATTGTTCTGCCAAGGCTCTGGAAGGTTGGTTGATGGGCAGTAAGGTGTGTGACTTCTCAGGATTGTACAATCTGATAATGAGGAGCAGATTCTTAATAACTGTCAAAATCAGCTGTTGCATCAATACCTGGTAGACTCTGATCTGACCTCTCCCCAAGAATTGGGAAAGAAGGCAGACAAATGGGTCAGAACCAGGGAGAAGCAGAAGGTACAGAACCAAGGTGGGGAAACCAAGAAGCAAGATGCTAAGAACTCTGACAAGGGTGGGGAGAAGGGTAAAGATCAAAAGTCTTCATCAGGCCCCCAAAAATCTTCTTCTGGTGGGGATTCACAGTCTACCAAAGGGAAAGGCCAAAGAAAACCATGGTGCAAGGTCTGTAAGCAAAAGACCCACTGGACCAGTGATTGCACCAAGTCCAAAGACTCCAGTCCAGCACCCACCAATGCCCCTAAGGCACCTGTTCCCCCTAGTACAGTTGGTGGGAGTGCTCCAGCCAAGGGTTTAGTAGGGTTCACCCTGGGTACTGAGTTGGGCTCTGACCTAGTCAGAGAACTGACTCAGGCTGTGTTAGTCTGTGATGGAGGCATGGATGTGACCTCCACTGTGAGTCCCAGTAATCTGGGCAAGTACAGACAACAGCCTTTAATCAATGGACGTGAGGCTTTGGCATTTAGGGACACAGGGGCAAGTGTCACAATGGTGACATAAGACCTTGTGAATCCTGGGCAAGTTATACTTGGTGAGATGTACCAAGTGACCAATGCTAGCAATGTCAGAACAGACCATACTCTGGCAGTTGTTAACTTCTCCTGGGGAGGGGTAACTGGCCTTAAGAAGGTTGTGGTAAGTGCAAACCTACCAGTCGAATGCTTGCTTGGCAATGACTTAGAGACTTCTGCTTGGGCAGAAGTGGAGCTCAGGACCCATGCAGAAATGCTGGGGATCCCTGCAGATGTGTTTGCTGTGACCAGGTCACAAGCCAAAATGTCTAGCACTGAACAGGCCTTGGATTCTGGAAGAATGGACCAAGTGCCTTCCAAGAGGAGGAGTAGTAGAGTTAAGGCAGTGCCTTCCCCTTGGCTCAGAAGGAAGATCAGTCCCTTGAGGGGGATGATCTCAGCCCTGAAGAAGGAACTGTCCCAGAGGAACTTGAACCTGACCAGGTTGAGTTCTTGGGGACAGGGGGACCTTCTAGGGCAGATCTGAGCCAGGAGCAGCAGAGCTGCCCCTCCCTTGAACCCCTCAGACAGCAAGCTGCTGCTGAGGCTGCTGGGAAAGCTAGTGGTCCCCATACAGTGTATTGGGATGATGGACTCCTGTACTCAGAGAGTAGAGACCCCAAGCCTGGTGCTACCAGGAGGTTGGTTATACCTCTGAAGTTCAGGGGCTTCCTATTGACCCTAGCCCATGATATTCCCTTAGCAGGTCACCTGGGCCAGAACAAGACTTGGGACAGAATTGTCCCTCACTTTCACTGGCCCCACATGTCTGAAGACAGCAAGGAGTTTTGTCGCTCCTGTGTAACCTGCCAAGCCAGTGGCAAGGCAGGTGGCACTACAAAGGCCCCCTGATACCACTACCTGTGGTGGGGGTGCCCTTTGAAAGGGTAGGGATTGACATTGTTGGTCCCATGGATCCCCAAACAGCCTCTGGGCACAGGTTTATCCTGGTGGTAGTGGATCATGCCACCAGGTACCCAGAAGCTATTCCCCTCAGGACCACTACAGCACCTGTGGTGGCAAGGGCCCTCCTGGGAATTTTCTCAAGAGTGGGCTTTCCTAAGGAGGTAGTCTCAGACAGGGATGCTAACTTCATGTCTGGGTACTTAAAAGCAATGTGGAAGGAGTGTGGAGTGACTTATAAGTTCACCACACCCTATCACCCACAATGCAATGGTTTAGTTGAGAGATTCAACAAAACCTTGAAGGGCATGATTAAAGGACTCCCAGAAAAGCTTAGGCGTAGATGGGACATACTCTTGCCCTGCCTTTTATTCGCATATAGGGAGGTGCCTCAGAAGGGGGTTGGTTACAGCCCTTTTGAACTTCTGTTTGGCCACCCTGTGAGGGGTCCACTATGCTTGGTGAAGGAAGGATGGGAGTTACCTCTCAAGCCCCCAAAGCAAGATATAGTGGACTATGTACTTGGTCTCCGCTCCAGGATGGCTGAGTACATGAAAAAGGCAACCAAAAACCTTGAGGCTAGCCAGGAACTTCAAAAGGCCTGGCATGACCAAAAGGCTGTTCTAACTGTTTACCAGCCAGGACAGAAGGTGTGGGTGTTGGAGCCAGTGGCCCCAGCAGCTCTCCAGGACAAATGGAGTGGACCCCACACTATTGTTGAGCAGAAGGGTGAGGTCACTTACTTAGTAGACCTAGGAACACCCAGGAGTCCCCACAGGGTTCTCCATGTCAACAGGTTAAAACCATATGTGGACAGGGCAGACATGGGCTTGCTCATGGCTACTGATGAAGGGCAGGAGGAAGAGAGTGACCCACTCCCTGACCTGCTCTCACAGAACCCTGACGATGGGTCAGTTGATGGTGTAGCCTTGGCAGGCAGCCTCACTACCCAGCAACAAACTGATTGCAGGCAAGTTCTCAATCAGTTTAGACATATGTTTTCACTGACACCCAGTCAGACCACCTGGTGCACTCATGAAGTGGACACTGGGGACAGTCTGCCTATTAAAAACAAGATTTATAGGCAACCTGACCATGTCAGGGACTGTATCAGGACTGAAGTCCAGAACATTTTGGAATTGGGAGTTATTGAACCCTCAGATAGCCCTTGGGCTAGTCCAGTGGTCCTTGTACCAAAACCTCACACCAGTGGTGGAAAAAGAGAGATGAGGTTTTGTGTGGACTACAGGGGTCTCAATGCAGTCACTAGGACTGATGCCCATCCAATACCCAGGGCAGATGAGCTCATAGATACTTTGGCCTCTGCCAAATATCTCAGCACATTTGACCTAACAGCTGGCTACTGGCAGATCAGACTAGCTGATACTGCAAAGCCCAAAACAGCATTCTCAACCCCTAGTGGGCATTATCAATTTGTGGTAATGCCCTTTGGTCTGAAGAATGCACCTGCCACTTTCCAGAGGCTGGTGAATACAGTTCTCACAGGTCTGGAAGCCTATAGTGCAGCATATCTAGATGATATTGCTGTCTTTAGCTCCACCTGGGAGGATCACCTGGTCCACCTCAGGAATGTTTTACAGGCCCTGCAAAAGGCAGGCCTGACTATCAAGGCCACTAAGTGCCAGATAGGGCAGAGTCAGGTTGTGTACCTGGGCCACCTTGTGGGTGGAGGCCAGGTTCAACCTTTGCAGAGCAAGATCCAGACCATCATGGACTGGACTGCTCCCACTACCCAGACTCAGGTGAGAGCCTTCTTAGGCCTGACTGGGTACTATAGGAGATTTGTCAAGGGGTATGGATCAATAGTGACACCCCTGAATGACTTAACTTCTAAGAAAATGCCCAAAAGGTTCAGTGGACAGTTAGCTGTCAAAAGGCATTTGATGACCTGAAGCAGGCCATGTGCACTGCTCCCATTCTACAGAGTCCTGATTACTCCAAGAAGTTCATTGTTCAAACTGATGCATCTGAATTGGGGGTAGGGGCTGTACTGTCACAATTGAATGAAGAAGGTCAGGATCAGCCAGTAGCTTTTATTAGCAGAAGGCTGATCCCTAGAGAGAAACGTTGGTCAGCCATAGAGAGGGAGGCCTTTGCTGTGGTCTGGGCTCTGAAGAAGTTGAGGCCATACTTGTTTGGTACACACTTCCTGGTTCAGACAGACCATAAGCCCCTCTTATGGCTAAAACAAATGAAGGGTGAAAACCCCAAACTGCTTAGGTGGTCCATTTCCCTGCAGGGGATGGACTTTACAGTGGAACATAGACCTGGGAGTAACCATGCCAATGCAGATGGACTCTCTAGGTACTTCCACTTAGAACATGAAGACTTAACTGGGCAAGGTTAGTTTAATGTCCCTACGTTTGGGGGGGTTGTGTAGGAGAGTAGGATCTGCTTCACATGGGTACCCCCACTTTTGCTGATGCTTCACTGTTTTTCGACATTAGTCTGGCTGGGGCCCTGCTAATCAGAACCCCAGCCTAGCTGCTTCCTCTCTAAAATGGTTTCCATGTGCCTTAGGCACATCACTGATTGGGATCTGGAGTGCCCTTATAAGTCCCTAGTATATGGTATACTATGTACCAAGGGCATAGGTACCTCAGAGAACTGCCAGGGGCTGCAGCATGTATTATGCCACCCCTGGAAGGCCATCCAAACTGACACCACAGGTCTGCTACTGCAGCCTGGGTAAGGTGGTGCATGCACCCCTTACTGTGATATAGGTTACCTATATCACGAAATACATACACACATATAAACCTATAAGTCACTCCTAAGGCAGGCCTTATCAATCCTAAAGGCAGAGTGCATGGTTCCTATGTGAGGAGGTGCCCCTGCATGAGCAGGGCCCCTCTGCAGCGTTCGGAGACCATCTCTGATGCTGTTTGTAGTGCAGCCTGACCATATACACTTAAGCACATTATAACCTCGCGGTAAAATGCTAACTTTGGAATGGCTGCACCTAAACATGTCGTGTTTGGTGTCAAACATCTTGGAATACTACCCCCCCACCAATTCTGGCAGCGGGGGTAGCATTCCACCCTTCTAGAGGGAAAGACATGTTAACTCTGGCTAGCCCGGTAACTTCTTTCCAAAGCCCTGGCATCACAAAATGGATGCTGCTGCCACAGACACGAGTCTGGCCTCCTGCTGCTGGACGAAACTCCGGCAGGGGAGGCCTGGACAATAGGTTTCCTGTCCCAGGGAGGTGTGACCACCTCCCCAGACAGGATAATGTGTATTGGGGCTGGGCGGGAGCACTTTCGGGTGCTTTGAAGTCCTGCACTGGGGGCACATTTGGTGTCCCTGTGCATACCCCAGTTCAAACCAGATCAGGGGCTAGCAGCCCCTGCTTTGGCGCGAACTGGACAAAGACTGATGGAAAGAAAATGGAGACAGCATCCCTCTCCCTCACATCTTGCACTCCTCAGAGTAGCTAGATCGACATACAAGAAACACATTTTTAACGAAAAGGCATCCTTCTTCCGTACACAACTCGATCGGGCCAAAAATAGACCCAGAGAACTGTTCAACATCGTTCGTAACCAAACATCCTCCGCACCTCCAAATCCGTTGGCCTCAACTGCTAGATGTGAAGAAATTGCCCACTTCTTCTCGGAAAAAATCACCAAAATAGAGCAATCCTTCCGTTCTACTCAGATCCCAACCAACTCACAACACACTCCTTACATCACTTCAAAAACTCATACCGCATTCCCCTCACCCCCTGATCCCACCTCACACTTGCCTACTACTTCACCCCACCCTTACTACTCCTCACACACACCCACTACGATACCCCCCTAAACTTCTCCCCACGCTTACCCACAACCACACCTCTTGAAACCAACCACCCTTACTCACAACTAAAAAACAATGCCTCCTGGCACAAGTTCCTCCCTGTAACTGAGCGCGAAGTTTTTAACATCATTGCTAAACTAAAACCGTCCTCCCATGGTCGTGGCCAAGTGTGGCTCAATGGTTAGAGCGGCAGACCCTGATGCAGAGATCTGGCCCGGGACCAGGGTTCAATTCCTGCCTCGGCGGGTCTTGGGCTCAATTTCCTCGGACCTGATAATTCTCGCCTCGGTGCCTATTCTAATCATGGGTCCCACTCTGCAACTCTGGGCAATAGCTTGCTTAATCTCCACAACGGCCCCAACAGCGCTGGGATGCCTGGCTTCACCTTGGAGGTGCCCAGGAGTGGACATTTCACAGGGAAAAGCCAGGAAGGGTTCCACAGCGGTATGCGTACAGCGCCGGGACACCCCTTTGGGGGTATAAGTGCGCTTTACAAGTACAAATTTCATTTCATTTCATACTAAAGACCCCCTCCCTTCTAACCTTGTCCAAGACCTAAAGCACATCATTGCCCCATCTTGGACCACAATCATCAACACCTCCCTTGCCACGGGATGTGTCCCTATCTCCCTTCAACTTGGACAAATCACTCCCATTATTAAAAACCCTAAGGCCGACCCCAATGACCTAAACAATCTCCGCCCCATCTCTAACCTCCCCCTTCTTTCCAAAGCCCTCGAAAAATGTGTCCTGCTCCAATTAGATAAACACATTGAAAATTTCAACTGGACCCCCTAATATCAGGCTTCAGGAAAGGTTGCAGCACCAAAACTGCCATGCTTAACATTGTTGATGACATCCACCACTCCCTCGACAATGGCGAGACCTGCCTACTTATCCTCCTTGATCTCTCTGCAGCATTTGATACAGTTAACCACTCTGCCCTACTTAATGTTCTCAGAGATCGCTTCGGCCTCAATGGTACTGCCCACAAATGGTTCGTCTCCTATCTCCAACACCAAACCCAGCAAATCAAAATTCACGACTGCTTATCAAACCCCACTCCGGTCTCCCTAGGAGTCCCCCAGGGATCTATTCTCTCTCCCTCTCTCTTTAACCTCTTTATGGAACCACTCACCCTCATTCTAAAACAAGCCGGAATCAACTACCACCTCTATGCCGATGATACCCAACTCTACTATAAGATCAAAACCCACGCGGACATCCTACACCTTAACAACAGCCTCACTAAGATTCAATCCTGGTTCGAACTAAATCATCTCAAACTCAACCGTAAAAAAACTGAAATCATTCTCTTCTCCCCAAAAAACAACCCTCTCCCCATTCAAACCTGGATATCCGACCTTAATGCCCTCAACTGTTCTCTCTCCTTGTCCAACTCAGTAAAATCCCTTGGTATCTCCATCGATAATAGCCTAACTCTCAATGTGCACATCAAAAATTCGGATAAAGGAGCCCTCTTCACTCTCCGTCATCTCAAGAAAATTAAGCCCTTTATTCCTACTGATGACTTTAAATTAGTAGTCCAATCACTGGTCCTTTCGCGAATTGATTACGGAAACGCCACCGGAATCCCCAAGGTCCACCTAGCTCCTCTCAAATCGGTGCTCAACCTTGCAGCCAGGCTCATCACCGACTGCAAACGCTTCGATTACATCTACCCAGCCCTCAAAACCCTTAAATGGCTCCCCATCGAAGGAAGATTCGCCTTCAAAACTGCTTGCATTACACACAAAGTCCTCCACCAAAATACACCGCCATACCTCGCCAATAAACTCTGCAAAGCGGGCAGCACACGACCTATGAGAAGCACCAATGCTCTCCTCCTAGTCCCACCCCTGCTAAAAAAGAAATCCACACAATCCCGCTCCTTCTCCGGCGATGCCCCAAACATCTGGAATGCCCTCCCCAAAGACCTGCGATGAAACCCTTCCTACATCAGCTTTAAAAAAGACCTCAGAATGCACCTCCTCAACAAATATTGGGAGTCTTAACCAGCGCCCTGAATTTGCCCTCCCCCTTTCCACTTTTCTGGTCCCCCCTACTTTCCTACTGTCTCCCTCCTCCCCCCTCCACTCCCTCTACATCCCACTGGCTCTGCTTTCTCCCTCCCCCACTACTCTCATCCGCTCCCTCTCCTAGTCCTTCCCATCCCCTCCCACTCCCTCCTCTCCTACCAAATCTCCCCATCTGCTTCCCACCCCCTTTTTCACGTCTAACTTCCTACTACCTGCTGCCCTTTATGCCTTTCCCCATCCCATACCATTATACAAAATCTGATCTCCCATTTCCATGTTATACATGTATATAGCTCTTGCTCTATCTATCTGTTTTATTTGATATGTGTAAATCCAAGTTGTTTCTCTTTTGTTTAATTTGTTGATACTCCATGTTGTTGAATTATTGTTTTATACCGTAACCATCTTCATACCCATGTAAAGCGCTCTGATACCTCTGGGTCTAGCCAGCGCTATATAAAACCTCTAAAATAAAATGGGATAGCAGCTACATTTGGCTTGAAACCAAGGGGGAAGCACAACAAATATTTAACAGTATCAGCTCTCAGTCGAAGTAAGATAGAGCATTCCCATCGCCCCCACGACTGCCAAGAATAGTTAGAGGGGTGGTTCAGAGCTATCAGAGACAAATATGCCATGATCTGCATTTTCCCATCCATTCTATTTATGCAATGTGCCTCCTTGCAGTCATAAAATGTTAAGGCAACTTCTTATTTAATTAAGATTAGTACATAGATCTGGCTCTGCAAAAGCCCTCTGTAGTCCAATTTTAACCAATTCAGATTTGACCTATGCCAGCACGTGATTTGGAGACCATTATCACAAGAGAGGCAGTCCAGTATGATATCTCTTTTTAGGACCGCATCCTCATTCTTTCACATTGATAGCCAGAGTATTAGCGGTCTATCTCTGATGTAATAAATTAAATAACACATGCGACTATTTGATTAGATCCAATCTAATATTTGGTCTGCATTACAATTTCAATTTTGGGTTTCTCCGAACGCATGAAAGTGCCTGATTTCAGCCCTGGGGCAATTTCGGCCTCTCCCTAATTATCGGTAAGCCAGTTTAAGAATTTCTAAATCATTGGTGAGCTTTTAAATGTTTTTCGTGTGTGCCATCCTATGACTATGTCTGATGTATGAGCCTCGGTTTTCACAAATGTTATCGGCAAGCCCCAAAATCTCTGATGGGGTTTTCAGTATTTTGGCCATCCTATGACTATGTTTGATGCATGATGCAATATGGACTTGTCGTACGACTTCTGTTTTCTCAGTAGGAACTGTGCGTTTGTTGGACAACATAAGCATTGGGGTGGTGCCAGACTGATTCCACGCAACTCTTCAGGATATGTTGGCCTATAGTCCTGCTAGCTCAAAGTGCCACCATAAGTACCCCTAACCCTGAAAGGGTGACAAATGGATTGGGCAACCTCAGAACGTGATAACCCTGACTCCCCAAGGGATAATGAACCTTTTCGCTCAGTTATTCATGCACAACCAGAGAGATACACAAGAAATACACAAAGAGGCATTTAAATATTTATTGAACCATTGTGATTCTTGCGTAAAATATATGCACTGCGATGTTTAATAGACAGAAGCAGATGAAGGTGATTAGCAATATAAGGACAGTGAAAAGGATATACAATTCCACTGTTGTGCTAAAGCAGTGTATATATGTGGGCATTAAAGTACTGTGTATAGTGTACTCCTACTATGCTCTCCATAACATAGTTGCCTAGGGCAGGTGATCTGCCAAAAAATTCCCTACTGGATGATCTAACTCCCCATTACCTGAGGTTAAGTGGATTCAGGTCTCTGTCTTTTGTTCACAAGTTGGACATCCCTCCCTTGCAGAGGGTAAACAGGAATCAGCTGGGCTTAGATTCCGACAACAGCGACCTCGCAGTGACAGCAGAGTGCTCCTCTGCCTAAACACAGAAGTGCTCTTGTTTATAGATTAACACAGGTCCCTGCTACTGTGCCGAGACCTCAGCCAGGCTTTCATTGTTTATACTCTTGTGATAGCTATGTCGCCTAAAGGACGATAAACAACATTTGCGCAATTAGCTTTATCCTTTGTACCGAATGTTCAAGGTGTCATGATAATGTTTCCGTGAAGTTGAAATGTAAGCAAATGTGGTTTCTAAGCACCATATTCTACACAGTTACGCAAGCAAATGTGTGTCAAAAGTCAACATATAGAAAATAAGGCAACTTAAGAAACATGTGTTTGTAAAATGGCAGCGTTTCTCACCGGGCCTAACCCAGCCATGTGGCACCCACTCCTTGGACATGAGTTGACTACGCTATCTAAAAGCAAAGCAAAAAAATACCATTATATGCATAGAAATACAAAAAAGTCGAAAAAGGCCATTGTATCTATTTGAAAGCAGAAAGCAGTCAGAAAGCTAAACTGAAAAGCCAATCATGGTGTAATTTAAAAACAATTTTAGTTGGTAAAAACAGGCCGAATTAAAATTTCCCACCACTCAAAACTGCTAAATGTTTGTGTTCCTAAACGTAGATGAAACATTTCTGTTCCCAGCAACTGCAGACAATGACCCCAGAGGCACACCTAGAGCAGGTTTATGGAGAAACATGTTCCCACCCTACCCCCACAGCAGCTGCTGAAGGAGCCAGTAGGAAATTTGCAGAACCAGAGCCAGGATCCAATTTATCAGGAGGAAAAGCATCCCAAGAAGGCTCGCAGAAAGGGTTCAGAAGCAATGGCAAACTCAAGGGATACAGATACAAATGGGGCTTCAAGGTGTCCAGCGGTATTTCTATGTCCAGAGGCTGAACCTCTTGGCACAAGTCCAATTCCTAGTCCTAGGCACAAGTCCAATGCAAATTCGAATGTGCAAAGCAGACTGCGGAATCTGGGCTGCACGCAGTATAGCCACACAGGCTGAAAGGACAAGAACCAGTGCTCATTTAGTTTCCGAAGCAACGGTGCGCGGAAGCATTGTACCATGCGTTCACAGCACAGGAGCACAGCTGGTAGTGCCAGTTCCATGCAATTTTAAAATGGGACATTCATTGTGGAGCAGAAAAAGTGAAAACATAGCCCGATAATTGGAGTAGGACCAGCGGAAGACCACCGAAAATACTTCTGAGCACGGAGTGTATAAATAATGAATGACTCCCAAGAATGTCTGAAAGGTGCTAAGCAAACCAGAGCCTATACTTTTGAAAAAGTGTGCTTCCCCTGCAGTACTAGACATGTTAAAAATGTGGTGCACCAATTCTCCAAAATGTAGTGGGGAAGTAGTGCAGAGCAGCAACTGTATCTCTGAAGAAGACCTTCAACTTGAAGATCAAACGTCTCCCTTGCAGATGTTACGGCCACATCTTTTTGAAACAGTAAGGCTTTCAGTCTACTCAAGGCATCACAGCGCATGTTTGAAGGTTTTATCGAAGGCCAAAGTGGTGCCTCCCTAACTGTGCGGGCAGGTGAAAACAGTACTTGTGTACAACAAGTCACAATAGAAGAGACCGTAACAAGATAAGCTAGGCCCGGTGTCATACCACAACAACCTTGATCGTTCAACATCAAATAACTCCCATTTGAGAGCAATCTGAAAGCCAGACAAATCCCGGCTATTGGGCAACCGTTCAAGTAGCATGACAACTTTACCATGGACGCATTTCATGCCCCTTTAAGCCAAACGTCTTTCCATACTAAGGAATGACTTAAAGTGCTCTCACAGCCTGAACCGCTAAGAAAAACCTCAGTCTCCCCATTCCGACAATGTAGCTTAAAGGGTAATTCCCATGACTCATGTACATACCCCTCTTCCAGCGCTACACGTCTGCCCACTTCATGGTGTTGTAGACAGTATTGGAAGTGGAATGACAAAATTGGCAGGGTAATAAATCTGTGGATTATCCAATCCCTGGAAGGAGTTTCAGCAACAGTGAAAGGTAATTTCTCTAGCTTCTCTATGTGTAACATAGCGTATGTTGCATCTTTGCGTGCCATGTGCATTTGCTGTTTTGTAAAAATTGTGTGATGAAAACAGACTGGTAGCATTAATATGTTGCCATGGTACACAACTTGAACGAAGTGTCTGAAGTATCCAACTCAGCAGCATGATCGATCTAAGCTGTGACTGACCATGTTGTAATGCGGACATGTCATGTTGTATGATGTCTATTGCTGATGACACAATGTTGCCCAGAGAGCATTTTCTGGAAGACAAGGTAGTCATACCATTATCAACCACTGCTAGAGCCTTTTCTAAATTCACCCTGTTAATCTTGTGCAGTCTTTGAGCAGCTTCGTGCTGACAGACAGACTTTCCACACTTCACTGCATATGGCATACAAGAAACACTTTTGACGTGGTTTTCAAGGACCTACTTAAAAAGTTATGCAATCCCATGTCATCAGACAGAAGAGAGAAGTGTTGTTTTACCTGGGACAATGTTGAGGTCTTCAGCCAATAAAGGTACAACTTCCCAACACTGGAAGTTGTTACCCCCTCTGAGTGTTCTGTCTGTATGTAGCGCAGGTCTGGCCTGCTAATATTGAAATGTTTGGTGTTACCTAAGAACCTTGTCTGACATCTGTTAGTATCTACTGGCCACAATAACCGTCCCATCCAACTAGCATCTGATGGGTTGTATGAAGCATTGAGTAGCAGGGTGTCAAGTGTATGCCCCTTATATTTTATAAACTGCCGCCAGTCTGCAAAACATGCAAAATTGGGAATGTGTGGAGTGTTCAAATCCTTGACCTTAGCTAAACAAAAGCATAGAAGTTTTTTGCACAGTTTTGTTCAGGATAATCATCTGATGTGGTATAAGGCTTACCCTAAACTAAGACTCATTTCCCTGAACCTGCCACTCTTTAGTTCCTCATATTGATTTCACATCTGCTGTGTTCCTCCAAAAGTTAAACCCTTCTGTGGACAGCTGAGAAAGAAAAGATGCTGAGTATATAAGTTTAGTGTTTGTTAGCATGTATTTCTTTGCAAGTGTTGGTGTGACTTTATAAAATTAGGATGCCAGGTCTGTTGTGCCATAACCAGAAAAATAAGCAAACTTCTGTGCAAATGTTTTTGAACTACCCCTTGTTGGCGTAGGGCAAGGCTTCCATTGTTTATAATTAAAGACTGCATGTGGAGTACTTGCTATATGTAAGAAATGATGACCATAATGCTGAAAACAGAAAATTTCATCATAGTTAGTCGTGCCTTTGTACATTTCGTCAGAGGAAAAACAGTAGAATGCTCAAGATCTTCTAGTATTTCATGCACTGTGTCTATATCCCAATCATCAAAGACAGTACTAGGGGTGAGAACGTAATTTAGAGAAGTACAGAATACATATAGTATTTGCAAGAGTTCTGTAGGACCATATTCTTCATACGATACCGTATCCCAAACAATCCCATCAGGAACTGGAACAGCTGAAATATTCACCAGGGAATGGCATCTTCACACTTTGTGTGCTGAAGAATTTGGTGTTAGAACCAAGTTCACCAGTTGTACAGCAGAGAGTTCAGGAAAGTAGTGTCCTTTCAGGAGCAAGCAAAAGACTGTCACAAAATCAATCAAAAGGACCAGGAAAAGTAACATCATTGTAAACCAAAGGTGTAACCATGGATGAACAAAGTATGTCTTTTTCAGCCAAAGATAGAAAACCTGTAGTTTCATTGGAAATAGTAATGGTGGAAGTTCAGGTGGATCCGGTAAATCCAAAGAGTAGTCATTAAAGTTGATGAAGTAGCCAGAGGCAGTCCGACCTATTTTTGGCAGCTCTGTTGTTTGTGTAAAACTGGGAGATTACTCGATCTAAGGTACGTTGATGTAAACAACCTTTGTGTCAGGATTCTTAATTGAAATCTATTTTTCTCTACGTGTCGATTGTTTAGTAGTTGTGGATGTAGCAGGTTGAAGGTATACTTCGTTGTTATTTTCTGCTTACCCAGCTGGAGAGAGGAGACTTATTCAGTTATTAAAGCTTCCATAGAAACTTCCTGTATGGTAGTGAGAGATCTCAGGTCTCTACCCAGGAGCCCTTGTGGGCTACTGTTTTGAATGGGCCACATAATGTGGTTTGATCAGATCAATTAAGACAAATCTCTTGATTCTGCAGCCAGCAAGGGGCAGGAGAAGTAAAGTTCTGGTTCCTTCAACGGTCAGGACAGATACAGGAGCTCTGTAGTATGGTCCGAATTCTTTCTTGTCCACAGTTTTCTCCCTGACTTGGTCCTCAACCTTTGGGATCCATCCATGAGCTGCTGGCACTTTCTTCACTTCACTAGTAGTGGTGCATTTTACTTGGACGTTGCTTTGTTCGTCCCAGAAACAATTCAGTTCCAGTAAAACAGACAAATATTCGTTTATGTCAAAGGGTGTTTCAGCTGCCACTGTCCTGGGACTGGTGAGGTCTGGATCCCGCATTTTAACCTTAAAACAGGATTTCATAGGCAGTCCAACCACCCAAGATTTGTGTAGTCAGATTGTTGAGTGCCCTCTGGACCCCATATAGATGATGGACCCAACTGCGACCTGAGCCTAAAACCCTAGCTGTTAAAGACTGCTTTAAGTCCTGTTTTTTTCTCTCCACAACCTAATTTCCCTCGGGATGGTACGAGGAGGAATACTGCAGGATCACACCAAAACTTCCCATGGCATTTTTGTAAGCCCTAGAGGTCAACACTGGACCTTAGTCGGAATAGAATGTGCCAACTGCATATGCCCCAATAAAGAGTCACAGATCCTTTACAACAGTTCCAGCAACAGCCAACCGCTGTGACTAGACCCATAGGAATAGAGAGCAGGAATCTACTGCTAGCAAAATGTACTTGTAAGACCCATCTGATGATAAGGGGCTGCAACGACCCAACTAAACCCAAGCAAGCGGCTTGTTAGAAATCAGTGGAGGTGTCCGTGGTGGGCCTGCCATGGTAGAACTCTTCATCTGCTGGCAGATGTCACATTTAAGGACAAAGTCCTTGGTCTGTTTATAGAGACCTGGCCACCAGTAGTGTTGATGCCATAGTGAAATTGCAGCACCCACCCCTGTATGTGCAGATGCTAGACCCTCGTATGCAGCTAGAATTAAACCTAACCTGCAGTCTGAATTTGGAATTACCCTATCCCCCACTTCAGGAATGCGAGCATAATGTACATTTTGCACATTTAATTTGTAGAAGTACTTGAGAGGAAAACCTTTCGGCAGGTGGGTGTCATTGCATGCAGTGTTGACAGCCCTCATTATATCTCTGTCTATTTTCATACTTGAACAAGTTATTGCAGCAACTGCAGCAGTTTGCCCTGTTGCTTTTGCGGCTTCATCAATCATGGAATTCCCTGTAACATATAAGCCAACACGTTGGTGACTCAAGGTATGTATTACATGAGTTCATGGCAAGCAATCTTTCAGCCTTGCCACCTGTTCCAACAGCATCTTGTGCTTAATTGTGCAACCCTTAGGAGCTCTGAATCCATTCTGGCTCCAGTAGTGTAAGTACTCATTGTAGGAATGGACACAATAATACATATTGGCTGGCACAGCAGATGAAATATTTTCAACATATCGAGTTCCAGCTTTAACCTTGCCTTGTCATAGATAGGTTCTCATGATGACAGTGTATTCTCTTGTAGATACTCTCTTTTTCTTTTTTTTTATTTCCTTTTCCTATTATGTTTTGTTTCCTGTATATGTAATCCGTGTAGGATATTACCCTGTATTTGTATGCAACATTTGGGAGTCGATTCCCTTTGATATTGGTTTTATTGTAATGAATTGACTAAAAAGTTTTTTCAAGTTTTAAAAAGTGTTTTAATGTTTTTAATAAATCTATTTGCATAATCCCATTATTACATCTGTGTGGTGGCACACTTTATTTAGCAAAAGTCAGCATCTTTTCTTAGGCGCTATCTTTGTAAGAAGCGACGTATGTGGTTAGGATGAATGTGAAGAGTAGTGTGCATTATATGGTCCACCAAAGGATACACTGACGTTTATTGAGCCTAAAACAGAACCCTATCCCTTTGTTGTAAAAGGGGTCCCTCTCACTTGTTTTTTTAGCCTAATGGACAATAAACAAACAACAACAACTTTATCTCTTTTATTGAATGTTCAAGGTATCATGATAATGTTTCGGAGAAGTTGAAATGTAAGCAATTGTGGTTACTAAGAACTATATCCTGCACAGTCATACAAGCAAATGAGTGTCAAAAGTCAATGTGTAGAAAAGAAGGCAACTTAACAAACGTGTGAATGTAAAATGGCAGCTTTTCTCCCTGCGCCTAACCCAGACACGTGATATCCCCTGTCCTTACATAAGTTACTTTTTACTGCATTTTGGAGGCATTCACACACCTCATTATATTTGGTGTATGCACATGGGGAAACAACCTTTACATCACGGTCATTAGACCGCTATGCCTTTACAACGCGGTCGTTACAACGACCGCGTTGTTACAACGCAATGCCATTACTACGCAAGTCATTACATCGACTTGCAGTAGATGGCGCGCTAAGATAAGGAATAGTATAATTTACTATTCCAACACCTTCCCTACTGTTGCTCAGGCTGGAGTTGGAATAGTAAATTATACATTCCTAATGTTACAGTGCCATCTACTGCAAGTCGATGTAATGACCTGCGTAGTAATGGAATCGCGTTGTAACAACGCAGTCGTTGTAACGACTGCGTTGTTATGGAACGCGATGTATTTGCATGCGTTGTAGCATGCTATATTCATGCACATGCATTCAGGAATTCTGACAACTGTTGATGTGAAAGGGCTTTTCAAGCTAACCCTTCCTACTAATATGTCTTAATATCTTGACTGTATTCCTCTAAACTATCCACTCTTTGGGGGTTGTAGAGTTTTATCCTTTCATGCACGTCTGGGCCCATTAATTTGGTATCATTCATAGAATGTAACATTAACTCTCAATGATACATACATCTTTTGACTACCTTCGATGTCTCATCTGTTGAAGAATCTACATTAATGTTTCGAATTTATACGCGCTTTACAAATTATTTTTTTATCTATGTTGGTAGGTTTTCCCTGCATACACATTAAACAACATTCAGTATCTTGCACCCACAATTTATAGGGGCATTCTAATGGTCTTTGAGCTTTATTCTCACTTTCAGGTTGCTACCATTTTCTTATTGTCCTGATGATGACCCTGCCAAATGACTCTTTATGGGATAGAAACGTCAACTAAGGAATTTATGTGATTTGTAAGGATGCACACACCATACTCTTATTTAGAGTCATGCTGAGAATCAACATCTCAACAGCACCTAGTTGAATGTATATACATTTTAATACAGCACCTACTCACTTTCACTGCGTCATTTTTGGAGCACCTGAATTTGATATATTTGTTGAATTAAAATGTACTGTTTACACTTCATCCAATTGTTCCTGTATTTTAACATTTAGCCTAGGAGGTTTAGACTTTAATCAATCCCCAAAGGGGCAAGTTGGTAGCCCAAAGTCTTCAATCCGCTACCACCACTGCCTTACAGCACCAAGGACCAACAACTGATGCACAGAGCTGCACTGAGTTCACTGAATCCAGGAGTGCTGTCAGAGAGTTGTTGGGACCCTCAGAAGGCGAGTTATCAACTCAGAAAGGATTGGCCTGTAACCGCAACAACGTATGACCAGTATTTCAGTGGTGACTGAACTTCAGCCAGACCGGAGATGATTTTGTTGGCAGTCAACCATGCAACTAGGACCCCCCCACCGTCTTTGTGGACTGAGGAACTCCTGCAAGAAGACCCCCATCCGTCGCATCCACAGCATCATTGGAGCACTCTCAGCATGCTTCAACACTTGCATCAGGACCAGTCCATAGGAATCCATTGCAACACGGATAAAGTGCCTAGAACTTCTGAAAGAATGCTTCTTCTGTGAAGGTAACTGTTCTTGAGGACCTGGCTGGTCTATTTGACTGGCTTCCTACTGAAGTTGGTTACCTCAAGTACTTCTAACTGACTGCAGTGACACCTACGTTTTCCTTTGAAAAAGTTTCTCAGTGTCCAATTCTCTGACTTTGCCAAGGCTTGCTTGCGGTTGAGTAAAATTGCTTGGATTTATTATTACTTGTAAAATCTAAACCTCTGGAATCCTCCAGTGGATCTTTTTAATTCTAGTGTCTAAATCCTTATAAAACGACATTCTATTTTTATAAATTGGTGTTGGATTTCTTGAGTGTCGTGCCAATTTCTTCTTCAATTGTTATGGTGCAGTTTGAATGCTTAACACATGTTCTTCTGTCTAAGCCTTGATCCTCAGTGCCACTTCTACACAGGGTTTATTTATTTATTTGAGAGTTTTATATAGCGCAAACATGACTCAAAGATATCAGAGGGCTTTACAGAGTAAGCACAACAATAATAACATGAGGTACATAGAGAGCTATGTATATATATATATAGTAATGGTAAAAAATGCAAATGAAATACAGTGGGATATGGAACAAAATTACAGCACATACAGTGATCACATAAAACGTCAATAAAAATAAATAAATACACAGCAACAATTGTATAAAAGAAGTGTCCGAAAGACAGTAGGAATACATGAAGATAGAAATTTCAGCTGTATATATTATAGGGAGTTGCCAGGGTAGGGAGGGTAGATGCATAGATTCAACCGAGGAGGTGAACACATATGGCATCTTAGCACTAAAGTTCAAGGCAACTTGGCACTTTGGAGAGTAGGAACAATATCAGTAACACGAGGTACATAGAGAGGAAAAAATCTATAGCACACAATGTGTAGTGGGATATATAAACAGAATAGCAGGGGTACCAGAGATTTATAAAAGTACAAATCAAAGAAGAGTATGATTAACAGTATATATAATAGTCCTGAGGTAGTTATGGAAGGGGGATGCCTGGAGGGGAGACAAGACGCACAGTTTTACCCGAGATAGCGATGCGGAAATAACAAAGTGGGGTGAAGTGAAACAAAGGTCCAAGACTCAGGCATGTTATGGAGTGACGGGAAGTAGAGGACAAGTGGAAGGCGGGGTCAAACAGTGGTTGGGGGTGTGGCCAAGTCATCAGTGAGAGAGGAATTTGTTTACTTCTTTCTAGAAGAAGGATGTGGATGGGTCACATCTGATCTCAGTGGGGAGAGAGTTCCAGAAGTTAGGGGCCATTCCAGAGAGGGAATAGAAGTAGGTTTTCTTTTTCATTAATTTTTGTGGCTAGAGCAGGAAGGAGGTCTTCTGAAGGATCTGTTCCCACCCAAAATAGTCATTTGCTGGGCAGGTAGGAAGGAGTGTTGTGGTGCAACACTTTATGAGTCATGCAAGCAATTTTGAGATGCATCCTGACCTGGAGTGGTAACTAATTCAGAGATCATTGGTCAGGGTTGATGTGATTGCTTCTTATTAGATCCTGTGATGAGCCTGGCTGCTGCATTAAGAGTGGCCTTAAGAGGAGCAAGTGAGGTTTTCGGGAGGCCCACAGGAGTAGCACTACCATAGTCCAGTTTTGGTAGCACAAGTGCCTGATTCGCAGTTATGATGTCAGCCGAAGGGGAGTAAAGGTTTTAGTTTCCTAAGGATATGCAACTGATGGTTGGCTCCTCTAGTGATGGTGCTGATGTGTTTTTGCATGGAGAGGTCTTTGTCTAGGGTGATCCCTAGGGATTTGGCAGAGTCAACGATGTGTGGGGTGAAATTCAAGGCATAGAGAAGAGGGAGCCATTCTTTGACGTTAGTAGTGAAGGAGGGTGGAGCGATCAGTAAAAATTCAGTTTTAAGGGCATTGAGTTTTAGGTGATTGCGAGTCAGTCATTGTTGTGTTAATGGTAGAGTGTTATTGAGGGTGTGGATGTCATAAAGGGTGGTTATTCTCATGTAGAGTTGGGTGTCATCAGCATACATATGGTAGGAGATGTGGGAGCATTTGAGGATATTGGTTAGAGGCTCCATGTAGAGGTTGAACAGTGTCGGGAAGCGGATAGAGCTTTGGGGGATGCCCAGCGATAGTGGGGCTGCTTAGATAGAGTATTATTAATTGGGAAGTGCTGTGGCCTAGTGTATAGAAAGTAGAAGAACCATTTTAGTGCCGTGCCAGAGAGGCCCATCCTATGTTCTAGAATGTCTAGCAGTGTGGCAAGATTCATTCCAGTCAAGCAAGCGTACTGCATAGTCGACAATATGGACCATGGACGTTTCAGTGCTGTGACCCAATCAGAAGCCAGATTGGCAATGGTCAAGGAGTTGGAATTGTTCAATGCGATTGAGCAGCTGTAAGTGCACACATTTTTCTAGGAGTTTGGCCAGAGTATGGATGTTGGAGCTTGGGTGGTAGTTGTTAGTGTTGCACTGGTCAGAAATTGTTTTTTTAGGATAGTGGTAACCTGACCAATTTTGAGGCAGTAGGGTAGTGAGCCCTGGGAGAGAGAGGAATTGATTATCTTAGTTCACAGAGGGAGTAGGAGGTGAATGGACTCATTTAGGAGTTTGGAGGGGATCAATGAAGTGGTTAGAATATTTAAAGGAGGTCAGAAGATTCAGAGTGTCAATCTTATCAGGGTATGAAGCTAGACCCGGAGTCATCATATTTGGGTGAGAAGAGGTGGTTGTACGTGCAAGCTGCCTGGTCCATTGTGTGGGAGAGTGGGAGGGGTTGGGGCAGTAGAAGACTGAGTGCGGGCTGGATGCCGTTGATGATTAACAACGTTTTCTCAGCTAAATGGAGGCAAGGCTTTACAGTTGGGGGGTGCTTTGTTGTTTGAGGAAGCAGGATCGCTTTTTCAGGTGGACTAGTTTCTGATGATATCGAACCGTTTCTTAGGTCTATTAGTAGCAGTGTCAAGTTGAGTTTGAAAGAACGCTGCTTTGGCATTCCTAATGTGACAAGTGTAGGTGTGGTGTCTTTGACGCAGGAGTTTGAGGTTGGCCAGGGAGGGGTGTATCTCCATGCTCATTCAGCAAGCCTAAGGAGACACTGTTCTTTGTTAAGATCACTGTTAAATCAGCGGTTGGATCATTTGGATGGGATTCTTTTTAGTTGTTTAAGGGCTATGGTGTCCATGATGTTTGACATATAATTGAAGTAGTGAACAGTGAGGTCTTGGGCTTCTGTCAGGGTAGGAGGCTGGAGCAAGTTTTCACAGCTCACAGTAGATATGGAAATAGAGTTAATGTTATGGGTGTCACAGGTCCAGCGTTTGGCTGTCTTAGGTTGGCCCTTGGAGGTGATTGCTTTTATATTTAGGGAGAAGGTGACACAGGGGTGGTCGATCCAATTGCAAGGGAGAGTAGAGTCAATATGTAAGGTGCTGAGGGTTTTACAGATGAAACCTACTGGACCTACAGGGTTGGTAAGTGTATTACATGGTGGGGTTGCACAACCAAACCATACAATACACCTCATTTCCTCAAATTCAGTCTATATATAGATCCTCTAAAGACCATTCTAAAACAGAAAAAAAAACTCATATCATCTTTACACAGATGACACTCAGCTTTATCTCAGAGTTGCATCTCTGGATAACATATTTGCACTTAACCACAAATCCTCGATGAGATCAAAGTTTGGCTGTCTGACAATGACCTGAAGCTAAATCCTCTTACAATGGAATTCATCCTTCCCCTGCCCCAAGTGCCTCTAACTTAATTCCAGAATAACTAATCTCATTAAATACTCATTAATGTTTAAAATCTCTCCGGGTCACCATCAACAAGAAATTAAATTTTCAAGCACAAGTAAAAAAAATAAGAAAGACTGCCCAAGCATAACTTTGAGTTCTGAAAAACATCAAACCTTTCCTCCCAGACTCAGACCGTACTGTAGTATTCTCAATGGAATCACTGACTAAATATCGAAGGTCAGAATATCGACCTTCAGAAATATCGACACAAGAATATCGAAGTCAAGAATATCGACATCCTATCTACATTATGGTAAGTACAAAAATATCGAGAAAAAAATATCGATGTCAAAAATATCGTTGTTAAAAATATCATTTTTATTTAAGTTAAAAAAATAATGTAAAATAAAGTAAATAATACATATAATTAAAATAAACATAGTTAAAAATATTTTAAAATGTTTAAAAATTATAAGAAATATATATGTGATGTAAAAATAAATTAAACATATACATATGATATATAATATATATACTTACTAATAATTTTTTATAATTATTTTAATAACATAATTTTTTTTAAATATCATATAAATTATAAATACATCTATACACATAAAACAATAATATAAATAAAATTAAATAAATATATATAACAAATTAAAAATTACAATTATTTTTAATCTTTTTTAAATTAATTATATACTACATTAAGTAAAATAATACAAAAAATATTAGATAGCGGAGGTAATAAAATTACTATTCCAACTCCAAACAGTGCAACAGTAGGGAAAATGTTGGATAGTGTAGGGGTAAAGAATTACTATTCCCACCCCAGGGAGTGCAACAGTAGGGAAAGTGTTGGATGGCGTAGGGATAAAAATTACTATTTCCACTCCAGTGAGTGCAACAGTAGGGAAAGTGTTGGATAGCGTAGGGGTTAAAATTACTATTTCCACTCCAGTGAGTGCAACAGTAGGGAAAGTGTTGGATAGCGTAGGGGTAAAAATTACTATTCCCACTCCAGTGAGTGCAACAGTAGGGAAAGTGTTGGATAGCGTAGGGGTAAAAATTACTATCCCAACTCCAGTGAGTGTAACAGTGTGGAAAATGTAGGATAGCGTAGGGGTTAAATTAACATACTTATTAATTAAATAATTTTTGTAAAATAAATAACATATTAATAATTAATTAACTAAAAAATTAATATTAAATACCAATAAAATAAAATTAATATTTACTTAAATAACATTAAATTACTTCCCACCCTATTCCCCCATAAACACACAACCCGCTACACATAAAAAAGAACACAATTAATTTAATTATCAATTAATCAATTAATAAAAATTAATTACCAATTAATAATAAATTAACAATAAATTAATTAACAATAACAATAAATAACAAATAATAATAAATTAATTATAATTAATATAATTATAAATGAATCACGTAATAAAAATTAATTACCAATTAATAATTAATTAACAATGAATTAATTATCAATAACAATAAATAACAAATATTAATTAATTAATTATAATTAAATTACTTCCCACCCTATTCCCCTATAAACCCACAACCTGCTACACATAAAAATTAACATAATTAATGTAATTATCAATTAATCAATTAATAAAAAATAATTACCAATCAATTAATTAACAATAAATCAATTAACAATAACAATAAATATATTTCTTTTAATTATAATTAATATAATGATAAATTAATCAATTAAAAAAATTAATTACCAATTAATAATTAATTAACAATGAATTAATTATCAATAACAATAAATAAAAACTATTAATTAATTAATTATAATTAAATTACTTCCCACCCTATTCCCCATTAAACCCACAACCTGCTACACATAAAAATTAACATAATTAATTTAATTATCAATTAATAAAAAATAATTACCAATTAATTAATTAACAATAAATGAATTAACAATAACAATAAATATATTTCTTTTAATTATAATTAATATAATGATAAATTAATCAATTAAAAAAATTAATTACCAATTAATAATTAATTAATAAATTAATGATCAATAACAATAAATAAAAACATATTTATTAATTAATTATAATTAAATTACTTCCCACCCTATTCCCCTATAAACCCACAATCCGCTCTGATACTAAAACGCAAAATTTACTTTAAAAAAATTACTAATTTTTAAACATTTAATACATATATTTAAAAATAATAAAAATACATTACAAAAAATGTTAAACATACATATAAAATACAAACTAAAATACATAACACTAATATAAATATCGATATTATTAACAACAATATTTTTTCTAATGATATTACTTACTTCGATATTACTTACTTCGATATAAAAAAACGATATTACTTACCTTAAGGTCGATATTCTTGTCACCGATATTCTTGACATCGATATTCTGTCCCTACGATATTAAAAACTCGATATTAGTGTAGGTCGATATAAAAAAATCGATATTTTGACTGCGCACTTTCTCAATGCTGGGGTATGGAAACGTTCTACTTATGGGAATTCCCAAGATGAACTTAGCACCAATGAAGTCAGTCCTGCACGTTGCTGAAAGGCTTTTTTCAGGAGCAAAGCGCTTCAATCTCATCTCCCAACTGCTCTTCACACTCATCTGGATTCCTGTCAAAGATTGAAGCATCTTTATAAATGATTACTTTACCAACAAAGCCCTGCATAATGGCACTTCAGAATACCTCATTCAAAAATTAACACCATCTGATGGATGCCATGCCACACGAAGTGCATAAACTCTACTGCAAGAGCATTCTAGGCTCAGGAAATATTAACCATTTCCCACTCCTTCTGCGAAAGTGCTTGCGAAATATGGAAATCCCTCCCCCGAGAGATCAGCAACAATCTAGTGATTGAATCTTCAAAAGAGAACTAAAATCCCTCCCAGATATATTTTATGAACTAAGGGGCTCATTACGATGGCGGGCGGAAGCACAACCGCCGTGCTGGCGGATGCAAAAACCACCAGTTACCGCCGGCACGCAGCAGTCCACACGCCCGCCCAATTACGATGCGAAAAGTAGGCCAAACACCGCCGGCAAGCCAGCAACACCGTCCGCCATCAAAGTGCGCCCGTACACGTAGCGGCGCAGCTCAACTGACACACACCGTCCGACGAAACACGTCCCGCCCGGCGCATAAATTACGATGCCGCAAACAAACGGCTCCCACGGCCAAGAGATACCGTACGACAAACCGAAGCGGTAACACGGACGCCGAGCACGGACAACGAAGAAGCGGCTCCCCGAGCATGAATCCAGCACTGCAGGCCCTCCCCATGCTCCTGCTGATGCACCACCAAGGACGCAACGTACCGCGGAGACGCAGGTAGGCACACACACAACAAGTGCACGCAAACAGCGCACACAGTGCAAGGGCGGAAAAAGCGGACAACCCCCACCAGCGCGTGTACACTACACATCCACCATTGCATCCACATATGACACACAGGCCAAATCGTAACATCGCGTAACACATGTGTACACACCACCTGGGACTAGGAACCAACCACCCCGTCACGGCCCCAAAGCGGCGATGACGCCGCCACACATGCGCACAACGCAGAGGCCAACCGCAGCGCCATGCATGCGTCGCACACAGACACAGGGACACAACCAAGCAGCACACACATCAGCCCCACCCCGAACGCACATGACACGTGACAGGCCTGCCACAGACATGTCCCCAACGCCCAATTCACGGACAACACCCAACGCCACACAACCGACGCACACATGTCAGTGAAGACACGCAACAGCAGGACACACCCCAGTGTAACAAACATGGCGTAGCACACAGCGGCGGCAACACCAACTAGGAGAAGCAGGGCCCCTTCGGGAAGAGGAACGCCAGTACCACACTGAAACACCCATACCACCCTGCACATATGAACAAGACATATAAAATGGAACACCAAAGAGCCCGGGGACCGACAACAGGTGGCCCAAGAATAACATTCACACACAAGGCCCAACGCAGAGCGGAAAGGCAGCCTGCCGCCCACACAAGGGAGAGCAGACAGCACTGAATGACCTTCTATTCCAACTCCGAAACCACAGCCCTACGACAGAAGCCGGTGAATACAGCCATTGTCCAAGAATAGACCAACACAGGCTTGCCGAGGAGACCGACCACAGGGCAGATAGCGCATATCACAGAAGCACACAACGGACGGGGAAGAAAGAAGAAAACACTCCCCCATGTCGGCCACATGCAAGTTAATTGGAAGGAGTCACACATCACTGACCTTGAACTGTCTGAGAAGCATGTGGGAAGAGGGCCCGTGTCCTCCAAACAAGCCAACAGAACACAAGTCCTGTCTCCCTACGACTACACAGAGCTCACAGCAACCTCGGAGCGTGCACATTGCAGACTGCACACACAGCCGGAGCACGCCACCACAACGCACCGCTGCGAAATGGCAACCGCAACACACCTACCCAACTACGCCGAACAGCTCAAGCTGTACAAAACCAACCTGTTTCATACATTGGGATGCGATCTCCTGTCCCTGCTGAACGTAAGTTACCGACTGACTTACCGCATCACATTGTTCAGCTGCGTCATGCCCGTCTTCTACTGTCGGAGGTGTCCCTACCAGCATCCCGTGGAGATATGCCTCTCCAACCCGGCATGTCTGAAGGCGGACCTGCTACCACTACTCCTCCCTCTGGACGCACACGACAGGGCCTGCTCTGCCTATGGGGGCATGGCGTATGTGGCCAACATCGCACCCGCACTGAAATGGGACCACTGTGCCTCCACACGACGGATCATCGAGAACAGCTACATCGAATGTCACCCAGCATGCCCCATCATGGTCCTCCAAGGGACAACTTACGAACAACACCTTGACAGCCACCATCCGCTACATTGGCTGGCAAACATGTACACCACCAATGACATGGAAGCCCTGCTGGACGGCATCGCATACCTGACAACCTGTAAATTCGTCGGACCACAACGCAGGTTCCCCGATTGACCTATGATGTCCAACCCCGCACCCATGCTTAGCTTCCGCACGGACTGGCCAGTCACCACCACAACAGCCATACCAAACGACCGGCAACTGTAACCACACCATCAACGACATCGCCATGACATCGGATATGACCGGGACATGCACACTGTTCCCCATCACATCCAGGAACACCGCATGCATCGTGGGAGGCAGTGGCATGGGCTCTGTGTATCGCACCCACATGGACGGAACTGCACGAACAACCAGGACACGACATGGATCCAGCGCCCATGGACACACACACCGCTCAGTGGACATGAATAGGTCGCCTGGAGTCTGTGGGTGCTGCACCCCTCCCACCCCCGCCCCGGGAATCCCATACCAGGACCTTTGCATGGATGACAAGTGCATACAACAACAACACGACCCCAGTGACTGTGACATGTCCAGTAACCACCACAGTGCAACAACAAGTGGCACGCCGCTGCATGCACGCAAGCACATGCCCTGATGTCATCTCACATGCACGCGTGCATGAGGAACAACCGCAGCAAACCTGTCACATGGAACTGAGATGGACTGTGCCCATGATGCCAAGCGGTCTGGTAGGCTACATGTATACCGTCTGTGTCAAAGTCCGCAGCACCGCAGCTATACGTAAATGTACATTAGCACAGCCTTGGCCAAGCAGATGTCACTCTGAAGCCCACATCCCACATGCAACAGCCAATCACATGTAACCCCACACCCTATCCCATTTGCAATCATGCTCAGTATATCCTCAACATGTATTCCGCTGCCAGTAGTGTCCACTATACTGCATCACAGAGGACAGAAGACTCAATATAATGTTTGAAACCAAAACTGTCTCCGCTGACTCATTTCACAAGTACGAATGAGAGAGGATGAGAGTATGTGAAGTACACGGCAGTCGTGACATGACCATGTAGTCCACTGGTATTGGATGTCAACGCAAATGAGTAGCACAACTGTGGAAGACACACATGTGTCGTGTGAAGTCGTATGGACGCAGTGCTCAGGTGGGTGGGTGTGACGGGTAGATGCGCACATGCCAAGTTGGAGCACGCCGTGTTGGGAGGGGTCATGAACAGTACACCACCGCTTCCCTGGGCATTGTGAGAGGACACCTGTCGGGGGAGTGAACACGTGTGTGCACAGCAGCCGGGCACACGTACAAAGCGGTACCAGGCGCACCTCAGCCCACCCTCTGTGGACAAGCTGGATCCTGTTGTGCGCCCGCCATGCCCCTTGACAAGGCACACACAGCCCCAGTCGACCAGGTGTAACCCCAACATAGTCAATCCGCACAGGCGATACAGGGCACGGGATGGCAGTGGTGCATGGTGTGTGAGAGGTCTCCTCGCGCTCCTCCTGGTCATATCACGCAGGCAATAGAACCTCAACGTCTAGCATGGCACAAGTCAAATGGAAGTGTAGGGGGACGCACCACAGCACGAGCAGCACTGACGTCACGGGAGGTGGCTCGCACCATCCCATCCATTGCCCATCATACCAACCACGCCACATGCCATTGCGACTAAGTGCAAGCGCGTGCGCCACCACCCCCGAGCCCTCCCCAGAGAGGCCAAAGAGTGAATGTGTGGGCCATCAGCCACAGACGGACGCGGCCTGGCCGCAAGGGCAGCCACAGCCACTGGGTGTCGCAGGTGGCGGATCCGGAAGGCGAAGACTGTGATGCATAGTCCATGCAAGCTGGGTCTCCATTTGGGGCACCACGCAGGTGGATGGCGTCCCGCCACACATCATACCCTGAGACAGCCCACTCGTGCAACTGGACCCACACATACACTCCTTGCCCTCTCTGGTGCGAGCTTGGGGCTGCCTGTGCAAGCGCTAGCCTCGCAGGTGAGCATGCATATTGGGGGAGCGAGGGGAGGACATGAGGGCTGGGGCGAAGATGACTGTATCACTGTCAGTTAGTACAAGGGATGACCCAGATGTGGAAAGGAAGAGACGTGTCCCGTGTGTACTGCAACTAGTCGCCAATCCAACTACCCCCATGTCCGGAATGTAAGCCCGCACCTAGGCCCGCCCATCCGCCACATCGAACATACCACCAGCACGACAACCTTCCCATTCGAAACACTGACTGGGGGTGGCGACCAGTGAACAATCATGTGTAGCCTACCCACGCGTACATGTGGGCCCTCCATGATCCATGTCACCTGCGGCAAAGTCATGACATGCGCAATGAGGGAAGTGAGGAGAGCTGTCCGCCCCACGCGCAGAAGGTGCATCAGCTCCACAGACCCAGCAGCGAGTCCAGCAGGGGTCACATGTGCAGGGGCAGCTGTGCCTGGTGTGAAGGCACATGCATATAGACAGCACATCGACCAATGTGTAGTCTGCCCACATCTACAGTCCATCATCATGCGGACATAGGAATTGAACACAGGGCAACACATCTTAGTTGGTGCACCCACCGTGACCAACAATGCGCAATCATCGACGTACCCGCCCTGTGCATGGCCCCCCACCCAACGGAGGCACATCCAGTGCCACCATCCCACACACACAAGCCTTCCACGGAACATGCTGTGTCCAATGGTCAGTACAGTGTCAGCGCCCATCTGGTGGATCCTGAACAGGAGACACATGCACACACATGCCAGCTCCCACTATGTACGTCTGCCACCTGGCACGTGCAATGTAACCTCTCACCTGTGACGTGTGACTGCAAGCACACAGCCGTCTTGGCATGGGGCTGTCAATGTGGACACCTGTCAATGTTTCGGGAGGTGTGATCCGTACAGTGCTGTACATAGGGTGCAGTGCTGACACCTACTACTGTCTCATATCCCCTCGTGCCACAGGTCCCACTTGTTTTGGCCGCTCAGCCTGTGCCCACATCGTCGTCGTCGTGTGCCATACTCATCCAGCCGCGGAAGCAGTCCCATGCTCAGCAGACATTCATGTTGCCGTGGCGATGCCGCTTGACGGATATGCAGTCAGTCCCCATCAGCACGCCCCGCAAGTCATTGGGGCCTAGATCCCCATGTGCATGCACATGGCAGTGGTTTGTATCACTAGCCATTGCCATTGTTGGGAGACCTGTGTAAGTGTATTGTGGCCGTGCCGTCCCAGCTTGACAGCTGGGCTGTGGCTCATGTGCTTGCTCAGTCATGTCAGTGATGTGTGTGCGAAATTGCTATGTGTCGTGTTGCTTTGACATGTGTCCTCTGCCATTGTCCCTAGGCGGAGACCGAACATAGACCGCCCATACCAATTGCTGGCGGACATGGACGATACAGAGGTTATTAGGAAGTTTCGGCTGGACAGGCCAACCCTGCATCGACTGTGTGCCATGTTAGAACCCCATCTCCGTCCCCGCAGGGTGTATCCGACTGCTGTCACCCCCACGGCTAAGGTGATGGCCGCCATGCATTTCTTCGCCACTGGGTCATTCCAGCACACAGTGGGCATTGGAGGAGGGATGTCCCAGCCCATGTTCAGCAAGGTGCTGAGGGATGTACTGGCAGCCATGATGCTGTACCGAAACAGGTACATCCGCTTCCCCAGGGCTCGTGAATTGGCAACAGTGAAGGGTGCATTCTATGCCCTTGGCAGAATCCCACACGTCGTTGGAGCCATTGACTGCACACATGTCGGCCTTGTTCCACCACAGGCCACTGAGCACCTGTACCGCAACAGGAAGCACACGCACTCCCTGAATGTGCAAGTGGTGTGCCTTGCGGACATGGTGATCACCCACGTGTGTGCAAAGTTCCCAGGCTCGGCCCATGACGCACACATAATGCGCAACAGCATCTTGCCACGACTGATGTCCAATATGCAACAGGATCGTGGCTGTATTGTCGGTGAGTATGTGGAGTGGTGTAGCGTGCTGGTTGTGCGATGCTGTCCCCTGTCCAGTTGGAATAGCAACGGTTCTCTGTGTCCCTCACACCCAGGTGACTCTGCGTACCCGAATGGGGCATGGCTGCTCAGTCCATTGAGGAATCCTCGCACCCCAGCAGACGATCGCTACAATGAGGCACATGGGAGGACCAGACGTGTGGTCGAGCGTAGCTTTGGCCTCCTCAAGTCCAGGTTCAGGTGCCTGGACCGCACCGGGGGTGCGCTGGCGTACTCCCCACAGAAGGTGTGCCGGATAGTGGTGGCGTGCTGCATGCTGCACAATCTGGCCATTCGGAAGCAGATCCCCCTCATCGTGGATGACGGAGATCAACCAGGGCCCCAGCCCGCAGACCAGGACAGCTCGAGTGAGGAGGACAGCGGAGAGGAGGAAGCTGGTAATGTGCGGCAGCAGCTCATCGCCCGCTACTTCACTTGACGGTGAGTGTCCATGTACGACGGCTGATGTGGCTGTATCTGTGCAGGTGTGTGTGTGCTGTGTCAGGGTGGCCGTTTGTTCACTGCGTGCTGTGTGTCAACGCTCCATGGCCAGGGTAGTATGCCACTGTTGGTGGCTGTGGCATTGTGCCCTATTGCTCTGTGCGATGTGTGTACATTGCTTGTAGTTGTTGACATGTACTGTGTGATGGGTGTGTGACACACTCATTGAATGTGCTCCTGTTCTGTCTCCCACCCCTAGGTCCCTACAGGCCCTCCGGATTCCATTGCCATGCCGCGCATCAGGTGCCTTTCCGCCCAAGGTGGCTGTTGTATTCCGTACAAATAAAACACAGGGCACAAACAGCAGTTAGTGTAAAAGGTGCATTTATTTCAAACTGTGACATGTGATTGTGTGTAAGGTGATGACAAAAGTGGTGCGTGCAGTGACAATGAGCTGTCGGTCATGGCTGCGTGATGCTCAGGGTGTACCCACTGGTTCTATGTCCATAGTCCAACACACACATGCCATCCAGATGGCTGTGTGGAGTGGGATCGTAGTCCAAGTCAATGCAGTGGCTGGTCAAGGAAGGCTGGCGGAAGGCTGGCTGGCTGCCTCACTTGCGTTTGGAGCGTGCGAAGTCCTCCCGGGAGATCTGTTTCCACTTCGGACGGCCCCTTCCACGTTTGCGAGGGGGGTGCCTGCTTGCGACATGCTGGTGGTTGAGGTGTGCTCACTGGCTGTGGACGCAGGGGAACTGGACACTGCTGCTCGACCCTGCGCCCCGGCAGGTGGTGGCGGAGGGGGAGCTGCTGTCCCTGGCTGTGACCTCACCGCCACCACCAGCTGGCCCATGAGGTCCACGAGTTGGCCCATACGGGCGTCCATGGACCTCAGCACCCCCAGCACCTCACGCGTGTCTGAAGCAGACCGGACCCATTGTCCTTGGGCCTCTTCATAGGCCCCAAGGACTCTGGCCATTTGAGGCAGGGCATGGCTCCCAGGGGAGGCTGGCATTTCCCTGACCCTGCTCCTCCTACCAGTCCTGCTGCCACCGGCCTGCCCACTAGCCACATTGCTCACCACGGTCCTCGCTGTGGCTCCCAGGGTGGATCCAGTCGGCCGGGCCACCACCTGCGCTGGGGCTGGTGCCAGCGAAGACGTGGTGGTGGTGGCGGCGGTGGTGGTCGGTGCGGCGATGGTGGCGGTTGCGGCAGTGGTAGTGGCCACAATGACCGTGGGTGTGGCCGCAACGACAGTGGCAGCAGGGGGCTGGGAATGTTCAGCAGCCCTGGATGATGGGTTGGTGGGTAGGAGGGGTCCTGGGGAGCGGCTGGGCCCTGCCACACCAGATGGGCCTGCTTGGTGGTCCGTGTCCGAAGAGGAGGACAGATCCTCCAGATCCGTGTGTCCTCGTTGGGGGCTTGTAGGCTGGCTGTGCTGGCTGCTGGCTCCATCCCCAGCATCCAGCAGTTCGTCACCTGTGGAGAGAATGAGATTTGTTATTGTGTTGCACCTGGCGAAGTATGTATTTGTCGTCTGACATTAACAGTTCGTGCAATCTCGTACATGGGTTTCCCGGAGGCGTGTGTGTGGCTGTAGCATCTGTAGTTGTGTGTGCTTGGCAATGGGACTGTGTGCTGTGCACATGTGGCATGGGACGGATTGGCCATGCCGATGGGTGTGTTGCTGTGCCCCTACTTATTGTGACTCTGGTGTATGCGGGCTCCTGGCCCATCCTGGGTCTGGTTTGTACTTTGCTTTTGGTGTTCAGATGGGACGCTTAGGAACGCATATGGCAACATGGGGGCCATGCCCCAGATTCGCATTTGGGAGGGAATATGCTTTTGGGGTTCAAATGGAACGCTTAGGAACGCATATGGCAACATGGGGGCCATGCCCCAGATTCGCATTTGGGAGGGAATATGCTTTTGGGGTTCAAATGGAACGCTTAGGAACGCATATGGCAACATGGGGGCCATGCCCCAGATTCGCATTTGGGAGGGAATATGCTTTTGGGGTTCAAATGGAACGCTTAGGAACGCATATGGCAACATGGGGGCCATGCCCCAGATTCTCATTTGGGAGGGAATATGCTTTTGGGGTTCAAATGGAACGCTTAGGAACGCATATGGCAACATGGGGGCCATGCCCCAGATTCGCATTTGGGAGGGAATATGCTTTTGGGGTTCAAATGGAACGCTTAGGAACGCATATGGCAACATGGGGGCCATGCCCCAGATTCGCATTTGGGAGGGAATATGCTTTTGGGGTTCAAATGGAACGCTTAGGAACGCATATGGCAACATGGGGGCCATGCCCCAGATTCTCATTTGGGAGGGAATATGCTTTTGGGGTTCAAATGGAACGCTTAGGAACGCATATGGCAACATGGGGGCCATGCCCCAGATTCGCATTTGGGAGGGAATATGCTTTTGGGGTCCAAATGGAACGCTTAGGAACGCATATGGCAACATGGGGGCCATGCCCCAGATTCGCATTTGGGAGGGAATATGCTTTTGGGGTTCAAATGGAACGCTTAGGAACGCATATGGCAACATGGGGGCCATGCCCCAGATTCGCATTTGGGAGGGAATATGCTTTTGGGGTTCAAATGGAACGCTTAGGAACGCATATGGCAACATGGGGGCCATGCCCCAGATTCGCATTTGGGAGGGAATATGCTTTTAGGGGTTCAAATGGAACGCTTAGGAACGCATATGGCAACATGGGGGCCATGCCCCAGATTCGCATTTGGGAGGGAATATGCTTTTGGGGTACATGCTGTGAGCCATGGGTGCCGAACGTGACATGTGTTGTGGCAGCATGACAGTGCATGGTTTGAGGTGTGTGCATGCTTGACATGGCCTGCATATTTGCTGTCTGTTGTGATTACTGGACATGGCATTGGACGCATCGTTATGAGTGAGTGATGGTTGTGTGCCAGCCAACGTATTGCAGTTGTCCCATCTCCTTGGTGTGCGTGCTGCCCTGTGCAATGTGCATCACGGCAGTGCTCGGGGGGTGTGGCCCATGTTGTGTGTTGTTGCTCACAGTGTGTCGTGCGCTTCATTGACTTCTGGCACATGGTTGGTCATGGGCATGTATCTTAGCGTGACTGCTGTATGTGTGGCAGCTGTGCGGATGACATGCCTTTCATGAGACTGGGGCTGACGGATGGGATGGATGGTATGTTGTATGTGCATGGTGTGTCTGTGTGTTTGATGGGTTCAGTGGTGTTCGTGTGCATTTATGTTGTTCCGCTCTGTTGCGTCTAGTGTTGTTTGTCTTACATAGGCGTAGTTGTGGGGTGTGTGGTTGACAGGCAGTAGGAGCTACATGGACAGGACTTCAATGGTGTTTCGGTTGTGTGTGATGAGTTGCACAGTGGCTGCCGTGTGGTACTATATTCAGTGTGGCTTGTGCATGCAGACGTGGCTCCTTGGGTGTTGCTATGTCTGTGATGGGTCATGTGGGGTGTGAGTCTGTTGTTCATGTCCGTGTGCACATTGTTCACTTGTTCGTGACGGTGGGCGGTGCTGCGTGTTCGTCTGCTACGTGACATGTCCCATGTGTTGGTCGTGTTCCGGTCCTCATGCCTCCAGTAATCCAGCCCTGTCCAGTTTCCCACCTGCAAGTTGTTCGTGCGTGCACTGTACTGGATGCCACATGGCTCTAAGCGGGGGTGCTCCATGTTGCAGGTCTGTGGGGGTGGGGGGGTGTTGTGGGTCGTGGGGGTGGCTGGACACCCACTGACACCGATTGCTGTGGACCGTGATGTCTGCCTTTCGGCTGTCGTTGTGCACTGCGGTGGCTGACACGTGGCTGTGGGGTGTGGGGGATGCTCCTCCTTGCTGTGCTGTGGGACTAGGGGCCTGGTGTGTGTTGTACTTGGGCTGTCCACCGTCCCACCCACTGCACTTTGTGTTCCTGCCACTTACCTGTTACTTGTCGGTTAGTGCAGCTGTGGCGGACACATGGGTGTGGTGGGTGCTCGTTGTGGCGCTTCTGGCATATTTGGGGACCTGTTGGTGGTTACGTGGCTGGCTGAGTGTACACATGTCCCCACGTATCTTACGGTTGTTCGGTTTGGGCTGTGTGTGGTGGTGTCTGTTGCATGTGTGTGTGATGTGTTGTGTATTGTGTGCTGGACATGGGGGTGTTTGTCCCAGGGAGCTGTGGCATGGTGGTAGTGCATGTGGGTACATAGCGGTGTGCTGGTATACATTAGTTTGTACTTACCAGCCTCCACTCCCCTGCTAATCCGGCGAGGATCTCCGGATGTATTATGACTCGCACCTTCTCCTCCCACGCTTTGAAGGTCTTGAAGAGCGTGGGATTCCCTCCGCCAGTGACGGCAGCCAGCTCTCTGTTTTTGCCCTCCTTCTTCTTGACCAGGCTCTTGACGTCATTCCAACGTTTGTTTATTTCTCCTCTGTTCCTGGGCAGGGTCCCGACTGCATTGACCTGGTCTACGATCTGGTTCCACATTCTGTTTCTGGTGGCTAGTGGTGTGTGCTGGACCATGTTCCCATAGATTTGTGGGTACACCTTGATGATCTCGTCGACCATGACCGTCAGCTCAATGGGCGTGAACTTGGGCATCCTTTGTGGTGCCATGGTGTTTGTGGTGCTGGTGCGGTGTGTGTTGTGTAATGTGCAGGGGGTTTGTGGTGCAGGTGTTTGGTGGTGGTGGTGGTGGTGGTGGTGGTTGTGATGTGTGCGTTTCTGTGGTGTGCTGCTGTCCTTGCTGTGTCACTGTGTCCTCTCCTCTCCTCTCTGGTTTGCAATGTTGCAAGGGGTTGTGGTCTGTGGGAGTGCTGCTTTTGTACTTACCTATGTGGGTGTGTCCTCATGGTCTGTTGTTTTCAGGTGTGTTGTGTCTGGGGTTGTGGCCATTGTAGTTTTTGTTTGTCCGGGGGGGTGTTTTCGGGATGTGTACTGTGCTTGTGTATTTGTGCGTGCCTTGCTGTGTGGACTTGTTGGCCATGTTGTGTGCTATTGGTTTTGTGAGCGGATGGTTTCTGTGCAGGTACGTGGGCGCCATGGCTTCTGCCGTGTCGATTCTCATCGGCGTTGTTTGCGCTGGCGGGCGGTATATTTGTAGTTTTCACGCGCTCATGGCGGTGCGATCGTAATTTCACGTGCGGTGTGTCGGCCGTGAGGGCGGGCGGTTTTGTGTTGTCGTGCGTGTTTCCGTCCGTGGCGGGCGGTTTGACTCCGACTCGGACGTTGGCGGGCGGTATTTTGTGTGATTTTCCGCCGATGGCGGTTTTCGGTTTGTGTAATCGTAATGGCGTGGTCGGTGTTCAGACGGTGTGTGCGGGCGGATTTTTGCCGCTTTCATGCCTGGCGGATTTTTTTACGCCGGGTATCGTAATGGGCCCCTAAGTTCTTACCCCTTCATTTCTCATTTTTGAGAACTGAATTTCCCACATTCCTGCGCCACTCCCTTGCACTTTCTGAATGATATATGTTTGAATCTTTCAAAGAGAACTGAGGGCCTGATGTGCAAAGCAATTTTACGGTCACAAAGGTCAAATTTGAGCCTTTGTAACAGTAAAATTTAGTTTTAAAGTGTATGTGAGAAGTTGGCCTGGTATATGCTGTCCACTAATTAAAGTGGGCACCTTGCACCAGTCCAAACGACCCATATGGTGATTAGGTCAAAGATAACCTTTATTGAAAGCTATCCTTGTGGTAGCTATGGAGAGCAGCCTTCAGGCTAAGGGGCCGAATCCGATTCGGGCCGGAAAACCACCCGACCGACTCGGTACAGGAATATAGTCCGACCGACACGTACCGGCGTTGCCCGACCTGGGAAGTACGATGAAATACATGTGAATCACGACCGACTCGTATGGAACTCAAGGCGAACGACCGACCCGGACGGAAACAAGCTATCCGGCCGGGAAACCACGTGAACCGAACCGACCGACACGCACCAGGAATCAACCCGAACGAAACGTACCCACGAACTCCGACCCGCGCAGTACGATGCAATGGGTGCAAAATCAGACCGATTCGCACGGAGCCCAAGCCGTACGACCGACACACATACAAAAGCCAGCCGAACAAACACAATACTCCGCGACCGACGCGTACGCCGCATATGAAACTGAGCTGAAACACAGCGGGAACGACTCGGAGAGGCGCGCACGAGACAACTGCAATGTCCTACTCGGTCAGAAGAATGACTCCTACATGCACAATAATCACAAATGAAAAAATACAAAAAAAGAGGGCCAAACAAGCAATGACAAAGCCAATAAATACAGGGGGTGAAAAAAATGGAACAAGGACACACCCCCAACTCCACCTACATAAAGGCCACAAATCCCTACCATGATCCTTTGCAAATTCCACTGACCTGCCAGCACAGAACACCATCAGACAGCAAACACAGACACACACACAGCTCATCCAACACAAAAGCCACACACCATTAGCACCTCAACAAATAGCACCCTCACACACACCCAGCAAAACCTACACTCACACACCCTCACTTGCACACACACACACATCAATCACCACCACCACCCATCACCATGCCCCTAAAGAAGAATCCAAAGTTCCTAGATAGTAAATTGGAAGTTATGGTAGACGAGATCCTGAGTGTAGAGCCACAGTTGTTTGGCACATTGGTCCAACAGACCCCCATGGCACAGAAAACCAAGATGTGGGCGAGGATCGTCGACAGGGTGAACGCACAATCACCATGTTTGCGCACAAAGGAAGACATCCAGAACAGGTGGTATGATGTGCGCAGGAGGGTCAGGGACCTACTGAAGAAGGATTACCTCCTGAGCCAGCACACCGGCAGTGGCCCTCCTGCCAAACCAGTATACCTCAGGCCCTGGGAGGAGAAGGTGCGGGCCATCCTACCACCAGTGAGCGTATATGGACTAACAAACATCCCAGAGCCTGGTGAGTACACAACTAATATACACAATATTGTGTGCCAATACACACACATCACTGTCAAGGGGATAGTCAAACCATGCACCCCTAGGAAATCAACAGCAACCAAAAGATAATCATCCCAAGAAGTGTATGTTAGTCAGATAAACACAATACATGCCATGTCATAGTGATATGTAACTGTGTCATGACATGTACAAACCCAATACCAAATAGAGCTAGGCAGTGGCACAAATCTAACCAACAAACACTGTCAGATATTTAGCCACCACTAGAACACCACCTCACAGGGAAACTCACAGAAAGGAAGGAATCCTGTGTATGCTTGTGAAGTCAGTGTAGCCAAGAGCATGATGGGACTCGTAGTAACAGATAATGGGCAGCCTCACATTTGGACCATCAACACCACTCTGAACCATGCTCACAACACAGGGAGTGGAAAAGGACTGACAATATGGCTGACACTGGGTACTGCTGTGGGGAGCACAAGGCCCTGCTGGGAACTGGGCACCAACAAACAACAGGACCACACTGTCAGCCATCTTGCCATTGCTGTCACACTCACACACAGTGAAGTCCACTCAAAAGGAAGGAAGTATGGTCATGCTGGGAAGGGGGTGTAGGCAATAGCATGATGGGAGTTGTAGTCACAGATATTGCTCACCCACACAATTGACCCATCAACACCACTCTGAACCATGCTCACATCACAGGGAGTGGATAAGGACTGACAAGATGGCTGACACTGGGTACTGCTGTGGGGAGCACAAGGCCCAGCTGGGAACTGTGCACCAACAAACAGCAGAACACCACTGCCTGACATCCTGAAAGCCAACTTGCACTCCCTGCAATGCAAGCACGTTGCATGGTGGGATATCTGGCTGGGTGGGAAGGAGGACTGACAGCACTGACCATAGTTACAAGCAGCTCTCCTCACACACCCCCTCAACACAAACTCCACATAACCCACCTGGGAGAATGCAATGCCTCACACACCAAATGAAGATCCCACAAAGAACCACCACCCTGGGTAATGCTGTGTGAAGCACAGGGACACTCTTGGGACTTGTAGCCAAACAAACGCAAGGACAACACTGTCAGCCTTCCTGTCAGCACAGGCACACTACCCCACAGGGAAGCAGAGTCAAAAGGAAGGAAGTACGGGCATGCTGGGAAGGGGGTGTAGGCAATAGCATGATGGGAGTTGTAGTCACAGATATTGCTCACCCTCACAATTGGTCCATCAACACCACTCTGAACCATGCTCACATCACAGGGAGTGGATAAGGACTGACAAGATGGCTGACACTGGGTACTGCTGTGGGGAGCACAAGGCCCTGCTGGGAACTGTGCACCAACAAACAGCAGAACTCCACTGACTGACATCCTGAAAGCCACCTTGCACTCCCTGCAATGCAAGCAGGTTGCATGGTGGGATATCTGGCTGGGTGGGAAGGAGGACTGACAGCACTGACCATAGTTACAAGCAGCTCTCCTCACACACCCCCTCAACACAAACTCCACATAACCCACCTGGGAGAATGCAATGCCTCACACACCAAATGAAGATCCCACAAAGAACCACCACCCTGGGTAATGGTGTGTGAAGCACAGGGACACTCTTGGGACTTGTAGCCAAACAAACGCAAGGACAACACTGTCAGCCTTCCTGTCAGCACAGGCACACTACCCCACAGGGAAGCAGAGTCAAAAGGAAGGAAGTACGGGCATGCTGGGAAGGGGGTGTAGGCAATAGCATGATGGGAGTTGTAGTCACAGATATTGCTCACCCTCACAATTGGCCCATCAACACCACTCTGAACCATGCTCACATCACAGGGAGTGGATAAGGACTGACAAGATGGCTGACACTGGGTACTGCTGTGGGGTGCACAAGGCCCTGCTGGGAACTGTGCAACAACGAACAGCAAGACACCACTGAATGACATCCTGAGAGTCAACCTGAACCCACTGCAAGGGTGGCATGCTTCATGGTGGGATAACTGGGCTAGGTGGAGAAGGATGGCCGGATGTCCACCAAATACAACCAATGCTGGCCATGCACACACCTCAACATTCACATTGAAATGCCCCAGGTATGCAGGACAATGTGCTACACCAATATCAACCTCTTACTGTGACAACTTAGGACAATGCAATGTACATGCCCGCATCCAGAGGTACAGTCACAACTGTCAGGTGTGTGAACCATTGATGCCTGTAGAAACATAACATACAATGTGTGTCTCTTCCAAATACAGGTGATGATGATGGGGACACAGCAGCAGGCAAGGAGGAGTCCCTGTCCCAGGCTCCGGGGGACACTGAGCTCACTGGTGTGGAACAGCCTCTGCCCTCCTCGGATGGCGAAGACCTACCTGGCACCTCCGGTGTGAGTCATCATGCAGCACCAGCAGGACCAACATCTGCACCCCCTGCACCCACCCCTCCAACAACTGCCAACACACAGACCACCCCCGCCGACACGGACAGACCAAGGACCACCGATGACAACAGCACAGGGCCCCAGGCCCACCGTGGAGCAACGGACGACAACACCACTAACAACCCCCAAGGGGGCCTCGGGTCACCTGTGCGTGCCACCGCAGGTCCTGCACATGTCGCCAGGGGTGGTGGGAGATGTGGTAGGCATAGGTCGCTGCTTGCAGAGAGGTCTGGACTGCATGATGACCCACAACTGGCACGCATCGCTGATGCGTACCAGAATAGCACCGGAGAGGTCAGACAGGTAGTGGGGATCCTCAAGGACATACAACAGCAGCAGGCTGCCCATCATGCCCGCTTAGACTCCCACATGTCCTGTGTGGAGACACACATGTCTTGCATGGAGTCCAAGTGGGACACATTGCAAGAACTCACAGCGGTGCATAGGGACATATTGACATGCCTCCTCCAGATTAGCACCAACATGGCCACACCTCCCTGTGTGCCCACAACATCTGGTGCTGCAACAACTGACACCGCCACAGGGAGGGAGGAGGACTCTGGCGGAGACTCCCCTGTACCGCCGCAGCCTGTATGTGAGGGTCCCCCCCCAAAGAAGAGGGGTCGTCCGAGGAAGGAAAACTGAGAGGTTGATGGCCACGTACATCCCCCAGGAAGCCAACACCTGTTCCGGAAATTTTCCTTTGTGTGCAAACTTTTCACCCTGTCGAATGCCACACAACTCTCCCACATGACATGGGGAGTTCAAGTTGGACTAATGTATCATATGACTGTGGACTTCACTCAGGACATTTCTGCTACCAAGACTTCCAACTCATCTGGGAACTTTGGATCACAATCCCAATGTACAGCACCCACCATCCTGTGCACTATACACACACACATTTCTGTAAATAAAATCACTAGTACACCATACTTGCCTCTGTTGTTATTCAAATGTGGATACTGTTATGGTGATGATGATCTGCTAAATTACACTGTGTATGCTAACTGCTACAGCAATTACAACACCGTCATGTGAGTCATGGTGACGTGACACATATGAGGGAGACACACCACTAGGGCTACACAACACAGAGACACCAGGGCCATTGGACTCATCGCCTACAGTGATGTTGCCAGGAAATACTGTGGAATGCACAGACACCACACCTATTCAGAGTCTGTGTCAACTAGCCCACAGGTGCAGTAAGCAAATGTCAGTCAGATGTGTGACCACAGACAACGCACATCCCAAAGTGAAGCACAGGTTTATTACACATTTGCAACATGTTGTCTCCACTACAAATGCAAGGTTTACCCACGTGGCAGTGGCCACACAGTCAACAAGTGCAGAAGATATGAAGTCCAGGGGTGTGTGGCACATCACCTGTAGGGAAACTACTGCTGCCACCCTGAAAGCTGAATCATGGTGTCGGGGGATCCAAGTTGACCAAAGTACTCAGTAAGCACCCTGTGAAGGACAGACATGACACACAGTTAAAACCACTGAAGAACAGGACAGAACTGCAATACTCATGCCCAATACATGTCACAAGACAACTACACAAAACCAAGTTAGTATGTCAACACTGTTGGGGAGTACAGACTACCTGTAAGGACACATTGCTGCACGCATCCAGTCAAGTAGCACATGGCCACACTCAAACAGCACCAGAGCACCACCCACACATATCATGCAAACTCACATCATTCACATTACATCTCCCTGGATACTCACATTCAGCTGAAGAAGCTGGTGATGAGCTGTGTGCGGACATCACCATCATCATCATCATCATCACTGGCATCGTGGTCCAGGCCAGGATCCTCCACAGGTGGCGGACGTTGGTCATCGTCATCCAGGATGAGAGGCAACTCCTTCCGCACTGCCAGGTTGTGTAGCATGCAGCAGACAATGACAATCTTGCACACCTTTGCTGGGGCATATGGGAGGGCCCCTCCTGTCTTGTCCAGGCAGCGGAAGCGGCTCTTCAGGAGACCCAATGTCCGCTCGATCACTCTCCTGGTCCGACCATGTGCCTCATTGTAGCGCATCTGGGCTGGTGTCACAGGGTTCCTGAGGGGTGTCAGCAACCACGGCATGTTGGGGTATCCGGAGTCACCTACGGACAGACAAGTGCACATTAGCTGAGTTGGAAAAGTGGGCGGAATACTACAGAGCAGAACACACACAATGGTACAAAGTCAGTACACACCGACAAGCCAGGCACGCTGGTTCTGCATCTGTGCCATCATCCTCGGGATGCGACTACTCCTCATCACGTAGGCATCGTGTGCTGAACCAGGGAAACGGGCACACACATGTGTGATGCTCATATCTGCAAGACATACCACCAGAGCATTGATTGAATGATAATGTTTCCGGTTCCGGTATGCCTGCTCATGTGCCTGTGGTGGTACCAAAGCCACATGTGTCCCATCAATGGAGCCAATGACATGTGGCATCCTCCCCAGGGCATAGAAGTCACTCTTGACGTCAGTGAGTTGTTGACGTGTAGGGAAATAGATGTACTGGTTCAGGCATCTCAACATTGCCTCCAAAACATCGCATAGCACACGGCTGAACATAGTCTGTGACATCCCACCGGCAGTCGCCACAGTGTGTTGAAAGGTACCGGTGGCAAAGAAGTGTAGGGCTGCCATTACCTTCACCTTGGGGGTCAGCGCCGTAGGGTACGGTCGGCCAGGTTGCAAATGTGGTGCCAAGCGCACTGCCACATCCTCAATCAGCTGCCTGGTGAAGCGGTACCGTCGGATGCTGTCACGTTCCACCATCGTTGCCAGGTCAGGGAATGGTCTATGGACAGCTGGAGCCCTGCAGTGCATAGGTTAAAGAAAGAAAGATTGTCAGTCACCCCACATATGTGCCATTCACCATACTCAATTTCACATGATACATCATTACGAGACACAAGTACTTGATGTGTGTGCCGTTCTGTTCGGACATAACTCGCACCTACATGACCATCATCTAACTTCTCAGTACAACATGTGTGGACAACAGGTTCCAGGTTGTGCTATGGGAAACCATTAGGCTGTGTCACAGTACCCATTTACTGCTGTCACGTTCCACACACACACCACAGTGACATGTCTGGACAGATGCGCCACAGGCATCACAGCTCATTGACAGGTAGATTCCCATTGACCCTGTCTTGCCACATGGCCACTGGCATGACATGGCGTATCATGTACACGTCAGAAAAACAAACATGACTCCCACAGGCAGTGGGCCCTGTCGCCTCCGCAGTACAGACATGGACGCCAGTGACGCACAACATCAAAGTCCATGCACAAACAATGTTGATGTGGAGACTGTCTCCCATCGTGCACATGGAATCAGAGACATCGGAAACACAACATGCACACAGACTGTAGAGGGACATCACTATTGTGGCAATGGCTCACCCAGTGACGTACATGCCTTCCCCCATGGGACCCTGGGGGTATGTGACATGTCACACACATACACAACCTGGAAATGTGACCATGCCACATGCTCCGAAATGAACTGTTGCACATCACAGTGGTCATGTGCACAACACACAAAGGACCCTGTCCCCATGAACAATTGCACAGCCTGGGTGTGGCTGCCCACAAGTGCCACCACAGAAACCACATGTTAATCCCCATACACAGAAAAGGTAATGCAGCCTTACATGCCTTAGGAAACAGTGTGGACTGGGTGTGGTGTTGTAGGTGTGCCCCTGGGTCTCTGGCAGGTATATGTAGCTGGCATACGTTCACCAGTGACAAGCATGGTGACATATGCGACTGACCTGTACAGGTACGCGTTGTACAGCAATGGACCGTTCGTGTGCCGGGCCGGCCCATTGCATCTGTTGTGAGCGGGTACGCGTTGTACAGCAATGGACCGATCGGTGTGCCCGGCCGGCCCATTGCATCTGTTGTGAACGGGTACGCGTTGTACAGCAATGGACCGATCGGTGTGCCCGGCCGGCCCATTGCATCTGTTGTGAGCGTGTACGCGTTGTACAGCAATGGACCGATCGGTGTGCCCGGCCGGACCATTGCATCTGTTGTGAGCGGGTACGCGTTGTATCCCGAAATACGCGTTGTACAGCAATGGACCGATCGGTGTGCCCGGCCGGACCATTGCATCTGTTGTGAGTGGGTACGCGTTGTACAGCAATGGACCGATTGGTGTGCCCGGCCGGCCCATTGCATCTTTTGTGAGCGGATACGCGTTGTACAGCAATGGACCGATCGGTGTGCCCGGCCGGACCATTGCATCTGTTGTGAGCGGGTACGCGTTGTATCCCGAAATACGCGTTGTACAGCAATGGACCGATCTGTGTGCCCTGCCGGACCATTGCAACTGTTGTGAGCGGGTACGCGTTGTATCCCGAAATACGCGTTGTACAGCAATGGACCGATCGGTGTGCACGCGTTGGCTGGGGCCTGGCATGGCAACGGACGCGTATTCGAAGCTTCAACGAGTCTGATGCAGTGAATTCAGTTGGCCAGCCACAACAATGTTGCAAAATCATGGGTGTCATGAACTTGGATTTTTGAACGATGCTGTGGGCGTGTATTAGTGCTGCTATTCCATGGATTGGTCAGATTCAGAAGATGCAAACGACTTGGACCTATCACTTTGGACACATTGGACAGTATCTGCCTCTGCAGCACACATATAATGCTGGCTGTTCCCCTGAGAGCTCACTTGCCTGCACTACATGCTCCAGGACGACATCTGCCACCAACACTGCTGCTGTCTCTGCATCCTCTGGCTACTGCAATGGCACATACTGTGGAGAGAGCCCCAGCCTTCAGCCTTGAGGAGAACCAGGCCCTGCTGGACAGCCTCCTTCCACAGTACAGCAAGCTGTATGGGACACCAGGGGAGCAGGTGAGTGTGCTGTCCACTGCCTTACTAATTTTGCATGTTGTCTGACTAGCAGGACTTACAGTGTGCACACCACTGGCTAGCATGCTCACTGAGTAGTTCTGACCCCCAAAATGTGCAGTTACATGCACTGAACAGGTACAGTGCAGTAACAGTGCATTCCAACAAGGTTTACTTCCCATGCAATGATACCATGTAGTAACTGCTGGCAAACTGTTCATAGCCATCGTTGCACTGCCTGTGTACATCATGTGCCCCAGTGATTGAGACATGTATATCCAACTGTGTGATGCACGTATATGTTGCATGTGTAGTAATGGCATTTTCACTTTGTCATCCTCACAGGTTGATGCCCACCAGAAGCAGGAAATCTGGCTGACCATCGCCCGGGCAGTAAGATCCGTGGGGGACTACAAGCGCCGGATCCACAACTGCCCGAAGAGGTGGCAGGACCTTCGAGGCTGGACCCGGAGGATCGCAAGGGTCCAGCTGAAGCTGTCGCCTCCTCGCAGGAGGGGCGGACACCGGACCCTGACCCCCCACATGCTCAGGATCCTGGCAGTGGTCTTCCCTGACCTGGATGGGCAGCTGAAGGCCAGACAGCAGCAAGGAGGGGGTGAGTCCATGACAGCACTGTGCACTTTGTCTGACATGCTATGTGCCCTCCTCTGGCCTGGTTAAACTGCCACAGTACATCAGTCTTGTGGTCCAGGACCCATGTCCCTCTATTGTGACATGCCCACTCCTCATCTGATACGCATATGTGTGGCCCTTACAGTCAGGAAATTGTGTCACTTGGGGACTGTGTCATTGCATTTTGCTTTGCTCAAGGTGGGGGACAGTATTTGTTCCGGTGACTATGTTGTGGGATTCATGGGTGGGTCAATTGCTCACACAATGCCCAAGTCCTGACATGTAATCTGGGTGTAACTTTGATATGTGGTCCACTTGCTGATCTGATTCACCACATGTCCCTGGGGTAATTGGCACACCCCCAAGCTGCGGGTGGGAACAATGTTTGGGCCTCAGGAGTATGTATATCAAGTGTGTCACACATGCTTAGACACCTGCCTACTGTCCAGGACTCATCCCTCTTACAGGTGGAGCTGGACAGTCATGCCTACTCCAGGGCATACAATAGACTCTGTACTCCCACTCCCGTGGATCATCTGACATGTTGTGATCAGTGACATGTTCCCTCAGGTGCCTGCCTCTGTGTCATTGTGCTGTGGCTTCGTTGTCAGGACTACTGTGATGTTTGTCGGTTAGGGTTCAGCATGCCATCTGAGATGTGACCATGAGAGACGATACTTCTGTGACTTATAGATGTTTGATCACTTGACTGTGCACACAGGTGTATGCGACTGTGACTTTCAGGCAGCTGTTATTCATTCACAGCACACTGTGAGGTGCTCAGGTTCTGGGAGTTGTGTTTCATGTCCCCCATATGTCCAATTGGCATGACGTGGACAAATACTAGTTTAGATGATGTGGTGTGTGGGGGATGGACATGTGCACTTGTCAGTTACATTACTTGCATTCCCCATGTCCTAGGATTGTGACACAGTGCAGACTGTTGTTGGCAGGCTGCCATGGCCATGTGACTGGAGACAGTGATGTATGACTTTGCACGCATGCCTGTGTCATGGCATTAAACTTCCTAAGAGTGATCCTGCAGGGGAGTGACATGTGCAAAATGCACCCCATTGTGGCATGGACTATCCGGACATGGGTGCATCATGGTGTCTGGTGCTGGTATGCATCACATGCATTTCTATTTAGACTCTGGCCATCCCTTTCTCCGGACACCTGCACTGACTCAGTGGCAAGAGATGTGATGTGTGCATGTTCACATACTTCACTGTGTTCCCTGCAATGTCCAACAACTGTGTAGGTGGTGCATGTGTCCACACTGGGGTCTTACCATCAGACAGGCACCAGACAGATGGGTGCAAGGGCAGGAGGGGTGTGAGTCCCATGGTTGACCATCAGACTGACAATTGGCTTCTCCAAATCTGTGTGAGGAGTTTTGGCAATGTTCAACTAAGGATGCCAGGGCTGGCTCTGTAAGTGCTGTACTTACTGTGGTGTGTGCGGTCAGTGCAGGTGACTGATGTTGGTCTGTTTCCCTAATTGTTTGCAAATACATCCACGGCCACAGGAGGGGACAGCTCCATGGACCAGGAGGAGCAGCGGAGCCAGACTGGGTCAGCATCCGACGAGTGGTCAGAGGGACCCAGTGGCACGGAGGGCGAGGGGAGCCACACCGAGGAGTCCTCAGCACCATCCACCTCAGCTGAGGACCACAGCAGCTCGGAGGATGACTCCCTTGTGGAGGTGGGTGTCAGCAGCCACCACACCCCCACTACTCTGTCTGGCCCCGCCACCACCACCACCAGCACCGCCCTCCCATTGGCTCCAATTCCAGAGGTCCGCGGAGGCTCCCGTGTTCGGGAGCGTGTCTCCTTCGTGCCAGGCACCGCACCCCCTGCCCCTGTGTCCCCTGCTGCCCTGAGTGAGGAGTCTGTGTACCTACTTCGGCAGCTCCATGTAGGGCAGACAGCAATGCTGAGTGTCCTCCATGCACACACCACTCTGTTGACACAGCTGGTGTCGTTCATGGAGGGCATCTCGACGGGTATGTCTGCCCTACAGAGGAGCAATAAGTCCATGGACTCCTCCCTGACGGCAGCAGTGTCCCTCCTCCAACAGTCCCTCCCACCTCCTACCTCTGCCCCATCCACACTTCCTGGCACCCTACCTGTCCAAAGCACATGCACACCTGCACAATCACCCAAGCACACAGACACGAGCAGCACAGACACACCCAAAAGAAAGGCAAGACGTGCACACAAGCATCCTCAGGGGACAGATACCACACACACAGGGGATGGGAAACAGACACACACACAGGCATCCACAGTCACTCCGCAGTCCTCCAAATCCTCTCCCTCCAAGACCCCTTCCCTTGCCTCACCTGCAACCCCACCTACACAGCAGGTCTTCCTGTGTGACCTCGGCCTCTTCCCCTCCGATCCTGCAGATCCGGCATACCGGGGGAAGAGGAAGTCCACCCACACAGAGGAGAGTGCCCCTCGCCCCCGGACACCCTCCCCCAGGCGCAGGCAGACTGAGGACCCCATTCGGAAGTCCCCCGGACCAGGAAGGGCAAGACCCCACCACCACCACCACGCAGCTCTACCACCCAGTCTCTCTCCTCCATCCCCCAGGCCACCACTCCACAGGTTCCACTGCCACACCCTGCCCCAGGTTCCCCCACACACCGATACCACATCCCCAAACTGCTTAGGCCCTCCCCCCCGCCACTTGCTCTTCCACTCCCAACCCAGACGCTCAGCCTGTTTGTGCCACTGGTGTGGGGACCGGGTCCCCCCCTCTGTCCTGCCCACCTCATCTGCCCCCCCTTCCACTCCCTTGGAGGCATGCACTGCAGTGGAGTCCACAACCACCCCGTCTGACTCGGGCACTGCAGTGGGGACCCAGTCCACTCCATCAGACCAGCCCACTGCAGTGGTTGCAGCACCAACACCATCTGACTTGTGCCCTACAGTGGTGCCGGCCCTCCCTGAGTCAGACACCTCCACTGCAGTTGCTGGTGACACTCCTGCACCCACCACCCCTTCACTGCCTCACTCTGGCATCCCCTGATCCTGTCCCTGCGGTGCCTGGCCTGCCCCTTGTATGCCCCTCCAAGGGGGATGTCCCCTGTCCCTACCAGTGCAGGCAAGCAATGGGTGACAAGTTGTCACATATCACCCTGTTGGGACTGTGTATTTGGACTGGCCATTGGCCTTAGTTTAATTTGGACTTCTGATTTTTGATTGACATTTGCTGAATAATGCCTATTTTTGTTTACTTGTGGTTTTTCTTTGGATGTACTTGATGTAGATGAGTAGAATCATGCATTTGCAGTTGTAATAGTGTTCAGATCAGGGAAATGAAGTGTTGCAGTGATGGACTCCATGTGGTCCATGGGATATGTGTCCTGTTGTAGTCTGGATCTATGGCATCCTCTGATGCAGTCTGAGGGTGTGATGTTCAGCATATGACACAGGGATGTACGTTTTGCATTTGTGAATTAACATCTTTGTCTTACAGTGATGCACATCTGGTGGGCTTACCACTGTTCAATGTTTCTATTTCCCTGACTGTGTGCCCATCTCCACTGGACATGCAGTTTAGCACACCAATGTTGAAGGACTCATCAGTATATACAGTGCACCTTGCTTGACACGTGTTTTGGGTGTATGCAGATGACTGACGTGACACTCCCGTACCCAGGCTGATGTGAGCAGAGCCTTCAGTGTGTTATAGTTGTTGACTCACTGACCGAGTGTTCTGCCGACATGTTTGAGTCGTGCACAGACAAGGTTTGGCACAGTGGACCTTCCACAACAGTGGAGTGCCCTCATGGCAGTGTGTAATCCCGTGACATTGCCTGGGCCCGTGTTTTGTGTTGTGTAAGCATGTCTGTGCGTGTACCCTTCCCTTTTCCTACACAGGCTGTGTCCCTACGGATGTTCCTGTTTCTGATGCTTGCTGAGTTGTTCTGTGTTCATCCAGCATCTTGGACCTGGTTACTCCAGGATGTGGGTGCATGGCAAACTAAGGTTCATCAGGTTGTCATCCCAGGTTGTCTTTGTTGTCAGGGCTGGGGATGTGGGAAAACGCAGATGGGACACATTCAGGATTCCCCTTGGCACTTGTTGGTTACACATGTCATGTAATTTACAGTCTGTGGTAGCTTTCAGTGATTGTGACACGTAGTGTGTGTGACTGCTGCCACTCCTCAGGGTCAGAGCTGCAATGTTGGAAGTTGTGTACGTGTGTTCTTTGTGTGTCATCTTGTCTTCTTCATTGGTGTGTGACTATGGCCAGGATCCCATTGATTGTGGTGGATTTCACGTCATGCCCATGTACCGCGTAGTGTGCAGTGTGTCAGACATTCACGAGTCTTGTTGACTGGCCATGTGTGATGGGTTTCTGCACCTTAGTTCCCACCACCACCCCTGGGGTTGTCATGGGTGCATGTGCAATGTCACCAGTCCATGTGAGCTTCACTGCTGCACATTGGTGGAGATCAAGGTGTGTGGTGTTGAGTGTGTGCAAATGTGAGTTGTTGCACGGCTAGACCCCTACCTCCATATTGGCCATGGCTGGCAGGCCGTGCTGTTTGATTTGTGCTTGTGTAGGTGTGATGGTAGTTTGTTGCTCAGGACACATGGCTGTGGTTCACAGTGTGAATGACATCTACCTTTGTCATCACAGTGGGATTATCATGCAGGCTAGTGTCACCACAATGTGGGGTCCCTGGGGGTAGTGCTGTGGTGGGTCTGTCTCTTGCTGTGTTAGTTGCTGTTCCTACTAGCTTGTGTGACATGTGTAATTTGGGCTCCCTCTCATCTAACAATGCCTCTTTGCCCACATAGGGGAATCTGATCCATGAGTAACTTTTGTATGGCACTGTATACACATCTGTGTAATTGGAATTCAGGCATCCTCATGTGTTGTGTGGTTGCCTGGGGACACTGGCACACACCCCCATTACCTGTTGTGTTTGATATGCAGTGTGAGTCTGCCTGTTTGTGTTTGTGCATTTGCACCACTGCATTGGCATATCTTGAGTGTGCCATTGGCTGTATGTTGTTTGGTGGCTTTCCCCTGCTGTCCCTGGGACTCCTAGGTCATCAGTCAGCACAATAATCATGGTTTGTATGTCCCATTGCTGCCATGGTATGGTATTTGTTCACCTGACATCTACAGTCTCCACAGGATATCTACATTTGTGTGTCCATTGGTGCAGATATGTGGGTCTGCATTATGATGGTCACTTCTGTCATTGTGTTATTTGTGAATGTTGACAATGTGAGCCCCCATGGGTGATGTTTGTATGCACATGGCCAAAGGTATGTTTTATTTGCACTGCACTGTTTGCCTCACCCAATCTATGTTGCTATGGGACACAAGCACTACTATGCCACTGATGTGTTTGTTGTTGTGTGACCAGGAATCATCCATGCAGTTTGGCTTTGGCAGCTTTTACCCTGACTACACTTCCCTTTTGGTCACTGTGGTGATGGTGCTTTGGGCCCCATTGCCACACTGTTCAAAAGGTGCATCAGCTATGGACCCCACACCTACCTTTTGGTCACTGTGTTGATGGGGCTTTGGGCCCCATTGCCACACTGTTCAAAAGGTGCATCAGCTATGGACCCCACACCTCCCTTTTGGTCACTGTGGTGATGGGGCTTTGGGCCCCATTGCCACACTGTTAAAAAGGTGCATCAGCTATGGACCCCACACTTCCCTTTTGGTCACTGTGGTGCTGGGGCTTTGGGCCCCATTGCCACACTGTTAAAAAGGTGCATCAGCTATGGACCCCACACTTCCCTTTTGGTCACTGTGGTGCTGGGGCTTTGGGCCCCATTGCCACACTGTTCAAAAGGTGCATCAGCTATGGACCCCACACTTACCTTTTGGTCACTGTGTTGATGGGGCTTTGGGCCCCATTGCCACACTGTTCAAAAGGTGCATCAGCTATGGACCCCACACCTACCTTTTGGTCACTGTGGTGATGGGGCTTTGGGCCCCATTGCCACACTGTTCAAAAGGTGCATCAGCTATGGACCCCACACTTACCTTTTGGTCACTGTGTTGATGGGGCTTTGGGCCCCATTGCCACACTGTTCAAAAGGTGCATCAGCTATGGACCCCACACCTACCTTTTGGTCACTGTGGTGATGGGGCTTTGGGCCCCATTGCCACACTGTTCAAAAGGTGCATCAGCTATGGACCCCACACTTCCCTTTTGGTCACTGTGGTGATGGGGCTTTGGGCCCCATTGCCACACTGTTCAAAAGGTGCATCAGCTATGGACCCCACACTTCCCTTTTGGTCGCTGTGGTGATGGGGCTTTGGGCCCCATTGCCACACTGTTCAAAAGGTGCATCAGCTATGGACCCCACACTTCCCTTTTGGTCGCTGTGGTGATGGGGTGTTCAACCCCATTGCCACAGTGGCCATGGTCGGCTTGCATTGTGGAGGCCACACACATTTATGTGTGACACATGTGCTACGGGGTCACATTGTATGTTCAATGTCATGTTCAGTGTTGTAGGCATTTGTCACAGACTACACACGCTTGTCATGGTGTTGGGGGGATGTAATTTTCAGACATTCCTTATGTGGGAGTATGCTGGTTGTGTCATGCATTACCCGTCCTATGAGTACGGGTGGAGGTAGTGGCAGGCATCCAGCCCCCTGAGTAGGGGTGGTGGTAGTGGTAGGCATCCATCCCCCTAAGGGTGGGGATGGTAGTAGTGACAGGCATCCAGCCCCCCTGAGTGGGGTGGTGGTAGTGGCAGGCATCCATCCCCCTAAGGGTGGGGATGGTAGTAGTGATGGGCATCCAGCCCCCTATGAGTGGGGATGGTAGTAGTGATGGGCATCCAGACCCCTATGAGTGGGGTGGTGGTAGTGGTAGGCATCCATCCCCCTATGGGTGGGGATGGTAGTAGTGACAGGCATCCAGCCCCCCCTGAGTGGGGTGGTGGTAGTGGTAGGCATCCAGGCCCCCCTGAGTAGGGGTCGTGGTAGTGGCAGGCATCCAGCCCCCCCTGAGTAGGGGTCGTGGTAGTGGCAGGCATCCAGCCCCCCCTGAGTAGGGGTGGTGGTAGTGGTAGGCATCCAGGCCCCCCTGAGTAGGGGTGGTGGTAGTGGTAGGCATCCAGCCCCCCCTGAGTAGGGGTGGTGGTAGGGTGGTGTTGGTGGTAGGCATCCATCCCCTATGGGTGTGTATGGCATTGGTGATGGCCATCCCACCCCTATGGTTCTGCTGTTGCTAGTGTACGTCATTTGTGCATCCCTATGTGTGTGTGACATATTTCGGGTACGTGTCGTTTGTTTGTATTGTTGGTGTTTGACTTACCGTCTGCGCCGTATGCGTCCGTGCCGGTCCCGGTAATAGATGTAGAGTATAGGTAGGACCTGCGCAATGGGATTCATGCTTGGATCGTCTCGTTCGGGTTTCTCGTGTCTTCGAGTCGTACTCGTAGCAGGCTTGTTCGTCTCGTAGCCGTGGATCGTCTTGTGGCGCGAAACGTAGCTTATGTACGGCTCGCCCAGATGCTCAAACGTCCCGGACGTAGCGACGGGTTCGGCGCGTACGGAGTGCGCATTGTACTCATCCGGCCGGAAGTTGCTGTGTATTTGCTTCCGTACAACTCGATTCGGCGTTTACAGATCCGGCTCGGGCGGGGAACAGGAGCTGGATTGGGTAAGTACGGCTCGCTCGGAAACTGGGTTGTTATACGCATCGTACTTGTTCGTCCGGACGAGTGTTCGAATCGGTCGGGAAACACGCAATCGGCTGGGTTTTTTTCCGGACGAATACTGTTAGGTGCGCTTCCGGCCGAATTCGGAATCGACCCCAGAGTCTTGAAGGAATGTTAAGCACCTTGTTTTACCAGAATGCAACCTTATAGTATTGGTTAAATGAAAGGGAAACCACACAGTAGTTATAAAAATATGTATTTATTATATATAACACTCTCTAGTATCCTCTACATGAGGATAGAACACAAATCAAATAATACAGTTGCAAAGAATCAAATGTAAGTAGCACAATACACAGTGGACTCCCGGGGGAGACCAAACCATATGCTAAATAAGTGGTATAAGAACCACGACTCGGGACTAGACCTAGTCTAGAAGGTGTAGAATCGCTGGGACCCCAAGGAACCACCCAAGGTGAGTGAGTAGGGACCCCACGAAGGACGGGTGCAGTGTGGGAACACGAGCGCGTGCTCCGTACAATTCAATGGTAAAGTCGCGGTTGGAAAATCAGAGATTAAGGACCCTTCCCAGCAGATTACGAAGACAACCCTTGGAACTTAAGAGTTTGAAGAGCCACCCCACCTGTGGATACCTCTGTACCAGAGTTACCTATCCCAGAGGAGCCGGGTGCATAGGTGCGAAGTGGCGTCGGAAACCCTCGTCGTTTTCTATGGATGTCGACAAAGAAATGCTGCTGCGGGAAGAACAAAAAGTGTCCGGTGGAATCCAAACGTGGATTCTAGATGAGAAGAACCTGAAAGCAGAGGGGACAGAGTCTGGGTCACTTTGGAGTGACCAGGGGCTCGGTAGACGAATGCCCACTGATGTCGGGTGCTTCAGGTGTGTTGATGGTGATCTTGACTCTTCAGCTGCGAGGACCCAGAGACGTCTAGGATGACCAGGAGCCAGAGGCGAGCTGTCCCATGAAGGATGTCGAGTGCAGAGGGGTCAGTGTCTAGCTGGAGCACCAATTAAGCCTTGGCAACGGCAACAACGTAGATGGTCAAGTTCAGTGTCGATCTGGCCCAGCAAGGACCAGGAGACTCACCACAGCAAGGGGAGTCAGGGCAGGCCTGGAGCAACCAGGGGAGTCCAAATAAAGCAAAGTTGACCCTCAGGTGGACCCACAGGCCGAAGGCACAGGAGTTGCGAGGGGACCTCAGGCGGTTTCACAGAATACCAGCTAGCAGGGCACAGAGTGTGAGGATGCCAGAGTCCTTCTCAGAAAAGATGCGCTGGGGTCAGAGCTACAAATGGCCCAAAGCACGGAATTGTTGCACGGCAACAGGCATGTGCAGCTGCAAATGGACGCGGTGCACAGGAGTACGGGTATACGGTCCCCACGAGGGATATCCGCCTCAAACTCAGTGAGAGGACAGCTCAACCTTGGAGACCTTCAGAAACCCACCTCCTGTGTTGCTGGAGCCTTTGGAGTCTGCAGGAGTTCAGGGTCAGCAAACCGGTCAGATGCGTTACGGTGCCTGCGTTTGCAGGGGAGTGACTCCTTCACTCCAAGGGAGATTCTTCTGTTGTCTTGGAGATCCACAGGGTCCTGCACGGAGCCTGTATGGATCACGGACAGTGGCGAAACTGGGGACGGCAAGGGAAGACGAAGTCGAGCCCAAGGGAGGTCCAGCGAAGTCCAGCGTGTCCATATGGTCGAAGTGTAGTGGTATCTTCTTGCAGAATCTTGTCCACGTAAAATCTAATGTCCTGCAGCCATGTAACCCATTTTATACCCACGGGAAAGGGTTGGACAGATTCTAGGGACCCTCCTAGGGGAGGCCAACAAATACATGAGCTACAAGAGCACTCCCACTTGACCTATGTCTAATTCACTATTGGCTTAATTAAGCTCACTGGGCTCCCCTCTGTTGCAATATTACAATTTTCACCTCAATTTTTTATTCAAATCCATTCTTTTTTATTATTAAATTCAATTTATCAAAAAGTTAAAAACAATTTTTTAAATACAAAAATCATGACTTTTTATAATTTTTTGTTCTTTTATATACTGTTTCACTGTTTGTAATTCATCATTTCAAAATTGTAACATTTCAACATTTTCAATTGATATGCATTCTGTACTTAATTTCCATAAAATAACCCCATATTCTAATCCTCCTTCGCACCACAACTACCTCACATCACATCACACCCAAAACTGACATACTCATACATACACTCTTCACACACATCCTTTATCCAGCTGTAAGGGCATACACTTTTGAATCATGAGTGAAAATCCTTCATTAGTTATTCATGATTGTGTTGCCAGCTGGATGTCCATAGTGTTGACGCACGTTTCGGTGGATAAGTTAATTCAAAAGCCACCTTCTTCAGGACCTCCCATTGACTATTTAGTTTCTAACGGAGGGTGCTGGGGTATCCAAAACGGATTGATTGAAATCGCAATCCCTGGTTGGAGTCTAGTACGTGTTCTGGCAACCTTGTCTCAGAGTTGGAGTTTTTTAATGTTCCTTCTGCGGTTATTTCATTTGTCTATTGTTTGGACTTTATATGATTAAGTTGTTTTGATCCGACCTCGTCGTTCCTGAAGATCAAAACACTTTAGTTCGTTATGCCTCCTGAAGCCGCATGTGAATGGGGGTAAAGGCTTTCAATATTTGTCCATTATCCTTTCTGCAGATAGTGTCTGGAAATGGAGGCTTGATGGGCAGGGAGGGCGGGGCTTGGAGCGCGGTGTCCTATAGCCAGGTAACCCATTTTATACCCACGGGAAAGGGTTGGACAGATTCTAGGGACCCTCCTAGGGGAGGGACAGGACAGGGGGTGGCTACACCCATGTCCTTTGTCCAGTTTCACGCCAGTGTAGGAGCGGATGGCTCCCAGAACTGGTTTGAACTGGACTATGCACAGGGACACCAAGTGTGCCCCTCGTGCAGACTTTCTGGCACTGAGACAGTGCACCCACCCAGCCCCAATACACTAAATCCTGTCTGGGAGGTAGTAACACCTCCCTGTGACAGGATGCCTATTGTGCTGCCTTCCCCTGCTCGAGCTTGGCTCAGCAGCAGGAGGGCAGACTCGTGTCTGTGGCTGGCAGCATCCATTTTGTGCTGTAAGGCTCGAGAAAGTTGGTACTGGTAGACTTAGGTACCCCCAGAACCTCAGTTCTGAGGGGAGGAAGCATACCTCCCACACCAGTTACTGGTGTGGAGGTACAATTCCAAGGTGTTTGACACCAAACACGACATACTTCGTTGCAGTTGTTTTCGAGATAGCATTTACCGCGAGGTTATAATGCACCTCTACCTATATGTCTGATAGTATCATGTACAGCCCGGGAGAATGGTCTCCGAAGACTGCAGAGGGGCCCTGCTCATGCAGGAGCACTCTCTCACGCAAACCCCAGCACCCTGCCTTCAGGATTGTTAAGGCCTGCTATAGGGGTGACTTATAAGGTTTTAAGTGTAGTGATATATATAGATATAGTGAACCTATATCTTAAGTAAGTGGTGCAATCACCAACTTACACAGGCTGCTGTAGCAGACCTAGAGTTCCATTTTGCATGGCCTCTCATGGGTGGCATAATACATGCTTCAGCCCAGGGGAGGCCTCTGGGGTACCTGGATCAGTGACTAAATATCGAGGGACAGAATATCGACTGTCCAGAATATCGATGCCAAAATATCGAGGGACAGAATATCGAGTCCCTATCTACAAACAGGTAAGTACTAAAATATCGAGTACAATATATCAATGTTTAAAATATAGTTAACTAAAATATCGAATTTTTTAAATGTATTAAAAATAATATAAAAGTAATTAAATAATAAACACAATTAAATAAAACATAGTTACAATAATGTAAAAAAGCTTAAAATGTAAAAATAAATGTAATGTAAAAAAAATCATATTAATTATTTTTTAACATATATATATTTACTTAATAATATTATAAATTAATTATTATTCTTAATTATAAAATATTTAAAACATTATTAAAAATATATTTACATATATATATAAATAAACATATTATATAAATATAAAAATAAATAATATATACTAATTTAAATAATTAAAGTACATTTTTTTATGTTAATTAATAATTTACACTACATTAAATATAACAAAATTAAAAACGTTGCATAGCTAAGGGAATAAAATTAGTATTCACACTCCAACAACTGCAAAAGTAGGGAATTTGTTGGATAGCGGGTGGGTACAAATTACTATTCCCACTCAAGTGAGTGGAACAGTAGGGAAAGTGTTGGATAGCGGGTGGGTAAAAATTACTATTCCTACTCCAGCAAGTGGAACAGTAGGGAAAGTGTTGGATAGCGGGTGGGTACAAATTACTATTCCGACTCCAGCGAGTGGAACAGTAGGAAAAGTGTTGGATAACGGGTGGGTAAAAATTACTTTTCCTACTCCAGCGAGTGGAACAGTAGGGAAAGTGTTGGATAGCGGGAGGGTAAAAATTACTATTCCCACTCCAGTGAGTGGAACAGTAGGAAAAGTGTTGGATAGCAAGAGGGTAAAATTACTATTCCCACTCCAGTGAGTGGAACAGTAGGGAAAGTGTTGGATAGCGGGAGTCTAAAAATAACTATTCCCACTCCAGTGAGTGGAACAGTAGGAAAAGTGTTGGATAGCAAGAGGGTAAAAATTACTATTCCCACTCCAGTGAGTGGAACAGTAGGGAAAGTGTTGGATAGCGGGAGTCTAAAAATAACTATTCCCACTCCAGTGAGTGCAACAGTAGGGAAAGTGTTGGGTAGCGTAGGGGAATAATTGAGTAGACCCACTCCTACAATATAATTAAAATTAATTAACAAATAATTAATTAATAAAAATATATTTACCTTCCAACATTTTCCTCTATAAACGTCACCTCCAATAGTGTAAAATATTAATGAATGAACATAATTAATTAACATTTAATTATTTAGCTAATTACAATTAACAATCAAATTAATAACCATCATATCTAAATTAATTAACACAATTAAGGGGCCGATTCCGATTCGGGCCGGAAATCTCTCCGACCGAGCCGGACCCGGAGAGATTTCCGACCGAATCGGACCCGTGCAGCCCGACCGAACGAGTACGATGCGCACGTATGCCATCGGACTCGAGTCGGTCGGACTCCCATTGAAGTCAATGGGAGCCGGTCGTATAACGCGTACGCGGGCTCCCATTGACTCAATGGGTGCGAGGCGGACAAGGGCGCCCCCTACAGCATGTACGCGGCGAAGTGACTCGCGCCGTACACGCACAGGTAGGGGGACCCATTGGTCCCCCTGTGTGCGACTTCGCGCGGCTACGCGTACAGGGGGTCCGACACGGACCCCCAAAGTACGGCTCCGACTGCTCTTTCGAGCCGGAGTGCGCGGCTCGGTCGGACTGCTCGCGGCGCGCATTGTACTTACCCAGCCGGGAAACGTCTCCTTGCGCGGTGCGAGTCGAGTCCGAGTGAGTCGGTCGGTGCGGTTCGACCCGGGAACTAGTCGGTCGGAGCGGTCGGGACGCCCGGACGAGTCGGTCGGCGATTTTGCATCGTACTCGCTCGCCCGGACGCGCGTACGAATCGATCGGGCAATAGGGCTCCGAATCGGATCCGGTTAAGCCGAATCCGATTCGGAGCCCTACCGGCCGAGAACGGAATCGGCACCTAAGACTATAAAATAACTTTGAATAAATAATATTTAAAAATTATTAAAATTTGAATTATATTTAACTTAATTCCCACCCTACTCCCCTATCAACACTCAACACACTACTAAAAAAAGTACATAATTAACATATTAATAAATTAATTTTTAATAATTAATAATTAAAATATTAAACAATTTACATAATTATCAATTAATTAAAAGGATTATTTTTCACTTTTTATATATTTAATAATAAATTAATTAACTTAATTAACAATAGTAATTATTAAACAATAAATTATTAATTAATAAATTATTAATTTTTATAATTTAAATTAAATTACTTCCCACCCTATTCCCCTATAAACCCACAACCCGCTACGGAACTAATATACGCAAAAATTATTAAACAATAGTTATTATAAAACACTAAGGGGCCGATTATGATGGCGGGCGGACTTTGTCCGCCCGCCATCGCCCCGGTAAATGGGACCACCCGCTATGTGTGCGGCGGTCCCGCACATGTGATTAGGATGCCACCGCCACGGTGGTGGTGGCATCCCCCATTTCCAGCATTGTGGCGGGCGGTGCTCACAACACCGCCCGCCACAGTGCTGGAAATGCATGTTGTGCATCTGCATGCACAACGTGACAGGCACCGCGCGGTGCTTGCCACCTTGTGCATGCAGATGCAAGGGGGTACCATAGGTACCCCCATGTGCAGCCCCCACCCCCAACACCCTGGGGGCCCGCAACGGGCCCCCAACAGCAAAGACCGCAAGCCTTTCCATGGCGGCGACGCCACCATGGAAAGGCTCATCTCCGCCGGCATCATAATATGGATGGCGGTGTCTTGCAGACACCGCCACCATATTAAACCTTTTCCGCCCGGTCGACTGTTCGGCCGGGCGGAGAACATGCGGACGGTCTTACCGTCTGCCGGGCTCCCCTCCGCCATGGTAATATGGCGGGGGGAATTGTTGGCGGACGGGCGATTATGGCGGGCGGATCGCCACCGCCATGCGGGCGGTGGCGATCCGCCCGACATCGTAATCGACCCCTAAATTATTAATTAATAAATTATTAATTTTTATAATGTAAATTAAATTACTTCCCACCCTATTCCCCTATAAACCCACAACCCGCTACGGAACTAATATACGCAAAAATTAATTCACATAAAATCCATTACTTTAAAAAAATTGTAACATACATTAAAAAAATTATATATTTTTAACACATATACTAACATATAAAACAATAAAAAAAAATTGATATAATAAAATTCGGTATAATGACATTTGATATTACTTACCTATATGTCGATATTTTTTCCAACTATATTATGTCTTCTATATTCTGTCCTCTCGATATTTTGTACTCGATATTTTGTCCTTTCGATATTAAAACTTCGATATTTAGTCTCTACACCGGGGTACCTATGCCATGGGTGCATGGGTACCATATACTAGGGACTTATAAGGGCACCCCAGTATCCAATCTGGAGTGTACCAAAGTACATATGTTGCAATTTAAGGGAGAAAGCAGATAGGCTGCGATCCAGAATAGCAGGATCCCAGCCAGACTAGTCAAAACAGTGGGTGCAAAAAGCAAAAAGCAAAAAGTGGGGGTAACCATAAGAAGCAGATCCTACTTTCCTACACAACCCCCTCCCCAAACAAAAGGAGATGAGATTAACCTTGCCCATTTGAGTCTTCATTTTCTAAGTGGAAATATCTGGAGAGTCCATCTGCATTGGCATGGTTACTCCCAGGTCTATGTGCCACTGTATAGTCCATCCCCTGTAGGGAAATGGACCACCTCAAAAGTTTGGGGTTTTCACCCTTCATCTGTTTTAGCCACAAGAGGGGCTTGTGGTCAGTCTGAACAATGAAGTGAGTTCCAAACAAGTATGGCCTCAACTGCTTCAAAGCCCAAGCCACAGCAAAGGCTTCCCTCTCAATAGCTGACCAACGTTTCTCTCTGGGGGTCAGCCTTCTGCTAATAAAAGCTACTGGCTGATCCTGATCCTCTGCATTCAATTGTGATAACACAGCCCCTACCCCCAACTCAGATGCATCAGTTTGAACAATGAATTGCTTGGAATAGTCAGGACTTTGCAGAATGGGAGCAGTGCACATGGCCTGCTTGAGGTCATCAAATGCCTTCTGACAGCTAACTGTCCACTGAACTTTCTTGGGCATTCTCTTTGATGTCAGTTCATTCAAGGGAGTCACTATCAACCCATAATCCTTGACAAATCTCCTGTAATACCCAGTCAGGCCCAAGAAAGCTCTGACCTGAGTCTAGGTAGTTGGAGCAACCCATTCCATTATGGTCTGGATTTTGCTCTGCAATGGTTGAACCTGGCCTCCACCCACAAGGTGGCCCAGGTACACAACCTGACTCTGCCCTATCTGGCACTTAGTGGCCTTGATAGTGAGGCCTGCCTTTTGCAAGGCCTCCAAAACATTTCTCAGGTGTACCAGGTGATCCTCCCAGGTGGAACTAAAGACAGCAATATCATCTAGATAAGCTGCACTATAGTCTTCCAGGCCTGTGAGAACTTTGTTCACCAACCTTTGAAATGTGGCAGGTGCATTCTCCAAGCAAAAAGGCATCACCACAAATTGGGAGTGCCCACTAGGGGTTGAGAATGCTGTTTTTGGCTTGGCATCCTCAGCTAGTCTGATTTGCCAGTAGCCAGCTGTAAGGTCAAAAGTACTCAGAAAATTGGCTGAGGCCAAAGTATCTATAAGTTAATCTGCCCTTGGAATAGGATGAGCATCAGTCCTAGTGACTGCATTGAGTCCTCTGTAGTCAACACAAAACCTCATCTCTCTCTTACCATCCTTGGTGTGAGGTTTAGGTACCAAGACCATTGCACTAGCCCAAGGACTAGTTGAGGGCTCAATGACTCCCAATTACAGCATCTTCTGGACCTCAGTCCTGATGCAGTCCCTGACATGGTCAGGTTGTCTGTAAATGTTGTTCTTTACCAGTATGTTTTCACCTGTGTCCACTTCATGGGTACACCAGGTGGTTTGACTTGGAGTCAGTGAGAACATTTGCCTAAACTGATTGAGGACCTTCCTGCAATCAGACTGTTGCTGCTCAGTGAGGCTGCTTGCCAAAGCTACACCATCTAATGAGCCATCATCAGGGTTCTGTGAGAGGAGGTCAGGGAGTGGGTCACTCTCTTCCTCCTGTCCCTCATCAGTAGCCATGAGCAAGCCCATGTCTGCCCTGTCAACATAAGGCTTGAGCCTGTTCACATGGAGCACCCTGTGGGGGCTCCTGGGAGTTCCAAGGTCCACCAAATGGCATGAAAACTATTACATCGTGGATGAGCAACAACTTTCTGCAATTAAACGCAGATAAAACAGAAATAATGTTGTTTAAAGACGCAGTGACCAGCTGGTCACCTTGCTGGTGGCCAGAAGAACTGGGTCCTGCACCATCCCCTAAATTAGTGGTTAAGAATCTGGGCGTGCTAATTGATAGCAAACGTAATCTGGATGAACATATAGCTACAACTAAACGGACATGCTTCCACGCTCTCAGCCTGCTCCGTAAAGTTTTCCATCTTCTCCCTTCTTCCACACGAAAAACCTTGGTACATGCTATGGTCCTTAGCCGACTGGATTACAGCAATGCCTTGCTGATCTCTGCTAAGACAACCGCCTTGAGCAGTTTACAAGTGGTCCAGAACACGGCGGCCCGTCTGGTAACCAGTGCTCCCTCCCGAACTCCCTCAGGTCCCCTGTTACGTAAATTACACTGGTTGCCCATACGTAAAAGAATTGAATTCAAAATTGGCTGTTTGGTATTCAAAGGCCTTAACAAAATGGGACCAAAATATCTAGCGGACAAATTGGTTAGATATACACCTTTGCGTACCCTTCGATCAAAAGATAAGGGTTTTCTCACCGTCCCGCGCATAAAACAAACCAGATTAGGAGGCAAAGCGTTCTCCTACCTAGCCCCACAAATATGGAACCAGTTATCTCTGGATATCCGCCAATGCACTAATTACCTGATTTTTAGGAAAAAACTTAAAACATCACTCTTTTAGCTTTTCGTGCCTCTTCTAGTCGCCCTTAGCGCGGCGATACCCCATCCGGGGTGATTCATGCGCTTTATAAATGACAAAAAAAATAAGTGACCTCTCCCTTTTGCTCAAGTATGGTGTGGGGTCCACTCCATCTGTCTTGGAGAGCTGCTGGGGCCACAGGCTCCAGCACCCACACTTTCTGTCCAGGCTGGTAAACAGTCAAGACAGCCTTTTGGGCATGCCAGGCCTTTCGCAATTCCTGGCTAGCCTCAAGGTTTTTGGATGCCTTCTTTATATACTCAGCCATCCTGGAGCGGCGACCAAGTACATAGTCCACAATATCCTGTTTAGGAGGTTTGAGAGGTAGCTCCCATCCCTCCTTCACCAGACACAGTGGACCCCTAACTGGGTGACCAAACAAAAGTTCAAAAGGGCTGTAGCCAACCCCCTTCTGTGGCACCTCTCTGTAGGCAAAGAGAAGGCAGGGCAACAGAACATCCCATTTTCGCCTGAGCTTTTCTGGGAGCCCCATTATCATGCCCTTTAGAGTTTTGTTGAACCTTTCAACCAACCCATTGCATTGAGGATGATAGGGTTTGGTAAACTTGTAGTGGACACCACACTCTTTCCACATTGCAGTTATGTAACTAGACATAAAGTTATTACCTCTGTCTGTTAAGACCTCCTTAGGAAAACCCACCCTGGAGAAAATCCCCAGGAGGGCCCTTTCCACCACAGGTGCTGTGGTGGTCCTAAGGGGAATAGCTTCTGGATACCTGGTAGCATGGTCCACCACCACCAGGATGTAAGAACGTCCAGATGGTGTTGGAGGGTTAATCGGACCAATTATGTCAATCCCAACCCTCTCAAAGGGGACCCCCACCACAGGTAGTGGTATCAGGGGGGCCTTTGTAGTACCACCTGCCTTACCACTGGCTTGGCAAGTGATACAGGAGCGACAAAACTCCTTTGTGTCCTCTGACATATGAGGCCATTGAAAGTGAGGGACAAGCCTGTCCCAAGTCTTGCTTTGGCCTAAGTGTCCTGCTAGGGGAATGTCATGTGCTAGGGTGAGTAGGAAGCCCCTAAACTTCAGAGGTATAACCAACCTCCTGGTGGCACCAGGCTTGGGGTCTCTACCCTCTGAATATAGGAGTCCCTCATCCCAATAGATCTTGTGAGATCCACTGACATTCCCTGCAGCCTCAGCAGCAGCTTGCTGTCTGAGGGGTTCAAGAGCGGGTCAGGTTTGCTGCTCCTGACTCAGTTGTGCCCTGGAAGGGCCCCCTGTCCCCAAGAACTCAACCTGGTCAGGTTTGAGTTCCTCTGAGAAAGTTCATTCACAAGGCCTGGGATCAACTTCCTCAAAAGACTGATCCTCTTCCTGAGCCAGGGGGGAAGACTCAGCCTTACCCCTCCTGCTCCTCTTCTTGGAAGGCACCTGGTCCATCCTTTCAGGATCCAGGACCTGCTCAGTGGCTTTCAGTTTGGCCTGTGACCTAGTCACAGCAAACACATCTGCAGTGATGCCCAACATTACTGCATGAGTCCTGAGTTCCACTCCAGCCCAGGCTGAAGTCTCCAAATCATTGCCCAACAAGCATTCCACAGGGAGGTCTGAACTTACCACAACCTTCTTAGGGCCAGTTACCCCTCCCCAGGTGAAATTAACAACTGCCAAGGAATGGTCTGTCCTGACATTGCTAGCATTGGTCACTTGGTACATCTCACCAAGTATGATCTGGTCAGGGTCCACAAGATCTTTTGTCACCATGGTGACACTTGCACCTGTGTCCCTGTTTGCCATGGCCTCCTTACCATTTATTAAAGGCTGTTGTCTGTATTTGCCCAGGTTACTGGGACTTACAAATAAGGAGGCAATGTCCATGCCTCCATCATGGACTAGAACAGCCTGAGCTGGAGTTCTGACTAGGCCAGACCCCACCTCAGAGCCCAAGGTTAACCCCACTAATCCCTTGTTCTGTGTACCACCACTTGAAACTGTGCTAGGGGGAGCAGTTGCCTTAGGGGCAGTGGTGGTAGGCGTAGAATCCTTGGCCCTTGGACAATTGGCATATTTTGTCCAATGGGTTTTCTCTTTACAGATATGACACCAAGGTTTCCTTTTGCCTTTTCCCTTGTTGGATTGTGACTCCCCCCCAGATGCAGGTTTTTGGGGCCCTGATGAAGACTTTTGATCTTTATTTTTGTCCCCACCCTTATCTGAGTTCTTAGAGTCTGGTTTCTTTTAGTCACCTCCATTGGTCTGGGCTTTCTGCTTCACCCTGGTTCTGACCCACTTATCTACCTTCTTTCCCAATTCTTGGGGAGAAGTCAGATCAGAGTCAACCAGGTATTGATGCAACAACTGGGTTCGGCAATTATTAAGGATCTGCTCCCTCATAATCAAGTTGTCCAATCCTTTAAAATCATTCACCTTGCTACCAAGTAACCAGCCTTCCAGAGCCTTAATGGCACAATCAACAAAGTCTACCCAGTCCTGAGTCTGTGTCTTCTGGGTGTCTCTGAACTTAATCCTGTACTGTTCAGTGGTTAATCCAAACCCTTCAGTGAGAGCACTCTTCAGGACTGAATAGTTATCAGCATCCTCTTCTCTTACAGTGAGGAGCTTATCTCTACCTTTGTCAGCAAAGGAGAGCCACAAGATAGCTGCCCACTGCTCTTGAGGGACCCTCTGTACTTTACAGGTCCTCTCCAAAGCAGTTATTCATTTCTGGATGTCATCCCCTACATGGAAGGGAGGGACAATCGTGCTCAGGTTCCTATGATCAAAGGTGTGTTCCCTAACCCTAGGGACACTATAGCTGCCACCATGGGACTCTAGTCCCAATTTCTTTCTAGTCTTCTGAACTTCTAGGGACTCTTTATCCAGGGCCAATTGCTGTTGCCTGAGCCTAAGCTTAGCTGTCTCAAGCTCTAGTAATTGGCACTCCCTGTCATAAGAGTTGTCCCTCTTGCTAGAAACAGAGGTCCCTACAGAATGCCTAGAATGATTTGACTCAGCATAGGGAGACCTAGATCTCCTGGGTAAACTCTGCACTCTCCCTAGAGGACTAAAGTGAGAGTCCTCTTGATCCTCTTCTTCCTTTCCCCTGGGATCTGAGTTGTTCAGGGGTGGATCATGTTGATCCTCTTGCTCAAGGTTGGACTCTAGGTCATAGAAGGTGTCCCCTCCTGACCTATCTTCCTCCCCTGTACCACCCACTCTATCCTGCTCATCTGACCCAGGAGTCTTCCTAATGTCATCTAGCAGTAATGCATCTATTAGACGTTGAGTGTTGGCATTTCTCCCTGTCTTCAGCTTCCTAGATACACACATAGCTTTTAATTCAGTGAATGCAAAGCTATCATATTTAGTAGGCAGGATGCCAACTGTGGCATTCCCAATAGAAGACATACTAAGTGAGGTGTAGTGTAGGCACCTACCTAACCTACTGGGAACTAAACTCTCTTAGGTTGGAGAAAGGGTGTGCTAGACCCTTGACTTACCCAACCCCAAGTTCAGTAGAACTTACTATCTTAAGCTAGTAATATATGTTCCTAGATACTAGTGGTTTTTCAGTTAATCAATACAAAGATTTTTCTGGTAAAACAATGCAGGCTTGAATCCCAACCGCTGCACACCAATGTGAGAAGTTGGCCTGGTATATTCTGTCCACTAATTAAAGTGGGCACCTTGCACCAGTCCAAACGACCCTTATGGTGATTAGGTCAAAGATAACCTTTATTGAAAGCTTTCCTAGTGGTAGCTATGGAGAGCAGCCTTCAGGCTAAGTCTTGAAGGAATGTTAAGCACCTTGTTTTACCAGAATGCAACCTTATAGTATTGGTTAAATGAAAGGGAAACCACACAGTAGTTATAAAAATATGTATTTATTATATATAACACTCTCTAGTATCCTCTACACGAGGATAGAACACAAATCAAATAATACAGTTGCAAAGAATCAAACGTAAGTAGCACAATTCACAGTGGACTCCCGGGGGAGACCAAACCATATACTAAATAAGTGGTATAAGAACCACGACTCGGGACTAGACCTAGTCTAGAAGCTGTAGAATCGCTGGGACCCCAAGGAACCACCCAAGGTGAGTGAGTAGGGACCCCACGGAGGACGGGTGCAGTGTGGGAACACGACCGCGTGCTCCGTACAATTCAATGGGAAAGTTGCGGTTGGAAAATCAGAGATTAAGGACCCTTCCCAGCAGATTACGTAGACAACCCTTGGAACTTAAGAGTTTGAAGAGCCACCCCACCCGTGGATACCTCTGTACCAGAGTTACCTATTCCAGAGGAGCCGGGTGCATAGGTGCGAAGTGGCGTCGGAAACCCTTGTCGTTTTCTATGGATGTCGACAAAGAAATGCTGCTGCGGGAAGAACGAAAAGTGTCCGGTGGAATCCAAATGTGGATTCTAGATGAGAAGAACCTGAAAGCAGAGAGGACAGAGTCTGGGTCACTTTGGAGTGACCAGGGCTCGGTAGACGAATGCCCACCGATGTCGGGTGCTTCAGGAGTGTTGACGGTGAGCTTGACTCTTCAACTGCGAGCACCCGGAGATGTCTAGGATGACCAGGAGCTGGAGGCAAGCTGTCCCACAAAGGATGTCGAGTGCAGAGGGGTCAGTGTCCGGCTGGAGCACCAATCAAGCCTTGGCAATGGCAACAACATAGATGGTCAAGTTCAGTGTTGATCTGGCCCAGCAAGGACCAGGAGACTCACCACAGCAAGGGAAGTCAGGGCAGGCCTGGAGCAACCAGGGGAGTCCAAATAAAGCAAAGTTGACCCTCACGTGGACCCACAGGCCAAAGGCACAGGAGTTGCGAGGGGACCCCAGGCGGTTTCACAGAATACCAGCTAGCAGGGCACAGAGTGTGAGGATGCCGGAGTTCTTCTCAGAAAAGATGCGCTGGCATCAGGGCTATAAATGGCCTAATGCACGGAATTGTTGCACGGCAACAAGCATGTGCAGCTGCAAATGGATGCGGTGCACAGGAGTATGGGTATATGGTCCCCACGTGGGATATCTGCCTCAAGCTCAGTGAGAGGGCAGCTCAACTTCGGAGACCTTCAGAAACTCACCTCTTGTGTTGCTGGAGCCTTCAGAGTCCACAGGAGCTCAGGGTCAGCAAACCGGTCAGATGCGTTATGGTGCCTGCGTTTGCAGGGGAGTGACTCCTTCACTCCAAGGGAGATTCTTCTGTTGTCTTGGAGGTCCACAGGGTCCTGCACGGAGCCTGTATGGATCACAGACAGTGGCGAGACTGGGGACGGCAAGGGAATACAAAGTCGAGCCCAAGGGAGGTCCAGCGAAGTCCAGCGTGTCCAGACGGTCGAAGTGTAGTGGTATCTTCTTACAGAATCTTGTCCACATAAAATCTAATGTCCTGTAGCCAGGTAACCCATTTTATACCCACGGGAAAGGGTTTGACAGATTCTAGGGACCCTCCTAGGGGAGGGACAGGACAGGGGGTGGCTACACCCATGTCCTTTGTCCAGTTTCGCACCAGTGTAGGAGCGGATGGCTCCCAGAACTGGTTTGAACTGGACTATGCACAGGGACACCAAGTGTGCCCCTTGTGCAGACTTTCTGGCACTGAGACAGTGCACCCACCCAGCCCCAAAACACTAAATCCTGTCTGGGAGGTGGTAACACCTCCCTGTGACAGGATGCCTATTGTGCTGCCTTCCCCTGCTCGAGCTTGGCTCAGCAGCAGGAGGGCAGACTCGTGTCTTTTGGCTGGCAGCATCCATTTTGTGCTGTAAGGCTCAAGAAAGTTGGTACCAGTAGACTTAGGTACCCCCAGAACCTCGGTTCGGAGGGGAGGAAGCATACCTCCCACACCAGTTACTGGTGTGGAGGTATGATTCCAAGGTGTTTGACACCAAACACGACATACTTCGTTGCAGTCATTTTCGAGATAGCATTTACCGCGAGGTTATAATGCACCTCTACCTATATGTCTGGTAGTATCACGCACAGCCCGGGAGAATGGTCTCCGAAGACTGCAGAGGGGGCCTGTTCATGCAGGAGCACCCTCTCATGCAAAACCCAGCACCCTGCCTTCAGGATTGTTAAGGCCTGCTATAGGGGTGACTTATAAGGTTTTAAGTGTAGTGATATATATAGCTATAGTGAACCTATATCTTAAGTAAGTGGTGCAATCACCAACTTACACAGGCTGCTGTAGCAGACCTAGAGTTCCATTTTGCATGGCCTCTCATGGGTGGCATAATACATGCGTCAGCCCAGGGGAGGCCTCTGGGGTACCTATGCCCTGGGTACATGGGTACCATATACTAGGGACTTATAAGGGCACCCCAGTATCCAATCTGGAGTGTACCAAAGTACATATGTTGCAATTTAAGGGAGAAAGCAGATAGGCTGGGATCCTGAATAGCAGGATCCCAGCCAGACTAGTCAAAACAGTGGGTGCAAAAAGCAAAAAGTGGGGGTAACCATAAGAAGCAGCTCCTACTTTCCTACAGTGTACAAAACCCTAATTGCTAATCGGCAACATGATACCGAATCACAATTTGGGTTTGCGTCTAAGGGCCTGATTTAGAGTTTGGCAAATAGGTTACTCCAGCACACACATGATGGATGTCCTGTGTGCTGTATTACAAGTGCCAATGGATATAATGAGCTCAAAGTCAAAAAGTACTTTATTTAGGTCACAGACCATAAAAGATACATATTCATAAAAACACTGTCAAAAGTACAATATTCATTCTTTCGTAACATCACAATTTAAGCTTCATCGCATAGTTCACGTGCAGCCAAAAACAGTTCTAATAGCATGGTTAATATGTATTTACATTAAAATCACATGTAGAATCCAGTGTATAAATGGATTAAAATATTCATGATTGTAAAAACAATACAAAAGAGCTACAAAATAACAACCCTCTCGGGATGGATAGCTAGTGTTATATCATGATAATAAAGTGTAATAGTATCTTTCAGCAGCTTCTGTAGAACATACCGACTCCCTTGTCAAGCTAGTTATCAATATATCTAGATGCTCCCTTGCCTGTAACGTCTCTGCTCAGACCTTCAGCGCCAAGAAACCTGCTGGTGTACGTGCGCTTTTTTACAAATACCCAAGTAACATAACATAACATAACATATCCAACAACAATCTGTTAGCCAATTATGCTTTTAGATAGGGTGGGCAGAACTCGCAGAGTTTTACTCTGTGGAATTCCGCTGAGTTACATAAAAATCCTGTGAGAGTCCATGGAGTTCTGCCCACCTCTACATAAAACTTGGCTCGTTGTGGCAATGTTGCCTCCATTTAATTGTTTGTATAACTGCGGAGCAACTCCATCGTATAATATAATCACATGCATTTTGCTATTGTCAGTGACAGCAACATGTACAGAAAATCAAGTAAATATGTGGAATTACATACTGATTGCTGCGGCTGTCTTCTGTTTAAAGCCTCCTTACATGCAGTCAGTGTTGCAGCAGACCCTTCTCCGCCCACAAGCCCCTCCTCTAGAGCCCTCCCCAATGCCCTGATCATGGCACAGGAAAGGAGCAACCTCTAATCTGGTCCTGCTGGAAATGCTGTTGCAGCAAACTGGTTCCTCCTTTGTGGCATTATGCTCTTCTAGGAGGTAGTCTTATTCTTTTTGCATTAGTGGTGCCCGTAGAACAGCACTGGCTTACAATGCAAAGCTATCACACAGCACCCATTTAAACAATAATATTTGGGGGGATTTTTTTTAAACTTTCCTCACTTTGTTGCAGGACTGGGGTTAGAATAGTAAAAGAGCCTCCGGACAATTTTGGGAAAAGCTGCACTTTCCCCAAGTGCCTTTCGTACAAGAGGTGCCATGAGTAGACCGGTACAGGGGACGGGCACTGATAGTTTTTGGGGCTACACAGCGTTTCTCAGGTGTAAAGAATGCACACCAAGGAGGTATGTTTAAATATACATGATACAATACCATAGCCTGTGTTTAGCACTAAAAACCACGTACAGGCACACATAAACAAGAGTTCACACACGTGTGCACCCCCCAACACAAACACCTCTCTGTCTTAATTTCCAAGTCTCTCTACATCTCCCCTACATTGCTCTCTGTTTATCTTCCTCTCTCCTCTGTGCCCCCTTCTCTCATTGCCTCTCTCTCCCCATCTACCTTCGGCCTCACACTCTCTATCTTTGTTCATCTCTCCCCTCTTTTTTGATATCCCACTCATTCACTTTCGTCTCTACACGGCGTGAAATGGAATAATGGGCAGTCTAACCTCTGTAAGGCATGCGCCATCCTCAGCAGTCATCTCTCAAGGTGTCCAGAGCCACACAGGGTGTGCTGCAGGAAGGGGCACTGCTGATGTGCTGCACATCCCTGTGACATTACCAGTGCCGTCTGCGCTCCTTGCAGTCAGTCTCCTCTCTGGCTGCCGCAGTACCTCTCCCTCTTCTCCCCTTCGTCCCTCGCTCCCCCTTTGTGCTCCAAAAATCCCAGCACAGCAGTATTACAGCTCTGAGTTACTCCTCCAGTGCTGGAGCCAGCAGCCAGGCTCCACATTAGCCACTCCTTAGAACGTTGTATATACTGTAGCTACAGTCTATAGCAAAATGTTGCACCACCATATCAAAGGCGGCCTTTAAATTAACAAATGTCACATAGAGGCTACCATTGCTTATGTCTACAACCTTCCATATTAGGGGCATATCAGCAAGGGCCGGCGATAATTATCGCTAAGCGCACTTAGCGCTAGGATAATTATCGCCGGCTATAGCTGCTTTCTATCGCGGAGATAGCGTGCTATCAGCAACGCTTATCTCCAAAGCGATAGAAATGCAAGCGATAGCTGGAAAACAGTGTGATTATCGCTGGGAAACCAGCGATAATCGCACTGTGACCGGCGATACCTTGCTGATAGGGCAGGGTGGTCTTAGCCATGTAATCCACCTCCCATTGGATTACATGGCTAAATCAGAATTAAAGCATGCGTAAGGAAAGTAGCGATAACCGTGGTTATCGCTACTTTTCTATCGCTATGCTTGTTAGCGATTCCCTTGATAATAGGAGAAATGTCGCTTAGCGACATTTCTCCCGTTATTCTGGGGGGGGAACGCCCACTTTGCATCTCATTAGAGATGCAAAGCTGGGCGATAAGGAAAGGGCGAAGAAGCATGGATTCACGCGATAGCGTGTCCTTGCTAATAGGGCGTTAAAATTATCGCCGCTTTTCGTCCGAAAACGGACGCTAAAGCGGCGATAATTTTATCGCCAGCCCTTGTAGATATGCCCCCTAGTAACTGGAATCTAAAGACCTGATCTATTGTGCTTGTTTTTTATAGCAGAACCCAGCCTGAAACAGTGAGAGTATCCTATTGTTCTCCAACCAAGACATCAATTTGTCCAGAATTTGTTTAGAAAATATTTTCTGCCTGTTGTCAATAAGACTTATTGGGTGATAGATGGCTGAGTCAGATCTTAAGCTCTTTTTTAAAAGGAGAATGATCTACGCTCCTCTCCAGGTTGCAGGGATTGTTGCACCAGCCATAGTGGCATTAGCAACTAGATTTAAATATGGTGCCCAAACATTTGGCTCTTAAATAAATTCCCAGGGATCTTATCTGCTGTCTGCATGCAAATAGCTCTACGGGTATCATCCATGGAGAAAAACATCACTACTCATTCTTCTCCATGGTAGGGCCCGAGATTATCTCCTAGGGAATTATTATTTGATTTCATTGCCATGCCTCTGTGTCCATGCTTTAAATGCTGCATTATCAGAAACTCCCTCGCTATATAATGTTTGAAAGTGGGCGAACCAGTCCTGGGGTAGTATATTGGACTCAGGTCACATTGTTTTGGATTTGCCACCGTGGCTGATCATGTGCCAAAACGTTGCCTGATTCCCAGTTCGGCCTGCGTCCAAAATGTTCCCCCATATTGTTGTATCCTAGGATATTTTTGCCTTTTTTTGGGTCTCTTTATAGTTTCCTTTAGCAGCTTCAATTTCCTGGGTAGTCCCATTTTTGATGGTATTAATCAGGAAAGTTTTGGCTTCCCTGCAACTGGATCTGAAGTTCTGTTCATGTTGACAGATTTAGTAAAATAAAGATTTTTCAGATCCCCAAAACATTTAGTATGAAGTTTCACAATGGTATGTGATTGGAGCCTGGGGCATTTAAATGCAGTTAACATTGGAATAATATATTGATATAGGTGACTGTTGGCAATATAATGTTTGGCTACTGTGCCCCATTTGACATTCCTTCTTTTATTAGCAATGACCAGATCTCCACAGGACTGTCTTGTGTATCTGGGGTTATTTGGGTCAAAGCTTCTGTGTAGTGTAAGGAAAAGGGCATAGTGATCTCTCTCATAGTGATGAATTACTTCCATGTCAATGAGATCTGACCACAAGTACATATCTAACAGAATGGAATCAATGTTACTCGTGTAAGATTTTCTTCTATGAGTAGGTATATGACACTATGCGTCCATTGAATGCTCTCAGATGAAAACTAAATGATAAATCTATTAGCTGGAGGGCAGCCCTAGACGTACATGGGCTGCAGGGGCCTTTTAACTGGAGAACGTCCACTGTTGGTTCTCATCACAGGCTATGTCCCTCATAAAAATTGAGAGTTTGAAACAGACATTAAAATCACCACCCACCATAACTGCGGTGGTCTAATTGGCCATTGCAATGCACTCTATCACCAATGTTAGAGTCAGGGAGTCTAAACAGACAACAATATCTCAACTGGTATTATTGAAAAGGCTGATTATAAAGCATGCACAAAACATTGCCAGAGCGACAAAATAGGGAGACTCAATGAAGATCTTAGATGTGCCAAAGGCATCATATATTTCAAAAGGGTAAAGGAATTTGGAAACAGTTGTATCAGCACTGTAAGCAAATTGTTGCATACGTAACCCGAAATCTTTGTGCACGTAAGTGCTCGTGACACTATAAAGTGAACGGCGCAGGTGACAAGTGAAGAAGAACAGCGAAGGCGCAGAATGAGAAAGTAACAAAAATTATATACATGGGCACTTCTGGTTCCTAGTTAATTATTAACATCAACTTTACTGAATTGGTGACATTTTTGTGAACCACAGTGAGAGGGCGCCGGAGGTTGCGCTGGTATGTCGATGGCGTTTCGATCCTATTGATTGAGGATCATCATCAGGACCGGGTTACTGAATGAAGGTGCTGTACATGAAAGGGTAAAAAGGGTGGGAAATGTAGGTATGGCAGCCGGAGGAGGTGGCGGGGGGACGAAAAGGAGGGGGAAGGTGTGGGGGAGCGGGCGGGTTGGGTGTGAGTGGGGTGGGCCGTTCGGGAGTGGGGGTGTGGGTGTGTGGGGGTGGGTATGATGGGTAGCATATAGGGAGAGGAGCAAGGGAGGGAAAGGAGGGACCTCGAAAAGGAGAGGCATTCACCAGGGGGCACATTGCCTGGAGGGAAGGTCCGTGGGCTGGAAAGGACTACAGCCAGGGAAGTGAGGAAGTCAATGGCGCAGCCCGGTCAGGGAGGATCCGGGGGCGGAGGTGACTGAAAGAAAAAGGTCTCTGTTACAGTGGGGACGGCCACGGGATGGCTGAGCGACCGTGAAGGCTCTGGGAGGGCGGTGCGGTCATTGGGAAGCTGGACTTACCAATGAGGGGTCTGTTTAGTTGGCAGAGGAGATGGGGCCCTGGAGGGGGTCCACCAAGTGTAGGCGTAGCCTGGTTCGCCTCGAATCCAAGGGCGGAGTAGCTGAAACAGAAGGCTAGAGTTAAAGGAGAACAAGAATGGGCCCGGAGCATGGGACAGAGGCGATACAAGCCGGAGGAGTAGGGCTTACCGGTAAAGGTATATTTGATCCGTATTACGGTCGGGTCCCAAGTGTTGGATCCCTGATGGGTCACGTGCCGGTCGATTAGGCACGGGCGGTTAATGATGGTTGGCGAAGCCGATGCTGTAAGGGAAGAGGCATGAGGCGTCACGCAACAAGGGGGGGTACTGTGCCCCATTTGACATTCCTTCTATTATTAGCAATGACCAGATCTCCACAGGACTGTCTTGTGTATCTGGGGTTATTTGGGTCAAAGCTTCCCTGTAGTGTAAGGAAAAGGGGATAGTGATCTCTCTCATAGGGATGAATTACTTCCATGTCATTGAGATCTGACCACAAGTACATATCTAACAGAATGGAATCAATGTTACTCGTGTAAGATTTTCTTCTATGAGTAGGTATATGACACTGTGCGTCCATTGAATGCTCTCAGATGAAAACTAAATGATAAATCTATTAGCTGGAGGGCAGCCCTAAACGTACATGGGCTGCAGGGGCCTTTTAACTGGAGAACGTCCACTGTTGGTTCCAATGGCGTAGCTAGGGGGGGGCGATGGGGGGCCCCAGGCGGCACGAGTTTTCAGGCGGCAGCCGGCCCCCCTTCCCCCGCTCTTACCTGCGGCCGTAGGAATCGGCCGCTACCACCCCCCCCCCCCCGCTCTTCTATCATTTTGCCGAGGGCGGCAAACGCAGGGGCCGCCACGGGCAGCCTAAGGCCTAGCTACGCCCCTGGTTGGTTCTCATCACAGGCTATGTCCCTCATAAAAATTGAGAGTTTGAAACAGTCATTAAAATCACCACCCACCATAACTGCGGTGGTCTAATTGGCCATTGCAATCCACTCTATCACCAATGTTAGAGTCAGGGAGTCAGCAGTCCTTGAGGGGCTTTTATTGTATACATTATACGTTTCTTGCGATTGCATGTGGAACATTCTAGACCTAGTAATTCGGCCAAATTAATATTTAGTTGCTTTACCTGGCATCCAATAGATCTACTCATGTAGCTAGAGCCCCAGATGGTCTACCAGCTTGTGATGCCAGTGCCAGAATAAAAATTGTTCTATATCCTTGCCTGTGGATTGGATCTATATCCCAATTTTCCTGGAACATGATGACATCAGCTTTATCAAGAAATGCACACCAGTCATCTAGGGGGGCTTTAATGTCAAGTCCCAGTACATTTCATAATACCACTGTTTGATTGTTAACTTCAGTGTCAATGTTAGCCAAGTCTCCCTGTATAGATGTTGGTGCAGGTGCCATGTCTAGTGAGGCAAATAAGGGGGTTAAAGGGACCAGGGCGGTTACATAATTATCCTCCTGGGCCAAATTCAGCACTGTGCTAGTGTGTCCACTCTTGCTATTGACATTTGTCATTGCCTGTCAGTCATTGAAAGACGTAGGTGATTTAGCTTAGACTGTCTGAGCTGCTTCTAGCGGTGGAGGTGTGGATTTAAATAGATTTTTTTTATTTTGGGGGGTTGTATGTGCATCAAGTGCTAAGAAACCATTAGCTATAATAGGAGATTTGAGGGTCAATTAAATGAAGTCAAAATGCCCCTGGATAGAGGTATAGCGAGTGACCCTAATGATGTCAATGTGGATCGAAATATAGCACTTTCGAACCTCCCCTTATCGAGTGGATGACCTTATTAATCAGGGAGTCCTCAGTTTCTCTAGAATGGGGTGTAAGCTTTGGGACATCTGGCATGAACACTATTCTGTTAGTGTGAAAGCTTGAGTTGTATTTACCCCTCTATTGCCTACATTGCCTCTCGGATATGAGGCTGTAGGTTTAATCAAAGTTGGGAAGTTAAGGGGTTGTTCGAGTATTTGAGGGTGGGGAATAGTTGACTCATCATTTAAAAATGATCTTGAGTGAAAAAATGGGGCTTTTGCAGGGTAGGTGAAATTTAAATTACTCGGTTGAACTTTCTGTTCAATTTCTTGGTACCCATCATGTGCGGTGATGTCGGTTTGGTGTCATTCAGGTGGTGCTTTGAGTTAGCTCCCCTTAGAGTGTGGTAAATGTCACAGTCCACCCCTCTCCATTCGGTCTCAAACCCTTTGTAGCATGAACTCATGGATTTCTTGCCTGGGAATATCTCTGAAAGTGCTACGTCAGGGAGTGTACCTTAGCTCTTAAGTCGGTTATCTCAGCCTTCATGAGATTAATGATATCCTATTAGCAGTGCTTGTGGGTTAAATATTGCCTGCTAGTCGGGAAAAATACTCAAGACATTTATTGTAGCTAGTGGGAATGGGGCATATCGATTGGTGCAAATTATGACAGGTTCTAGTGGAACATTAGGCACCTTTTGTGGTTCTGCTGGTGTTTCATCGCTGCTTGCTAGGGTTGATGTCAAGTTTTGCTGAGTAATGGGTTTGGGAGTCAGGGGTGTTCTATTTTTTGTCAAATAATGGGGTCCCTTTTGGGTTCTTTTTAGTGGAAACTGTTTGCGTGGGGTTATCTGGGCATAACATTTGCTCCTCGTCCTCTGTAATTTCTTGTAGGGTACAATCATCTGGGGCTGTTTTAGATGCGTTCTTGCTTATTGGCTTCCCTAGATGTTTTTCACTAATTTTCCCTTACCCCATGAACAGTACTGAACAGTCAGCTTATTTCTAGCAGATGGTGTTGAATATTAACTTAAATATTAGACAGGGAAGTAGATCTCCACCCACAGCTGTATGCAATTTCAACAATTAAAACAAATACCCTGTTAAGCAATGCTATGCCATGGGGCCCTTCATTAAAGATAACAAGCATTTGCAATTAAATAGGTCTCGCATTTGTGAGCGTTAGAGCTATTGGCATTGTAAATGACAATGTCTTTTCTGTATATGTTTTGGTTTGGAGTGTAGTAGATGTATGAATAGAGACGCAGCTGCAGCATTGCCTAGAGGACTTAGAATGAGGAGTTACCACTGGGACCAGAGAAGCAGGTAGCAGCACTGTGTAGAGGACTTAGAATGAGGAATTACCGATGAGACCAGAGAAGCAGGTAGCAGCACTGTTTAGGGGACATAGAATGAGGAATTACTGATAGGACCAAATGTGCAGCTGCAGAACTGCCTTGAGGATTTAGAATGGGGGAGTTACTGACAGGCCCAGAGAAGCAGCTAGCCGCACTGTTTAGAGGACTAAGAATGAGGAATTACCAACGGGACCAGAGAAGCAGCTAGCAGCACTGTTTAGAAGACTGAGAATGAGGAATTACTACTGGGAACAGACCCAGAGCTGCAGCACTGCCCAGAGGTCTTAAAATGTGGGAATTTCCGACAGGACAAAAGTAGCGGCTTGTAGCACTGTGTGGAAGACTTAGAAGTAGGAATTACCAACAGGACCAGAGTAGCAGCTAGCAGCACTGGATGGAAGACTTAGAATGAGGAATTACCATGGTGAACACAGAAGCAGATGCAGCACTGTCTAGAGTACTAAGAACGAAGAAGTGTTCTAAAATATATGCAAAGTTTCTGTTCAATACTGCTCGCTTTCTGTTCATTACTGCTCCTTTTTGGTGTTAAAACATGTTATTTATAGCAAAAGCAAAAAATAGACAATATTGGAAGCATAAACCATTTAGTATATTTACTGTATTTTTCACCCCCACCAGTGTAACAGCAGGTAGGAGTGCAATTTAAAAGAGTTCTCTTAAACATACTTTTGGTTCTCATTTTGCTATTACCTGTTAGCTTGTTACAAATGGATAGTTAATCCCTAGAATTTTTTGTTTTAACCCCTTCCATGCTCATGACGAGCTGGACTCGTCATGGCACACAGTGCTCGTGTGCTCATGACGAGTCCAGCTCGTCATGGAACCCAGCACAGGAAATCCCTCTGGTGCGGGCACCAGAGGGATTCCCTTTAATCCCCTAAAGCCTCTGGAGCTGGGGAAGAGCTTCCCCAGCTCCCGAGGCCCCCCCCCTGGTTTCCCTGAAATGACGATCGGCGCGCACGTCGCGCTGATGTCATTTCAGTGAAACTGAAACTGAAATGAGCCAAAGGGCTCATTTCAGTTTCAGTTTCTACGTGCTCAGGGGGCTATCTCAGCCCCCTGAGCACGTAGAAACTCAGGAGAGGTATCGTTGAAAAGGGGAGAATCTCCCCTTTCCAATGGTACCCCTCCCTAGTGGATCCCTGCTTGGGGATCGCCCCAGGAGGGCGATCCCCAAGCAGGGATCCACCCACTAGGCACCAGGGAGGGGGGAGCGGCCCCTTGGGCAAGGGCGTTTGCTCCCCCATACAATTTTTGGCATGATTAGTCTTTCTGCCCCCCCGGGGGGGTAGAAAGCCCACTAGACACCAGGGATTTTTTATGGCATGTTTATTAGTGGTGGGGGCTGCCCAAAACGGGCATGCCGATGCCCCCCCCGGCCACAAAATTAGTCTTTCTGCCCCCCCTGGGGGGCAGATGGGGCAGAAAGCCCACTAGATACCAGGGATTTAAAAAAATATTATAGTTAGGAGTGGGGGCTGCCCAATATGGGCATACTAATGCCCCCAACCCCCGCGCCGCAAAGGTACAGTCTTTCTGCCCCTCCTGGGGGCAGATGGGGGCAGTAGCCCCCAATCTGCCCCCGGGGGGCAGAAAGCCCACTAGATACCAGGGATTTTTAAAAATTATAATTTGGGGTAGGTGCTGCCCAATATGGGCATGCCAATGCCCCCACCACCCGACGCAAAGGTACAGTCTTTCTGCCCCTCCTGGGGGCAGATGGGGGCAGTAGCCCCCAATCTGCCCCCCGGGGGCAGAAAGCCCACTAGACACCAGGGTTTTTTTTCCCCTCGATACATTATGGGGTGGGGGTTGCCCAAGATGGGCATGCCAATGCCCCCACCCCTCCCCCACGAAATTCCAGTCTTTCTGCCCCCCGGGGGGCAGATCGTGGCAGTGGCCACCAATCTGCCCCCGGGGTTCAGAAACACCCTAGATGCCAGGGATTTTTTTTTATAGGCCCGGGGTGGGGGCTGTCCAGAATGGGCAGGCAAATGCCCCCCCCCTACCCCCCCAAAGAAAAAAAAAAGACTTTCTGCCCCCCCAGGAGGCAGATGGGGGCAATAGCCCCTGATCTTCCCTCCCCGGGAGGAAGCAGAAAGCCCACTAAGCGCCAAGGATTTTTTTTTATATAGGTAGGGGTGGGGGCTGCCCAGAATGGGCATGTCAATGCCCCCACCCCCAAAAAAATGCTACAGTCTTTCTGCCCCCCCCTGGGAGGCAGATGGGGCTTTTTTTTTACAAAGTTTGGGTTGGGGGCTGCCAAGAATGGACATGCCAATGCCCCCACCCACCCCAAAAAGATGTCACTGTCTTTCTGCCCCTCCCAGGAGGCAGATAGGGGCAGTAGCCCCTGATCTGCCCCCCGGGGGGGCAGAAAGCCCACTATGTGCCAGCGATTATGCTGGCTTTTTTATACGCAGTGGTGGGGGCTGACCAGAATAGGCATCCCAATGCCCCCGACCCCCAAAAGAATAGCCACAGTCTTTCTGCCCCCTCGGGGGCATATCGGGGCAATAGCCCCTGATTTCCCCCTCCCCAGGGCGGCAGAAAGCCCAGTAGGCACTGACTTTTTTCGGAATGTGCCTACCTGTTGAATTTGGTTCCTAGCTCTGCCGGCACCTAGGGAAACCTAGCAAACCTATACATTTTTTAAAACTAGACACCCAGGGGAATCCAGGATGGGCTGACTTGACTGGCTCTCACCAGGTTTTGTTACCCAGAATCCCTTGCAAACCGAAACATTTGTCAAAAAAAACACATTTTCCTCACATTTCTGTGGTGGAAAGTTCTGGAATCTGCGTGGATCCACAAATTTCCACCCATCCCGCGTTCCCCAAAGTCTTCCGAGAAAAATGGCACCTCACATGTGTGGGTAGGCCTAGTGCCCGCGACAGGAAACGGCCCAAACGCAACATGGACACACCACATTTTCACAGTGAAAACAGACCCTTTTTTTGCAAAGTGCCTAGCTGTAGATTTTGAACCCTAACACTGCCAGCACCTAGGCAAACCTAGCAAACCTATACATTTTTGAAAACTAGACACCCAGGGGAATCCAGGATGGGGTGACTTGACTGGCTCGCACCAGGATCTGTTACCCAGAATCCCTTGCAAACCTAAAAATATGTCCAAAAAACACATTTTCCTCACATTTCTGTGGTGGAAAGTTCTGGAATCTGCGTGGATGTACAAAATTCCACCCACCCGCGTCCCCCAAAGTCTTCCGTGAAAAATGGTACATCACTTGTGTGGATGGGTCAAGTACCCGCGACAGGCAAGGGCCCAAAACGTATTGAGGAGACATCAAAATTACCTATCACAAAACAACCTGGTTTTGCAAGGGGGGTCACCTGGGTTTTTGGCCCCGGGCTCAGCGGCCATCTTGGAAATCTACCAAACCCACACATTTCTGAAAACTAGACACCTGGGGGAGTCCAGCGAGGTATGGCTTGCATGGGTCCCCAAACGTTTTCCTACCCAGAATGCTCTGCAAACCTCAAATTTAGCAGAAAAAATCACTTTTTACTCAAATTTCTGTGTGGAAAAGTTCTGGAATCTGCGTGGATCCACAAATTTCCTACCACCCTGCGTTCCCCCAGGGCTCCCGATAAAAATGGTACCTCACTTGTGTGGGTAGGCATAGTGGCTGAAACAGGAAATGGCCCAAATCGTATTGTGGAGTCTTCAAAACTACCTATAACAAAACTACCTGGATTTTGGGGGGTGGCACCTGGTTTTTGGCCCCGGGCTCGCCGCCATCTAGGGAAACCTACCAATCCCACACGTTTCTGAAAACTAGACACCCTGGGGAGTCCAATGAGGTATGGCTTGCATGGATCCCCCAACGTTTCCCTACCCAGAATCCCCTGAAACCCTCAAATTTAGCTGAAAAAAACATATTTGCTACATATTTTTGCGTGGAATCACCGTGCTGGCACAAATGTCCTACCACCCAGCGTTGCCCTTGTTTCCCCAAGTAAAATGATACCTCACTTGTGTGGGTGTCCAAAGCAGAACTGGCTACAAACGTATTTTTAAAAAATGTAGCGCTTAGAATTCTCGGTGCTATACCCTAAATCCCTATGTTTTGGGCTCTTCCCAGTCACAGGCCTTTGGCCCACCCACACAAGTGAGGTATCATTTTACTCGGGAGAACAAGGGGAACGCTGGGTGGTAGGACATTTGTGCCGGCATGGTGATCCCACGCAAAAATGTATGGAAAAAGTGATTTTTTCAGCTAAATTTGAGGTTTGCAGGGGATTCTGGGTAGGAAAACGTTGTGGAACCCACGCAAGCCATACCTCGCTGGACTCCCTGGGTGTCTAGCTTTCAGAAATGTTTGGGTTTGGTAGTTTCCCAAGATGGCCGCCGAGCCCAGGGCCAAAAACTCCTGGGACCCCCTTGCAAAACCAGGTTGTTTTGTGATAAGTAATTTTGATGTCGCCTCAATAGGTTTTGGGCCCTTTTCTGTCGCGGGTACTTGACCCACCCACGCAAGTGAGGTATCATTTTTATGAGGAGACCTGGGGGAACGCTGGGTGGGAGGAAATTTGTGGATCCACGTAGATTCCAGAACTTTCCCACACAGAAATTTGAGAAAAAAGTGATTTTTTTCAGCTAAATTTGAGGTTTGCAGGGGATTCTGGGTAGGAAAAGTTGGGGGACCCACGCAAGCCATACCTTGCTGGACTCCCCAGGTGTCTAGTTTTCAGAAATGTGTGGGTTTGGTAGGTTTCCCAAGATGGCCGCCGAGCCCGGGGCCAAAAACCTAGGTGACTCCCTTGCAAAACCAGCTTGTTTTGTGATAGATCATTTTGATGTCTCCTCAATACGTTTTGGGCCCTTGCCTGTTGCGGGTACTTGAACCACCCACACCAGTGAGGTTTTTGGCCCTGGGCTCGGCAGCCATCTTAGGAAACCTACCAAACCCACACATTTCTGAAAACTAGACACTCTGGGGAGTCCAGCGAGGTATGGCTTGCGTGGGTCCCCCAATGTTTTCCTACCCAGAATCCCCTGCAAACCTGAAATTTTGCTGAAAAAATTCACTTTTTCATACATTTTTGTGTGGGAAAGTTGTGGCATCACCGGACTGACACAAATTTCCTACCACCCAGCTTTCCCCAGGTCTCCTGATAAAAATGGTGCATCACTCGGGTGGGAGGTCCAAGTCCGCGCGACAGGCAAGGGCCCAAAACGTATTGAGGCGACATCAAAATTGCCTATCACAAAACGACCTGGTTTTGCAAGAGGGGTCCCATGACGTTTTGGCCCGGGGCTCGGCGGCCACCTAGGGAAACCTACCAAACCCACACATTTCTGAAAAGTAGACACCCGGGGGATTCCAGGGAGGTATGACTTGCGTGGATCCACCAACGTTTTCTTACCCAGAATCCCCTGCAAACCTGATATTTTGCTGAAAAAATCACTTTTTTCGCACATTTTTGTGTGGTAAAGTTGTGGAATCATGGGATTGACACAAATTTCCTACCACCCAACGTTCCCACAGGTCTCCCGATAAAAATGGTGCCTCACTCGGGTGGGAGGCCCAAGTACCCGCGACAGGCAAGGGCCCACAACGTATTGAGGCGACCTCAAAATGGCCTATCACAAAACTACCTGGTGTTGCAAGGGGGTCCCATGACGTTTTGGCCCGGGGCTCGGCGGCCACCTAGGGAAACCTACCAAACCTACACATTTCTGAAAAGTATACACCCGGGGATTCCAGGGAGGTATGGCTTGCGTGGATCCACCAACGTTTTCTTACCCAGAATCCCCTGCAAACCTGATATTTTGCTAAAAAAAATCACTTTTTTTGCACATTTTTGTGTGGTAAAGTTGTGGAATCATGGGGCTGACACAAATTTCCTACCACCCAGCGTTCCCCCAGGTCTCCCGATAAAAATGGTGCCTCACTCGGGTGGGAGGCCCAAGAACCCGCGACAGGCAAGGGCCCACAACGTATTGAGGCGACCTCAAAATGGCCTATCACAAAACGACCTGGTTTTGCAAGGGGGGTCCCATGACGTTTTGGCCCGGGGCTCAGCGGCCACCTAGGGAAACCTACCAAACCCACACATTTCTGAAAAGTAGACACCCGGGGGATTCCAGGGAGGTATGGCTTGCGTGGATCCCCCAACGTTTTCTTACCCAGAATCCCCTGCAAACCTGAAATTTGGCTGAAAAAATCACTTTTTCACACATTTTTGTGTGGTAAAGTTGTGGCATCACGGGCTGACACAAATTCCCTACCACCCAGCGTTCCCCAGGTCTCCCGATAAAAATGGTGCCTCACTCGGGTGGGAGGCCCAAGTACCCGCGACAGGCAAGGGCCCAAAACATTTTGTGATAGGCAATTTTGATGTCGCCTCAATACGTTGTGGGCCCTTGCCTGTCGCGGGTACTTGGGCCTCCCACACAAGTGAGGCACCATTTTTATCGGGAGACCTGGGGGAACGCTGGGTGGTAGATAATTTGTGTGAGGCCAGTGATGCCACACTTTCCCACACAAAAATGTGTGAAAAAAGTGATTCTTTCAGCTAAAATTGAGGTTTGCAGGGGATTCTGGGTAGGAAACGTTGGGGGATCCACGCAAGCCATACCTCCCTAGAAGCCCCCGGGTGTCTACTTTTCAGAAATGTGTGGGTTTGGTAGGTTTCCCTAGATGGCCACCGAGCACGGGGCCAAAACCCAGGTGACCCCCTTGCAAAACCAGGTCGTTTTGTGAAAGGCCATTTTGAGGTCGCCTCACTACGTTGTGGGCCCTTGCCTGTCGCGGGTACTTGGGCCTCCCACACAAGTGAGGCACCATTTTTATCGGGAGACCTGGGGAACGCTGGGTGGTAGGAAATTTGTGTGAGGCCAGTGATGCCACACTTTCCCACACAAAAATGTGTGAAAAAAGTGATTATTTCAGCTAAAATTGAGGTTTGCAGGGGATTCTGGGTAAGGAAACGTTGGGGGATCCACGCAAGCCATACCTCCCTGGAAGCCCCGGGTGTCTACTTTTCAGAAATGTGTGGGTTTGGTAGGTTTCCCTAGATGGCCGCCGAGCACGGGGCCAAAATCCCAGGTGACCCCCTTGCAAAACCAGGTCGTTTTGTGAAAGGCCATTTTGAGGTCGCCTCACTACGTTGTGGGCCCTTGCCTGTCGCGGGTACTTGGGCCTCCCACACAAGTGAGGCACCATTTTTATCGGGAGACCTGGGGAACGCTGGTGGTAGGAAATTTGTGTGAGGCCAGTGATGCCACACTTTCCCACACAAAAATGTGTGAAAAAAGTGATTTTTTCAGCTAAAATTGAGGTTTGCAGGGGATTCTGGGTAAGGAAACGTTGGGGGATCCACGCAAGCCATACCTCCCTGGAAACCCCCGGGTGTCTACTTTTCAGAAATGTGTGGGTTTGGTAGGTTTCCCTAGATGGCCGCCGAGCACGGGGCCAAAAACCCAGGTGACCCCCCTTGCAAAACCAGGTCGTTTTGTGAAGGGCCATTTTGAGGTCGCCTCACTACGTTGTGGGCCCTTGCCTGTCTCGGGTACTTGGGCCTCCCACACAAGTGAGGCACCATTTTTATCGGGAGACCTGGGGAACGCTGGGTGGTAGGAAATTTGTGTGAGGCCAGTGATGCCACACTTTCCCACACAAAAATGTGTGAAAAAGTGATTTTTTCAGCTAAAATTGAGGTTTGCAGGGGATTCTGGGTAAGGAAACGTTGGGGGATCCACGCAAGCCATACCTCCCTGGAAGCCCCCGGGTGTCTACTTTTCAGAAATGTGTGTGTTTGGTAGGTTTCCCTAGGTGCCGGCAGAGCTAGGGTTCACAAACTACAGCTAGGCACTTTGCCAAAAAAGGGTCATTTTTCACTGCGAAATTGAGGTGTGACCACGTTGCGTTTTGCGCCGTTTCCTGTCGCAGGCACTAGGCCGACCCACACAAGTGAGGTACCATTTTTCTCGTAAGACTTTGGGGAACGCGGGGTGGGTGGAAATTTGTGGATCCACGCAGATTCCAGAACTTTCCACCACAGAAATGTGGGGAAAATGTGGTTTTTTTGACAATTTTTTATGTTTGCAAGGGATTCTGGGTAACAGAACCTGGTGGGAGGCAGTCAAGTCACCCCATCCTGGATTCCCCTGGGTGTCTAGTTTTCAAAAATGTATAGGTTTGCTAGGTTTCCCTAGGTGCCGGCAGAGGTAGGGTTCAAAAACTACAGCTAGGCACTTTGCAAAAAAGGGTCATTTTTCACTGCGAAATTGAGGTGTGACCACGTTGCGTTTTGCGCCGTTTTCTGTCACAGGCACTAGGCCGACCCACACAAGTGAGGTACCATTTTTCTTGTAAGACTTGGGGGAACGCGGGGTGGGTGGAAATTTGTGGATCCACGCAGATTCCAGAACTTTCCACCACAGAAATGTGGGGAAAATGTGTTTTTTTGACAATTTTTTATGTTTGCAAGGGATTCTGGGTAACAGAACCTGGTGGGAGGCAGTCCAGTCACCCCATCCTGGATTCCCCTGGGTGTCTAGTTTTCAAAAATGTATAGGTTTGCTAGGTTTCCCTAGGTGCCGGCAGAGCTAGGGTTCAAAAACTACAGCTAGGCACTTTGCCAAAAAGGGTCATTTTTCACTGCGAAATTGAGGTGTGACCACGTTGCGTTTTGCGCTGTTTCCTGTCGCAGGCACTAGGCCGACCCACACAAGTGAGGTACCATTTTTCTCGTAAGACTTTGGGGAACGCGGGGTGGGTGGAAATTTGTGGATCCACGCAGATTCCAGAACTTTCCACCACAGAAATGTGGGGAAAATGTGGTTTTTTTGACAATTTTTTATGTTTGCAAGGGATTCTGGGTAACAGAACCTGGTGGGAGGCAGTCAAGTCACCCCATCCTGGATTCCCCTGGGTGTCTAGTTTTCAAAAATGTATAGGTTTGCTAGGTTTCCCTAGGTGCCGGCAGAGGTAGGGTTCAAAAACTACAGCTAGGCACTTTGCCAAAAAAGGGTCATTTTTCACTGCGAAATTGAGGTGTGACCACGTTGCGTTTTGCGCCGTTTCCTGTCGCAGGCACTAGGCCGACCCACACAAGTGAGGTACCATTTTTCTCGTAAGACTTTGGGGAACGCGGGGTGGGTGGAAATTTGTGGATCCACGCAGATTCCAGAACTTTCCACCACAGAAATGTAGGGAAAATGTGTTTTTTTTTGCAATGTTTTAGGTTTGTAAGGGATTCTGGGTAACAGAACCTGGTGGGAGGCAGTCCAGTCACCCCATCCTGGATTCCCCTGGGTGTCTAGTTTTCAAAAATGTATAGGTTTGCTAGGTTTCCCTAGGTGCCGGCAGAGCTAGGGTTCAAAAACTACAGCTAGGCACTTTGCCAAAAAAGGGTCATTTTTCACTGCGAAATTGAGGTGTGACCACGTTGCGTTTTGCGCCGTTTCCTGTCGCAGGCACTAGGCCGACCCACACAAGTGAGGTACCATTTTTCTCGTAAGACTTTGGGGAACGCGGGGTGGGTGGAAATTTGTGGATCCACGCAGATTCCAGAACTTTCCACCACAGAAATGTGGGGAAAATGTAGTTTTTTTGACAATTTTTTATGTTTGCAAGGGATTCTGGGTAACAGAACCTGGTGGGAGGCAGTCAAGTCACCCCATCCTGGATTCCCCTGGGTGTCTAGTTTTCAAAAATGTATAGGTTTGCTAGGTTTCCCTAGGTGCCGGCAGAGGTAGGGTTCAAAAACTACAGCTAGGCACTTTGCCAAAAAAGGGTCATTTTTCACAGCGAAATTGAGGTGTGACCACATTGCGTTTTGCGCCGTTTCATGTCGCAGGCACTAGGCCGACCCACACAAGTGAGGTACCATTTTTCTCGTAAGACTTTGGGGAACGCGGGGTGGGTGGAAATTTGTGGATCCACGCAGATTCCAGAACTTTCCACCACAGAAATATGGGGAAAATGTGGTTTTTTTGACAATGTTTTAGGTTTGCAAGGGATTCTGGGTAACATAACCTGGTGGGAGGCAGTCCAGTCACCCCATCCTGGATTCCCCTGGGTGTCTAGTTTTCAAAAATGTATAGGTTTGCTAGGTTTCCCTAGGTGCCGGCGGAGCTAGGGTTCAAAAACTACAGCTAGGCACTTTGCCAAAAAGGGTCATTTTTCACTGCGAAATTGAGGTGTGACCACGTTGCGTTTTGCGCAGTTTCCTGTCGCAGGCACTAGGCCGACCCACACAAGTGAGGTACCATTTTTCTCGTAAGACTTTGGGGGAACGCGGGGTGGGTGGAAATTTGTGGATCCACGCAGATTCCAGAACTTTCCACCACAGAAATGTGGGGAAAATGTGGTTTTTTTGACAATTTTTTATGTTTGCAAGGGACTCTGGGTAACAGAACCTGGTGGGAGGCAGTCAAGTCACACGATCCTGGATTCCCCTGGGTGTCTAGTTTTCAAAAATGTATAGGTTTGCTAGGTTTCCCTAGGTGCCGGCAGAGCTAGGGTTCAAAAACTACAGCTAGGCACTTTGCCAAAAAAGGGTCATTTTTCACTGCGAAATTGAGGTGTGACCACGTTGCGTTTTGCGCCGTTTCCTGTCGCAGGCACTAGGCCGACCCACACAAGTGAGGTACCATTTTTCTCGTAAGACTTTGCGAAACGCGGGGTGGGTAGAAATTTGTGGATCCACGCAGATTCCAGAACTTTCCACCACAGAAATGTGGGGAAAATGTGGTTTTTTTGACAATGTTTTAGGTTTGCAAGGGATTCTGGGTAACAGAACCTGGTGGGAGGCAGTCAAGTCACCCCATCCTGGATTCCCCTGGGTGTCTAGTTTTCAAAAATGTATAGGTTTGCTAGGTTTCCCTAGGTGCCGGCAGAGCTAGGGTTCAAAAACTACAGCTAGGCACTTTGCCAAAAAGGGTCATTTTTCACTGCGAAATTGAGGTGTGACCACGTTGCGTTTTGCGCCGTTTCCTGTCGCAGGCACTAGGCCGACCCACACAAGTGAGGTACCGTTTTTCTCGTAAGACTTTGGGGAACGCGGGGTGTGTGGAAATTTGTGGATCCACACAGATTCCAAAACTTTCCACCACAGAAATGTGGTGAAAATGTGTTTTTTTTTACAATTTTTTAGGTTTGCAAGGGATTCTGGGTAACAGAACCTGGTGGGAGGAAGTCAAGTCACCCCATCCTGGATTCCCCTGGGTGTCTAGTTTTCAAAAATGTATAGGTTTGCTAGGTTTCCCTAGGTGCCGGCAGAGCTAGGGTTCAAAAACTACACCTAGGCACTTTGCAAAAAAAGGGTAATTTTTCATTGTGAAAATGTGGTACGTCCACGTTGCATTTTGAGCCATTTCCTGTTGTGGGCACAAGGGCTACCCACACAAGTGAGGTACCATTTTTATCGGGAGACTTAGGGTAACACAGAATTGTAGAGCAACTGTTATTACCTATTGACTTTCGATGCATTTCTGCCTTCCAAATGAAAGACAATGTGTAAAAAATAAGTCATTTTGAAAAATGACCTATAATTCTCATGCTAGTATGGGTACTCCCAATTTCGGAAATGTGCAAATATCTACTGTTTCTAAAATCTACATTTTGTTCCCATTTCAGAAATACATAGGTGTCTTTCATAACAATTTTTCCATGTATACATTTTCCCAAAATAATTGCTATATACCCGGTACATAATAAAAAACCATTGCAAGATGCTGCTCAATTATTGGCTCTGGGTTCGTCGGGTTCTTGGTGAACCTACAAGTCCTATATATCCCCACAACCAGAAAGGTCCAGCGGATATAACGGTATATTGCCTTCAAATAGCTGTCATAATTAGAAGAAGTTACAGGTGAAAACGTTGACACAAATGGCTGTTTTTTTCAACTAATTTTCAATTTTTCCTTTATTTAACTGTTAGTTTCTATAAGGAAAACTTTAAGGATCTACACAAATGACCCCTTGCTGAATTCAGAATTATGTCTACTTTTCAGAAATGTATGGCTTTCCAGCATCCATTATTGGTTTCATACCCATTTCTACCATTAACTGGAAGGAGGTTGAAAGCACAAAAAATAGCAAAAATAGGCTATGTCCCAGAAAAATGCCAAAACTGTGTAAAAAAGTTGGTTTTCTGACAAAAGTCTGCTTGTCCCTGAAAGCTGGGAAGATGGTGATTTCAGCACCACGACCCCTTTTTGATGCCATTTGCAGGGAAAAAGCAAGACGCTTTCATCTGTAGCCCTTTTTCGCATTTTTCCCCAAAAACCAAAATTTAGCTGTATTTTGACTAATTTCTGGGTCCCCTCCAGGGGAATCCACAAACCCTGGGTACCTTTACAATCCCCATGATGTTAGAAAAAAAGGACGCAAATTTGGCATGGATACCTTATGTGGTCAAAAAGTTACAGGGGCCTAAGCGCGCACTACCCCAAATAGCCAAAAAAAGGCTTAGCACAGGAGGGGAAAAGGCCTAGCAGCGATGGGGTTAAGCAAACATTGATTTTGTTCACTATCTTAGGCTCTTCCTCAGAAACTAAAGAAGATCGCAGAGAGCACAAGAGCATATGTGACAGTCTTCTAGCTGGTGAAATATAGGATGTTGTACATGATAGGGGAGTACACAGACGAGCTCATGGGGAACAGGCTATGTTCATTGGCTATCAGTGTTTAACCATGGAGTTAACTTTGCTTGTTCAAGTCACACATCTTTGCCCATACTGTGATGCCTGGATCGGCACGCGACTGTTGGGACACTCTTAGGTAATCGTCACCATGGAACTTTGCTTTATTCTTCTAGGTCTTTTGGCGGTACTATTATGAAGATGTTTGTAAGATGATGTGATGCGTTCTATGTTACAATATGCCCAGGCATAATATGAGTTGACGGACTTCTTCATGTCTGATGCTGCTGAAAGCACAATCAATCCTGAGTCTTAAATTGTAGGAAAGGATCCAGAGGGATGTTCTTGGAGAGTGCCCAAACAATTATTTTTTAAAATCAAATACTTACTGTCAGCATAATTTTCTGGCTGCTCCCCTGAATAACCGCACTAGAATGACTGGCTGCTGCACCGCAGCAGAAAAAATCTGGAACAGGGTCGTGGATTTCCTGCTTCCACAATATTCAGTAGTGTAACTGTCTATATCAATCTCATTGTAAAGTGTAGACCAAGGCAAAGGTTGCTGTAACACATTAGGACACCCGGAATTGCTGTGAAATGTTGAAATTGTAGAAGTTGAGTGTTCAACCCCATTTTATTGTTCTATATATTACTGGTAGCATACATTGCTAATGGCAGTGAAGAATAACTTCTGAAGTGCCATCACAAGTTCCGTACTGTGTAGTGTATGTGATACATGTGATATGCTTTATCGTCAATGTTGTCCATGGGCTTTGTTTGATTATCCTAAGCACGCATATTTCACTAACCCTGACCAGATGAATGCTGCTGCATGTTTTCTCTTGTGGCTACTTGTGTCCACATGTTTGCTCTCATGGCCAGCGATGACTGAACTTGACTGGTCTGGCTTTGTCTAATAGGCATAGACAGTGTCTAGAGGAGAGGACTCGCCTAGTAGGGATGCTTGTGTCTTTTGGGGACAGACTATGACTAATTGGGGTCTATGTAGGCCCTGGTGTGGACGCCAATGCTGATGGAAATGATTGTGGTGATTATGTGATTGTGCTTGATAGGGGTACGTGTAAGTGATGGGAGTGAGTGAGATGGGAGTGAGTGTGACTGGAGAGGAGTGGGGGCTCTGGCTGATAAGGTGACTGAGGGGTATGATAGTGCTTTATGGTCTGACTATGGGGGATATTCACAAGGACTTATCTCCGAGTTATCGCCACCTTAACGCAACAAAAGTGTAGATAGATTTAACGCCCCATTCACAAGCGGATGCAAACTGCAGACAACGCAAGTATTCCCGCGATAACTGCCTCAAAATTTACCTCCACGGGTGACACCACCAACTAACCCTAATGAGATGCAGAGTAGGCGTTCCCGTGCAAAAACACATGAAAACACCACTACACCATATTCACAACGAACTGCCAGATCTGCGATGCGAACCCAAAACAGGCGATAAGCCGCGGTAGCAGCAGGGATTCAACAACTGCCTTCTGCTGGTGTTAAGCAGGACGACTACCTGCTGCATGAAAGGGAGCCCAGCCAAGAGCCACATCTGAAGACCCACAGATGCCATGGAGACAATGATCATGCAGCTCGGACACCCATGAGGGCCACAACATCCACAGCCACCACCCCCAGGCCCGCCACCACCCCCAGGTCCCGTCCCGCCCCCCCCGACCACCACAGAGGCAGCGTACACAAAGACAGCGGACCCACCGTAAACGCAGCAGCCTCACAGACCGAATGCCAGAGGAGGACATTTCCCACTACAGGCCCAAATGGACAACCATCCCCCGCATCCTGACTCACATCGCCCACCTGCTGACGGTAACAACACAGCACACAACGAACATCCCTCCGCAGACAAAGCTGCCAGCTGTGCTGCATATGTTGGCCTCTGGTACCTTCCAACCCACAACTGCCAGAGTCGGAGGAGTCTCACAGCCAGCCCCATCCAAGTTCATCACACCTGTCCTGGATGCCATCATCAGCCTGGTACCCCAGCACCCCAGCACCCCCACTCCACCAACACTGCGGAGGAGCAGCTGGAGACCAAGCAAGGCTCCCACGCCATAGCTGGATTCCCTCACGTGTCGGGGGCAAACAACTGCACACATGTACCCCTCGTGCCCCCTGCCGACACTGCACACAACTACCTCAACAGAAAGCACACGCATCCCATGAATGTGCAGGCAATAGTGGACCGCCCGGGACTCCTCAACAATGTTGTGGCCAACTCCCCAGGCAGAGTGCATGATTCCTACATCTCCCGACAGTCCATCATCAACCAGCTCTCCCAGGATGGCACCTACGGAAATGCAGTGCTCGTTGGTAAGTCCCAAATGAACACACCACACACCTCCACCCCACAGTCATGCAACTCACGACACTGGCAATGGGCACGCAGCACAACTACATTCAACATGCCACACAACATGCCAACCGACCAGACACGACAACACGACTCCATTGGGAACCTAGGCTTGCCATGCCCACAACCCAGCCACAGCATGGCACCACAGCCACACAATAGCAGGATGTGAGGAGAGGCTTGGACCAGGCATGTGCGAGAGCGGCAAGTGACCAATGAATGAGAACCTACCCAATGCCAGGTGTGGCGTGGAGGCGGCGGACAGACTTCAGTGTGCAAACCACGGAAATGGCCATGTGGACATTAACTTCTGGTGCATGGAGTGTAGTGGCCAGTGGACGCTACCATGTCCCCACAGGCTGTGGGGCAGAACGCGGAAATGTCGCACGTTACGTCCCCCCCTGCATGCGTGGGCGGAGTGGGTTGGCCCTGCTTACGCCAGGCCTGCGTAGGGGTGTGAATAAAAAGCCCGTCGCACTGGGCGTGGTCCTCTTTCGGAATGGCCAACGCATCTACCAGGGCAGCACCTCCCAGCCCGCCACGAGGCTGGTGCCGTGCGCGGCGGGGCCTGCGTCCCTGTGCACCTGCTGCACCCCGGGCCGCTGGTCCCCAGACCCGTCATGTCTGGCCCAGCGCACCAAGGAGGCTCCGCTCACCTGCCGACACCGGCGTGTGTCAAAGAGGGCCCACCACGTGCCGGTGCAAGCTCCAGGCCCCAGTCCTGCGACCCCTGCAGCCTCCGCAGACCATCGCTGGCCTCCACGGCGCTGGCCCACAGTACTCCTTTCTCATTGACATACTCCACCGGCATACTCTTCGGCACAGCTGTTGGCACAAGTTGAACAGAGTCGTGAGTTCTGAATGGCAGTGACCAAAGGTCTGTGGCAGCGTCCACATCACTATACTCCCTCCGATCAGTGAAGCGAAAGTCTGCATCGCAGGCCTGCGACACATGGTGCCACTAACCCTGTTCAACGCAAGCGGGCGACACTTGGATGAGGGCTCAGGCCTACACTGCACTCCAGTAGGTCCCACATGTGGAACTGTGTCCTGAGTCTTGAATGGCAGTGCCCCCAAGTCCGTGGCAGCATCCACATCACCAAACTCCCTCCGATCAGTGAAGCAAAAGTCTGCATCGCAAGCCTGCGACATGTGGTGCCACCAACCCTGTTCAATGCAAGCGGGCGACACTTGGATGAGGGCTCAGGCCTACACTGCGCTCCAGTAGGTCCCACATGTGGAACTGTGTCCTGAGTCTTGAATGGCAGTGACCCCAAGTCCGTGGCAGCGTCCACATCACTGAACTCCCTCCGATCAGTGAGGCCAAAGTCTGCATCGCAAGCACATAACACGTGTCTGTGGGCCCGTGCTGACCGCTGCCCCCGGCCTACACTGCGGTCCAGTATGTCCCACATCCAGCACTTAGTCGTGATTCATGAATGGCAGAGTCCATACCAGTGAACGCACGGAGAGGAGTAAGAGGAAGATGCGGTTCAGTCCGGATGAAAGCCGGATCCTCGTTACGGAGGTGACAGAACACTAGCAACAACTGACCTGGTGCCACTAACCCTGTTCACCGCAAGTCCGCGTCCCGTGGTGCCACTGAACCTGAACTACGCAGGCCGGTGGGACCATCCAACGTAAGCCGGCGACACTCGGTGAATGGCCCCTGCTGACCGCTGCCTCAGGCCTACACTGCGGTCCAGTAGGTCACACATGTGGAACTGTGTCCTGGGTAAGATATGGAGGAGTCCACACCATTGGACACGCCTCATCGCAGGGGGCATCCCCTATCAGCATTGGTGCCACTGACTCTGTGCGCAATGAGTCATGGGCACTTTCTGGTTGGACTTTGGTGGCGTCTGAGTCCATGGCCTGGGGGTTGTCTGCATCATCATCTGGCTGGGCCGGACTTGGTGTCCGACATGTGTCTGTTCCATTCATCTCCACCATAGTGACTGTTTCTGCGTGGTTCTGCCCTCTGCATCATGCCCTGGGGGTACACCTTCCACTGTCCACTGAGACACTCCGCGGCAACCCCCTTTGTCATCTACGAGAACCTGCTCTGCTCTCGTGACCCTGCCCCAGTGCACCGCAAGTCAGCGGCCCGTGGCGGTAGGCCCGTGCAGGACACTGTGCATCCGGGGCCACTAACTCTGTGCAGCTCAAGTCATGGGGCCTTTATGGTTGAATGGGTGTGTCCTTAATGATGGACACTGTTGTCGTTTTTTGACTGCACCAGGCACTCCATGACGGCTGGTGTACACACACCCCACACACATCCAACACAGGTGTCACTCGACATGTGAGCCTGCTAATAAAAGTGGCCGGGCGCACGTGCCCGTAGCCATTCCCACCATCTAAGCAAGTGTGTCCGTGTGATCATTATGTCAGCATGATGGGCCGGAGCCCTGCAACATCACAGTGTGCTGTCTTCAGCGGAGGATACCATGTCACCTCAGCAGTGGCTGAGACCTTGGACATGTAGCTTCACCCACCCCCCCTGCATGCACAAGCGGCTTGTGTTTGTCCGGCGTACGTCAGGTCAGCGCAGGGGTGTGCTGATTCGGCAGGGGGATCAGGGCGTGGCTCTGGTCTGGCCTTGAGCAGGAAGTGTGGTAAGTGTGTCTTTGTGTTGGGGTGTTGTCGCCACCAGGGCCACAGTAGTCGATGTTGCAATGTAGCATGCACCCAGAGGGTGGGCCCGCACGTACGGGGAAATGAAGGAGCGCAAGCCCGCTCGGGGTCTTGCCACATGCATGCCAAGTGTTATGTGTATCAGTCCTGCGGCTGCATGACTCAGGTGCCTAGCCTCAATCGCAGCGTGATAACAGCCAGCCATGGACTGTACACCTGTGTCCGCCCTGTCCGGACCATTGGCCTACACTCACGTGGCCGCACACCCTCAACGGCCAGCTTCAAGGTGCTGTTGGCATGCCGCTGGACATGCAAGGACAGGCATGACAATGGTGTGCCGTAGGAGTGCACGTGATACAACCACGCAGCGCACACATGTGTGGGGGCTCGTGGGAGGGAGGAGGAGCTGTGAGGCAACGTAACACACAGTGAGGCCGCTCATGTGCCACGTGCTAGGCATATCATCCATGATTCCCTGGGTCGCAGACATCCCACCCCACCCACGACAGGCCCCTGTACATCTCCTGTATGCATGCAGATGGTGAAGTTACTGTAGGGATGAAAGGTCCTTTGTCTGAACTATCAGGCGGTAGCACATCTGCAGCTCCTAGATGGGACTTGCATGTGCCCAGCACCCCCTGACAGATACGATAGCATCTGCTGGCGACTCCCACACTACGCACTGCCCGACGTGAGACCAACGTGTACACATCCCACACGCAGAAGTCCTTGGTCGTAGTTAGCGTGCGTAAACTGGCCTTCACACGTACTCCCACCACACCCCAGGCCTGCACCCGTTGCACACAGACATTGCTCATTGCTCCGAGCTGTGGCATTTCATCCACAGGACTGGCGCAGGTTAACACAGTGCCGCTTCAAGCAGTGCCACTGACGCAATGGCAGACCATCCCGGACACATGCTCAACTCCAGACACGTGGACCTGTACCATGCACGTCTGCTGCATGTACTGGGGGCACTGCCATTGGCAGTGCTGCGGATCAGTTTCAGGCTGAGCTTCCGCCTTGCCAACATCACCTGCGTTTAGCCTGTGTTGCATTGTCGCTCGTGCATATTCGAGTGGTCCATGGATGTCTGCTCTCCAACGTTACGGTAGCTGACCTGGATTTCGAGTGTGTGCGCCCCCTGTTGGCCCCCTGTTGGCCCACGACTAGGAGTGTCACCGTGATGCCCGTTTCTGGCATGCCTGGATGTTTGGCATGCATGCTGGCAACTACCTGGGAGATTGCACGAGTCGTCGTGTGCAGTGACCACATTGAGCCGCTCCCCGATTGGGCTTTCGTGCAAATTGGGGCCAGGGGTTGGAGTCAGCACATCTGTCCAGGACAGCTGATGGGTTACGTCGCCGACATGCTAGATGTGGTGGACAACGATCTCTCATTGGAAATGTTGGCCTACGCTGCTGCACTCGCGTTCATGGATGAGTGACAAGGTACCTGCAGCCAGAACTGCATGTGACCCATTGCACGTGTCCCGGCACCTGGTTGCATGTTGGGGATCTGGTCACATGTCCCAAGACGACAGTGGACATGGCTGCATTGGCCTGGACTCCTGATCCATGCGCGGACAACCAACGCGGGTTGGCAATGACTTGTGTTGGTGATGGACTCCCCTGGGGTGGACATGTGCGCTTTCCGACGTTCCTCATTCAGACATGCTGCTGCATTGGTCTGCATGTCGTGGCACTTCCCTTGGCCGTACTGACACACAATTGTTGATAAAGTTTCCGCACGTTCACTTGTCTCCAACTGTGTTGAGTGTATATTTGTATGCCAATGTGTGTTTCACGGCCTATCTGGGTCCCTGCCTTACATGCACTGCTACCCCATCAGGGCTGTGGGTTGGTACTTGTGCATTATCATGTCCCTGTTTCGTGCTTTGCTAGATGCGTATGGCCATTTACCGGACACAATCGGGTGCACTTGTGTCCTGTTGTGCAAATGTTGGTGTTTGTACCACATTGTGTTGGATGTTGGGGTGCTCTGCTTCCTATGTGTGTGTGCTGCATTGTGTGTGAGTTGGCCCTTCAGCTCTGATTTGGCTCACCCTTCTCCCTTTCAGGCAGTGTGGTTTTCAATTCTGTGCTTGTTCAGTGGTGTGATATTGCCGAGTTGTGTGACTTGTGCTCTTGGTTGGTGTTGTTACTCTTGGGCATGGTTTGTCTGCAGTTGTGCTGTGCTTAATTGTGCATGTGTGCCATTGTGCCCATCTCCCCCCGTCCTCCAAAACCCTGGTCGTTCCTCTTCCTGTTGCTGTTGTGTCTGTTGATTTTGAGCAGTTTCCGGTCCCCGACTCCTGCCACCATCTCCAGACTGATGTGGTGGACACCATTTCCTCCATGTCATCCAGCTCCTGGTGTGGCGCTGGACTCCCACCTCCGGTGTGCATTGCTGCCTTGTGGTTGTTGGCGTGTTTCTGCTTATTTGTGCGTTTCGCATCATTCCAGCTGTTCTGGTTTTCTTCCATTGTCCTCCTCCGCTCTCCGGCTGCATTCACCTTGTCCACGATGGACTGCCATGTACAATGTTTTGTTGCCAATGGGGCTTGTGGGGTTGTATACTGGCTCAGACTGCCTCCATTGTGCTTCGCTGTTGTTTTCTGTTTGGTTTGTCTTTCTTTTTCCTGCTTTTGTTGCGCTTATTCCCGCCTGCTGTATGTGTGTCGCGGGCCTGGTGCTGCTTATCGCTGCTTTCCTCATCGCGAATGGGCTCATCGCATGTTTTTTGGTGTTGGGGTTTGTGTTTTTATCTCCGTCGCGGTGGTTGTATCGCGGACATTGGCCGCGTTTCCGGAAGTCTACCGCATGGTACCGCCGTGTTGTGAATTCCAGGTTAACACAGGGTTATTTTCCCGCGATAGACTGCGATGTGTAAAGTTGCGTTAACATTTTTTGGAGATGTTTAGCGCACGTTCTTGTGAATATCCCCTATGACTGATAGGGCAGTCCCTTAATGGGAGTAACTTTGATAAATATGAATGATTGTGAGATACTGAAATACATGGCAGGGGTCGGAAGGTAACTAGAGACTTCATCTGCTGGTGACAGCACGAAGAGCTTGAGAGTTCTCGAAGACCCGCTGTACCCCCACCCTCAGCCAGAGACCCCTGCAACTCTCACCTTCGTTCAACAGCGACCGGTTTGCAGAAGCAGAAGAAAGAGAGTCTGCCTCCTACAAGGGAACACCAGGTGAGCACCCGCCTATCTCCACAGCAGTGTTCAGAAAGAGAGCACTGCACTGATTGGTTCAGAACCTGTTAATCAAACAATAATACAGCAAAAATCGCAGTAAAATCTGAGGGACATATTAGCAAGGAAGTGGCGATGAAAGGCATTAGCCTCCTTGGCTTAACGCCTCTCATCGCCACTTCAGAAACGCTAGGCTGCACCATATTATCAATGATATGGTGCAGCCTGGCGTTTCCCCCTGCGATGGCGCTAAGTCTCACGACTTAACGCCAACGCAGGCACCCTTGCACCAGAGTGTAAAGGTGTCTGCGAGCAGGGAGGTTTGTTTATGTACAGGAAGGTGTCCCTTCCTGTACATAAACAAACCTAAAATACCATTTTGTAACTAACATGGGTGCTGCTTCATGCAGCACACATGTAAGTTACTAAATGGCATTTCTAAAAACAGGTTTGTTTATGTACAGGAAGGGACACCTTCCTGTACATAAACAAACCTTGGCATTTTGCTTTTTCCATGTGTGCTTGCACAAGGCAGCACACATGGAAAAAGCAAAAACGAGGAGAAATGAAGCATTTCTCCTCATTTCGCCACCTTAAGACCAGGATTTTCCGGGTCTTCATTTTGGCGCTGCCACCTATTATCTCCTCTCTTGATAATAGGTGGCAGCGTCGAAGTGAATGGGTGTTGCGGTGGAACGCCCACCGCAACACCCACTGCATGCCCCTTTCACGCTAATTTTAGCGTGAAAGGGGCCCTATTACCAAGGCAGCGTTAAGCATCTATTATTGGCGCCGGGCTTGAGTCTCGAAAATAGGGCAGGTTGGTCAGCGGGAGGGTTGCAATGGCTGCAAAGAAAAGAAATGAAAGGTGCGCTCGCTATGGCGTGGATTGGTAAGCAGGAGGGTTGTAATGGCTGCAAATAAAACAAAGGAAAAGCGCACAGTTGCCTTGTTTTGTCAAAGGCGCCGGTTGTTTAAAGCAAGTAATGTAAAAGCATTAACAGAGAGTTGTGCAGCAACAGGCAGGACCAAATCATTTAACAAAATAGTGCTCGGAGACTTCTATTAAAATGGCCTGAGTAACAACACATATAACAGGGGGTGTCCTTATGGGAGGGTACTGGGGAGGGACTGCAAAGCCTATTGACCAATGAAAATCCACCATTTACAAAGGACAGTGACAGGAGCCAATTAAAAAGATGGGCGGGGGGCGTGGCCGGGCAAGATGGCCGAGCGGACGTAATCCGTCTCGGCTCCCGGTCCGCGTGCGCGACTCGGGGACATCACAGCTGACGCACAGTGCCACAACCGATGCAGTAGGCACCGATCGACAGCCCGCGGCTGGGGCATGCTTGGAGCCTCAAGACGGGATGCCAGCTTCCAGCCAGGGGCCACTTTGGAGCTGCGTCAGATCACTCGCAGGCCCGTCCTGCGGAGCGGCCGCCATCTTACAGACTGAGATGGAGCCCGACCAGCGCAACGGTGACCGCGGGACCGGGCTCGCGTCAGAAACCTGCTCACCTCCAACGGAGGCTCGTGCTGAGGGGAGGCGGCGGCGCGGACACCAGAGCGAAGCAGCGCAAGAGGAGAGCGAGCTCTGCAGTCGGCGGACCGCTGACCACCGCGTCGCTGAGACAACTAGGTGCGTGAGGGGCCGCATGAGGAGTTATCTGCCGGCGAGCCACACAAGTGGAGCAGAGCCGGCCTGATCGAGGCTGTACTGGCGACGCGGAGGGGGAGGCCTGGTGGCCCCGTGAAGGCACAGTCACTTCATGCCTGACTTTAAGATGGCGGACAGGCTGAGATCAGGCAGCGCTGTGGGAGTTCTACATTGCACCATTTGAGGATCACACGCACCTTTCCCTTGGGGTCCCCACAGCGCAACAACGGTAGGGGGACTGCACCAGCCCAGCACCCGGGGAGGACTGAGATCACCCCAGGCGGTGAGGGGTTGGGAGCCTGCGCCCTCCGGGGGGTCGCAGTAGGCCCGGGGGGGGCTCCCGCCACCACCCGTCCTGGGAGTGGGAGTCGGCGGACGTGACGGCGACAGAGGCGTAACTGGACCTGGGGTGGTGGCGGCCTCCCCCCAGATGGTAGGAGCAATCGGCGAAAGCAACCTACGGTGGGAGTGATAGGCGAGCCTTAACAGCGAGGCCCGAGACCCCCGGCGCTGAGGGATTGAAGAGCACGCTCGATAGGCCGGTGTTTGCATCACGGCCCTTCACCTGCGGAGCGGACAGCGTTCTGAGAAGCCTGCGGCCTACAGGGGAGAGGAGAGCGGACGCCCGCCGAGGGTCGCCAGCAACTCGCGGAGGCAGCCTACAGAAGAGATAGCAGGTGAAGCTCCAGGCCACCTGGGCGACAGCAGTGGGGATACTATTGGGCCCGCCTCTATGCCGCCTAAGAAAACGCTGCCCAAAGCTACGAACAAAGACTCTCATTTCTTCCCTCCAGCGGACAAACACCCATCATTGGAACGCGAAGACGACACAGGCACCATGGCCATCACTAAAGATGACCTCATGGCATCCCTGTGTGACTTTAAAACAGAACTCAGGAAGGAGCTTAACCAAGACATCAAGGCTTACATCGACCAACTGAAGAGTGACCTCAATGATAGAATGGCCACACTCCAACAAGATGTGGACTCTGTAGGGGTCAGAGTGGTGGAGCTGGAGGAGCAGACCCAGGAGGTAGACAAACGTACCTCCGGCATGCAGGACACAATACACGCCCTTCAAGATCAACTGCACCAGACACAACTGAAAGCAGAAGACCTTGAAAACAGGGCCCGAAGAGACAACCTGTGGATCCGCGACCTGGAGGAGGGGGCGGAAGGCCCAGATCTTGAAGCTTTCCTTGAGGGCCTATTTGCAGAGATCATCAGCCCACAAACACTTAAAATTAAGCTGGATCGGGCGCATAGAGTCGGGGGCCCGCCGACTGGAGAACGGAGGCGAACGAGAGACGTGCTCGCGAAATTTCACTCCTATAAGGTGAAAGAAGCGGCCAGGAAAAAGAGTACGATCTCCTTCCAGGGTCACACCTGCAGCATCTACCAGGATGTGCCACCCGCAACTTTGGCGAGGCGACAGCAGTTCAGACCCATCACATCCAAGCTACGCGACGACAAAGTCAGATATCGCTGGACATACCCGTTTGGCATGAGTTTTGAAGATAATAATAAACAACGCCATATAACGGAACTGAAGGAGGGGTTGGACCTGCTGGGCCTCCCTACAGCCGAGCCTGAGCCTACACAAAGTAAAACACAAGGGAACAACCGAAATGGCTCCCCTACATCGAAATGGTCCACGAGTTCGAGGGGGAATCTCAAGTGATACTGGTGCTGAGAATCTACCTGGTACGACCCCACACAGACCACGATCCTAAGCTTTCTCCCTGGACAGACAGGCCGCCCCAGCGGGAGGACATCGATAGCCTGCATCCAGTCGACAGATCTAGGGTCGAGAAAGGACTTGCGCAGCTCCACACTAGAGACTGACTCTATTGGCGAACTATGCAACTTTGGGTTCCCCGGGGCGGGCGCGGATGGGGACATTGGTCACGCCATCCACCAACTCGTCCGGATAGGTAGTTACACCTATGGTCGGAGAATCACCATCGATCCGACACATGTTCTTGTTGGTAATGTTGGGGGTTGGGACTGGTGGAGGCCTTACTTAGATATTCGACCCAAGGATTCTCTGGCTGATACCCTTCTAACAGGGCGAGCCTATCAGGATAGTCCACTCTTACCAACTTCTGGGGTGGAACGCGGAGGATGGCATAGGGGGTCTGAGAGAAGGCGGAAAGAGTTTCTTCTGGGACGATGGTACTCACTATAGGTTCGTGGAACGTTAAAGGCCTCAACTCCCCACAAAAGAGGCAGAAAATTTGGAAATATCTGATGGACCATCACTTCGACATAGGGGCGCTTCAGGAGACACATCTCCAGAGGGCGGACGAATTGAGGCTTAAACACAAACAATACCCCCTTATCTATAGATCCTCAGCACACACTAAGCATCGTGGGGTTGCACTCCTATTCCCCACCTCGTCTAAATTCCAGCCACTGGCCATACACTCAGACAAGGAGGGGAGGATGGTCCTGGTTAAGGGTACACTGAACGGCATACTGTGCACCTTTATTGCAGCATATGCGCCCAATGCTGGCCAGACGGGCTTTCTAACTAACCTACTAGACAAAATAGATCAATTTGCGGAGGGGCCAACGATCTTAATGGGTGATTTTAATCTTACCTGGCATCCAGACCTAGACAGCACCCACCCACACAGATCTGAAACTGGCTCCTTCACTGCAGACACTAGGCAAAGAATACACGACTCGGGCCTGCATGACGCCTGGCGTACCCTGTACCCCCAGACTAGAGACTATACATGTTACTCCCATGTACACCACACCTACTCTAGATTGGACTATATCTTTCTCAGTCAAAGCTTACTGGGCAGTCTTAGGGAGGCCAAGATTTTCCCCCTTTCCATCTCGGACCATTGTCCGGTATCGATCTGTTTACACTGGGGGGCCGCCTCGACGACTACACCCAAATGGTATTTCCCGATATCGCTTACACGTGATAGCGTGCTGCGCACCGAGTTGCGTGAAGCGATCACAGATTATTTTAAATTAAATAGGCCCGAAGACACTTCCACGGGCAACAACTGGGACGCTTTCAATGCGATCATAAGGGGGAAGTGTATAGAACTCAATTCCACCTTAAATAGGCAAAGAGCTAAAGAGAGGAAAGGCCTAGAGACGGAATTGGAACGGGCTGAACAGGCACACAAGAACAATCCCACTAGGGCCTCTCTGCGCACCCTTACTGCATTGCGGGGTAAGCTGAAGGCTATCTACAATAACCGGGCAGAGTACACACTTTTGAAACTACGCCATATCTCATATACCCAAGGGAACAAAATAGGCAAACATCTAGCCAGGCAACTAAAAGAGAAGCGCGAAAGGGAATACATCGGAGGCATACAGGATGGGAATAAAGGGCTAGTCCACACAGATAAAGATAAGGCAGACATCTTCGGGTCATTCTACAGGGCACTCTACACTGGGGAGACTCGTGAGACAGAACTGCAGGATGGCTATCTCCAGGCTCTACGATTCCCTCGAGTTTCACAAGATACGAATGACAGACTCACGACCCCCATAACAGCAGAGGAAGTGGGCGCAACTATCGCGTCCCTTAAACTCCACAAGGCCCCCGGCGGACTCACAGCCCAATTCTATAAAACCTTTGCGCCCGACCTCATACCTCACCTCACGCTGCTTTTTAATCAAATGGCGGAGACCGGGGAAGTGACCTCCTCGATGGCCGAGGCTGTTGTCACAGTCATCCCTAAGCCCGGGACAAATGTACAGCTGTGCGCCTCCTACCGCCCAATCGCTCTCTTAAATTTGGATGCGAAGCTATACTCTACTATTCTAGCAAACCGGATGCAGGACTTGATGCCAGATTTAATCCACCCCGATCAATCTGGCTTCATAAAAGGACGCCAGACTCACGGTAATATTAGACGTACGATACATCTAATTGAAAAAGCCACCAAACAGAAGATTCCAGCAGTGCTGGTGGGGCTGGATGCCGAGAAGGCCTTTGATCGGGTGGATTGGGCTTTCCTCTTCCGCACATTCACATATTTTGGCTTTGCAGACAAATTTATTTCGCATGATTAAGGCCAACTACACACAGCCCCGCTCTAGGGTACAGGTCAATGGTGTGCTATCGGCCCCCTTCTTCCTTACGAGAGGCACTAGACAGGGGTGCCCTCTGTCACCCCTGTTGTTCGCTCTCAGTATTGAGCCGCTGGAAATGACCATTCGGGAAAACTTGGCGATCAAGGGGATACCCTTCGGGGGGGACACCCACAAAATATCGCTCTTTGCGGACGATGTGCTCCTAACACTCGCAGAACCGTAACACTCGCTCCCCGCACTGCAGTTAGAGCTAGCCAAATTTGAGGCAGTAGCTGGCTTCAAGGTTAATCTCGATACATCATACATACTTAATGTTACAGTCCCAGCGGATGAGGCCCGCGATCTTCAATCCCAATCCTTATTACAATGGACCAATCACTCCTTTCAATACCTGGGGATTCAGCTGACACCACGCGTGGAAGGGCTCTACAAAGCCAACTTCCCGGCCGCTCTTCTCCAACTTCAGAACGACCTTAAGCGATGGAAGACCCTATTTATTTCCTGGCTAGGCCGCATACATGCGGTCAAAATGACGCTGCTTCCCAAACTGTTATATCTTTTTCAGGCCCTCCCTATCGATTTGGATACAAACTGTTTACCTAAAATCAAATCCATGCTCACACGGTTCATATGGCAGGGAGGGAGGGCCCGATTATCTTTTTCCATCTTGAGACGTCCTAGAGCGGGGGGGGTTACCGGACATGGGCTTATATTATAAAGTCGCTCAATTGCGGATAGTGACGGAGTGGTTCAAAAGGGAGTCGGAGAAACACTGGCTCCATATGGACAGAGGCATTGCGGGGAGGACAAAATGGGATCTAATCTGGAAGCCTAAGAAGGAGAGACCCGAGAACGCATACATTAGCACCCCCACTCACACCGTACTGAAAGTGTGGGATCCTGTATCAGGGAATAATAGTTGGACCACATTCCCCTCCCCATACACACCGATTCACTTTAACCCGGCCTTTCCACCGGCCCTCCAGGAAGGCCCCTTTGACACCTGGAGAGACGGTGGTTGCCTTATGCTAGATCACTTATTTCATAATCACGACATCCTTACCTTCGACAGTTGCAGAAGGGAGTTCCACTTATACCCGGAGGAAAACTTCCACTACCTTCAACTTAGACACTGGGCACTCACCCCCCACATACGGGACGCGGCCACAAGAGAGAGAACAGGTTTTGAAAATTATGTGAGGACAGTGGGATCCATGAAGGGGGTGATTTCCTTCCTTTACAACTATCTGCTCTCCTCCACACATTCGGCTCGACCCAGGTACATGTCCATGTGGGAGGGGGTGCTACACCGGGACATACAAGATAAGGAGTGGACAGCACTTTGGTCATACATCACAAAATTCAATCACTCCCTGGAGCTTAGGGAAGCGCACTTAAAAACTCTAATGGACTGGTACCTCTACCCTGATAAACTCAAACACATCTTCCCGAACACATCAGATAGATGCTGGAGGGGCTGTGGATTACTTGGTGACTTTCAGCACATCTGGTGGGACTGCCCCACCATACATCCCTTTTGGAGGAAATCCTAGCACAAATCAAGACCATGTTGGGTTACCCCATACCGACCACCATGGAGGGAGTCCTCTTAGGCATCCGTGATCCTTCCCTTGAACACCAAACCAGAGCTGATAAAGCCATTATGTGGACTTGTATAGGCGAGGCGAAAGTAACAATCGCAGCAGCTTGGAAGAGAAAGGGAGCTCCCACCCTCTCATTATGGCACTCGCGACTCTGGAAACTCCTTTGTCTAGAGAGAATGGCAGACATCTTCCGCGACGATTATAAGAGCTTTGAATATTAGTGGGGTCCATGGGTTGCCTTCCTTACGCGGTCTGCCGCTGGCAGTCTGCCCGCCGTCAGTTAGGGACATGCATCTCTTCCAATTCTAAAATATCCCGCACATGACCAGACGATGAACCTGCTTTCACATGTAGGGTCGCCACCACCCACCTTGTTGATGGGAGGGTGGAGGGTTATGGGGTTTTTGTTAGTTTCTTTTTAGATATCGTTTTTCATTTGGGGTACCTTCCCGGTTGGAAGGGTTGAGTGTAACTCTGTCACAGAAGAAGTTGGGTTGTTTGCTTGCACCCTTGAGAAGGGGCTACCCGATGCCTAAATACTGTTAGCAACTGTACTTGGAACTATAGCTTTTCTTTATAGGTTGGCATAGATATGACTGAACTTGCGTCTTCAACCCCGCTCCTTTTCATGATACAATGGTTTGTATTTTGACACTGACACTACTTTTGCTGTAATGTACGAAGTGTTTACTCAACAAAAATGACAATAAACATACGTTTGACAAAAAAGATGGGCGGAAAGTGGGCGGAGCTTCATGCACCTATGCTGAATACAGCATGTCTCGAACAGACAGCGCAAGCGCTGCCTATGCGAGACCTAAAAATGACAATAAACATACGTTTGATAAAAAAGATGGGCGGAAAGTGGGCGGAGCTTCATGCACCTATGCTGAATACAGCAAATCTCGAACAGACAGCGCAAGCGCTGCCTATGCGAGACCTAAAAATGGCAGAAGGACAGAAAACAAAGGAACCTAATGCATCAACAACAGATGACAAATGAGCATACAAAATTTAAAAAACTAATGGAAATCAGTTACTCACCCAAATTTAAATACTAAAGAACCTTACACATAGGCAACAAATGTTCTCGTATAAATGAGAATATATTATATAGGTTTAATAAACACTATTAAATTAGTAGTCACCTGAAGAAATCAGTCAATTCAGTGTTGAACACACATCTCCCCCCAAAATTTCTATAGCAAAAAAATTGACCGTTGATCATGGGCCTCGGTTTACAACTTCAATAATCAATAAAGTCTAAATTATCAGTATGTTTTCACACACAATTAGTCCATAAGTGGGGGCGAGCAAAAGAACCTTAAGTAAAATCCAAGGGTGGCTTTGTAGTGCCAGGTGGTGTTGGGGCCTCCTCCTTCTGCCCTTAGAATCGTAGGACAGGTAGTCCCTTGCAGCATTCGGCGTCCCGCGTAGCCGGAGTAACAGGCTTGCTTTGTAGTGCTGGGTGGTGTTGGGGCCTCCTTCTTCTGTCCCTAGAAATTCTGGGACCAGTAGTCCCTTGTAGGTTTAGGGTGCGATCATTTCTCCAGTGTGATTTTGTTTTGAGTTAGGTAAAGATGTGAGTGATTCTGAAGCTGGAGACCATGATAAGATGGATGCCATGAAAAGATGGATGCAGTCTATTTGGAGAGCAGAAATTCACCCACCCGGGTCTCTAGCCTCACTTGGAGTAATTTGCAGCAGTGACAGGTAAGTCCGCGACTTTCAATGAACTCATAATAGGGCGGACGGTATATACGTCACATTTGTGATGTAGCAACCCATCCGCGAAACTCTAAATCAGGCTCTAAATATAGAATCAGTATTTGGTAGGGAAGTCCAAAGCAAAGGGAGTCCTTCCCAAATACCAATTCCTTAACTTATATATTACTGTTTTGCAACTGAAAGCCAATCGCAAAACATTAAGGGGCATATTCACAAGGAGCTATCGCCGAATTAACTGCACTTTATCGCAGCCAAAGTCGTGATAAATGTACCCCCCATTCACAAGCCGGTGTTACAAGCCCACAGCACCAGTTTACCTGCGATAGCAGCCGCAAAAATCATCGCCACAGAGGACCATCCCAAATATCGCTAATGAGATGCAGAGTAGGCGTTCCCATGACAAAAGCCGAGACAACAGCACACCTCAACATTCACAACAACCAGCCACATCCGCGATAAAAACACAAAACAGGCGATAAGGCGCGTTAGCACCAGGAAATCTACACCTGCTCTGACCTGGTGTAAAGTCGGACGGCAGCCAGCACCACGAAATGGAGCACAGCCCAGGTCCACATCCGAAGGGCAACAGATGCCATGGAGCCACTCATCATGCAGCCCGGACACCCAAGAGGGCCACAATACCCACCTCCACCATCCCAGGACCCCATCCCACACCCGGAACACCCCCCCCGGACCAACACAGACGCAGCGCAGACAAAGACAGCGGAACCCCAGGAAACGTACCAGCCGCACAGACCCAACATCTGACAATGTCACCCTCCACTACAGGCTGAAAGGGACAACCAACCTACATTTTAGTAAAAAGGGGACCCCTACCAAACCAATATGCTTGCTATGCGCAGGGAAACGAGCTAAGTAAGTAAAGAAACCAATAGCAAGCTTCTATATAATCACAAAAAATATTCTAGGTACACTAAAACAGTAACCACACTACATACCATACAACAAATCAACACTTATTAAGAAAATATATAGTATTTTTTTATTTATAAATCTTTTTAGTTCATTTTGTTTATATAAAATATGTATTATTTACACAAAAAATGTCACAAAAATATATAACAACAACATTAATAAATACAAGGGTTATGTATAAAGATGATAATAAAATGAAATAAATTCTCACATTAACACAATAAATACTTATTTCCACATTCTTGACATATTAGATAGGGCAAACAATAGATGAAAACTTGATAGAGGCAAGTGGTAGATGTAAACTACGCGCGTTTCGGCACTACTGCCTTCATCAGGGGACCGTCTATTGCAAGTAAGTTTGATGGATGAATGCTTGTGCAGCAAATAAATTTCGATAACAAATGCCCAATTATGCGTCAAAAATTAATGGAGAAGAAAGCTAGCAATCCTACAGGATACTCTCTATATGGATCGTTGACAAAGGTCATAGCCCATAAATAGTGTAGGTCAATTCTATGCTGTAAAGTTCAAAGAGGAAATGCCTTACGCTCCTATCGGTTACTTAATATGCTGATTGTGAGGCATAATTCACGATACTGACGATCTGTATCAGTACTTTCAGGAGTTCAAAAGGAAGGATAATTCTTCTCTGTAGGAATCTCTATATTCTGATAATTACGTAGGAAGTAGAACTAACCAATACAAGCCGTCTCCGTATTTTCTGGAGCTTCGTATCTCCGTGTACTTCCAGAAAAAACCGCCTGGGTATCAGCAATCTGATGTACTCCGTTTAGACGACCTATCCCAGGCGGTTTTTTCTGGAAGTACACGGAGATACGAAGCTCCAGAAAATACGGAGACGGCTTGTATTGGTTAGTTCTACTTCCTACGTAATTATCAGAATATAGAGATTCCTACAGAGAAGAATTATCCTTCCTTTTGAACTCCTGAAAGTACTGATACAGATCGTCAGTATCGTGAATTATGCCTCACAATCAGCATATTAAGTAACCGATAGGAGCGTAAGGCATTTCCTCTTTGAACTTTACAGCATAGAATTGACCTACACTATTTATGGGCTATGACCTTTGTCAACGATCCATATAGAGAGTATCCTGTAGGATTGCTAGCTTTCTTCTCCATAAATTTTTGACGATAATTGGGCATTTGTTATCGAAATTTATTTGCTGCACAAGCATTCATCCATCAAACTTACTTGCAATAGATGGTCCCCTGATGAAGGCAGTAGTGCCGAAACGCGCGTAGTTTACATCTACCACTTGCCTCTATCAAGTTTTCATCTATTGTTTGCCCTATCTAATATGTCAAGAATGTGGAAATAAGTATTTATTGTGTTAATGTGAGAATTTATTTCATTTTATTATCATCTTTATACATAACCCTTGTATTTATTAATGTTGTTATTATATATTTTTGTGACATTTTTTGTGAATAATACATATTTTCTATAAACAAAATCAACAAAATGAACTAAAAAGATTTATAAATAAAAAATACTATATATTTTCTTAATAAGTGTTGATTTTTTGTATGGTATGTAGTGTGGTTACTGTTTTAGTGTACCTAGAATATTTTTTGTGATTATACAGAAGCTTGCTATTGGTTTCTTTACTTACTTAGGGACAACCAACCTACGCATCCTGACCATCATCGCCTAACAGGCCTACGGCAACAACACAGCGGACAACCAACATCCCACCCCACACAAAGCTGATGGCGTGGCTGCACCTGTTGGCACCTGGGACCCCCCATCCAACACCCGCCAGAGTTGGAGGAGTCTCACAGCCAGCCACATCCAAGTCCCCCACACCTGTCCTGGATATCACCATCACCCTGGTACCCCAGTCCCCATACGTACAACACAATGCGTAGGATCCGCTGGAGACCAAGCAAGGACCAAACGCCCTAGCAGGATGCACGCACGTGTTGGGGGCAATACATAGCACACATGTACTACCTGTGCCCCCTGGTGACACAGCACACAACCACCACAACAGGAAGCACACGTCACACACCAATGTGCAGGCAACAGCAGAACACCGTGGAACACCCAACAATGTCGCCTTCAAATACACAGCCAGTGTGCATGATACCTTCGTCCTCCGACAGTCCATCATCAACCAGCATTCCCAGGATGCCAACAAGGGAAATGTACAGCCCCTTGGCAATATATAAATGAACACCCCACACACCTCAACTACACAACCATGCAACTCACAACTCTGGCAATTCACACGTCACAAAATCACATACAAGAGGCACAACAATATGCCCACCCACCAGACATGACAGAACAACTTACAATGTCCACATGGGCAAGCCCTGAATATGAGCCAGCAACGGCATGGCACCTCAGCCACATATTAGCCGAATGTGGGGAGAGGTGGCAACCAGGCATGTGAGAAGGATGCAGTAGAACCATGATTGGGAAAGTACACAATGCCAACAGTGCGAGAGATGTGCTGGATACCTCGCAGTATGCAGAACACACCCATATCCATGGCAACATACAAAACTTGCGTATGGAGTGTAGTGGACAGTGGACGCCACCATGTCACCCCAGCCAGTGGGGGACCTCCCGGAAATGTTGCCTGTTATGCCCCCCCTAAGCGTCAGCGGAGTGGGATAGCCCGGCGTACACCACACCAGCGTAGGGGTGTGAATAAAAACCACTTAGGCCTGGGCGTGGTCCTCTTCCGGAAAGACCCACGTCTCTGCCAGGGCGGCGCCTCCCACCTCGCCACGAGGCTGACGCCATCCTTGTGAGCGGAGTTGCCTGAGATGCTGTGCACCTGCCGGACCCCGGCACGCTGGTCCACGAACCCGTCAGGCCAGCCCCTGCGCAGCCAGGCCACACTGATCACCTTCCGACACCGGCGTGTGTCAAGGATGGCCCACCACATGCCGGCGCAAGCCACAAGCCTGAGGCCCGAGACCTTGGCAGCCATCTCAGACCATCACGGCCGCCACGACACCGGCCAGCTTTATTCCTTTTTTATTGACGTACTCCACTGCCGCCCCCGGCCTACTCTTCGGACCAGTAGGTCCCACATGTGGAACTGTGTCTTGAGTCATGAATGTCAGTGACCCCATATCCCGGCCAGCGGCCACAGCACCAGACCCCCCCCAGATCAGTGAGGCATAGTTCCATATGGGCATCTTGCGACACGTGGGGCCACTAACCCTGTTCAACGCCAGCCGGCCACACATGGTGCCACTGAACCTGAACAACGCAGGCCGGTGGGGCCATCCAACCCATGCCGGAGACACTCAGTGAATGGGCCGTGCTGACCGCTGCCTCAGGCCTACACCACGGTCAGGTAGGTCACACATTTGGAACTGAGTCTTGATTACACCATGGCAGTGAACATCAATTATGGCAGAGAACAATTCACAATGCACCCTCCGATGTGGTGGCAACAAGTCTGTCCATGGCATCACAACCACACGTGTCTGTGGGCCTACGCGGACCACTGCCCTCGGCCTAGGCTGCGCATGAGTGGGATCACAGATTTGGAACTGAACATCGGTAATTCAAGAGGAAGAATACATATCTTCGCACGCACGGAGGGGCGTAAGCGGATGACACGTTGCAGTCCGGAGGGAACAGGATCAGCGTCACGGAGGTGATTGAACACTACCGACAACTGCCACTGTGTCACTAACTCTGTGCCTCGCGAGACAACGACCCGTGGCTGTGGGCCACCGCTGACCGCTGCCTCCGGCCTACACTGCGGTCCAGTAGGTCACAGAGCCTTGATTTGGCATTCTTGGAGTTCACATATGTGTACCGTCATCATCGCAGACTGCATGCCCTCACAGCACCTGTGCCACTAAGTCTGTTCCCCAACATTTATGGACACTCACTGGTCGTACATTGGTGGCGTTTGAGTCTATGGACTAGGGGATAGTTTTCATCCTCATGTAGCTTGTCCCGAATTGTTGGTGCAAACGAGGGTTGCGCTTTCCACTCCTCCATTTGCTGCTTCCAGATAACTTCAGACCTTCCGCATCATGCCCTGGAGGACACCTTCCACTGTCCCCCGAAACCCTCCGCAACATACACCTCGGACATTGATGGGGACCCGCTCAGGTCGCATGCCCCATCTGACTACACCGCAAGTCACCGTCCCGTGGCTGGGTGCCTGTGCCGGCCGCAGTGCATCCGGGGCCACTAACTCTGTGCTGCTCAGGCCTGGGACCCCTTCTTCTGAGACATTGAATGGCCTCTGTAGTGATGGTCTTGGGGTCATCAACGCCATGTGCCTGTGGCCCTGTGCTGTCCGCCTCCTCCGGCCCTAACTGCGGGCCACCAGGGCCCACACATGGCATCGAGTCTTGACCGGCCCAGACGTCGTATCACCACAGGATGCACACGCCACCACCGCAAGGACCATCTTCAACCGCCATCTGCCAGAGTCGAAAAGGTGGTCCTGACAGACCTAAGGAGTTGCTCAGACCTGTCGTGGATGCCATCATTGACCTGATACCCTGCTCAGCACTCCAGGTGCCAGTGACTCAGTGCACAGCAAGCCATTATCCGTTTCTGATTGTGTTTTGTGCTGTTGTGAGGTTGCGCAGCAATGTCACCTCATGTAGTGGGGTAGACCTGGGACTATGATGAGGAAGATGTGTCAGGTGTGCGGAAGGGAGAAGGCACAGACAATGGGAGGGCAGGAGGCAACAGCCCGTAGCCAGGAATGCAGACTGGTGGTGGTAGTCAAGCTACACACCCGGATCTATTACTGGGTATTGCGCTGTGGACTGCGGACGCTACTGTCACCTCAGGCAGTATGGGAGACCTGGGACGTTGATGAGGAAGTTGATGCAGGTGTAACACACCCCACTGCATCTGCATCAGGACTGACCCGAAGGGACACAATCCTAGCAATTTCTTCACATGAGCGCGCTCTTCTCTTGTGCCCCTGCCTCAGTGCACTGCAACTCAAGGAACGTCCAGACTGAATATTGGGTGACCTCTATCCTTACTCCGGATCCCTCCATGTTGCTCTGCATTTGACTCTGTTATGCTGGTGTTTTCTGTTTCCATTGCACTGGTGTCCACTGTTCAGGTTGTTGGCAGCACCAAGCACTCCGTGCGGGCTGGCTTATACTCACCCCACACACATCCAGCACAGGCGTCACTGTACATGTGGCCCTGCCAATAAAGGGGCCTGGCGCACGTGCCCGTAGCCAGTTCAACATGATATGTGCATGTGTCTCTGTGGAGGTATGGGTCTCATTTGTGGGGTGTGGGGGGTCCCTGAAGGGTATTGGACACCCACGTATGTGTTCTAGTTCGCATTCCATGGGTTTGGCAACACCCTCACCTGTTGGGCCACCTCCTTTTGGCGTTCTGCCACCTGGCATTGGGGTGCCATGTGTGGGTGGGTGAAGTGTTGTGAGGCAGCCGTGATTGCGGGTGCTTCATGCTGTGTGGTCTGTTGCAGGGGCCGGGTTCTCCTCTGAGTAGCTTGTCTGCCCTGGTCCTGGTGGTGAGTTGTGTGGGATGTCCATGGGCTGTTGCATGGCGTCGGTGTCTGGGCTGTGGTGTTCGTCTCGGGCATCACTGATGAGTTGTCTGTTCTGACCTGCTGGAGGTGTTGTTTGCCCCTCTGCATTGTGAAGGGGAGGTGCATGTTGGCATTGTGTTGGCGCCTTGTTCTTGTCGACATGCAGACTTTGTGTAGATGTACATTGTGACTGTTTGGGCGGTGGTGGCTATTTGAGTTGGGACAGTGTACATTTGGCCTACATGGCTGATGTGGGGTTGTAGGGGTGGATGTGCATCTCACAGTTCCCTGCTCTGTCCGATGTGATTGTTCTGTTACTGTGCCTGGTTGGACCCAGTTGTGTCCCCTGGTCTGCAGTGTGGGTGTTGCACTTTGTGCCACATAGTCATGGTATGTGCTGTGATTGCTATGTGTGTGTGCTGCAGTGTGCCACGGGGATGGGGGACATGTCCCTGGGTAATTGTGGGTGTGCAGTGTGTTACACATCATTGTGCATGTGTGGCATTGTGCCCATCACCCCCCGTCCCCCCAGTCCCTGTTGGATCCTCACCCTGTTGTTGTTGTGTCATGTCCTGTCGGGCTGTGTCCGTACTCCCTACTCCTTGCACCCTCTCCACACTGATGACTGTGGCCTGGGTTTCCTCCTGCTCCTCCTGTGGCGCTGGACTGCCACCTCCTATCGCCGTTGCTGCCTTCCTGTTGGCAGCGGGTTTGTACCTGGTTTGGGTTGTCAGGTCCTGCCGGCGCCTCTTGGCCTCCTGGGTTGGCCTCCTGGGCACTGCGACTGCATTCCAGGTGGTCTGCTTGTGGGTCAGTTGCTGGTAGTGTTCTGTTGCCTCCGTGGCCTTGGTCTTGTTTGCCTGCGGTCTGCACCCCGTATTCCTCTCCATTTTCTCCTTGGCCTTCCCCGAGCCAGTTGTTCCTTGCTGGTGGTCTGTGGGGGTTGTGGGGTTCGCGTTGCCCTCTGCGCTGGGTCAGGGTGCATCCATGTTGCTACGTGATTTGGCTTGTTTCTGGTGTGTTGTGTCTGTGGTTTTTATGGTGCAATTTCCCGCCAGACGCGTGGGTTTTGCAGGCCTGAGACTGCTTTTTGCTACTTTTTGTACCACGATTGGCCTCATCGCATGATTTCTCGCGTTTCGCATTTTTTCGGCGTGGTGTTGATTTTCACGCTGGCATTTGACGCGCTATCTGGTGACTATCGCATGGTACCGCCTTGTTGTGAATTCCACGTTGACACGGGGTTATTTTCCCGTGATAGGCTGCGTTATTGAAAGTTGCGTTACGCTACTCTTGCTGTAGTTATCACACGTTTTTGTGAATATACCCCTAATAGTTTACCAAATCGAAATTGGTAGTAATAATTTGCAAACAAGGAGGGGTCCCCTAAAGCCACTTCACCTTTGTTCATGTCGAGAATTTTTTTTTTAGCAGAAGGCAGTGGTTCATGAGACCACTGCCTGCTCCTAAAAAAGGTTTTGTAAAATTATTAATTTTCTTTTTTAAACAAACCCCGTTTTCCTTTTTGGGAAAACAGGCTCCATTCAAAAATATTGCTTTATTTAAATCAATCGCTGCAGACATGGTGGTCTGCTGACCCCAGAGGGCCGCCATGACTCTGAATCTAACCAATCGTACTGGGTCGCACTTTCCCACCGACCTCATATTAATGAGGTAGGTCAAATTGCAACACCGTAGAAATCTGTATTTAGTGACCTAACCTATGAACACCTAGGTCTGTTCACAAAATTCCAGTGTATATGGTAAATGTCGGTGTGCAAATTGCACCCACTTCTACCGAATCCATTTTAGTAGATACCTAATAAGAAATCACAATTTGCAAATCGTTATTTGATGCAATTTATGATTTCTTATTATGAATCTTTGTACATCAGGCCCTGAATTCCCTCCTGATGCAGAGAAACCTTATGAAGTAAGCTCATACCCTTTCATTCCTCATTTGGAGAGCTGAATCTCCTGCATCCCCTATGGTGGCCAGATAAATCAGACCCTGCTCCAGTCCCCTTCACTTTCTGCCTGATGTCTAAAACCACTTACTAGGGGGCATATTAACAAGGGCATTATCTCCGCTTTTTTGGCTTTAAAAGCCTAAAAAGCGGAGATAATCTTTTCGCCCTATTAACAAGTGGGTGCTAACATGCATTAGCGCATGTTAGCACCCTTTTACCCGACGCCTCCCTTTGCATCTCTAATGAGATGCAAAGTGGGCGTCACTGGGCAGTACAACCTTGCAAATATCGCTGATGTGCACATCGCGATATTTACAAGGCTGCCCCAGCATTTAAGCAGACGTTAGTTTTTGGAGCAAACCGCTGTTTTCTCCAAAAACTAACGTCTGCTAAAATGCAGACTTACCTATCCCTAACATTGGGGGTGGATTATGCTGATACGACCACGGGGTCGTATCAGCAAGGTTATCGCCGTTTTGCAGGGAACATCGCTGGAAAACCAGCGATGTTCCCTGCAAAACGGCGATTTCCCCGCTATCGCTGGAATTTTTGTCGCCCTGGAGAAACGCGTTGTTAATAACGCGCTACCAGGGCGATAAATTCCAGAGATAGACGGCGATAAATAAAGAAGCGCTAAGCGCGCTTTGCGTTATTTATCGCCGTCCCTTAATAATATGCCCCCAGGTTTTTGAGATAGTCATGACGTTAGGTTTTACAGTAGTACTTCATGTTTTTCGGTGAGGAGTTGTATATTTGTTGTATTGGTCGCTATTTGATTTTGTGATTCATGTAACTTAAAATTCCAATTGTAAAGCATGCTGAGGCCTCTCGGTCCAGTTCGCGCTATAGAAAACTCCGTAAATAAATAAAACGAACATATTCTCACAATTAAAAAATAAAAAGAGCAGAACAGAAGTAAACAGTCAAAACAATTATACACAACCACAGTACAACACAATGGCATTCCATTGAAATAATGAAGCCGAAAAGCTAAGCAGCACAAAAAGCAACACACTTCCTCACCACCACAACTTAGAGCCACACAACAAACATTCCAGAAACATACTTTCATAATCAAGTGCAAAATGTGTTTGCACCAACCACTGCCTGAATTTACCCTTATGACATGAAATAGCACCAGCCAAAAATGTTTTGTGGTCCAGTTACAGGATCATCCTGGGAAAGGATGAGTCCACTCCCAGCAGCGCACAGAGCAAAATAAGGGCCCTTGATGGCCGTGGTCAACGGGCTGGCAGCACTGCTTGCTGCATGGCCGTGACCATGTGTCAGCTTCACTGAAATGACTCTGGCACCAGAGGGTGAAAAAGCTTTTAAAGTAGAGCATCATTTGTATTTCTTCCATTACAATATAAAAGATTTTCCCTCCGATTGGTTTTATTCGTTAAAACAAAAAAACATAATCGTGAAATATAGGCCACGCAGCGATATATGTCAGTAAAACCCCTTGTACATGTGTCTGTATGTGTCTGTTTGTTGCCAAACATCATGCCCTACAGGAACAACGAGTTTGCCTCCTTTCTGATGTCCTGCACATCTAACCTGGGCTTCTATTGGAATTCCATAACGCATATTAGCAAGCCCATTATCGCCGTTTTAGCGGCAATTTCCTGCCGCTAAAACGGCGATAATTTTAACGTGGGTCTTGCTAATATGCCCCTAGATTTGTCTCTCCGAAATATTTTACAATAATTTGAGAGTAGAAAATATTTCTGTGAAATTGTGTCCGATCTAAGTTTATATTCACTTAATATAGATTAGCGTTATCTGATTCAGCACATTAGGACTTGCATTTCCATTTTGAAAATGGTGGCTTGTGTTGTTTCTGTTCACTAATGCTCATTTCTCTGAGTTTTAATTGGCATGATTTGAAGGGGTTACTGCATTCTCCCATTTTCTGCTGCTCCCAGGTGCCACCTTTGTAAGAGGAAGCATACATTTGGCAGCCTTTTTTCCATTACCATTAACGCTGACCGGAAGTGATCATACTCGCAGCTTAAACGCAGACCTGCTCAAAAGGAAAAAGTAACGTTTTCAGCTCAGACCAAACACTGTGTGCACTGATATTCGCATGCAATTCTAGCCACAGTGAAGAGTAGTTAGTCACTGCGGAAAATGATAATACATTCTATTAACGCCTGCTGCTGTTTGTGACAGAGCATAGTGCCTTCTCCAGTCCTAGAGGAGACGGGTCTCTTGAGGGAGCAAGCAATAGCTCAGTGGTCAAAGGAATCCACAGTAAAATGCATGTGTGAAATACATACAAAGATACAGCTGCCCCCCACCCTCGCCCCCCAACAGCATCCTTTGCTTGCTGTGGTTGCCTTTGTTGTTCATATTCCCTTGTGCATACACGTGTTTCCTTCGTTGACAACGTTTCCTTTGACCTGCTTTCGAATCCTGTGCAGGGCGGTGAGTAAAAGGGGGGGATGTAGCCCCCTTTTGGGACGATTCTTGAGAAATGGGATGCAATTATCCTGGCTGGAATTCATTGATGTTTCCCATGTAGCTGATGCATGATTCAAGAAAACCTGACACCAGTAAAATGACTGCATCGGGGCGGTGAATCAGATGCCTGGAGAAAATATGTCGCCAACCCACTTAAACCGTGGTTAAATTAACAGTGTAAGATATAAGTCATCTAATGCATGTTGTAGTGTTAAGGAAAAAATGCATTGATTGTGCATCGCGTTTAGACACATGGGCTAGTGCGATGTCAAATTCTGTATTCAATGTGGTGGAAAGTGGTTTAATATTCTATTAACGCCTTTTCAGGGAAATTAGTACCGAAAACAAGAATGGAAGATGCCTGCTAACTTAGGCCATCCTCTGTCTTTAGACTCCATAAAGCTAATTAATGTAAAGCACCAATAAGAAGTCCCGAATCCCCTGAAAGCTACTGGGTCTCCTAGCTTAGTTCAGTAATGTATACACTACAGGAATCTGCATTTGACCTTATATTTATGTTTTAATCCTAGTGGGTACATTCTGTCTTACATCTTTCTGAGGTCAATAAAATGAGTACCCTTGAGGTGTATAACAATACACAAGTGATAATTAAGCACCAAGATGCCCCAAGGGGTGAACAAATTGTTTTACAGATACTCATGTTAAGTTATATAAAAGTAGAGTATGGGCAAAAACAATAATTTTATGTCGAGACAAAAGACAAGATGGCTAAAGTGAGAGCCTTAGCACATATATATGAGTTATGTATCCAAGATAAACATTATGACTAAGGGGCTCGTCTTTGAAGAATCAAATTTGGAGATTAGGTTTTGATATTATTATTGGGTTCCACTAACAAACTTTGATATTAGTTTGTAGGAACTTGTAAAGAGTGATTTGACTCACTGGTCTCACAAACCTCCTCACCCAAAAAACCTCTTCACCCAAAAAGCCAAAATTAGATCTAGTCTTAAAGTCTTGCATGATCAACACAACCCTGGACCAGGCAAAGTAGGGAATTACTTAAAACTAGGACAATTTGCCATGTGGGAAATTGGATTATTAACTGGGGGGAAGCAACAAATGAGATACTGCCAAGTTTAATAACCAAAACCTCAGGAGTGAAAAGCAGGTTTCAACGATTCTGAATGTATCATAGCCACCTTTGATGTAAAGCTGCAGGCTTCCTGCAGAGAAAAATATTTGCAATGTATTTTAGCAGCGTGGAAATAAAATAAAAATCAATGAACTAAACAGAAAAAATTCACAATCAATATAGTAAAAAGAACAAGAGGAAAAATGTGATGATTAACCCCTTCGCTGCTAGGCCTTTTCCCCCCCTGTGCTAAGCCTTTTTTGGCTATTTGGGGTAGTGCGCGCTTAGGCCCCTGTAACTTTTTGACCACATAAGGTATCCATGCCAAATATGCGTCCTTTTTTCTAACATCATGGGGATTGTAAAGGTACCCAGGGTTTGTGGATTCCCCTGGAGGGGACCCAGAAATTAGCCAAAATACAGCTAAATTTTGGGTTTTTGGGAAAAATGCGAAAAAGGGCTACAGATGAAAGCGTCTTGTTTTTCCCTGCAAACGGCATCAAAAAGGGGTTGTGGTGCTGAAATCACCATCTTCCCAGCTTTCAGGGACAAGCAGACTTTTGTCAGAAAACCAACTTTTTTACACAGTTTTGGCATTTTTCTGGGACATAGCCTATTTTTGCTATTTTTTGTGCTTTCAACCTCCTTCCAGTTAATGGTAGAAATGGGTATGAAACCAATAATGGATCCTGGAAAGCCATACATTTCTGAAAAGTAGACAAAATTCTGAATTCAGCAAGGGGTCATTTGTGTAGATCCTTAAAGTTTTCCTTATAGAAACTAACAGTTAAATAAAGGAAAAATTGAAAATTAGTTGAAAAAAACAGCCATTTGTGTCAACGTTTTCACCTGTAACTTCTTCTAATTATGACAGCTATTTGAAGGCAATATACTGTTATATCCACTGGACCTTTCTGGTTGTGGGGATATATACGACTTGTAGGTTCACCAAGAACCCGACGAACCCAGAGCCAATAACTGAGCAGCATCTTGCAATGGTTTTTTATTATGTACCGGGTATATAGCAATTATTTTGGGAAAATGTATACATGGAAAAATTGTTATGAAAGACACCTATGTATTTCTGAAATGGGAACAAAATGTAGATTTTAGAAACAGTAGATATTTGCACATTTCCGAAATTGGGAGTACCCATACTAGCATGAGAATTATAGGTCATTTTTCAAAATGACTTATTTTTTACACATTGTCTTTCATTTGGAAGGCAGAAATGCATCGAAAGTCAATAGGTAATAACAGTTGCTCTACAATTCTGTGTTACCCTAAGTCTCCCGATAAAAATGGTACCTCACTTGTGTGGGTAGGCCTTGTGCCCACAACAGGAAATGGCTCAAAATGCAACGTGGACGTACCACATTTTCACAATGAAAAATTACCCTTTTTTGCAAAGTGCCTAGCTGTAGTTTTTGAACCCTAGCTCTGCGGGCACTTAGGGAAACCTAGCAAACCTATACATTTTTGAAAACTAGACACCCAGGGGAATTCAGGATGGGGTGACTTGACTGGCTCTCACCAGGTTCTGTTACCCAGAATCCCTTGCAAACCTAAAAATTGGCAAAAAAACACATTTTCCTCACTTTTCTGTGGTGGAAAGTTCTGGAATCTGCGTGGATCCACAAAATTTCACCCACCCCGCGTTCCCCAAGGTCTTCCGAAAAAATGGTACCTCACTTGTGTGGGTAGGCCTAGTGCCCGCGACAGGAAGCAGCGCAAAACGCAACGTGGATGCACCACATTTTCACAGTGAAAAATGACCCTTTTTTGCAAAGTGCCTAGCTGTAGTTTTTTAACCCTAGCTCTGCCGGCACTTAGGAAACCTAGCAAACCTATACATTTTTGAAAAGTAGATACCCAGGGGAATCCAGGGTGGGGTGACTTGACTGGCTCTCACCAGGTTCTGTTACCCAGAATCCCTTGCAAACCTAAAATATTGGCAAAAAAAACACATTTTCCTCACTTTTCTGTGGTGGAAAGTTCTGGAATCTGCGTGGATCCACAAAATTCCACGCACCCCGTGTTCCCCAAGGTCTTCCGAAAAAAATGGTACCTCACTTGTGTGGGTCAGCCTAGTGCCCGCGACAGGAAGCAGCGCAAAGCGCAACGTGGACGCACCACATTTTCACAGTGAAATATGACCCTTTTTTTGCAAAGTGCCTAGCTGTAGTTTTTGAACCCTAGCTCTGCCGGCACTGAGGGAAACCTAGCAAACCTATACATTTTTGAAAAGTAGACACCCAGGGGAATCCAGGATGGGGTGACTTGACTGGCTCTCACCAGGTTCTGTTACCCAGAATCCCTTGCAAACCTAAAAATTGGCAAACAAAACACATTTTCCTCACTTTTCTGTGGTGGAAAGTTCTGGAATCTGCGTGGATCCACAAAATTCCACCCACCCCGCGTTCCCCAAGGTCTTCCAAAAAAATGGTACCTCACTTGTGTGGGTAGGCCTAGTGCCCGCGACAGGAAGCAGCGCAAAACGCAACGTGGATGCACCACATTTTCACAGTGAAAAATGACCATTTTTTTGCAAAGTGCCTAGCTGTAGTTTTTGAACCCTAGCTCTGCCGGCACTTAGGAAACCCAGCAAACCTATACATTTTTGAAAAGTAGACACCCAGGGAATCCAGGATGGGGTGACTTGACTGGCTCTCACCAGGTTCTGTTACCCAGAATCCCTTGCAAACCTAAAAATTGGCAAAAAAACACATTTTCCTCACTTTTCTGTGGTGGAAAGTTCTGGAATCTGTGTGGATCCACAAAATTCTACCCACCCCGCGTTCCCTAAGGTCTTCCAAAAAAAATTGTACCTCACTTGTGTGGGTAGGTCTAGTGCCCGCGACGGGAAGCAGCGCAAAGCGCAACGTGGATGCACCACATTTTCACAGTGAAAAATGACCCTTTTTTTGCAAAGTGCCTAGCTGTAGTTTTTGAACCCTAGCTCTGCCGGCACTTAGGGAAACCTAGAAAACCTATACATTTTTTAAAAGTAGACACCCAGGGGAATTCAGGATGGGGTGACTTGACTGGCTCTCACCGGGTTCTGTTACCCAGAATCCCTTGCAAACCTAAATACTTGGCAAAAAAACAAACATTTTCCTCACTTTTCTGTGGTGGAAAGTTCTGGAATCCGCGTGGATCCACAAAATTCCACCCACCACGCGTTCCCCAAGGTCTTCCGAAAAAAATGGTACCTCACTTGTGTGGGTAGGCCTAGTGCCCGTGACAGGAAGCAGCACAAAACGCAACGTGGACGCACCACATTTTCACAGTGAAAAATGACCCTTTTTTGCAAAGTGCCTAGCTGTAGTTTTTTAACCCTAGCTCTGCCGGCACTTAGGGAAACCTAGCAAACCTATACATTTTTGAAAAGTAGATACCCAGGGGAATCCAGGATGGGGTGACTTGACTGGCTCTCACCAGGTTCTGTTACCCAGAATCCCTTGCAAACCTAAAATATTGGCAAAAAAACACATTTTCCTCACATTTCTGTGGTGGAAAGTTCTGGAATCTGCGTGGATCCACAAAATTCCACCCACCCCGTGTTCCCCAAGCTCTTCCGAAAAAAATGGTACCTCACTTGTGTGGGTCAGCCTAGTGCCCGCGACAGGAAGCAGCGCAAAGCGCAACGTGGACGCACCACATTTTCACAGTGAAATATGACCCTTTTTTTGCAAAGTGCCTAGCTGTAGTTTTTGAACCCTAGCTCTGCCGGCACTGAGGGAAACCTAGCAAACCTATACATTTTTGAAAAGTAGACACCCAGGGGAATCCAGGATGGGGTGACTTGACTGGCTCTCACCAGGTTCTGTTACCCAGAATCCCTTGCAAACCTAAAAAATTGGCAAACAAAACAAATTTTCCTCACTTTTCTGTGGTGGAAAGTTCTGGAATCTGCGTGGATCCACAAAATTCCACCCACCCCGCGTTCCCCAAGGTCTTCCAAAAAAAATGGTACCTCACTTGTGTGGGTAGGCCTAGTTCCCGCGACAGGAAGCAGCGCAAAACGCAACGTGGATGCACCACATTTTCACAGTGAAAAATGACAATTTTTTTGCAAAGTGCCTAGCTGTAGTTTTTGAACCCTAGCTCTGCCGGCACTTAGGGAAACCCAGCAAACCTATACATTTTTGAAAAGTAGACACCCAGGGGAATCCAGGATGGGGTGACTTGACTGGCTCTCACCAGGTTCTGTTACCCAGAATCCCTTGCAAACCTAAAAATTGGCAAAAAAACACATTTTCCTCACTTTTCTGTGGTGGAAAGTTCTGGAATCTGTGTGGATCCACAAAATTCTACCCACCCCGCGTTCCCTAAGGTCTTCCAAAAAAAATTGTACCTCACTTGTGTGGGTAGGTCTAGTGCCCGCGACGGGAAGCAGCGCAAAGCGCAACGTGGATGCACCACATTTTCACAGTGAAAAATGACCCTTTTTTTGCAAAGTGCCTAGCTGTAGTTTTTGAACCCTAGCTCTGCCGGCACTTAGGGAAACCTAGAAAACCTATACATTTTTTAAAAGTAGACACCCAGGGGAATCCAGGATGGGGTGACTTGACTGGCTCTCACCGGGTTCTGTTACCCAGAATCCCTTGCAAACCTAAATACTTGGCAAAAAAACAAACATTTTCCTCACTTTTCTGTGGTGGAAAGTTCTGGAATCCGCGTGGATCCACAAAATTCCACCCACCACGCGTTCCCCAAGGTCTTCCAAAAAAAATGGTACCTCACTTGTGTGGGTAGGCCTAGTGCCCGTGACAGGAAGCAGCACAAAACGCAACGTGGACGCACCACATTTTCACTGTGAAAAATGACCCTTTTTTGCAAAGTGCCTAGCTGTAGTTTTTGAACCCTAGCTCTGCCGGCACTTAGGGAAACCTAGCAAAACTATACATTTTTGAAAAGTAGACACCCAGGGAATCCAGGATGGGGTGACTTGACTGGCTCTCACCAGGTTCTGTTACCCCGAATCCCTTGCAAACCTAAAAATTGGCATAAGAAACACATTTTCCTCACTTTTCTGTGGTGGAAAGTCCTGGAATCTGCGTGGATCCACAAAATTCCACCCACCCCGCGTTCCACAAGGTCTTCCGAAAAAATGGTACCTCACTTGTGTGGGTAGGCCTAGTGCCCGCGACAGGAAGCAGCGCACAACGCAACGTGGACGCACCACATTTTCACAGTGAAAAATGACCCTTTTTTGCAAAGTGCCTAGCTGTAGTTTTTTAACCCTAGCTCTGCCGGCACTTAGGAAACCTAGCAAACCTATACATTTTTGAAAAGTAGACACCCAGGGAATCCAGGATGGGGTGACTTGACTGGCTCTCGCCAGGTTCTGTTACCCAGAATCCCTTGCAAACCTAAAAAATGGCAAAAAAACACATTTTCCTCACTTTTCTGTGGTGGAAAGTTCTGGAATCTGCGTGGATCCACAAAATTCCACCCACCCCGTGTTCCCCAAGGTCTTCTGAAAAAAATGGTGCCTCACTCGGGTGGGAGGCCCAAGTACCCGCGACAGGCAAGGGCCCACAACGTATTGAGGCGACCTCAAAATGGCCTATCACAAAACGACCTGGTTTTGCAAGGGGGGTCCCATGACGTTTTGGCCCGGGGCTCGGTGGCCACCTAGGAAAAACTAACAAACCCACACATTTCTGAAAAGTAGACACCCGGGGGATTCCAGGGAGGTATGGCTTGCGTGGATCCCCCAACGTTTTCTTACCCAGAATCCCCTGCAAACCTGACATTTTGCTGAAAAAATCCCTTTTTTCACACATTTTTGTGTGTTAAAGTTGTGGCATCACAGGGCTGACACAAATTTCCTACCACCCAGCGTTCCCCCAGGTCTCCCGATAAAAATGGTGCCTCACTCGGGTGGGAGGCCCAAGTACCCCCGACAGGCAAGGGCCCACAACATATTGAGGCGACCTCAAAATGGCCTATCACAAAACGACCTGGTTTTGCAAGGCGGGTCCCATGACGTTTTGGCCCGGGACTCGGCGGCCACCTAGGGAAACCTACCAAACCCACACATTTCTGAAAAGTAGACACCCGGGGTATTCCAGGGAGGTATGGCTTGCATGGATCCCCCAACGTTTTCTTACCCAGAATCCCCTGCAAACCTGACATTTTGCTGAAAAAATCACTTTTTCACACATTTTTGTGTGTTAAAGTTGTGGCATCACGGGGCTGACACAAATTTCCTACCACCCAGCATTCCCCAGGTCTCCCGATAAAAATGGTGCCTCACTCGGGTGGGAGGCCCAAGTACCCGTGACAGGCAAGGGCCCACAACATATTGAGGCGACCTCAAAATGGCCTATCACAATACGACCTGGTTTTGCAAGGGGGGTCCCATGACGTTTTGGCTCGGGGCTCAGCGGCCACCTAGGAAACCTACCAAACCCACACATTTCTGAAAAGTAGACACCCGGGGGATTCCAGGGAGGTATGGCTTGCATGGATCCCCCAACGTTTTCTTACCCAGAATCCCTGCAAACCTGACATTTTGCTGAAAAAATCCCTTTTTCACACATTTTTGTGTGTTAAAGTTGTGGCATCACGGGGCTGACACAAATTTCCTACCACCCAGCGTTCCCCCAGGTCTCCCGATAAAAATGGTGCCTCACTCGGGTGGGAGGCCCAAGTACCCGCGACAGGCAAGGGCCCACAACGTATTGAGGCGACCTCAAAATGGCCTATCACAAAACAACCTGGTTTTGCAAGGGGAGTCCAATGACGTTTTGGCCCGGGGCTCGGCGGCCACCTAGGAAACCTACCAAACCCACACATTTCTGAAAAGTAGACACCCGGGGATTCCAGGGAGGTATGGCTTGCGTGGATCCCCCAACGTTTTCTTACCCAGAATCCCCTGCAAACCTGACATTTGGTGAAAAATCCCTTTTTCACACATTTTTGTGTGGTAAAGTTGTGGCATCACGGGGCTGACACAAATTTCCTACCACCCAGCGTTCCCCCAGGTCTCCCGATAAAAATGATGCCTCACTCGGGTGGGAGGCCCAAGTACCCGCGACAGGCAAGGGCCCACAACGTATTGAGGCGACATCAAAATTGCCTATCACAAAATGTTTTGGGCCCTTGCCTGTCGCGGGTACTTGGGCCTCCCACCCGAGTGAGGCACCATTTTTATCGGGAGACCTGGGGGAACGCTGGGTGGTAGGAAATTTGTGTCAGCCCCGTGATGCCACAACTTACCACACAAAAATGTGTGAAAAAGTGATTTTTTCAGCAAAATGTCAGGTTTGCAGGGATTCTGGGTAAGAAACGTTGAGGGATCCACGCAAGCCATACCTCCCTGGAATCCCGGGTGTCTACTTTTCAGAAATGTGTGGGTTTGGTAGGTTTCTCTAGGTGGCCGCCGAGCCCCGGGCCAAAACATCATGGGACCCCTTGCAAAACCAGGTCGTTTTGTGATAGGCCATTTTGAGGTCACCTCAATACGTTGTGGGCCCTTGCCTGTCGCGGGTACTTGGGCCTCCCACCCGAGTGAGGCACCATTTTTATCGGGAGACCTGGGGGAATGCTGGGTGGTAGGAAATTTGTGTCAGCCCCTGATGCCACAACTTACCACACAAAAATGTGTGAAAAAGTGATTTTTTCAGCAAAATGTCAGGTTTGCAGGAGATTCTGGGTAAGAAAACGTTGGGGAATCCACGCAGCCATACCTCCTGGAATCCCCGGGTGTCTACTTTTCAGAAATGTGTGGGTTTGGTAGGTTTCTCTAGGTGGCCGCGAGCCCGGGCCAAAACATCATGGGACCCCTTGCAAAACCAGGTCGTTTTGTGATAGGCCATTTTGAGGTCGCCTCAATACGTTATGGGCCCTTGCCTGTCGCGGGTACTTGGGCCTCCCACCCGAGTGAGGCACCATTTTTATCGTGAGACCTGGGGGAACGCTGGGTGGTAGGAAATTTGTGTCAGCCCCGTGATGCTACAACTTTACCACACAAAATGTGTGAAAAAAGTGATTTTTTCATCAAAATGTCAGGTTTGCAGGGGATTCTGGGTAAGAAAACGTTGGGGGATCCACGCAAGCCACACCTCCCTGGAATACCCCGGGTGTCTACTTTTCAGAAATGTGTGGGTTTGGTAGGTTTCCCTAGGTGGCCGCCGAGCCCCGGGCCAAACGTCATGGGACTCCCTGCAAAACCAGGTCGTTTGTGATAGGCCATTTTGAGGTCGCCTCAATACGTTGTGGGCCCTTGCCTGTCCCGGTACTTGGGCCTCCCACCCGAGTGAGGCACCATTTTTATCGGGAGACCTGGGGGAACGCTGAGTGGTAGGAAATTTGTGTCAGCCCTGTGATGCCACAACTTTACCACACAAAAATGTGTGAAAAAGTGATTTTTTCAGCAAAATGTCAGGTTTGCAGGGATTCTGGGTAAGAAAACGTTGGGGATCCACGCAAGCCATACCTCCCTGGAATCCCGGGTGTCCACTTTTCAGAAATTTGTGGGTTTGGTAGGTTTCCTAAGATGGCCGCCGAGCCCAGGGCCAAAACCTCACTGGTGTGGGTGGTTCAAGTACCCGCAACAGGCAAGGGCCCAAAACGTATTGAGGAGACATCAAAATGATCTATCACAAAACAAGCTGGTTTTGCAAGGGAGACACCTGGGTTTTTGGCCCCGGGCTCGGCGGCCATCTTGGGAAACCTACCAAACCCACACATTTCTGAAAACTAGACACCCGGGGAGTCCAGCGAGGTATGGCTTGCGTGGATCCCCCAACGTTTCTCCTACCCAGAATGCCCTGCAAACCTCAAATTTAGCTGAAAAAAATCACTTTTTCTCAAATTTCTATGTGGGAAAGTTCTGGAATCTACGTGGATCCACAAATTTCCTACCACATAGTGTTCCCCCATGTCTCCTGATAAAAATGATACCTCACTCGCGTGGGTGGGTCAAGTACCCGCGACAGGAAAGGGCCCAAAACCTATTGAGGCGACATCAAAATTACCTATCACAAAACAACCTGGTTTTGCAAGGGGGTCCCATGAGTTTTTGGCCCTGGGCTCGGTGGCCATCTAGGAAACCTACCAAACCCACACATTTCTGAAAACTAGACACCTGGGGAGTCCAGCGAGGTATGGCTTGCGTGGGTCCCCTAACTTTTCCTACCCAGAATCCCCTGCAAACCTCAAATTTAGCTGAAAAAATCACTTTTTTCTCAACTTTGTGTGTGGGAAAGTTCTGGAATCTACGTGGATCCACAAATTTCCTCCCACCCAGCGTTCCCCCTGGTCTCCTGATAAAAATGATACCTCACTCGCGTGGGTGGGTCAAGTACCCGCGACAGAAAAGGGCCCAAAACCTATTGAGGCGACATCAAAATTACCTATCACAAAACAACCTGGTTTTGCAAGGGGGGTCACCTGGGTTTTTGTCCCCGGGCTCGGCGGCCATCTTGGGAAACTACCAAACCCAAAAATTTCTGAAAGCTAGACACCCGGGGGAGTCAAGCAAGGTATGGCTTGCGTGGGTCCCACAACGTTTTCCTACCCAGAATCCCCTGCAAACCTCAAATTTAGCTGAAAAAATCAAGTTTTCCATACATTTTTGCGTGGGATCACCGTGCCGGCACAAATGTCCTACCACCCAGCGTTCCCCTTGTTCTCCCGAGTAAAATGATACCTCACTTGTGTGGGTGGGCCAAAGGCCTGTGACTGGGAAGAGCCCAAAACATAGGGATTTAGGGTATAGCACCGAGCATTCTAAGCGCTATATTTTTTTTAAAATACGTTTTTAGCCAGTTCTGCTTTGGACACCCACACAAGTGAGGTATCATTTTACTCGGGGAACAAGGGCAACGCTGGGTGGTAGGACATTTGTGCCAGCACGGTGATTCCACGCAAAAATATGTGGAAAATATGGTTTTTTCAGCTAAATTTGAGGGTTGCAGGGGATTCTGGGTAGGAAACGTTGGGGGATCCACGCAAGCCATACCTCATTGGACTCCCCAGGGTGTCTAGTTTTCAGAAACGTGTGGGATTGGTAGGTTTCCCTAGATGGCGGCGAGCCCGGGGCAAAAACCAGGTGCCCCCCAAAACCAGGTAGTTTTGTTATAGGTAGTTTTGAAGTCTCCACAATACGATTTGGGCCATTTCCTGTTTCAGCCACTATGCCTACCCACACAAATGAGGTACCATTTTTATCGGGAGCCCTGGGGAACGCAGGGTGGTAGGAAATTTGTGGATCCACGCAGATTCCAGAACTTTCCCACACAGAAATTTGAGTAAAAAGTGATTTTTTTTGCTAAATTTGAGGTTTGCAGGGCATTCTGGGTAGGATAACGTTTGGGGACCCATGCAAGCCATACCTCGCTGGACTCCCCAGGTGTCTAGTTTTCAGAAATGTGTGGGTTTGGTAGGTTCCCAAGATGGCCGCTGAGCCCGGGGCCAAAACCCAGGTGACCCCCTTGCAAAACCAGGTTGTTTTGTGATAGGTAATTTTGATGTCTCCTCAATACGTTCTGGGGCCTTGCCTGTCGCGGGTACTTGACCCACCCACGCGAGTGAGGTATCATTTTTATCGGGAGACCTGGGGGAAAGCTGGTTGGTAGGAAATTTGTGGATCCACGTAGATTCCAGAACTTTCCCACACAGAAATTGGAGAAAAACGTGATTTTTTCAGCTAAATTTGAGGTTTGCAGGGTATTCTGGGTAAGAAAAATTTTGGAGGACCCACGCAAGCCATACCTCGCTGGACTCCTCCGGGTGTCTAGTTTTCAGAAATGTATGGGTTGGGTAGGTTTCCCTAGATGGCCGTTGAGCCCGGGTCCAAAAACTCATGGGACCCCCCCTTGCAAAACCAGGTTGGTTTGTGATAGGTAATTTTGATGTCGCCTCAATAAGTTTTGGGCCCTTGCCTGTCGCGGGTACTTGACCCATCCACACAAGTGAGGTACCATTTTTCACGGAAGACTTAGGGGGACGCGGGGTGGGTGGAATTTTGTACATCCACGCAGATTCCATAACTTTCCACCACAGAAATGTGAGGAAAATGTGTTTTTTGGACATATTTTTAGGTTTGCAAGGGATTCTGGGTAACAGATCCTGGTGAGAGCCAGTCAAGTCACCCCATCCTGGATTCCCTGGGTGTCTAGTTTTCAAAAATGTATAGGTTTGCTAGGTTTACCTAGGTGCTGGCAGTGTTAGGGTTCAAAATCTACAGCTAGGCACTTTGCAAAAAAGGGTCAGTTTTCACTGTGAAAATGTGGTGTGTCCACGTTGCGTTTGGGCCGTTTCCTGTCACGGGCACTAGGCCTACCCACACATGTGAGGTGCCATTTTTCTCGGAAGACTTTGGGGAACGCGGGATGGGTGAAAATTTGTGGATCCACGCAGATTCCAGAACTTTCCATCACAGAAATGTGAGGAAAATGTGTTTTTTTTGCCAATTTTTTAGGTTTGCAAGGGATTCTGGGTAACAGAACCTGGTGAGAGCCAGTCAAGTCACCCAATCCTGGACCCCGGGGGGCAGATCAGGGGCTACTGCCCCCATCTGCCTCCTGGGAGGGGCAGAAAGACAGTGACATCTTTTTTGGGGTGGGTGGGGGCATTGGCATGTCCATTCTTGGCAGCCCCCACCCCGAACTTTGTACAAAAAAAAATCCCTGGTGGCTAGTGGGCTTTCTGGCCCCGGGGGGGGGCAGATAAGGTGCTTTTGCCCCGGCTGCCTCCCAGGGGGGGGGCAGAAAGACTGTAGCATTTTTTTTGTGGTGGGGGCATTGACATGCCCATTCTGGGCAGCCCCCACCCTAACCTATATAAAAAAAAAATCCCTGGCACTTAGTGGGCTTTTTGCCCCCTCCCCGGGGGGAGCAGATCAGGGGCTATTGCCCCCATCTGCCTCCTGGGGGGGCAGAAAGTCTTTTTTTTCTTTGGGGGGTAGGGTGGGGGCATTTGCATGCCCATTCTGGGCAGCCCCCACCCCGGGCCTATAAAAAAAAAATCCCTGGCATCTAGGGTGTTTCTGAACTACCGGGTTGGGGCAGATATGTGGCCACTGCCACCATCTGCCCCCCCGGGGGGGCAGAAAGACTGGAATTTCGTGGGGGAGGGGTGGGGACATTGGCATGCCCATCTTGGGCAACCCCCACCCCTAAATGTATCGAGGGGAAAAAAAACCCTGGTGTCTAGTGGGCTTTCTGCCCCCGGGGGGGCAGATTGGGGGCTACTGCCCCCATCTGCCCCCCAGGAGGGGCAGAAAGACTGTACCTTTGCGTCGGGGGTGGGGCATTGGCATGCCCATATTGGGCAGCCCCTACCCCAAATTATAATTAAAAAAATCCCTGGTATCTAGTGGGCTTTCTGCCCCTCCGGGGGGCAGATTGGGGGCTACTGCCCCCATCTGCCCCCAGGAGGGGCAGAAAGACTGTACCTTTGCGGCGGGTGGGGTGGGGGCATTGGCATGCCCATATTGGGCAGCCCCCACCCCTAACTATAATTTAAAAAAATCCCTGGTATCTAGTGGGCTTTCTACCCCCGGAGGGCAGATTGGGGGCTACTGCCCCATATTCCCCCAGGGGGGCAGAAAGACTAATTTTGTGGCCGGGGGGGGGCATCGGCATGCCCGTTTTGGGCAGCCCCCACCCCTAATAAACCTCCCATTTAATTCCCTGGTGTCTAGTGGGCTTTCTACCCCCCCGGGTGGGGGCGATCCCCAAGCAGGGATCCACTAGGGACGGGTACCATTGGAAAGGGGAGATTCTCCCCTTTCCAACGATACCTCTCCTGAGTTTCTACGTGCTCAGGGGGCTGAGATAGCCCCCTGAGCACGTAGAAACTGAAACTGAAATGAGCCTCTTGGCTCATTTCAGTTTCAGTTCCACTGAAATGACATCAGCGCGACGTGCGCACCGATCTTCATTTCAGGGAACCAGGGGGGGGGGGCCTCAGGAGCTGGGGAAGCTCTTCCCCAGCTCCCGAGGCTTTAGGGGAGAAAAGGGAATCCCTCTGGTGCCCGCACCAGAGGGATTTCCTGTGCTGGGTCCCATGACGAGCTGGACTCGTCATGAGCACACGAGCACTGTGTGCCATGACGAGTCCAGCTCGTCATGAGCATTGAAGAGGTTAAAAGGACACAAAACGTATTAAAATTTGCAAAATAAATCAGAAGGGATGAATTTTTTAATGAAAAGTAAAAACTGCCTAGTGAAAACAATGGGGATGGCCAAAGCCAATGTTCCTCTGGAGGGAATGGGTAGGCACACTGTGAAGCCACCCACAATGGAGCATGGGTGTGGTAAGGCACAATAGTTCATTCAGATCCATAGTTTAGTCTACTGACTTAGTTGTTTTTAGGGAGGTAAAAAGTCTCCATTGATGCAAGGCAGGATATTGTGGTCGCATAGAGGGGCCTGTTGAATTCAGAGTTGCAGCACTTTCTTCTGTTCCTTTGGAACTTAGGGGCCTGACTTCGAGTTTGGCGGCCTTTGGACCGCCATTGCGGCGGTGTCGGATTAGCCACCGGCAACTAGGCGGTGTGCCCACCTGTATTCCAATTTTGGCGGTTTAACGAAAGACCTCCGGAGCACCGCCGACACCACCAGCCATTTACCGACCACCTCGACAGAGGTCGGGGAAAAGAAGCTGGCATAGGGTGGTACAGAGAAGTTCACCGCCGTCTGAATTACGAGTTTGGTTTCTGATGAGCCAACCATGGCAGTGGAACCACCTGCTTCGAGTGGACGGAATCGAAGTATTTGGGGTGCATACTGACCCATTTCCATTTCCTCCTTTCAGTCACTGACTTGGATACCTTCTTCCAGGCCTCCCCTTCACAGCAGCATCTTGACCCTGATGAAAACAGCCCTGTTGGAGCCAAAATCCATGTATGTCAGTTTTGTACTATTTACCCATTGACTGGACTGGGCACATATGTCCAGACACCAGCAATGTGAAAGTACTGGTACTAGGTATTTTTTCACGTGTCATGCATATGTGTACACTGCAGTCAAAAAATACACACCTGCATCAACACATATGGAAAAATAGACACCAGTATCAGAAACGCCGCAGCCGGCCCATTGTGGCAATCTTCTTGAGACCGCCGCCATGGTGGTCGCGGTTGGACCGCCAAACTCGTAATTAGGCCCTAAGTCACACCTTTTCCAAACTTTGGGCAAGTTCTTCAAGGAAGCTCCAATAGCTCCCAAACTTTCATGTGATGATCTGTGGGATTCGATCATCAAAGCCACAGCACCAATAGAGAGACAGGCCTTCATAGCCCATCTTCCCCTTGGCCATTACTAAAGTTCAGTCCCACTGCACCAACTGATTCCTTCTCAAAGGGTTCATCTTGTTTTGAATTTTTCTGTGCATAACTTTGCTTTCCTATTAAAATAACTTCCAGGGCTTTTGGTTCAAGAAGAATCATTATTCAATATCTCATCTCTTCCTTGGGCAGAAAACCGTTTTTTTCTCTTAGCGTCTTCAAGTTCCAGGCATTTTTACTGATTTACTGTTGCTGGGAGCCCCAAGATACAGTTGTAAACCAGCAGCAGTAGGTGGTGGACTGGACCCTATCTCTAGAAAGTAACATGCTGAGGCCTTGCAAACTCTTCAGCAAGCATTCAGGGTTATGACTGAAACATTCACAGGAAGTACCTAGGACTTTTTCAAATGATAGAAGGTTTTATCAGCTGCCTAAGTTCGAGCCTGGTCTTGTCTAGTAAAATGAAATACCTCCCTCTCCTCATCAAATGAAAAACCTTTTCAAACATTTCTGGTTCTCTTGCCTCAACAGTGAACAGAGATAGCCTAGCTAGGAAAAGTCTGACATCAAAGATAGGTTGGCAACATATCTCTTCTTTTAAGTAAGGTCCTGCTTATTCTTTTAGTTGCCATTTGGTGTCAACTTCTCTCCCTCCCTCTCACATTCCTGACATAAGTGAGATGTTATACTTCCTTGATCAGGAATATTCCATCATTAAGAAAATGTTTTATAGGAGGCATGTTTTTTGAGTGGCCAGTGATAGACAGTAGCATGCCAGTGATATCCATGATCGCCAAACCCCCCTGAGTTCTATAGTGGAAGTAAAGAAGCCAGGTATTAGTGAGGCATGGTGCCTATTTGAAGAATCCAACTGACTCACTGGAGAGGTAACAACTTTATTCTCTCCTTATGGTGCACCAAACCAAACTGCTGTTAATTAGCAGTCATTCTATTTACAAAACTGTAGCACATGGTAGCGTGTGGAACCATCGAATTATCATGGTGGTCAGCATGAGGGGCATCATGGGCTGAACCATGCATAAACCAAGGCCTAGATTTACTAAGATGTGGTGCAACGCAATGCAGCAAGACAACTTGCTACGCTGCGCTATTTCAATTAGAGAGAGTAGGAATGCATCATATTTACTAACATATCACACATTACTGCTCTCTTCCTGCACTGGTGCACCAAGTGCTGTCTAGTGCCAATGCAGGCACCCTAATGCATCGGTGCCTGTGTTACTGACGGGATTACTTCTGTGGAAGAAGGGACACCTTCCTGAACGAAAACAATCCTCAGAGGCATTTTCCTCTTTCCATATGTGCTGCAGAGTGCAGCACACATAGAAAGAGGAAATAATCAGGAGAAATAAAGATAGTTCTCTTTGTTACCTCTGTTGGGATGGCGTAACATTTTGACGCATTCCCAGGTTTACTAGTCTTAGGAAATCTGGAATGCGCCTGTTGGAAATGGCCCTTTTTGCAGGGTTATCCCCAAACTTTTTGCTTCTTCCTCCTATTTTTTCCTGACCTGCGTTTGTTGGCTTTAGGACTCTGGGCACTTTACCACTGCTGATCAGTGCTAAAGCGCATATGCTCTCTGTGTAAATTGTGAAAATGATTGGTTATCCATGATTCGCATATTTGATTTACCAGTAGGTCCCTAGTAAAGTGCACTGAGTGTGCCAGGGCTGGTAAATCAAATGCTACTAGTGGGCCTGCAGCACTGATTGTGCCACCCACATGAGTAGCCCTGAAAAGATGTCACAGGCCTGCCACCGCGGTGCCTGTGCGCAGTTTCTTAACTGCCACATCGACTTGGCAAGTGCACCCACTTGCCAGGCCCTAACCTTCCCTTTTCTTACATATAGGGCACCCCTATAGTAGGCACAAGGTACCCCCCTGGGCAGGGTGCAATTCCAATTGCCAATTTCCTTTTTTACTATTGAAAGGCTATCTTGCCTCATAGGACAGAATGGGGAAGGCTTTGTAACATTTTACAAGCATATCTTCCCATAGGGATAAGATGGAAAAATGGAGTTTTGTATCCCTGAACTCAGGATTTAATAACACATCTTTTAGTAAAGATGGTTTTTAAATTGTGTGTTTGAAAATACCACTTTTAGGATGTGGCTATTTTCTTGTTCAACCATCCTGTGTGACTCTGCCTGTTTGTGGATTGACTGTCTGGCTTTGGAGTGACAGGGGCTGGGGAGGTGCAGTTGCTCCAGGAGTCTGGATGAGTCTTTACTAGGCTGAATAGGAATGATCTGCGTTTGGAGTGGTGGGAGGAGTAGCACCTGTACCTGAATAGGGCTGTGCCTGCCTTCCACAATGCTGGCTCCACCCCCCTGTGGTGTGTCTGGAGCCAAGGCTCACACTGACAATGGATGTTATTGTGCACTTGCAGAATGGCCCCTAGAACTGGTTTGAACTGAGCTCAGAGCCCCTTGCACAAAGAGAACAAAGACATTTTGGGGTATAAGTATCAGACCCAAAACCCCAGACTTTAGATCATTCCTGGAATTCAAGAGGAACCTTTGCCAAGGAGAAGAGTTGGAGAGACTGAGGAGAAGTACTGCCTTTGCTGTGTGTCTGGGGTTGGCCTGCAGTTGCTGTTTCTGTCAAGGAAAGGAGAAGGACTTTGCTTGAAGGAGATCTTCAAGGGCCTGAAGTGAGCTGGCCTACTGTTCTGAAGTCTCAGGGACACAAAGACTTCACCCTCAGCTCCCCTGAACTCTGCTGCTGTGAGTTCTAGCCTGCCAAGAGGTGCCTGTGCCAGTCTTGGCCCTCTGGAGGTTGTTGCTACTGTTTGGGAGCTGGAAGAAAGAAGAAACGTGAAGAACTGCTAAAATCGACACATCGCTCTTCTTGCGGCTGTTTTCCCGACGCATCTCCACAGTGCGAGAAGAATTTCCACGCATCGCTGTGCCGCTGCAAAAACCGTTACAGCACCTGTTGCCGCTGCAAGAATCGACGCATCGAGGGATCACGGCTGAAGAGGACCGTCCCAGCGCCGCTCGACGCCGCCGCATCGATTGCCGACGCATCCCAGATTTCCACGCATCGTACCTGTGCGGCACGCTCTCTTGACGCATCACCTGTGAACCGGAACCGTCACGAAGAATCGACGCATCACTCCCCATACAGACCAGATTTGACGCAACTCGTCCTCTGCGTGTCGCAGAACTGTTGCATCGCCTCCCCAAGGTCTCAGAAGTGTTGCATCTCTTTGTTTTCCGACTCTGCAGATGTTTGGCTTTTGAAACTTTGACGCATCTACAGGTACTTTGGTGAAAAGTCACGCATCCATAGTTTTCTATGTTACAAGTTCTTGAAACCTTTTGAAAGTCATATTTTTAACTGTGTATGTTGGAGTTTTATCGTTTTGGTCTTGTTTAGTTTAGATAAAGATATTTTATTTTTCTAAACTGGTGTGGTGTCCATTTGTGGTGTTTTCACTGTGTTACTGTGATTGTTGGTACAAATACTTTATACATTGCCTTTGGGATAAGCCTATCTGCTCATGCCAAGCTACCAAGGGGGTGAGCAGGGGTTATCTAAAGTGTGTATCCTCCTTACCCTGACTAGAAGCAAGGGTCCCTATTTGGACAAAGGTGCCTACCTCTGCCAACTAAAGACCCCCATTTCTAACATTTGTGGTCAGCGGTGAGGATTTGAACCTGTATTTGTACTTGACCCACAGTGATTGGTGTACATCACTAGTTTAGTGCAGACCACTACGCAACAACATACAGTGTTTTATTTTTTGGTTCTATTTTTGAGTGACCCTTAAAGTATCCACGCATCATGTCTCAGAAGGGTAAATTAGCCAGGGATGTTGCAGAACTGGAGCTTGATATTGAAATGTTAAATGGTTACAAAGTAGGTCAACTCATGCAGTTCTGCAGGAGCTTTGGATGTCCCATGAAGAGCAGCTCCAGGAAGGAGGACTACAGAAGGCCTTAAGGGCCTGGTGGGAGGCCAAAGAGGCTGGGGAGACAGATGATGCAGAGGTGGATGAGGATGCACAAAGGGATGGTTTCACGTCACAGGATCTGCCTGTGTCAAGAGCAGCCTCCAGGGCTGGCAGCGACCATTCCGCTAGAAGTTTTTCCCCAGAGGAGTTGGAGGAAAACCAAAGAGTCAGAGATCATGAGTTAGAAGTCATGAGGCTCAAGATGAAACTATTGGAAATGGAGAACCAAAAAGCTGCCATAGGGAGAGAAAAGATGGTAGAGGAGAGCAAGAAGATGTATGCCTTGGAAGAAATTAAATTGACCTTGGCACATGAATTGAGAATGAGGGAGCTTGATGTGGAGTTCGAGAGGCTTGAGGCCATGGGTGTCTTAGCTAAAAAGGAAATGTGTGCAGCTCATGAAGTGAGCTTGACTGGGTTGGAGGTGGAGTCCAGCTCAGATGGTGGCAGCAAAAATGTAGTGTCTAGTGCTGAGGAAGTAGTACACACACCCAGAGATGTTGCGCCTGACTTGAAGGAGGGAGTTAACATACAGCAGGGGGTTCAGGTTTATGAGGTAGCTCCAGTGGTGTGTGGTGTCCCTGGAGTGGATTGGGGAACTGATACCGGGGATCATGTTCCTAGGGGTGGTAGAGACACTCTACTGACTCTAGATGAGAGGTGCAGGGAGAGGGGTTCCCCCATGGTAGGAGCCCTGGTGTGTGAGTGTGGAGACCGCCCAGAAGAGTGTGGGTTGAGTGACAGAGACAGTCAGACACTGTCTTGCCATTCTCAGGAGAGTGGTGTGGGGTACTTGCGTGAGGCACTGGATGGTGGAGGAAAGGGTAGCTTGGTTAACACCTGTGGGGGGCTGTCTGATTCAATTGTTGGAGAGCATATTTTAAGTCCCTGTTTTCCAGCGCTATGCCAACACCCGGTGGAGTGTGAGTTCTCTGATTCCAGGGAGCTTGTGCTGGAGGCAGACCTTTTGGTGGAGTCCAGAGGGTCTGATGAGGTTTTTGGGAGTGATCCTGAAGGAGGTGGGTCAGGTTTTCCCCAACCAAGTGAGGTAGGGGAGGTTTGTGGTAGCCCATATAGGTCCCAGTGTAGTGGGAGGGGTGTAGGGTCTCACGTCTTGTCTCAGAGGAGAAGGAGTGGGAGTGGGCTGTGTCCCAAGGTGCCCAAAACCCAGTCCCAGGGCCTGGTTGGTTCCATAAGTGAACCCCAGGAGGGGGTCCTAGTCTGTACCAGGAGGCCATTTCCTGAGGGGATCCCAAAGTGTCAGGTGGCTGCTGTAACAAGCAATCCACCAGTTCTGGTGTCTGAAAGCACCGCTCTAGTGGTGAGGGTGCATGAGTCCAGAGAAAAGGGTGAGGGGGAACGCAGTCGCCATTGGAAGGACCAGTGGGTCAGGGGTTGCCAGCTCTGAGGTCAGAGCACCCCAGGACTGACCCTGGTGAGGCCACTTCTGGCCTGGGGGGTCTTCATGCTCTGTCAAGTGGACAGGAGGCTGGAGACCTGCACCAGGCAGACTCTCGTACCACTCATGAGGAGTGTGTTTCCCTTGGGGGGGTTGGTGTACTCCCCCGGAAGTCTTGGGTTTCCAGGCACAGGTCCAGCCTAAGGGTACAGACCCTGGGTTGGAGGACCAGGTTCAGGGTGTCCCCCCTGTCCTGGAGGAAGGGGTGACTGCTAACAGTGCCCCTACCAAGTTGTCTTCTGGGGTACTGCTCCAGGTGGGAGCGTGCAGAGCCCCAGGGAGGAAGACAGGATGTGGGAGAGCCCACCCCAGTCTCTTGTCCAGCCGCAGGGTACAGACCCTGGGCTGGTGGGCCAGTGTCAGGATGCCATACCTGACTTGGCAGGAGGGAAAGTGGAGAAAAGGTGCTAGACACCTGGGGCTACTGCCCCCTACTTTCTGATGCCACAGAGGTTAGAGAGGCCTGAAAGGCATGAGGCCTGGCTCTCATCATTGACACCTGTCAGTGGCCACTGTGGTTGGTTGTCCTGGTGGACAGAGTTGCCCCTGGGAGGGGGGCAGGAGTCACACCCAGGGGGTAGACTGGGCCACACCACTGTGTTGGCCATGTGCAGTCCGCCGTAAAACCCTGTCTAGACACAAGCGCTGGGACACCTTCGGGTAGCTACGCACTATGTAAAAGCTAATTTTAAAAAATGTGGGTACTGTCTACCTGTTGGGACACCTCTGTGAGCAAAGCAAGTTTAGGTGCTGCACAGATGGGGTCCCCAGGTGAGGAGAAGGGTCCCCCATGGGTTAGCCTAGTGGGCCCTGAGAGTATGGATAGAGGGATCCAACTGGGTTCAGGAAGGCATAGAACAGAAATAAACCCCTGCTGTTTGGGCCAGGTTCCATGTTCTGTCGTCCCAAGCCGGGAAGCCCATCGAGGTATTGATTGGTCTACCCTGGCTTTAGGCTGGAAGGGGGTTGTGTTGGAAATGGCCCTTTTTGCAGGGTTATCCCCAAACCTTTTGCTTCTTCCTCCTATTTTTTCCTGACCTGTGTTTGTTGGCTTTAGGACTCTGGGCACTTACCACTGCTGATCAGTGCTAAAGTGCATATGCTCTCTGTGTAAATTGTGAACATGATTGGTTATCCATGATTGGCATATTTGATTCACCAGTAGGTCCCTAGTAAAGTGCACTGAGTGTGCCAGGGCTGGTAAATCAAATGCTACTAGTGGGCCTGCAGCACTGATTGTGCCACCCACATGAGTAGCCCTGAAAAGATGTCTCAGGCCTGCCACATTGGTGCCTTTGCTCAGTTTGTTAACTGCCATGTCGACTTGGCAAGTGCACCCACTTGCCAGGCCCTAACCTTCCCTTTTCTTACATATAGGGCACCCCCCCTATGGTAGGCCCAAGGTACCCCCTGGGCAGGGTGCCGTGTATGTGAAAGGTAGGACATGTACTGGAGTGTGTAACATGTCCTGATAGTGAAATACTGCCAATTTCGTTTTTTACTATTAAAAGGCTATCTTGCCCCTTAGGACAGCATGGGGAATGCTTTGTAACATTTTACAAGCATATCTTCCCATAGGGATAAGATGGAAAAATTGAGTTTTGTATCCCTGAACTCAGGATTTAATAACACATCTTTTAGTAAAGATGGTTTTTAAATTGTGTGTTTGAAAATACCACTTTTAGAAAGTGGCTATTTTCTTGTTCAATCATCCTGTGTGTCTCTGCCTGTTTGTGGATTGACTATCTGGCTTTGAAGTGACAGGGGCTGGGGAGGTGCAGTGGCTCCAGGAGTCTGGATGAGACAGCACTAGGCTGAATAGGCCTGAACTGCATTTGGAATGGTGGGAGGAGTAGCACCTGTACCTGAATAGGGCTGTGCCTTCCCTCCCCAATGCTGGCTCTGCCCCCTGTGGTGTGTCTGGAGCTAAGGCTCACACCAACAATGGATGTTGGTGTGCACTTGCAGAATGACCCCCAGAACTGGTTTGAACTGGGCTCAGAGCCCCTTGCACAAAGAGAACAAAGACATTTTGGGGTATAAGTATCAGACCCAAAACCCCAGACTTTTGATCATTCCTGGAATTCAAGAGGAACCTTTGCCAAGGAGAAGAGCTGGAGAGACTGAGGAGAAGTACTGCCCTTGCTGTGTGTCTGGGGTTGGCCTGCAGTTGCTGTTTCTGCCAAGGAAAGGAGAAGGACTTTGCTGTGTGCTGTGTCCCCTGCTTGAAGGACATCTCCAAGGGCCTGAAGTGAGCTGGCCTCCTGTTCTGAAGAATCAGGGACACAAAGACTTCAACCCCAGCTCCCCTGAACTCTGCTGCTGTGAGTTCTAGCCTGCCAAGAGGTGCATGTGCCAGTCTTGGGCCTCTGGAGGTTGTTGCTGCTGTTTGGGAGCTGGAAGAAAGAAGAAACACGAAGAACTGCTAAAATCGACGCATCGCTCTTCTTGCGGCTGTTTTCCCGACGCATCTCTACGGTGTGAGAAGAATTTCCACACATCGCCGTGCCACTGCGAAAAACCGTCACTGTGCCTGTCACCGCTGCAAGAATTGACGCATTGAGGGATCGCGGCTGAAGAGGACCGACGCAGCGCCGCTCGACGCCGCCGCATCCATTGCTGACGCTTCCCGGATTTCCACGCATCGTACCTGTACGGCACGCTCTCCCGACGCATCACCTGCGAACCGGAACCTTCACGAAGAATCGATGCATCACTCCCCATACAGACTGGATTCAATGCAACTCGTTCTCTGCGTGTCGCAGAACAGTCGCATCGCCTCCCCCAGGTCTCAGGAGTGTCGCATCCCTTTGTTTTCCGACTCTGCGGCTGTTTGGCTTTTGGAACTTTGATGTCAAAAACAATAGGAGAGCAAGGGAAGAAAGGGGTGCGTCCGTATCCCCTGTGTAATATATGTTAAACAATTATGGACGAACCCAATCTATGTGTGGCACAATCACTAGTAGGTAGTGTTTGGAACCCACTGGGTTTGTTAAAAGACCCCTCACACACCAACCTGGTTGGTGTCATGCTTCATCATTGGGGTCCCAACCGGGTGGCCGAATGCCACCCGGTTGTGCTGCGACGCCTGATTACAGCGGAGCTGGAGTGGTGCAAAAATGTGAAGTGGAGTGAATTAAAAATATCTCTGGGAATCCTTGCCTTTCTATTTTTATTACTGGCGGCTCAGGATATGATTAAAAATTATGTGTGATGCAACTAAAAAAGACGTAATTATCTTGTAGTTGACTATGTGATGGGTCTACATGTTTCAGCCCGCAGGAGAATGTAGGAGGGGCTTTCTTCAGGACCGTGAGAAGTGGTGAGTGGCAAAAAATGTAGTGCCACGTGAGAAGTGAAAACAATAAAAAATTAGTACCTACGCACGCGCTAAGGCGTGTGGGCTGCGTGTCTACGTGCTTGCGGACACGTAAGATAAAGGACACTATGGTCGAGTTTAAATTGCTGATCGGGGCTCGGGAGGAGTTCGCTCCTCTGTCAGACTTTGGTATCAGAGCGTAACCCGCCAAAAACCTGTTGTGGTCTCCCGTCGTCCCGGATGCCCCTCCTACATTCTCCTGCGGGCTGAAACATGTAGACCCATCACATAGTCAACTACAAGATAATTACGTCTTTTTTAGTTGCATCACACATAATTTTTAATCATATCCTGAGCCGCCAGTAATAAAAATAGAGAGGCAAGGATTCTCAGAGATATTTTTAATTCACTCCACATCACATTTTTGCACCACACCAGCTCCGCTGTAATCAGGCGTCGCAGCACAACCGGGTGGCATTCGGCCACCCGGTTGGGACCCCAATGATGAAGCATGACACCAACCAGGTTGGTGTGTGAGGGGTCTTTTAACAAACCCAGTGGGTTCCAAACACTGCCTACTAGTGATTGTGCCACACATAGATTGGGTTTGTCCATAATTGTTTAACATTTTGGAACTTTGACACATCTACAGGCACTTTGGTGAAAAGTCACTCATCCATAGTTTTCTATGGTACAAGTTCTTGAAACCTTTTGAAAGTCATATTTTTAACTATGTATGTTGTATTTTTGTCGGTTTGGTCTTGTTTAGTTTAGATAAAGATATTTTATTTTTCTAAATTGGTGTGGTGTCCATTTGTGGTGTTTTCACTGTGTTACTGTGAATGTTGGTACACATACTTTACACATTGCCTTTGGGATAAGCCTATCTGCTCGTGCCAAGCTACCAAGGGGATGAGCAGGGGTTATCTAAAGTATGTATTCCCCTTACCCTGACTAGAAGCAAGAGTCCCTATTTTGACAAAGGTACTTACCTTTGCCAACTAGAGACCCCCATTTCTAACAGCGCCAAAAACCATTGGTGGATTCTTGGGATCCCTACGCTCCACCCGTGAAATGCATTCCCAGTGCAGAGTACAGCAAGGCATCGATTTACTAAAGTCATGCAGATCCACGCAAGGTAGCTTTGCCTGACTTAGTAAATCTGACTTAAGTGCTTGTGTCACCTTGCGTAATGCAACAGGAACACAGGTTCTTAGAAAATCTGGGCCCAAGAATATAACACTATCCCTCTCTTATACTTTTCCAGACCTGTCTCAGGAGATTTTTTCTTCTCTCTTTCTTCCGATTCCCCTCCCATCTCCATCAGTGAGAGGATGCATCAAGTTTTCTTCTTTTTGATCAATGACAAAAGTTTGAATTGGCCAGTTTCATGGCCAGTTATCTACCTTTTCTAGACCCAGATCCAGTTCTAATGCTGTCCTTCTCACCCTTTTAGGTCTCGCGTAGACAGTGCATGCGCTGTCGCAAGACCTATAGTAAACACAATATGTAGGGTCATTTCTCCTGTCGCTTGCCATTGGTTGATTCTGGCATTGCTCTTCTTATCTCGCTTACTGTTGGCTGTTGATCCGATACGTCACTTCCGTTTTTGTAGGAAGCAGCACCGACCAACTACAGTTTCCCTACACTGTGAGTGTTTATATATTATTTTGGGGACTACTTCTTTTTAGGTCGAGCATCACACACACACATGCATACATAATCAGCACGGCGCCCTTTTACGAGCGCCGCGCTGTTAATGGTTTCATTGTTTTCTCCACCACCCCCCCCGGCTCTCTGCTCTCACTCCCCCCTCCCTCCTTGTTTAAAGAACTTGCTGGAGCTCCGTTGTCATCAGACCTATCACTGAGGAGGGGCGCTTTACACTCATCATTGCAGTCAATCTGGTAAACAAAGACACCCTGCAGAGAATCCACTTCATCGATCTCGCTGCCTCCTTCCTCTTCATTTCATGAAGCGAACATAATCCACATCCATAGAACCACTGAGCGTTGCGCGCCTTCACAAATGCATTTTTTTAAGAGCGCTGAAACGTCGCGCTTTAACTTTAAATATTTCTTTTTTTTATTCATCTTTTTTTTCTTTTCAACATCGGTAAGATGCCGCACTTTAACTTTAAGAATGGCGCCCGTGCGCCTATTGTCAGCAGTTCGGCAGCTTGTAACATGACCAGATGTGTTTTTTTCCTTCTCCCCCCTTCTTTGCATATGTGTACGCAATTAAACAGAAAACAAAGGCGGTGGCCACCTTTACTTCATTGCCGGCTGTGCAGCTTTTACATCGGCTATACCTTTAAACATGGTAGCCGCCGCCTTCCTTTTCTATTTCTTTACTTTTCTAACATTCACGGCACGCACGCTGGAAGCTGGAAGCTATTTAGTGTACTGTGGAGAGGTCCTGTTGGCGACTGCCTCCCCGTCCAGCTCTGAAGCTTGCAGAGTTCAGGTCCACTGGATGGTGATGAGACGATCGGTTGTGTACTCTCTTCTACAGCCCTAGTTTCCTTCACTAATAATTCTGGGGCATATTAGCAAGGAGTTGCGATATTTATCGCAAAACGCGCTTACCGCGTTTTTTGTTAACGCCGCCTATCGCTGGAAATCATCGCTGAGATAACACCCTATTAGTAAGGTTTATCTCCATAGCGATAATATTTCCAGCGATAGCGGCAAAATGTGAGAATATCGCTGGAAAAGCAGCGATATTCTCGCATTATCGCTAAGGTGAATTCAGCATTAGAATCCACCTCCTATACTTTAAACAGGTAAGTCATCCTCACTAGCAGGTGATAAAATATAGCGATAAACGCGCTTAGCGCGAATTATTTTATCGCTTTGCCTGCCTTGCTAATAGGGGGTAGTGGTGTTAGCGACTGTTTTCAGTCGCTTTTAGTAGGGAACGCCTTCCTTGCATGTCATTAGCGATAATTATCGCTGACATGCAAGGCGATGGAAAACGCGACCTCTAACGCCTGAAAGCTGTCTCTAACGCCTGTTAGCGACAGCTTGCTAATAGGGCGATAAAATTATCGCCGCTTTAGCGGCAAAAAGTGCCGCTAAAGCGGCGATAAAGCCCTTGATAATATGCCCCTCTCTCTTCTGCTTTTTTGTGGCGATGGCCGATGATGCATTGAAGTGCTGCCATGAAACTCTTACAATATTTCTCTACACTTCAGAGTGCAATCATGAAATACTGCATTATTACAAGTAGTTACAGACTCTTCGTCTCAGGAAAAGGATTTAAAGTGGGGTGGTGTACTGTCTACACTTAAAAGTTGGTTTGAAAGTGATTTCTTAGTGATTGAAAAACATAACTTTCATCGTTTCTGTGCATATGTTTAACTGGGTACAAAGCAAGAGAATTGCTTAAATATATTTTGTGGGTATTTATTTTGTAGCGTTAATGCTTTATTAGTAGCTCAAAAACCATGTAAATAAAAAGATACATTTTTCACATTACAGCCCTTCTTTAGATCAGGCTGCAAGAATTGTACATCGTTCAGCCTTAGGGTTTGGATGCAGATTTGGTGTCTGAAGGTTAAGCTATACTTTTCCTAATACTATCAACATCCCGTTGTTAATTCCTCATTCTAAGTCTACAAGTCAGTGCTTCTAGCTGCTACTCTGGTCTCATCAGTAATTCCTTATTCTAAATTCTCTATACACTGCTGCAGCTGTTTCTCTGGTCACGTCAGTAAATCCTACATTTTTTCCTTTTTGGGTTGGCCAGCTCTGGCAATCTGTTGCCTCTCACTCGCACTCCCTCCCGTCATTGCTGCACTTAATCTCCCCAGTGCCATCCCCACACCACCACCTCCCATCCTCTCTGCTTTAGCAATCTTCATTTTGTTTCCCTTACATCACCATGCATACTTTTAGCGTGGTGCCCGTTTAACGAGCACCGCACTTTCTAATGCTTGCAGGTTTGGCGCTGCATCTCCCCCCATCCACAAAGCAAGGAAAGGGTGCAGTACCACAGGCTGTTACTAGGTGTCCCTGTGGAGTTATAAACAAACCTCTATTAGCAACATAAGGCACTGCAACAACAGGGACACCTAGTAACAGCCTGTGCTACTGCACCCATTCCTTGCTTCGTGCATTAGCTTTTTTTTCTTGCTTGCTTTTGGCCTCGTGGTTCGGCGATAGCTTGCGCATTTAGAATAAAATAATAGAATAAAAGAAAATATTTGCAATGTAATTGCTCGAGCATTGCTGAAAGTTTAAGCAATTGGCGTTGCATTATTATTAGCAGCACCAATAGCTCAAACTTTCAGCAATGCGAGACCTATTGCATTGTAAATGCTTGTTTTTCTAGTTGTCCTCTTTTTTAGATCACAAGATCACTGAGCTGTTAAAAACGCGGGCCATTGCTGCTAATTGACAGACCATTATACGAGGTTACCAGCTGTTGGGTTCACCAGGTGTGCACCCTGAATATCGAAACCAGAATATTAAGTTAAGAAAATATTGAGGACAAAATATCAAATCCAAAATACTGGAAGGTAAGTAAGTATTGATTTTCTATACCTAACTCCACATATATGCACAATGATGATATATGTCTTCAAGGTACGTAGATGTGCAGTTAGGGATAGTAATCTATACTTCCTCTATATGCACATACCTTCCAATCTTTCTTGTACCACAATATTCATAATGGAGCAGTGTAATTTAGGCTCCACCCTATTACCTCATGTATATACATTTGTGCACTTATATACACCATTTATATTTAATGTGTGGCTTAACTTCATTAACGTCTGTTGTACCTATTAAACAACGTAACCTCATGAAACCATTGTATTCATTAAGAATTCATGCATGAATGTATTCGTTTGATCAACAGAATGATGTAATTATGTTCATTGCATATTTATGTTTAATAATGATTGCTTCGTTTCATTGATTTATAATGCTGTTACATGCATCCATTTTGATTCTTGAGCTAACTTAGCCTGACATTGGGCCTTAGCTGAAATTGTTTGCTTCAAATTGTCAGCATGCTGTTCTCTTTCCTCTGCAGGTGTGTTATCATGTTTCCTGTTAGTTAGGGAAATGCTTATTGTGTGTATTAAACTGCTGATAGTGATGCCTGGGAGAATAAAGTTGGCAACAATTGTGAGGAACCGATAATGGGAGAAGGCCTTCTGTCCACGGTGTACCAGGAGGAAGCAACATTCAAGTTTAACAGCTGCGTACCTAATTATTTAGAGATGGGAACTTTGGAAGTATGTTGAATCACCTCGATAGAGGTTACCTGATTGACTGTCAGCAGTGGGAATGAGATATGGATGTGCTAGAAGCTATCAACTGTATTTTTATTTGGTGATCCATAGCTAGTTATGCATATTCCATCCTGACTTGCAGAGGGAGCAGATCTCTCTCTCTCTGCTGGGCTTCTTTGAGTGTCAGCTTTATGCTGAACACTCTTTCTATTTTTCTTTTCAACTTCTACTGAAGTTCGAACTTATGCTGACACCTTCTATGCTCCCCTGAAGAACAACTTTATTAACTCTCTCATTTTGGTATCCAGACCTTATTGCTATACCTTTTGAATTTATTACTGATTTGCATATATACTGGTTGGATAACTATTCTAAAATAAACCTTTATGGTTGCAATTATTGATTCTTGGTCTATATTGTGAAGTCATGTGGGCTTCACAGAATTACAATTGTATTTCTAATGTTAGATCTCTCACTTCGCTTCAAATCGACTAACAAAGGTTCATATGGCCAATGGGGAAATATATTTGATGATTTTACTAGAGACTGAGGTTCAGATATCCGTGCTTTGTCAAGTGTTACTTGTCAGATGGTTAGTCACTGAGGGTAGGGAGCTCAATCAATCAATTAATCAATCAATTAATCAGGATTTACAAAGCACGGCTAATCACCTTATAGGGTATCCAGGCACTTTAATACCTTTGGATGAAATTTAGAATTGCCTAGTCAAAACCCTTAAAGTCCATGTTCCAGTTTGGGGGATCGGCAGTGTTCCAGCGGTCTAGAAGGAGTTGCAATAGCTGAGGAGAGTGAGTATTAATAGTGGCATGTTGCAATGGTGTATGTCGAGCGTGCGGTATTGTGTTGCGGTTTTTATGTTACGTGTGATGGTGTTTCTGTTGTTATGTAAATGTAGATGCCCTTAATGTTGAGCATTTGAAGTTGTCAGGGTGATTTCCCACTGGCTGAGATTTCATCTGTTTGTGCGTGAGTAGGTCGGAAGTGTTATTCCAGACTATTTGTTGTGTGATTAAATATTTGGAATTCTTTAATGAAGCAAAAAAAAGTTTTGGTTATTGTGCCTGTTTAGTGTTTTGAGAGGTTGCGTTCGGTAAGATTGTTAAAGAGGGAGAACTGCTGCAAGGAGTGAGAGTTGCATCACAGCAAGCTGCGCTAGGGTTAGACGGTTGTTGCAGGTGCTGCACTGCTAATGGTTGTTACGTAATTGAGACCCGCTTTGAGATTGGTTATAGGTGCCGGAAAATAGTTGCATCAGGACTCATACCTATAGAGGAGCCTTCCCTGATACCTTCGAATTCTCCTGTGTTCATTTGGGATTCACCATGGCATGTTTCAAGCAGTAGCCCTAGAGGGAGGATAATGTTTAATACCCCAGATACCAAAATGGTGCCGGTTTTGCAGGAAATAGAATACTTGGTTTGATTCTTTAATAGGTAGCCGGAGGTTGTGAAATTTCAGAATCGAGAAAGGAAATCCAGCTCCCAGAGAAAGAAAAACCCATGGGTGTGGTTAGGTTAAGGTTGGAAATTGGACAAATTGATTTCAGGAAATCTTGATTTTCTCCACATAGACACCTATCATGAGAATGAACTTGTATATCTGTGTAAAGATATTGCACCACGTGCAGGTCATGCCAACGACAAGCTTTCAGAATTAACCCTAGTTTATGGCATAGATCTCAAAAAGATTAACCCTTATAGAAGAGTGTGTGTCGATTATGGAGCCATTATGAGGATGGGAGTCTCAGGGTTGAAACTGCAGATCAGGGAACTGATTGGCAGTATACAGAAGTGGAGTGAGTTTGACAAGTGGGAAGGCAGATAGGCTAAAAAGAAAGACCAGAGGATATCAAAGGTAGCATCTACTACAGGAAGGGAGAACCACCACCGCTTACCCCAGACAAGGAGAGAACACAGAATTTCCTGGTGAGGGGAGTGCCAGGTGGAGGATATGTCCATGTACCTTGGTGTAGAAGTGATCTTTCTGCATTTACAAATGACTTTCCTAAATTGAGGGAAAATCGAGTATGGTGGTACAGGTACACCCAGGTGGACAGGTTTGTTAAAATTTCACAAGTGTAATGAGTGGATTTGAATACTCTTTTTGACACAGTGGTGCCGAGTGATTTGTGGACTGATTGTAAAGTGGCTGTTCAGTGGGCAGAGAAAGAACTTCCTAGAAATCCGATATCATGTACACCCTCGCCTGATGTGATGAAAAAGTATAGACAAATAATTATGCTTTTAAGAGGATAAGTACCTGAGAAGGATATTGATTGGGTAAAGATCAATCGGACCACTCAAGAGCCCAAAGAAATTGTGCATGCTTTTTACAAGAGATTGCTGAGGGTGTTCAAGCAGCCTAGCAGAATGGAGAATCCCGAAAGTAAGGATATCAGAAACGTTGTGTCCAGGTTTGTGATGGGATTGCAGCCCGAGATTAGTCTGATGATTCAGCAACATTTGATTTGTTGGTTGATGAGATCCTGAGGTATGTAAAATATCATAGTGATGAATTGGACATGAAACAGAAGCCATTAAAACAAAAGTTCATGCTGGCCCAGATGAAGGCAGCACAAAGGGGAAGCCAGAATCAGTCATATGTAGGGAATGTGAACAGAATGCAAGAAGTTGCTTATCAACAGGGAGGATTTATGATGCAAGGTGGAAACGGTGTTCCACAGAGTAGAGATCATGGTGTTACCATTGACCCGGGTCCTGGCATTGATATAACGACGCTGAAGAGACCTAATCCTTGTCATTACTGTAACTAGTTGGGGCACTGGAGGCCTGAGTGCCATCTGAATCCCAATAGGGGAATGAATGAAAATCAAGTTCCGAATTCGGGGTTTGTGCAGCCTCAAAAGAGTAACTCCATACAGCTGCTGAATGTGTGCCAATGCAGAGAACACAAGATCCTAATATGCCACAAGTTCCAGTAATTCCAGTACCTCAAGCCCCCATGCTCAGCAGAATACGAATGGTCCTAGGTTCAGTTTTAACCAGGTTCCCAAATTGACTCAGAACTCTTTCCACAAGCAAAACCCATTTCAGCAGTTCCCTATGTTTGACGTATTGTTATACCTTTTGAATTTATTAATGCTTTACTTATTTACTGTATGGATATATGTTCTAAAATAAACCTTTATGTTTGAAATTATAGATTTTTGGTCTTTATTGTGACGTCACATGGGCTTCACATAATTCAAATTGTATTTCTGATGTTAGCTCCCTCACTTTTCTTCAAGCCAACTAACAAAGGTCCATACGACGAATGGGGAAGTATATTTGATGATTGTACTAAGAAACTGATGTTCAGATATCCGTTCTCTGTCAATAGCATCGATATTCAGTAGTACAGTTGTTTCATCACTAGTACTGCAGTGCCTTCCACCACAATTTGTCTTGCTGCTTATTGCACTGACTGATTAGCCTGGGGACCACCATTCACATGTTTCACTACATGCAGTGGAATGCCTACTGTTAGAAATGGGATCTCTGGTTGGCTAAGGCTTGCGCCAAAGCCAGGCAGAGACCACCACTCTAGTCAGGGCAAGGGAGTTACACGCCGAAGATAACCCCTGCTTACCCCCTTGGTAGCTTGGCACGAGCAGTCAGGCTTATCCCGGAGGCAATGTGTAAAGCGTTTGCGCACGCGCACAGCAACAACATACCAGGCACACTACAAAAAGGAACTCCACACCAGGTTATATCGAAAATAGCCTTTGTATTATCATAAAACACATTAGAATAGTACTCACATAATATACATCATGCCACCTGGCACGGGGTCATATTTACAAGGGATTATTTACACGTGACAGGGCCACGTGGGCCACTGTCAGAACCATCACTTAGTGAACATATCATAAATGTAGGCCATATCATAAACGTACAACCAGTAATCACTGGTAACCACTGTACTCAGCATCATCCTGTAACATAAACCACATTATGCATAGTGTCACATTAGGCGCGAAATACATTCTGCGCCAACCTCATAAGCTTAAACGCATTAGACCAGAACCTCCTAAGCATAACTCACAGTAGAGAATAACTCACAACCTAAACACATTAGGTAATAATAAAATCACAAACATAAACACATTATGCAAAACCTCATAATCCTAGAACTACATTTAGAGGTATAAAATAGGGTGCGTAAATCAAAGTAAATGCATCACATTTCCTAGCACCACATAAATCACATTAACCTATAACTCATAGGAGAGAAGCTCGCTAACACATAAATCACATTAGGGCCTGGCGCCCTACAAACCCAACCGTCCCCCGGCCAACTGGCCTTCTCAAAGGGGCTCAAATGCCCTATGTCCAAAAAGTCAGGGCTGCTGCCAAGGCTGCGAAAGTCAAGGGTGCGCAATTTGCGCAGGCCTAAACGTTGCAGCTGGCACTAAGTGCTGCGCAGCTGTGAAGGAAAGTACTGGGGCAGAGGAGTGCGTCTCACTCCTAGCGTAGAAGGCAGGTCCCCAAATAAAGAACAACCTAAACGGTGCAGCTGCCCACTACTTGCTGGGCAGCTGGAAATGCAAAAATGAGGCATGGGCTCTCAATGGCCCTTAAAGCAAATGTGCCCCCTTCGTTGGAGCCACATGGGGCTCTGAACACAAATATCCCAAACGTTGGAGCCACCTAGGCTCTAAAAATGACATGTCCCCAAACACTGTGGCCCTCAGGGGCCCCTAAATTACGGGGCCCTCGGTGGAGCGCACGGGGCTCTAAAATAATTATGCCCCCTTAGCGTGGCAGCTGCCCTCTAGCAAGCGGGGCAGCTGTGGATGAGGATAGGGGCCTTCAAAATAACTTTGCCCCGGGTTGGAGCGCAAGGGCGCTTTAAGACAATAATGCCCCACGTTGGAGAGCACGGGCGCTCTAAGCAAACCTTGGCATGACACGGGGAAAGAGCAAATATCCCCCATCGGTGGAGTTACACCCTATCAGGCGGGGGCCACTCAGGAAATAATGCGACCATGTCCTCTGCCCAGCCCTCACTCACCGGGCTCCTGCGTAGGGGGACTTTTCTTCTGCCGGCTCCGGTCTCTGCTTCACAAGCGCGGCGGGCGGGGCTCCCTCACTCATGAGAGCCTCGCTGGGGGAACCGGCGGCGTCTCCCTCGCGGCGCGGGGCTTCCCCTTGCTCCTGGGAGCCCCGCGCTGAAGCATTTCATTCTTCACCCGGGCCCCCTCCTGGGAGCCCCGGGACTTGTTACGGGCACTCGAGGAGGCGGGGTAGGCTCCGGTCCTCCTCTCACGCAGCCCAGCTTCCCCCCTCTCCTGGCAGGCAACAGGCCCTGCCCACGTCCCCGGCAGGGTTTGCCTGACTTCCGGGTCGCGCTGAGCGCGGCCCGGGCAGAAATCCTTTAGCAGCTCGGGCCGCAGCGGTGAAACGCGGGGTGGGCACCCGCATCCGTTATAAACTTAAAAAAGGCGCAATGAGGGGTAGGCTCCCTCCGAATTGGAATATAAAGCAGGGTGGGCTCCTGCTATTAAAATATACAAAATAGGCCGCCATGCGGGGTGGGCTCCCGCCTCTCTCCCCTCCAGCAGGGGGAATCCCTACTTCGGGATTCCCTCAGGAAAATTTGCAGCAGTGTGCTGCGGAGCCCTCGTGCTCCTTTTCTCCAGCAGGTAATTTAAATATAGCGCTCACAAGGCGCAAAAGGATGCAGCAGTCCTCCTCCAGGGGAGAACAGGTCCTGGAGAAATAAAGAAAATAAGTACAAGGTCCCAATAATCCTTTAGGCATCCAGGGGCAAGGCAGGACCCAGGGGCCAGCACACAGGGCCCTCCAGCAGGGAGGCAGCCCCATGGCGGTCCCTCCTGGGCCCCACCAGCAGCAAGCCCCCCTCCGTCAGGAACACTGAACAGGACTGAACAATTTCATGGGGACACAGCCCCTATATTTATATTACCTTTTCCCTTTGTGACACAGCACAGGGCTGGGGAAAAACCAGACGCAACTGGTTTGGTGGAGCTTTGGAGCACTTTGTTGTGCTCAGTTTTCTCTCCATTGTCAGGTGGGGGCTAGGTGCTCAGACGCACCACAGGGGGCGGAGCCAGCATTGTGGAGGGAAGGCACAGCCCTATTCAGGTCCCAGGTGCAACTCCTCCCTCCCATCTACATGCAGATCTCTCCATTCAGCCCTGCACTGACTCACCCTGCCCCTCCTGGAGCCACACACACCTCCCAGCCCCTGTCACTCACAAGCCAGACATGCAATTCACATCAGGCAGGCAGACACACAGTACACAGAAATGCCAACTTCTAGAAGTGGCATTTCCCTACCAGTCACCATAAATCTGCGCACACCATTGCGCAGCATTTATTCTCACGAGTTCGCACATACTAAACTCGACCCTGCACTCCCCTCATACCAGGAATTACTATGGACACACATATCCCACATGCATTCCTATGGGAGGGCAGGCCAATCTCACCACACGCGCACACAGCGCGCACGCACTTTACACTGGACCACAGTGCTAAAGTGCCCAGAGACTTAAAACTACTAACATACAAGGCAAAAAGTTTAGGGGTGAACCTGCCAAAAAGGGCCAAGTCCAACACCTACAATAACAGGTTTCTTGCTTTTTACAGTGCAGGTTGACTTGTCATTATCTTGGTTGCACTTTGGCGGGGTTTCTTGCTTTACCACATCTATTGGATCCATTAATAACCCCTTTTGTCCTTATCCGTCCTGACACACTAGCATTATGTAAACTGTTATATATTTATTGAAGTGATGAACCTCCGTAGTACATACTTTGTGCTGATAAGTCACAGAATTGTAACTTAAACAGGTCACTACAGTTAGGAACACATATTTGCTGTCGTTTCTCTGTAGAAAAAACATTGAGATTTCCGTATGGTAAATATAGCACAATTTTATAGCTAGATAGTAAAGAGATGTTGTCGCTCCTAATAATTGGGCGTATTTCCATGTTTAGCCCTCATGTTGTCAGATCGTTTTGTGTAATTCTTCCTTTGGCAAATTTATGTGTGATGAATGAATAGTAGACCGCTTTTTATAACAATAAAATTGTTTTACATGTCAATGAATACAGCTAATTTACATTTCTTATTCTAGCCCTGATGAAGTCAAAGGGATGTTTCATTATATGACGAAACACATGTTTTCTGGATTCGACAAAGGAAGGAATAATACAACACTGGCTAACTTCGTCTCTGGTGGATACAAGTTTTCTTTGGAGACTTATGAAAACTTAAAGACTTATTCCTGATAGACACTTTGAAAGAGTACACACTGATGTGCGGACTAGTTTGCTAGAGTATCCCACCTTGAAAGTCGTGCAGCAGAGTGGTGGGTTTCTGCCCTTCTCCAGCACACATTACAAACATTCCTGATTATCACGAAATGGGTCTTGTATGTGCTTGTTTATTCTTTGCTACCCATGGTCGTAGTTTACTCACAAACAACCCTGTAGCAACCATGCGCTCAGAAAGGCACCACGGAACAAGATGCAAACTGGAGTGCTTCAGAACCTTTCAGGATTATGTATTATAAATAATGTGACCACCCAGAAAGTGTTTTGGGGGATCACTGACAAAATATCGATCACACAAACATCGAGCAGACAAAATATCGTGGACAAAATATCGACTGTCAAAATATCGACTCCCTATCTCCAAACAGGTAAGTACAAAAATATCGAATCCAAAATATCGTCGTTAAAAATATAGTTAGTCAAATTATCGAATTTTATAAATCTGTTAAAAGTAATGTAAAATTAATGAAATAATAAATAAAATAAAGTAAAACATACTTAAAATTAGTTAAATTACTTTAAAATTAATAAAAAATTATTTTAAGTAAAAAAAAAATCTACATACATTTTTATTTTTTAATACATACATATATTAACGTAATAATATAAAATAATAATCACTACTTTTAGCATAGGATAGCGGGAGGGTAAAATTTACTATTCCCACTCCAAAGAGTGGGACAGTAGGGAAAGCGTTGGATAGCGTAGAGGTAAAAATTACTGTTCCCACTCCAGAGAGTGCAACAGTAGGGAATGCGTTGGATAGCGGGAGGGTAAAAATTACTATTCCCACTCCAGTGAGTGCAACAGTAGGGAAAGCGTTGGATAGCGTAGGAGTAAAATTACTATTCCCACTCCAGAGAGTGCAACAGTAGGGAAATGGTTGGATAGCGGGAGGGTTAAAATTACTATTCCCACTCCAGTGAGTGCAACAGTAGGGAAAGTGTTGGATAGGGTAGGGGTAAAAATTACTATTCCCACTCCAAATAGTGCAACAGTAGGGAAAGCGTTGGATAGCGTAGGGGTAATAATTACTATTTCCACTCGAGAGAGTGCAACAGTAGGGACAGGGTAGGATAGCGGGAGGGTTAAAATTACTATTCCCACTCCAGTGAGTGCAACAGTAGGGAAAGTAATATTTTAATATTTTACTAAAAAATAATTAATTATCAATACTAATAAATATTATTAATAACACTAATTACCAATTACAAAATCTTTAATAATTAATTTATTATAAATACAATACATATTATTTATTAAAAATTAATTACCTATTAATAAATCATTAACAACCAATTAATAATCATTACCAGATTTGTATAAATATTTAAATAAATACCAATTAATATTTAATTACCAGTAAATTAAGTATCAATACAAAAAAATATTTTCTATAATTAACTAATTACACTTAAATTACTTCCCCCACATTCCCCTATAAACCCACATCCCGCTACAACTATTTAATTAATAGAAATAACATAATTACCAATAAATCAATTAAAAAAATTAATTACCAATTAATAAAATGTATTTACCAATTAATAATTAATTAACAATAAATTAATTATCAATACCAATTAATATTAATTAATATGTACTTAATTTCAATTAAATTACTTCCCACCCTATTCCCCTATAAACCCACATCCCGCTACAACTATTTAATTAATAGAATTAACATAATTACCAATTAATCAATTAAAAACATAATTACCAATTAATAAAATTTAATTACCAATTAATAATTAATTAACAATAAATTAATTATCAATACCAATTAATATTTATTAATATGTACTTAATTTCAATTAAATTACTTCCCACCCTATTCCCCTATAAACCCACTACCCGCTACGGAATTAAATTACGCAAAAATTAAATTACATAAAATTCATTGCTTTTAAAAAATTAAACATACATTACAACAACTAATATACACTTTTAACACATATACTAACATACAATACACTTAGAAAAAAGTTGATATTATTAAAAATTCAATATTTTTTAATGCCTATATTATGTACTTCGATATTTTAACAATCGATATTACTTACCTTAATTTCGATATTTTTAACAACTATATTATGTCCATTTGATATTATGCCCATTCTATATTTTGGACACGATATTTTGTCCATTCGATATTTTTTTTTCGATATTATGTCTATTTACCGTTTTGGGTCCCACAAGTGGCACAAAAACGCTATATTAATACCAATACAATACAGCAGTGAGAGGTTAAATATTCAAAGCTTCATATATTTCTCTGAAGGGGAAATCATGTGTTTAAACAAAACCATAAAAAAAGCTGAACTTTGAGACATGTTCTCTGTTTCAGAACTTCTGATGCAGATAACATTTCAGAAGCAGCAGCTGAAAAAACTACTTGCCAGGAAACACATATCCTATAATTTGCTTTCATCTATACATGAAGATATTTTCCAGAAAGGCCAAACCCAGACTCCAATGCCAGTGGACGCTTAAGGTCAATGTAAGAGTCAATCTGACAAACTCCCGGTTGTATTGCGTTGATTGTTTAATGCTGAATGACATGTTTAATTTCGCATACTACAGAGCGAGAATGAGCGCCACAGAAGTTGCTGGTGCATGAAAGTGCATATTAGAGGGACATAATAATACCTGCTCGCTGAATAGGAGGTTTCCAATATCTGCCCACAGGATATGCCTACGCAGCCACGTGGATAGCAAACACGATGATGTCTCTGTCATGCAATCCATATAGGTGCAGTTGAGCAGAGTCAGAAGGCGTTGTGATGGAAGGGCGGGGGTAGACCAGGCCTTCCTTCTGCAAACATATTAAACCTTATTACCAACTATAGTTGGGCCAGCCAGGAGAGTCTGGGGTCTGGCTTCGGTCTGTGATTGAAAGCACAAGCCGATTCGTCATGCAAGTGATACAACAAAATGCATGTAAAAATACCCTAAAGACCTTTTCACATTAAAAATAGGTTATTGCAGGATCAATTGTGTTTACCCATAGTGCCTCGGATTGTATCAGTTATACCAAGAAAACAATGGTTCCTGTGGAATAGTAAGTATCTGTTTGCAATTATACTAATGCGCAATCGCGATACAAGGGTTATAATGATGTCACAGATAGAGGGACCAAAAACACAAATGGGTTTTTGCAACACATGAATATGTATTATTCACACCATATAGAAACTTTGTACAAAAGAATTATATACATTCGTGCAAGGTGTCCCAAGTGTAATATGAACCTAACAGTTGAGTGACCAAGTGTGACAATATTTACAAGGTTTCACGTTTTTATCTTATCGAAAGCGACCACATCTAAAATGTCACACTTTGTACAGCAACCATATACAATAATAAGTGCTGGGTGACTGGTTCACTTTCATCAATGGTGTCAACGACGTTTCGACCCTTTTTAGAATGTAGGGTCTCATCAGGACCTATGATAGCAGGGACATCTGGGAAAAGAGCAAAAGGTGGTGTAAGGTAAATGGAAGAACCCGGTACCAGCCCAGTATTAAGTTAATCAGGGGCAAAGGATACCTGAATTGCAGGTCGTGCAGCTCTGGTGAAAAGTGCCAACCGTGGGTGAAATAAGAAGAAAAATACTCACAGGGTGACCCAGCCGGGTTCTGGTGGAGTATAAGGTAAAGAAAGACAGTGTAAGGATGAGTGGCTCGGGGGCTCCGTTGTCAATATTATCTAAATGGCAATGAGGGGCGACACTTACCCCTGTTGAGTGTGAGAGCCCGCGATCACGATGTAGAGTGAAGGAAGGTCAGGATGATTAACGGAACTCTAGGGGGAAGAAGGAAACTATGGAAGGTGTGCTGGCAGAATTAACTAGCAACTGTGGAAAACGGGTCAGAAAAATAAGAATCTTACCCGGGCGGGGTCACTGGATAGTGACGATTAGTAGTGGCGGGACTGGATGTGGTAGGGTGTCCGCTTAAAAGAAAGGAAGGAATCCTGAAATAAAGGAATCCAAACATAAGCGACCACGAAGAGCCCTTCTGTCAATGGGTGTGGGGCGCACTGAGGGGCCGCTCTCTTACCTCAATTCGAAGTTCCAAGAAGCACAAAGGATGCGTGCTAACAGCAGCCTGCAAGCGTCGGTCTGCTGACGGTCGGTAACGTGGGGCCGACGTGCACGCGGTTATAAATAGAGATGTCGGGAGCGATACCGGAGCCGTGCGCAGGCATCGGGGGGATTGCCGCGATACGGAGTGATCCGGTAATCGGTGATATACAGTGGAAAGAGAAAACAGATACAGCCGTGTGTTAGCCGAATAGAAGGAAAGCGCAATAAATCTGAATATAGACACGGTTGGCACGGAGTAAAGTATGCGCGTAGAATGGAAATGTGAGCAATAACACGTAGTGATCGGAGAACAGGGTGCACATTATTTTTCCCAATGGATACACACATATTTATAATTTACATGTCTACTACATGGCAGTATCACATAAGTGGCAATTGATCCATGTAGGTTACATCTTGCATAAGGAAGTACTAGTGGTAACATATGAGTGCATTTAAAGAACAATGTACAATGTTAAATAACCATATGATAAGGCCATGTACTGGAACGGACTCAACTCCGCTGACAAATGGCGTGGATTCGTCGCAACACTGAGTCCCTAAAACATGGTCCTGTTCCAGTACATGGCCTTATCATATGGTTATTTGATTTTATTTTGTCTACAAAACCAGCTTTAGTCTTATTTTCTGACCATGTGGCACTTTTCAGTTGTCCATGTAATTAGATACTGTTGTTTTGTCTTTATTAACATTGTACATTGTTCTTTAAACGCACTCATATGTTACCACTAGTACTTCCTTATGCAAGATGTAACCGACATGGATCAATTGCCACTTATGTGATACTGCCATGTAGTAGACATGTAAATTATAAATATGTGTGTATCCATTGAGAAAAATAATGTGCACCCTGTTCTCCGATCACTACGTGTTATTGCTCACATTTCCATTCTACGCGCATACTTTACTCCGTGCCAACCGTGTCTATATTCAGATCTATTGCGCTTTCCTTCTATTCGGCTAACACACGGCCGTATCTGTTTTCTCTTTCCACCGTATATCACCGATTACCGGATCACTCCGTATCGCGGCAATCCCCCCGATGCCTGCGCACGGCTCCGGTATCGCTCCCGACATCTCTATTTATAACCGCGTGCACGTCGGCCCCACGTTACCGACTGTCAGCAGACCGACGCTTGCAGGCTGCTGTTAGCACGCATCCTTTGTGCTTCTTGGAACTTCGAATTGAGGTAAGAGACCGGCCCCTCAGTGCGCCCCACACCCATAGACAGAAGGGCTCTTCGTGGTCGCTTATGTTTGGATTCCTTTATTTCAGGATTCCTTCCTTTCTTTTAAGCGGACACCCTACCACATCCAGGCCCGCCACTACTAATCGTCACTATCCAGTGACCCCGCCCGCGTAAGATTCTTATTTTTCTGACCCGTTTTCCACAGTTGCTAGTTAATTCTGCCAGCACAGTGGTGGTGGATGAGCTGTCTGACCAAAATGTAAGTACCATATACAGTAGCTTGTTCACCACAGTGGTGGTGGATGAGCTGTCTGACCAAATTGTAAGTACCATATACAGTAGCTTGTTCACCACAATGGTGGTGGATGAGCTGTCTGACCAGAAAATAATGTGTCTGATGATCACCTCGCCCACCTGTGGTATCATTGTCTTTACCTTGGGAGTCAGCTCCATGAAGCTCATATTAATTAGCAGCAGATTAGACCTCTACCGCTCTGGCTATTCCGTGGTAACTAGCTGATGACGCACTTCCTAGGAAGAACTGTTATACAATGTTTTGCTTCTTAATTGGTACTACCCTAACTTATTTTTTCAGTTTCTTTCATAGCTGAAAGGCTTCTTATAGGGTGGCAATTGAAACCACCTACAAATGAGTCCTCCAGCACCTGGCAGGTATAAGATGGAATGAGTAACTTTGTTTGAAATGACATTGCCTAAAGGTAAAATGCTAGAATAAGTAATATCTCCGTTTGACTGACTTTTTTCGCAACAAATATCATTTCAATTAGAGACCGAATTCAGCAATATTTACGACTGCAGTGCTGATGTTCACCTTTGTCCTCGTGTTGTCCTGATGACCTAGGAAGACCTAGGAAGTGTATCCAAACTGTTCCAAACATCGCCTAGTTCAAATGAAATAATGCGCTATAGATCATTTAATGCCTCTGAGTAGTAATGGCTACAGTGTGCTCTGGATTGGTTCAATACCACATTATTTTGATGCAAGCTCTTGCTGGAGCATCCCTTGCGCCCAGTCCCTGGAAGTCTCTGACTCTATGACATCAATCACCTGTTACCATTTCATGTATCAGCTCACAGCTGCCTACCGCCGTCACCACACTCTCTTACCTGTTATGGTAGCCTTCAGAGTTGCATTGCCAACTGCATCTTCCCTGTGGGCCAGTTCCATCCCTTTCATCTCCTCATAGGTTAAGCAGCCCTCCTGAAAGGATGCTCCAAACAAAAATGGAGATTCGATGATGATGTAAAAATAGAAGAAATCGGCAGATGGGGGAGCTAAAACTGTTGCACATACGATATTAGGGGTGATAGAGTAGGATAATTTAGCATAAATAAATTTAAAATTAGAGTCAAACGTTTAGATGGACATTAAAGTGAAACCACTTTGCAGATCTGACACTAAATAAAATATGCCTTTTACAAGGTCATGCTAAATTAACTTGTAGTTTATTTACTTACACTTAACTTCCATTTCTATTGTACTTTCATAAGCAAAGAACTAGACTAGGCCTCATCTTTCTCTATTTTTCCTTTTAAATAGATAAATGCCTTTCAGAAATGCTGAAACGGGCACACATATCTTTGTTAGATGGCCTGAATTTGACTTGCTTAAACTTGTCATTACTGTAGAATGTGCTGACATTATTAAAATGCATTTCTTCTTTACAAATTGCATACTCTCATTTCATTAAAAACGTTTCTAATACACATTGATGAATAGTGAATGGTATACTAAAAGAAATAGAGCTTACAAGAGGCCATGAATAATCGCATGATTTAACCAGGAAGCTGAATTAAAATGTTTCTATCTTGAGAATATTTCATTGTTACGTAGTGGAAAAAGTAGAAGCTGATAACCTAGACTCATTGAGGTTTCCACGAGAAACCAAGTAAAATAATTACAAGTGTATGACTGTTTTGCAACTAACAGATACTTTTAGACTGTACATTGTCTACATTTTTTTTTCTTTTTTTAGTCCTCATTTAACGAATTATGCTCTAGGTTCAAAGAGGTAGGGCCTAGCCAAGCCAGGAAGAGGCAGTAGGGGGCCCGGTCACTCCCCAAGGGAGGAGGGATGGATATTACCCCCCCCCCCGGGCCAAACAAAGATTATGGCTCCTGGGTGGACAGTGGCGCCGGCTCTTCTGTAGACAGGTGCTAAAAATGGAGTGGCCCCACCACTAAAGCAGCCTGTGTAGCATGTTGTTAATCATTGGACCATGGAACACAAAACCTTATGTCATACCTAAACAAAAATTAGAAAAGAGGCAAGGAAAGCGAAAAGAGAGAACGAAGAAACAGAGACAGGCAGAGAAAAGAGAAGGGTGAAAGACACATGGAGGAGAAAGGGTGGAACTCTGTGGGGGCTATTCTCAGTGAGATATATTAGAAACATAGATCTTAATTCAAACGTCCCAAAGTTCCCAGAATTTCGTTTTCTTAACCATCTTGTTTGCACGATCAAGATGCGAGACCCTCTGTATGGAGCGAATCCATTCATCTTCAGTGGGGGAATAGGGAAGGATCCACTTAACACACAATTCCCTCCGTGCCAGAAGGATCAGAACAAAAAATAGAGCTTTCTGGGTTTAAAAAAAACTCCAATTAGCCACCCCACCTGGTATCACTCCAAAAATCACAGAGGGTGCAGTCAACTTGATCTTTTGACCCATAATAGCTGAAATGGTCTTACCCACACTCTGCCAGAAAGGCTGGATTGAGGGACACTGCGAAAACATGTGGACCTCGTTCACGTTGTTTTCTCCACATTTCGGACATTTCTTTATCGCACAGCTCCCCAACTTCGACAGTTTCTGTGGCGTCCAGTATGCCTTATGGACAGTTTCTCCTTAGTGGGGCAGCTTTCACATATGACCACAAAAGAGACATAGATACTTGCCCTAAAACTTCGAGGTCTTCGCCTGGCAGGTCCCTGCTCCAGATCTCTGTAAATGGGTTTTACGTATCTTCTCCGGTTTGGATTAACATCCAATACCATTCTGCGACTTCTTTCCGTACTGTGGAACGTGAACAGATCTTGGACACCAAATCCCGATTCCCTTCGATCTCCTTTCCCAGTGATTTTACCCAGCTTGAAAGTTGGTAATAATTGAATTTTGAAACCAAGTTCTCGGAGATCACAGAAAGATGTTGCCATGAGATTAGCTCAGTGTCCACAATGAGCTGTCCCCACCTTAACATGCCACAAGTTCGTAGCGGGACTGAGAGTGTGTCTGTTAAGCAGCCCGGAGTACCTGGGGAGTCCCAAATAGGTGCTGCGTCGCTATAGTAAGGTACTTGTAGAAACGATCTCACCTGAGACCAAAGCTTGGTAGCAGCTACGAGGATTTTCAGCCTCACCTTCTTAAAAAATTTGGGATGACCAAATTTTAAGAGGAAGAAATCTGCTTGATTCACAGTGCTCACTGTGAGGGCCCTAAAAAGTGGGGACAGAACCGAACTTCCCATCAATAATTGACGAAAGTTCTTTAGATGGAAAGCGCAGTAGTATAGATAGAGATCCGGAGTAGCAATGCCACCATGAGCTTTCTTTCTCCTGAGTTTCTTTAAGGATATTCTTGGTCTTTTGTTTCCCCAAATGAAACTAGAGCAGACCCCCTCAACTTTCCTAAACCAAATCTTCGCAAATTCTAACGGGATAGAGTTAAATAAAAAAGTAAACTTAGGAAGAATTGACATTTTTAAAAGGTTTGATTTACCCAAAAGAGAAAGTGGGAGAGCCCCCCATGCTTGTAATTGTGTTTTAACGCTCGCAGCTACTTTGTCAAAATTCACCTGCGCTATCTTTTCTATATTGTGAACTATTTGAACATCTAGATACCTTATTTCCTGCTTTGTGAGGTCACTTCTGTAGGGGGTGTTCCATTTCATTAACTCAGTTTTTTGATGATTGATTAAGTATCCAGATGCCCTCCCAAAGCACTCCAACTGCTCCCATATCACCGGAAGTGACTGCTCTAGGTCCCCTGTCAAAATCATAAGATCGTCAGCATACAAACCAATTCTCTTTTCCCAGCCAATACAGCTAAAAGGGTGAATATTCCGACAAACTCTTAATTTACATGCTAGTGGTTCAATATACATGTTAAAAAGGAGGGGGGAAAGAGGGCATCCCTGTCTAGTCCCTCTACATATTTTTATTTGTCTTGTGAGGTTGCCATTGACAAGGACCCTGGCAGATGGATTTTTATATAAAGCCCTAACCGCTGCTAAAAAAGTTTCCCCTAAATTAAAGCGCTGAATCGTTTTATATAGGAAAGGCCAGCTGACTCTATCAAACGCTGTTGCAGCGTCGAAGGTCATTACCGCTAGCGGGATCTCATATTCTCTTGCCATATCAATTGCTCCGATTAAGTCCTGTGTTAATTCGTGGAGTTGCCTCCCTTTCATAAAACCTTTTTGGTCTGGATGTATTAGTGATCCTGCTACCTTATCTAAACGTTTAGTTAAGATCTGGGTGTAAATTTTGTGGTCACTATTAAGAAGGGAAATAGGCCTGTAAGACTCGCAAGACCTCGGGTTCTTTTTTGGTTTTAAGATAATAGTTATAGTTGCTTCATCCCAGGATGAAGGGAGGTCTTGGGCAGATATAAACGCAGAATTAAACAGTTGAAGCAACATTGGGGCTAGCTCTTCTTTTAGGATGGTATATATTTCGTTTGGGGTGGAATCAGGGCCAGCAGCTTTCCCTTTCTTTAGGGTACTGATGATTTGAAGAATTTCCTCCAGAGCAAAGGGGGTGCTCAAGTTGTCTTTTTCTGAGTTCAAAAGCGCGGGGAGTTCCAGATCTAAAAAAAAGTCTTCCGTAGCTTCTTCACTCAATGTTGAGTCCTCTGAATAGAGACCCTGGAAGAACTGGGCGAAGGCTTCCTCGATCCCGATGTCGTTAGTGATGATGTTACCTGAAATCGAGCATCTGAGGTCTTTTATCATATTCCTAGACTGGTCCGCCTTGGCTTTCCATGCAAGGAGTTTGCCACACCCCTCCCCATATTCATGGTGGGACAGCCTACTGGCTTCCCACTTCCTTTTAATTATTACTTCGAGATAATCAGCGAGGTCGTGCTTTACCATAGTTCATTTTTGTGTAATATTTAAATCGTTAGGTGTTTGTTCTAAAGCCACCTGATTTATGTGTATTGCAGCTTCAAGAGTTCTGATTTCTTCTCTCACTTTCTTATTTTGAGCGATAGACAAAGAAGTTAAAGTACCTCTTAAAGAAGCTTTATAAGCGTTCCATACAATATGAGGGAGTGCTGAGTTTGCATTGAATAGAAAAAACTCATTTGTTGCTGCTTTCAACTTTTCAATCACTGATGGTTCCAGAAGTAGTGAGCGATTTAGAGTCCATCTACGAGGAGGGGGACTGATCGAGAGGGTAATTTCCAAGACTACTGCAGAATGGTCAGACAGATGTTCTGGAACATGGCTGACCTTAGTCGTGTTCTTGCTGATGGAAAGATCTACCAGGAAGAGGTCGATCCTGGAATGGTGACCGCATTTTTTATTGTGGAAAGTAAAGTTTCCCCCCGATGTCCCAGCCTTACGTTCCATCACTCTCCAGATGCCTAGCAGCCCCATGTCTGCCATCAGCTGTTTCAGAGCAGTTCTCATGTTTTGAGTTGCCATCGCTGCTCTCTTAGATGTTGAGTCCTGCCCTGGGTCCAAAACTATATTAAAGTCACCACCCATTATAATAGGGTCTCTTATAACCATTAATTTAAGAAACAACGAATGTAGTGGGGCCGGATCGTCTAGGTTAGGGCCATAATAGCCAACAAAGGTCAGCCAGGAACCGTTTATTTTGGCCCTAGCACTTGCCCACCTTCCAAGTGGGTCCACAACACAATCTCCAAGTATTGCTTGTGTAGTTCTTTTTAAATATAAGGGCAACCCCTTTTATTGAGCATGTCTGAGTAGTGCAAATGCAGTGTTCTACCCATTTCTGGGTTTTGAGAATCGCTGTCCACTCCTCTTTACGTAGATGTGACTCTTGTATAAAAAAAATCACTATCTGAAAGCCTCAGATATTCTAAAATTTTTCTTCTTCTAGAGGGAACCCTGAGGCCATTTACGTTCCATGATAAAATGTTCAAAATTTTTGGTTTCTCAGGCCTACCTGAATCTGTCATAGAAATCATAGTAAATACCTAATGACCTGAGAAAGCCTGGAACTGCTACACATGATTAAAGAGGTAGCAGGTTGATATCAGCCAGTTAAGTATGTTCGAATTTTATTCGTAAATGAGGACAATTTCTTTCTTTTTTCCCCCACGCTCCCCCACCCAGTGCACAAAATCAAAACTTTTATTTTTTGTATTGTATTTTTACTTGTGACCCCACCCAACCACCCCACCCTCCCTTTCCTTCCAACCCCCCCACCCCGGGGAACCCTCCCACAACACTAGAGGTATAATGAGGTACCTCCACTTTGGACTCTCTCCCTATCTAGGCAGAATTAAACCTTGTCATTTGGATGTGCTTTTTATCTGGTCAATCAGGGAACTAACTTTGGAGGGGTCCCTAAAATTATACATTTTATTGTTCCACATCACCTTTAGAGAGGCGGGGAATCAAAGGTTTGCAGTGGCGCCCAGCCCCCTCAACTCTTGTATGTATTTCCCTAATTCCCACTGCCTGTCTTGTGTGGTGCATGAAATATCTGACCGAATGCGAAAGGACCAGTCTCCTTTATTATATACTCCTGCTTTGAGCCCCCCGGCAAGGATCTTTTCTTTAATTAAATACGTTTTAAAGTTAACTAAGATCCTTCTCGGGGTTTTCCTCCCAGATCTCTTAAAAAAGGGTCTCGGTGGATTCTCTGAATGTCTTCTTCCAGGGACTGTTTCTCTATGTCTGGATGGAGTTCTCCAAGAAGACTAATAACAAAGGACCTTATGTCCCCCTCAAGGTCTTCTGGAACATTTAAAATCCTAATATTATTTCTTCTGGCACTGTTCTCCAGACTTTCTAGTTTATCCCTCAGTTCTCTGTCATTTTCTTTTAACCTCGTAATCTCCGATGTGTTTGTGTCCACTTGTTTTGAGAGGTCTTCCAAACCCGTCTCTATCGCTCCAACTCTCTCCATAATATCATTTATTTTTCCTTCCAATGTTTCACAGCCCTCTTGGATCTTTTGGTGATTATGTTCGGAGACTACACATTTTTCTCTGATTTCGGTTAGCAAGGTAGCTAGCAGACCCTCTGTGGATGTTTGCTCCCCCGGACTGGGCTCTATACCTGGTTCCCTCAACACATCTCCCTGTTGGGGCGGCTGGCTCATAGGGGTCTCAAGCCTAGAATTATGCTGAGTGTGAGTGCTGTCTTCCTCTACCATTACCAGAGGAGTAAACCTGTTTTCAAGCGGCACAATGTTATTTCCCGCTTCCATTCCCCCAACGTTTACTGTACTGGACTGTTTACAGGTATTCTTGGGAGTAAGACCAACACTCATGCCCGCGGCCGCCAAAGAGGTAGCGGTGTAGGTAGATTGAGTATCCTGAATGAGCTGAATGGGTTGGTTGGGCTGAGAGGATTGGGCTTGAACCTTGAAGTAAGTGCAGAGTGAGGGCGTGATTCGGATATTGGCCGGTTTGCTTCTGAGTGGTTTTTACCCTCAATCAACAAAGTCTTTTCCACTGACACTTTTTTGTTCTGTGGGGGGGGGGCGGTGCGGGATTCAGTTTTTTTTTGGGAGTTGGCTTGTACTGCTAGTGGAGCAGTTTCCCTAATCAGAACCACAGAAGGGGACTGACCTTGGCCCCAGATATCCCGACTTCTGAGGGTATACCTGTTTAACCTGTTAACCCCACCCATATGTGTCACAGCCGGATCCTTCCTACCAGTGGCTTGCTGATCTTCAACCCTAAAGCCCTTCCCCGCATTAGCCAGAGACCCCCAGTCCCCCTTCTTCCTCCTCCTTACCGGGGTCATTTGGGAGTACTGTGCGACATTACTTGTTTTTGTTTCAAACGCCGCTCTGCTACTGCTGCCGTGGTACTGCTCGTGCACCAAAACGTGGGCCAAAACACCCAGAGCTGCCACCAGACTCCCACTCCCCCGGAAGCCAGCTCTCGCCGTGGCACACCGGCCTCTAGCGATCCGCACTGCAGCCTCTGCCCATAGACCGCCCCGCAGCGGGCCCACTGCCGCCGCCGCCACCGTCACCTCTGAAAAAACTACGGACCGGGGACGAGAAAAAACAAAGAAATCAGCCCAGCACAACCCTGAAAACTGTCACCAAAATCACCGAGACGTCTCCCATCCAGGTCTAGAGGTAAATTACGCTTAACTGCCGAGAATTGGGAGAGAGTCCGCGACCGCTCTAGCTAGCGGCCACCATGTTCCCCTTTTGTACCTTGTCTACATTGTGTGTTTATCATGGGAACAAAGGAAGAAGCTGCAAACGATCAGATGAAAACTTTTCATTGGCTGGAGATTACCCATTACCGGAATACATCGATACATGTGTTTGTGTTTTATATTAGTGTGTGTTTTCCTAGCTAGAGCATGGCGCATCTTTCAGAACTACTCTTCATAAGGAGTTCTTTTCCTGACCTTCTCTGAAGTCCTCCTGTGCAGACCTTAGCTGAAAGCTACTGCTGACAACTTTAGTTATGTGCCACTTGGGCAGTGACTCCTTGGATTTATCTCTTTCCTTTTCCTTATGATTTTATGGGTGCAGCTACTGCAGTGTCAATTGCTTGAATAAAGAAACTCAGCTGAGTTTCTAGAACTGCTCTTTATGGGGAGTTCGACTTCTTGAATACTTCACAGGTCTTGCTCTTTTCAAGAACTCTTTATGGGTTCTACATAACTCTCAAAATCAAACTTATGTAGAATAGGGACTTATTTCCTTTATGGAACACGCTGTTTGCTTTAATTTTATGATTGCCTCTAACCATGATTTTCTTGATGTTTCTGTAAACTGATTTATCGGATTAACTAAACTGTATAAAGTGAATAAAGAATTTACTAATCTCTTAATGAGAAAATAAAGGTTTTTAAAACTTATCCAAAACTCTCATCATTGACTGAACTAAATTGCCTGTAAGGATATTGATTAGGATGTTTTATACTTATGCTCCATTTTAAAACAGTGGCAAAGATTAATTAGCCTGAAGAAGAATATAGCGCAGAGTCGGAGTCTTTCTTTGTAAGTCAAGGGTTGGACTGATTAAATTAAATTGACTTCCACACTATCAGAGGGATTAAATAAAGGAAAACATCCATTCTTGAGTCCCAGTGTGCTGCTGCTCATCTTCAGCTCTTTTGGCCCTTGTGAGCCACCATTCTGTATTGCCTCCTCTCGTGCCACTCCTGCTGCCTTTGCCACATTCTTTTCAGCCACAACAAGTATCATTGTGTTGAAATCTACCATTTTGCTGCCTCAGCGCTTGTCTTCTGAAGGTGTTCCTTGGAGAAAAGAAGAACTCAAAGCATATTAAAATATACAGTACTGGATCTCCTGCTGCCACTGACATGTATAGACCCTTATTCCCCGCTTCTTCATAGCTGTCAATGTAATAACATGGGGAAGTACACCTAGGGACCATGAGCAAGGGACCTATCAAATTCAATGCAAAAATAGACCCTTAATAGGCAATATTTTGGCACAAATTAATTTCATTCTTAACACTCAAACTTTAATCAAAGTCTAAACCTTACTTAGCAATTCATTTAAAAATGTTTTGTATCAGCACAGTTGGAAATCACAGTTAATATTTAAGACACAATCATCCACAACAATGTAAACATCTAAAACGTATTGAACATGCACAAAACATGTAAAGTAGGTCCCTAACGTTTGATATAGTTTGATGTCCTGATCTGAGCAATTGCATTATCCTAACTATTACTGTAGTTCCATACATGGAGTTTCACACAAATAAAGGTAGAGGACACCTTGGGCTAGCTAGCACCCGAAATGTCAATGTTAGTTCTCTCAATGCCAACTTATTCTCACTTGGAGAGTGTGAGTAAGGCAGAGATTTAGATCAAGCGAAAAAGAGAGAGGAACAGAGAAAGAACAAAAGAATGAGAGAAAGAAAATGTTTTCGTGAGACCTAAGGTCTCCACCTATAGCGTTCAGAGCCCATAGGAAATCTGGAAGCTTCTTTGATGACCTTTTTATCTCAGACTACCTTGCTACAATCAGATACCTTACAAAAATCCTTTAAAAAATCTTACTTTAAGCTGTTGGGCACCAATCCATATCAAATGTTTCAGTGTACATCCAGAGTTAGAAGAGGCAATGTGACAACCACTCACACTGTCCTATTAGCGGAGTTAGATGTATTGGGTGGCGAGGGAGCTTGGTGGGTGGGTTATGGCTGTGGGGAGTCCATGGTAGGTGAGGAAAGCAGGCGAGTGATCATATGGGATAAGGAACATATGCAAAAGCAAACACTGCGGTTTGCTTTTTGTGAAGAATGATACATAAAACTTCAAATAATGATTACAAGATCAATCATAGAAAAGGAGTTCATGCAATGCTTAATTTGAGCAGGTGGTAGCCGAAGGGGGCCACCGGCACTCATTTTTGGGGATCTGCACTTATTTTTCCTCAACAGGCCTTTACAGAGAGGAACAGAAGAAAAAACACACAAAGCAGTAAGATGGAGGATGAGAAACACAGAAAAACCATCAGAAAGAGAAAAACCACGAGCTTCCAAAAGTAAGAGAAAGGGGCAGGGAGTTTCTGGTAGTGAATTAAAGGGGAATGAGGTGGATTTGAAACAATGCAGCCTTAATATTCGGAGGGCTGACATTTATTTGCACTGGCTGCGGGCCTCTGAGCAGAGCTTTGGGAACTGGCACTGATCGATTACAAATAAAACACTGAGGTAGTATTTATGACCCGGTTTGCGTAGCTCTTGCACCACACAATGTGGTGCAAGAGCGGCGCAAATCTTAAGTCAGATTTGTGAAGAAATGCAAAGCCACTTTGCAGGGCTTTGAGTGGCTCCAAAAATCTGGAGTAACACAACGCAAAGCAAATCGCTGCGTTGCATTACTCTGTCCTGGATAGGAGTTCCATGGGTGTTGCCCGGGTGTTCCCATGAAACTCCCATGGTTTTTGATGCATTCCCAGATTTACGACACCATGTAAACCTGGGAATGCACCAAGTGGATAGGTCTCCCCCGTTGAGGCGTAACGAGGAGAAATATCTTTATTTCTCCTTGTTTTTTACTCTTTCTATGTATGCATTCTGCGGCACACATAGAAAGAGGAAAAAGCCTCCCAGGATTGTTTTTGTGTAGGAAGGTACCCCTTTCTGCACAAAACCAATCCTGGCTACAACACAGGCACCCTTGCACCACGGTGCAAGGGTGCATGCGCTGGCGCAAGGCTGCCAAAACAGCGCCAGTGCAAGGGAAAAGGACAGGAATGTGCCGTATTGGTTAAATGCAGCGATACCAAAAGGGATGATGGACGGAGCGTTAGAGCAAATCAAACACTCACCCCCAGTCAACTGATCTGGGTTTAATCCATCATCATTCTTTAGCTCACTCCACCACCCCAGTTCAGACATGGCCATATGTAAATCAGTCTGACCCTGTGCCTCATGGGAACAGTCCAGCCCCAACTGCCAAGCCATGTCTTCCCTGGACCGGAAACAAGCATCCTGGGACCGGTTTCGGGTTCAAAACCCTCATCAGCCAGGCTATCTTGAATCCAGTGGCAAAGTGAGCAAGGGACCCACGTCTGGGCATACCCTGCCAACTTAGGGCGAACAAAGCGATACCAAAGGGGATGATGGACGGAGCGTTAGAGCAAATCAAACACTCACCCCCAGTCAACTGATCTGGGTTTAATCCATCATCATTCTTTAGCTCACTCCACCACCCCAGTTCAGACATGGCCATATGCAAATCAGTCTGACCCTGTGCCTCATGGGAACAGTCCAGCCCCAACTGCCAAGCCATGTCTTCCCTGGACCAGAAACAAGCATCCTGGGACCGGTTTCGGGTTCAAAACCCTCATCAGCCAGGCTATCTTGAATCCAGTGGCAAAGTGAGCAAGGGACCCACGTCTGGGCATACCCTGCCAACTTAGGGCGAACAAAGCGATACCAAAGGGTATTGGATAAATGCGGCATATTCCTGCCCTTTCCCTGTAACACAGGGCAGCAAAGCAAGGTGATTTGCTGCACTGCCCTGTGCCAAAAAATTCATAAATATGCCCCTGTGTTCATGTGACATAGCATCATTGACAATAACGATATTAGTTGTGTAGTGAGGCTGGGGTGTTTCTTAAGGCGACGAATATGCATTCGTTTTTGCTGCATAAACACAGGGCCTCATTTATGAGGCCCAACCGGCACTTTTCCCCACCGAAACGTAACTTTTTTGACATTCCGGTGGTGCAATGTACGACTGGCATATTTGTAAGGCCATGTAAAGCCACATTACGTGCTTATTCATGGCCTTATAAATATGTGCTCCTTTCACGCAGAAAACTGTGTGAAAGGGTTGTTTCCAAGGATGTTTGCTGGAGGCGTTCCCAGCAGCACCCATGGCTTTTTGACACTGCCTTAGATTTACGAGAAATCATAAGTCTGAGGCAGCGCCAAAAACTGGAGGCGTAAGGGAGGCATAACAAGGAGAAATATCGTTATTTCTCCTCATTTTTCCTCTTTCTATGTGTGCTGCATTCTGCAGCATGCATAGAAGAGGAAAAGGCCTCTTGTGATTGTTTTTGTGCAGGAAGGGTTCCCATCCTGCACAAAAATAATCATCCCCGCAACGCAGGCCGCCTTGCACCATGGTGTAAAGGTGCCTGTATTGACGCTCGGCAGCCCATTGTGCGCCGGCGCAGGGGAAAAGTACAGGAATGCTCCATATCTAATAGATGCGGCGCATTCCTGCCCTTTTCTTTTGCCGTAGGGTCAGCGCATCAGCAAGGCCTGCGGCGCTGCCTTATGGCAAAAAACCCATAAATGAGGCCCACAGTTTACATTTGAAACACAATCACGTTTTAAGAAATGGAAATTGGGAGATGGAATTGCACAAACTCACACAGTTTCAGCGCACAGGGGAATGGACATTCTGATCGATAAGTGGTGTGGGATTGCCATCTAACACAAGAAACAAATTTTGATAGCACGTCGACCATTGCTCAAATAGAATTTTCTATTAAACAACAGATTAACATTGCTGCTTATTGTCGCTCACGTGAAGACATGGGGGCCAGGTTTACGAAATTAATGGTGAGGTCCATGCCATATGACCAATCTTGAACATAGATTGGTAAGAATTGAGCCTGCGGCGGTCTTATCCACTTGTGATATGTATGCTATTTGAGCCTTTTAATGGCACTGATTTATGTGCCAAACCTATGCTCCTGCCTGCTCTGCACACACACTGCGCCTTTTGCTCAAACACTGCCCTCACACTGCCCTGTCCTCTCCCAGTAACCTCTGAATACTCAATGGCCTCTCTGGATCCCTCCAGCCTCTCAACACTTACTGTCCTCTCTGCTCCATGCCCCTGCAACTCACACACTTCCGCGCTCTGCAGTGAACAATAAATGTTCTCTCTGCTGGGGGTGGCACGGTGCAGGGTGTCCAGCGCGGGCACGTTCAACCTTTTTCTATGAATCTGACAGACTTTGACAGGCATTTAATCAGCTGAATTCACTCACAAAGATGACCTACAAATCTATAGACAGAGTAACAAATACATGTAACTAAAACGTGCTTTATTCGTTTGCTAGCAGCTTCACTGAAATTACATTTTAAATAACTGCCAAGTCTTAGTATCCACTGATTGCACATTCAAAACAAGCACTGGCAAAGCTGATATGTTTGGCATTGTCCACCAGCTTTTTGACTTTCTCCATGCTTGTTTTGTTTTGTCAGGGGTTTTGAAAAACGTTATGGTTGGGGAAGTTTCTGGTTGCTCATCAATCTAACAAAAATTAGCTGAATGCAAAAATAGTTTTTGGTTCCAAAAAGCACATAGTAGTCCCTGTCACTTAAGGGAACTACTTTTCTTGTGAACATGCTCCTTGTGAAAGGCCAGGACACTCATAGTGAAGTTAGCCAATGGCTGAAGTGATCTGACCCATTGTCCTAATCTGTATGCTGAAATCGGTGGAAAAAAGTGTGAGCAGTACAATAGCATACCAATGGAAAAGGACTTCAGTGGGGTGGGTGCTGCCAGGTCTCAGACCTAGAATAATTCAAAAACTGACTTTGAAACAGGTTCCTGTCAGGCCCTAAGTTAATTTCCTTAAAAACTCCTAAGTCAGACCATGTTATTGATGAAGAGCCTGTTTACATTTCACATGTAATCGCAAAAGGGGTATGGAGTTCCTGTGAGAGGAGTTTTTCTCTTTTTACCGATGTGGAGTGCGGGGTGTAATGAGAAGAGTGTATGTGTGTAGTGAGTCGAGTGGAGGAAGTATACTCATCTCATCCCATCATAGATCTACTAGTCCCACCTAGTCACAAGATCATACGACTAGACAGACCAGAGAAAACGGGTGGTGGAATAGCATGCATCTACCACAATACTTTATCATTACGCCAATTGGAAACAATAGATGTAATAACATGTGAATATCTTAGCATCAATATCTCTTGCAACAGCAAAGCCATTTGTAATTTACATGCCTTCTATCACCCTCCGGGTGATAACCCGGAGTTCATTGAACAAATCATGGAAATCTTAACAATAAATGATAATCTTCAAGGACCCCAGATCTTCCTGGGTGATTTTAATCTGCACTGGAATGACCTAAATGACCCCTCAGTGAATAGCTTAAAATCCTTCCTATTAAACCATGAGATGTCCCAAATCTGCGACAGTCCCACACACAATAAGGGAGAGACTTTGGACCTTATCCTCTCTAAGTCGGACACTATCTCCTTAGAGTCTATTACCCCATGTGATTGGTCAGACCATTATCGCATCACCTTCCTCATCAACTTAAAGGAGATCCCAAAGAATGGCCAACCGAAGAAAACCAAACAATGGCAAAGGAATCTTAGTAATATAAACCACAATGATCTAACCACTCTATGCAACAACACCTTGATCCCACAGACCAACATGGAGGATGTCAACGACCTCACAGCCTACTACAATACTTCGATATGGGAAATCATGGACTCTATTGCACCCCTACATCAGAAAAACATCTCCATTAAAAACTCAAAGCCATGGTTCAATGACAACTTGAACACAGAAAGACGCAATCTAAGAACGGCAGAAAGAGCATGGAAATACTCCCCATCAGTGGAATCGCAAAAACGCTTAAGATCAATGAGGAACACATACAATCGAAGAATAAGACAGGCGAAAGCTAATTTTATCAGAACTCAACTCGACCAGGCCAGAAATAGGCCCAAAAAACTATTGGAAATAGTCAAACAGCAATCACGTAACACATCAAACCCCTTAGACTCCGGACCCAGTACCCTGCCACATTGCGAAGAACTAGCCACCTTCTTCAAGGATAAAACAACAAAGATAGAGAACGAACTTCAACTAGCGAAGGAACTACTACCGGCTTCCCCAGTCAGACTATCTTACAACTCCCAATCTACGGAAGGGAAGGAACCACCCTGGCCCCCCTCCAAAATAATGCCACTTGGAACACCTTCTCCCCAATCAGCGAACAGGAAATCTACAACATTCTCTCGTCTTTAAACCCATCTAACCACTTCACGGACCCTCTACCTCCCAGCATATTCAAAGAGATCAAAACCTGTATCCTCCCACTATGGTCAAAGATTGTAAACGCCTCTCTACAACAAGGCACTATCCCAGACTGCCTAAAGATCGGCCAAGTAACACCCATTCTAAAAAAAACTATGGCAGACTGTTCTGACCCTAACAATTTCCGGCCCATCTCCAACATCCCCACACTGGCAAAGCTCTTAGAAAAATGTGTACAGAAACAACTCTGCAATCACATAGAAAAGTTTTAACTACTCGATCAATTCCAATCAGGCTTCCGTCAAGATCACAGCACAGAATCTGCCCTTACTCATATTGTAGATGACATACTAAAAATGCTGGACAAGAACGAATCATGCCTTCTAATATTGCTTGATTTATCTGCTGCCTTTGACACCGTCAAACACGACACCCTACTAAAACTACTGGAACAAAGAATGGGCTTATCAGGGGCCGTATTACAATGGTTCTCTTCTTTCCTCCAAAACAGATCCTTAAGAGTCAAAATGAATCAATCTCTATCTAAGTCACACACGATAACTCTTGGTGTTCCTCAAGGATCCGCTCTCTCCCCCATTCTCTTTAACTTATTCCTGGAACCACTAGCAAACCTCCTAAAATCCGCTAACATACACTACCATATGTATGCGGATGACACCCAGCTATATCTCAAAATCGCCTCTCCAGATGACATTATATCCCTCAATTCCATCCTACAAAATACATACCTCTGGCTCACGGTTAACCACCTCAAACTCAACGCTGTTAAAACGGAATTTCTTCTCATCTCTCCGCCAAATAACAACCCCACGATTGATCTGTGGTTGAATCATCTTACAGCCCTCAAATGCTCGCCCCACATCATAGACTCTGCCAGATCCTTAGGTATTACATTAGACAAACACCTAAATATGCAGGGTCACATTAGTGCAGCCACCAAAGGAGCAAACTACCAACTGAGCATTCTGCGGAAACTGAAACCATACCTACCTCATGAAGATCTAAAACAAGCGGTCCAAGCCCTAGTATTACCCAGATTGAATTACGGTAGCGCCACACTATGTGGCCTACCTAAATACAAACTAGCACCACTAAGAGCTTCTCTCAATGCAGCAGCAAGACTCGTCCTCGGAACTAAAAGAAATGCACACATCTCACCAGCCGTAAAAACCTTAAACTGGCTACCATACGAAGCAAGAATCCAACTGAAAATCGCTTGCATGACGCACAAAGCGTTACACTTCAACACCCCCAGTTACCTGGCCCAAAAGCTGGAAAAATCAGGGGGCAGCAGATCCTCATGAAGTGCGCTCACCTTGTTGCTGAAACCCCAACGAACCCACAAAAAGAAAACTGGGGCTAGAGCATTCTCAGGTATCGCACCCAAGATATGGAACTCTTTACCACCGGACCTTCGCCTAATTTCCTCCACCTACGCATTCAAAAGAGAAGCCAAATCTTATCTACTGACTAAGTTCTTACCCTAAGCCAACATATCGATGACATTGAATAGATTCAGATATCAAACTCTTATGTAGACTATCCTTCCTAGTACTGGCTTTATTCTAGTCCAACCACTGTTAGCCGATTTTTATTTGTTGATTTGTTTGTCTCTCACGCATATGTTTGCATGTTGATCAGACCAAGTGCTAATCGTGTTCTCTCCATGTAAAGCGCTCTGATACCCTCGAGGGTCAAGTTCGCGCTATACAAAACTTTCTAAATAAAATAAAAATAAATTATAAAAATAACTATAGGAGCCTAAAATACCAATTTAGTCGCTTGGTTCCTATGTTATGATTAAAAACATAAATTCAGGCGAGAAGTGGATATAATGGTCCACTTTGGCATGTTATAGGTAAGGATGTGGGTTGACATGTTTCATGCCCTTTACTGTCTAAATGATCATTGCATTTCTTCAGGACCGACAATCCTTATCTACTCACAAGGGGGTGGTCAGTTCAAGTGTCTATTATCATACCCTGTAAAGGTCACACAAATATATAGTATACATTCTGCGATAAAACCCAAGTATTAGGAATTATATGGCCCGCGACGCACGGGCCTGAGCGGACGCTCACTTGCGTTTCTTATATCATTTGTCAGTGCTCTGGTCTGGCAGCTGACCTACCCTGCGTTCCGCTGCAAGCAATTGGTATTTTGGGCTCCTATAGTTATTTTTATAGTACACTTCCTCCACTCTACTCACTACATGCACAGACTCTTCTCATTATACCTCACGTACCACATCGGCAAAAAGAGAAGAACTCCGGCATAGAGCTACCATGTGGGGCTCGTTGGGCATTGTAGCGCCAGCCCAAGAAGGTGCTGCCCGATGATGAAGCATGACACCCCCTGGGGTGTGTGAGGGCCCTTGCTCCTTTTAGGAGCACTCCCCCCTCGCTTTATCTTGGTATAACCTATATCCTCTCACTTGAACTGCATACCCCTTTCACGAATAAATTCTCTACTCAGAGCACGCATGCTGGACCTTTTTTGCCCCTGGCCGCCCCTTGTTGTGTTTATAAATTTCACATGTGTTATTTCATCTGGCATTCCCTAAGAGTGTTTGCGTTTTTCCAAATGTTGTGTTTCTGCCTTTTTTTCATGCAACATATGTCTGTTACATAGTGCCTACTGTTAAGTGAGTCACTTCTAGGTGCCTGGGTGAGTTCAGCATTTCGATGGGTTTTAATGACAGGGCACATTTGAGAGCTCTGGTGCTGAGGCTCAGGGCAGTGTGAGTTTTTTGCTGTGCCTATCAGTGGGTTATAATGATGTTGAGATCCATACACATCAAATAATTGGCCTGTGTGCAAAGCGCACAGAGCGATGGTCACATATGCACCAGTTGTAATTGTGATTCTGTGGGAAAGTGTGTGAAGGAGGTAGACAGCTGTCAAAATACTGACAGCACCAAAAGAAAAGAAAATACAGTGCTGCAGGTGAATGGGATGGCTGTGTTTGCTTGTGGGGATGAAACATTGGAGGAGATGAATGAAAATGCCTTCATAAGAGAAGAGTGAGAAGATAGAGCAAAAGCACAAGGAGATGACATATGAGATATGCAAAAGAGGGATGTCTGGAAGATATGTGGAGAAAAAGAGTGCAACTGTCTAACAGAGTGAGGGACTGCAGAGGAAAGTGATGTGAAGGGGAGGCCATGAGTGACTGAGACACTCCAAAGACAATTTCCCCTTCCCCAGACCTAAGCAATGTTTTAAATTCTCATATTTTCAGAACTGAAATATTTTCAATTAGAATTATTCACATCAAAATTATAGTTGTTACTCATTTATCTGATACTACTAGCAAGCACTGGCAAAGTCAATACCTCTAGCTTGTTTTAGACGTATGTCTGTTGTTATATATATGGACACAAAAACAGAAAACTCACAGAGAAGCACCCAAATACCAGTTAGTTGTCTTGCTGTGTGAAGCACAGCATTTTAGTGCATTTTTAGTGTTCATGTTTTAAGTCTTACCATTAATTACATAGATCACACCTCTCAAAAATGATTCCTAGTTATGCTTCTTTGGCCACACCCCTTTTAGAGACCCCCACCTTTATCATACCACTTCAAACACTGCCTACGGATGTAGAGAACTGGCTGAAAGCCCATGTATGTAAGTTTATTATACATATCATTTTAGTAAAATTAAAAGGTCTTAGCTAACGCCTGACCTAAAAAGGATATGTTGCACAGATTCCAGCACTAAGATGCACAGTCAGCATAGTGTTTTATCTAAAGGGATTTATTTTGAAAGATCCACCCCAATGCCCCATCCATCTGGGCAACAGGGACAAGCATCAGTGTGCCAACGCACTGTATGCCGGTGTCACCTAGAAACAGCCCAGAAAATTACAGAACGACCAAAACGCAGTAGCCAGACTGGTCCTCGACATCCCCCGCTGCAACCACATGACACAACACCTCCGACAACTCCACTGGCTCCCTATCAACAAGCGAATCACCTTTAAGCTCCTCACACATGCCTACAAAGCTCTACATGATGCAGGACCGGAATACCTGAACCACTTCCTTGCCTTCCACACACCCGCCAGACAATTCTGCTCCGCACAACTTGCCCTGGCCTCCGTCCCACGGATCCACAAGATCAGAACCGGAGGAATATCCTTCTACCTCGCCGCCAAGACCTGGAACACCCTGCCCCTCCACCTCAGGCAATCCGCATCATTGATACAGTTCAGGAAGAACCTCAAGACCTGGCTCTTCGAGTGAACCCACACACGCTGGCGGATCTGCAGCCTCCCCACTTCAGCACATTGAGACCCTCATGGGGGAGTAGCCGCACTTTACAAACCATTGATTGATTGATTGATTGAATGGGCAAACATGCACACTCCTGTGAAACAATATAGGGGCTGCTAAAAACTGTACGGCCCATCACAATAACAGCCCTGCATGTGTGGAGTTGCTTTGAAAACAAAGCCTCTGAATGCACCTTTGTTCCTGAGCCAAGCTTTGCTGGGCTTTCAAGTGCCTGTTCTGAAGCACTCATCTGACATAATGACACACATGCTGCAGGTATGACACTATTAGCATTGCCAGTGCTGCTCTCTAAAAGGGGAGCCCTTAGCTAAGATATTGCTAGGGCCTAATCCCAAGTGTCCCACAGAGGTTGGAGCCTGTGCATGTAGATGATGCTAACGCTGCATGCAATGGCAGTCTGATCTTCGAATTATCCTGTGCCATATGTTCTTGGGGATGTTTTTAAATTAACTTATTCTCCTGCGTATGGTTTCAGTACATCACATCGAAGTAGGAATTCCAACATATTACAATATTTAAGACATGTCATGGGAACATTAACACTTGGAGACATATAACAGTATTTAAATCCATAGTATCCGGGATTCACTTTTATAGTGGGAAACAATAATGCGATATTCAAGAAGAAGAAACTATTTGCTCACAGACCTCATTTTAGCACTAAGTGGCACCCCAATCGAACCTATGACAATTCTCAGATCACAGTTTAATAGCTACAGTGATGTTTGGTGGTTCTCCCACTTATACCTTGGGAATAATGCACCCTGAACCAAGAAACAAGGCCCTCGGAACTGATACCTTTAGGTTTTTTTTAGATTAATCCGAAGAATTGGTTTATCCCATGGTGCTCTGGGAGACGTTGAAGGCTTTCTTGAGGGGTATGATTATGTCATAGACTAGACTGGAAAGAAGGACAAGAAAGCCAAAACGATGAGATTTTGCTCAGGATGAAACCATTATTATTTTGTGCAGAAGCTGATTGTTACGTAGTAGATACTCAGTTGCATATTTATGGACTATTGGTGCACAGCGTCACTGTTAAAGGGCAGGAATGCGCAATGTTTAAGGCGTACGGTGCATTCCTGACTTTTTCCACTGCGCTAGTGCCCTTTTGGCAGCCTAGTACCAATGCAGGCACCCTTGCACCATGATGCAAGGGTGCCTGCCTTGCATGCAGGATTGTTTTTGTGCAGGAAGGGCCACCTGAATTTAACATATTTGCTTCAGAATGAGTTTGTGCACCTGCAGGAGATGTTTACATGACCCATAGCATTCCTTTTTCCCCCTTTTCCATCCGCATTAAAAGCAAGGGTTTTTAACTTTTAATTTATTCGTAGGGCAGTGGCCCATTGGACTAGGGTACTCACACAAATTTCAGAACTGTTTGACCATACATATTCCTAATGTGGTGCTGGAGATATTGCAGTTTATTAAGTATTCAACTGGACCCTGACCATATACCCCAACCCCACGGGGAATTTTAAAACAGTTAGAGCCTCAACCGGTTTCTCTAACATCACTGACCACCAGAGCCTATATCATTTTTGGACCAGTTCTTTGGTACCTGGAAATTATTTATTCATAGTGTTGGAATCCTAATTCAGTTTTTTGTGACAGTGTTTTGGGTGTCTAATATATGTTTGACAAATTCTCAGCTGTATGGGCCTAAGCCTCCTAGGTTATCCCACTTTCGCCAAGATGCTTTGAGATAGTGGGGCAAAATACAAAGGCATTTCAGCATACTTGAACCTTTGTAACATTCTGCTTGCTCTTTAGTTCCATTAACCCCTTCCCTGCGGATGACGGAACCACGCCGTCATGAGCCACGGGCGGCGTGTGCTCATGACGGCGTGGTTCCGTCATGCTGCGGCCGCTCCTCCCACGCGTTACTGATTCCCCGCCTGTGCGGGCGAATTAGTGAGTGGGCGGGGTCGTGACGGAACCACGCCGTCATGAGCACAGCTCGCCCGTGACTCATGACGGCATGGTTCCGTCATGAGCATGGCGGCGCCGCGCTCACCCCCCACCCCCCCAGCGCCGCGGCAGAATTACCGCCGCGGCCAAGGGGTTAAAAGAAGGCTCCAACAAAGCCTTTGATAAACAAGTGAGACCTGAATGGTTCAGCGGTTACGGAGAATTTCCAAAGATGCCCAACCGGATGGTATTATCCATAGGAGCTGTGGTTATTTAAATTATAGAGCCTTGTTGCATAAAAATTGTTTTGAGTTGTATCTAAGAATGGGCTAGAGCATGTTGATTTCTTTTATTTGTCAGCATTTTAAATGCCCTATATTTCCAATGTCTAAAGTAAGCTAAAATAATTTTAAAATAATTTACGTGACAAACATTATCTTAGTTCTAAGCATACTACTACCTCCTAGACAAAGGGCCAGATTTAGAGTTCGATGAATGGGAAATATGCGGGATACCTCATCCACCGTACCTCCGATGGCACTTGTAGTACAGCGGACGGGAAATCTGTTGTGTTTGTGATGGAGTAACCCTCTGACAAATACTAAAGGATCAGGCCCTAAATCTCGACTGCTCAATATAGCTACCTTAGGAGAGGCAAATCCATGAAATGTTTACATTGTTTATTCAGTTAAAAGGCAATAGTCTCTGATGTTTTGGGGCGTCATAGGGACTGCCGGAGTACCAGTGCTTTAAATAGGCTGGCACTCGCAGGTACTCAGTATCTGCACTTCTGGAATTTGAAAGGTGAGTGCCTGCACTTTTAATAAGAAAGTAACTGCACTTCTCGGTAGCAAATAGGTGGTCTGGAGTAATGAATACATACACTTTTATATTTCCATTTCAAGCACTGGCTAGCACCCATAGAAAATGCTTCATTGTTATCCCTTGCAAAACTTTCTATCCTTCAGTGACTTTTCTCTGTTGTCCCTTCTGTCTCGCTCCATCTTTGCATTCAAATCAGGCTTTAATTTACATTTCATTTTGACGAAATTGAAACGCTCTTTTCATCGCAGCAGAGTAAATCGCACCCTGGTGCAGGAGCTGAGAAAATAGAAAATTTGTTTCTCATAAAGAAGCAATTTTGAGGCAGAACTCGTCTGAGCTGCAATGCACCCAGAAGCCTTAAATCTCCGGGACGTGATAAATTGGAAGGCTACTAATTACGTGGCGGCTTTTTTTTGTGAGTCAGTCAGCAATTTAAAGAAACAGTGCTAAATAAAAGTGGGCCTTTTAAATACATAGGGGCAGATTTACAAGCCCCTTGCGACAACTTTACGCCGCCGTTGCGTCACTTCTGTGACGCAGCGGTGTCGTAAACAATGCGCCACATTGCGACATATTTACAACGTGATGCATCTAGGGAGATGGGTCACGTTGTAAAGCCATGCGCTACATTATACCTGCGTCAGGTATAATTTATGCAGGGTGGGCGTTCCAACATGAGAAAGCCTCGTAAAAGTGAGGCAGTGAAATCTACAAGATTTCACTGAGTCACTTTTACGATGCCACTGCGTCAAAACCATATGCCTGCTTCAAGCAGGCGTAAGGAGTGATGCAGCATGTTAGGAATAGGCATTCCTAACCATTGCTGGAGTTGCGTCGTGCTTGCGACACAACTCCAGCAATGCGCTGCCTGTACGCCAAAAGATGCGTCACGCATTTGTCTATCCTTGCGCCACGGTTCACCGTATTGTAAATGCGACACAGCCATGGTGACGCAAGGGTTTTTTTACGGGACGCAAATGAACTGACGCATCTCTGCTAATATGCAGAGATGCGCCAGTTCTTGTAAATCTGCCCCATAGTTGACAGTTAACCTAAGAAAAACAAAACATCTAAATGGAGAGTGATGAATTACAATGTCGGATTTCTCACTTTACCATAGATTGTGATTCTGGCAAAAAACTCAGCTTCCTCCCTGCCACTCTGTTCCCTCATCTCCTAAAATATGAAATGATGCGAAGCTGACGTGCGCCTTTTGGTATACAAACCCACATTTGATTTATAATAAAGTGTCATTGTTTTAAGTCAGTCATTGTTCTGACAGCTAAGGTACCCAGACCTGGGCGGCTTTGAAGGGTCAAAATAAAGGCAATACATGTCAATGCAAACATCTGTAACATAACAAAACAAGCTCGTAAACCAGACGGTGTCCGGCAACGTGCCAGTAGCTCTGGTTCCAGGCTAGGTATTCATGTTATCTATAGAAGACACATTCCCTCCTGGACCTACATTGGATGCCCCGTATTAAAATAGCAAAACACACAAGATGATGGACGGAATGTTGCACCTTGGCAAAACATTCACCCCCAGTCACAGATCTGGGTTTAATCCATCGTTATTTTGCTCACCACGCCACCCCAGTTCAGACATGGCCATATGAAAATCAGTCTTGACCCTGTGCCTCATGGGAACAGTCCAGCCCAAACTGCCAAGCCATGTCTTCCCTGGACCGGAATCAAGCATCCTAGAACCGGTTTCTGGCTATCAGCCGTCATCAGCCAGGATAGCTTGACTCCAGTGGCGTAGTGAGCACGGGACCCACGTCTGGGCATACCCTTCCCACATAGGGCCCTATCGGCACTTCTGCGCCCCCGGAAAGTCACTTGTTTGACGTTCCGGTGGCGCAATGTGCCACCGCATATTTATAAGGCCACGTAAAGCCACTTTACGTGGCTTTTCATGGTCTTATAAATATGTGCCCCTTTCACGCAGAAAACTGCGTGAAAGGGGCGTTCCATGGGTGTTGCTGTGGGTGTTCCCTCGCAACACCCATGGAACATGACACATTCCCAGATTTACGAGGCATCGTAAACCTGGGAATGTGTCAGAACCTAACGCCACCCCAGGGGTGGCGCTAGGGAGGAGCAACGAAGAGAAAAGAAAACATTTCTCCTTGTGTTTTAATTTTTCCATGTGTGCTGCATTGTGCAGCACACATAGAAAAAGGAAAGCGCCTGAATGGATTGATTTTGTGCAGGAAGGAACCCTTCCTGCACAAAATCAATCATCCCCGCAACGCAGGCACCCTTGCACCATGGTGCAAAGGTCCCTACATTGGCGCATGGCAGCCCATTGTGCGCCGGCGCAGGGGAAAAGGACAGGAATGTGCCTTATCATATAGATACAGCGCATTCCTGCCCTTTCCTTTTGCCATAGGGGTGCGCAGCAGGGAGGCCAGCGACGCTGCCCTATGGCAAACGCCCATAAATAAGGCCCATATTCATTGTATATCTTAAAAATGAATCTGTTGGACGCCTCAAGCTTCTACCAAGCCATCTCTTTACTTCGGCCTATAATCTTGATAATATGAGAAAAAATACAAAGGGATGAAAGAATATGCACCTCATTTTCAAAACATTTAGCGCTACATATATCAAAAATTTATTTTGCATCCTCTAAATAGCAAATTTTAGCTAATCACTATTTAAGGAATGCAAAATGGTATGTAAGAAAATAGCGATTACCTAATAGCGGTTCCTAAAGACTCGCAATTGCAATAAGGTAATCGCTATTATGTAATACTACTCCATTTGTTCCTATGGGCATAAAGGCACATAGGTGCAAAGGGTTTAGCATTGTCTAATTTGCGATTACCTAACTGGTAATCGCAAATTAGGCAATGCAAACCCATTGGTGCCCGGGGGCCTAAGGCCACCATGAAACACCCCAAAATAAATATGTGCACATGTAAAGCACACACATGCCCTAGGGGCATGTGTGAGCTACATGGCACTTTGAAAAAGGCATTTTTGTGCATTTCAAAAATTGCGCATGGTTACCATCGACTCGGATTTGATGGTAATAGCATTTCCTAAATGCCCAGTTTGCATTTAGGAAATACTTAGCACATGTGCTTAAGGAATCGCAAATTGTGATTCCCTATTTGAAGTCGCTATTTTAGGTAATCGCTGTTTTTTGCTATTACTACGATTACCTAAATTTGCGACTACAAACCCCTTAATACATCATGAAAGGCTATTTTGTATTCGCAAACGGTCAAATTTAGCGATTCGCACCATATATGAATGCAAAATAGTTTCATACATGTGGCCCTTTGACAAATGAACATGTCTGCATTAAAGACGTTACAAAAAATAAACACTGAAAGATCGACACTCGGACACCTAGCACCTTCAAACATGCACAATGCTTCATAGACCAAGGGCCAGAACTATTGGATCGTGGTATTGCGTGTGTCTGTTTTGTGTGTGTGGTGGATGGGTTGGTGCTGTGTTCGCCTGCACGTGTGCTGTAGATGGTGTGTTTGTTTAGAAAATGAATGCCATGTGGAAAATAAAATACTTTTTTCTGTCAGCGTCTGTCAGAAGATGTTAAAGTCCTGAGGATGTCGTTTTATCTGTGTGACCTCTCCACCCTGTCATTTCTGTACAGCTAGAATACACTTCCACTTGGCATCTGAATTCAGACAGACCACCTCACCTTCAGAAACATCTAAAAAAGCTTGTAAGAATACCCAGTATGCAGCACTTCAGTCAGAAGGTTTTTTCAATAATAAACAGCAATGCTATGCCAATTCATTGGCTCATCGACTCAATTATTATAGGCTTAGACATGCAACACTTGCTACGAGGCCCACACCTTTGAGAAATGTCAGTGTATGAACACAATGAAGGACTCATTGAGGGTTTGGCTGCACAGGAATCCACCTGTAAATCCTTGGGGTCCCTGCACTGCCAAATCATGATCACTCCTCCTGATTTAGAAGTGGGAGAACCTCCAGTATCTAATGGCAAGGCCACTGATGTATGACTAACTGAAGGTTCACCTGGCATTACATTCTTAGCTAGAGTTGACAAAATTATCACCATCCTACAGGAGGAAAACTACTTATACATAATGAGGTCTTCGAGACTGCTTGGGCCTCCCCCACACTGATAGAGGGCATTTGTTAACTCGCTAAATCAAGATCTCTTGAATTTGGAAAAACATTTTGTGCTTAAATACCAAGGAGGTAGAACAATGGTTAAGATGCAGATGAAGTTAAAAGCAAGGAAATTTAGGAGAGGGAAAAGCAAATGGCAATAATCAAATGGAAAGTCAATGGGAAAGACAGAGGAGGAAAAACAATGGTGTAGAGAAGCAGGGAAAACATCTATACTAGCTTTGACTAAAACATCAAAAAAGCCTACTGCATTGAAAACAAAAAAGGATTCCTCTCAATGTTAAACGAATGAGATAAATAATTTACTGTATGATGATTACGTAAAACAGTGCCTCATCACTGCAAAGTAGTGCTTCATTGGAGGTGGAATGCTACAGCACAAAGTCAATAGCATGAGGTGAAAAGAGAAAGATCTCCTCTGGGCAAACTCAAAGTCCACTGCATGTATATTTTAAAGAATTAAAAACAGTATGTATAGCAGATACTTCCTTATAAAGCTATACCAAAAAAAATTGCATGGGTGTCTATAGAACAGAGTTTTACCACATTGAGGCAATGAGACGTTGGGATCCAATAATGATGAAAATGCTGCATGTTTCGGAGTGCCAGGTACTCTGTAACAGTGATGACAACAAGCACCATAAAGCTGTTGCCCGCATTTTTAAGTTCATTATTCTGATGTCAGAGGATTCACACTTTATAGAAATTCAGCAGTTATAGTTATACCTGTCTCAAGAAACTATAACTCATGCCCTAAGGTCACTATAATCTGCATCTCCGCCATGCACAGTTTCCTCATCAATAATTTTATTGGAAATGTTACAATGATATTATCAATAATGTCAGAGAAGATGTCGGGACTGATGTGGGATAATTAGCAGTGCATGGCGAGGGCGCGAGAAATAGTTACCTTAGGGCACGAGATATAGTTTCTTGAGCTAAGTATTGTAGTGTGGATTGTGGCCTCATGGTCGACATTGCTAAGTTAGCTTAGGTCTAGCTGCCATGATGCCTCTTTTGCACACGTTACTCCGTGACTTTGTTTTTCCAGACTCTGCTTGTGACCGTTCACATTAGAACTGTCTGCATTTCTGCCTTTCACCTTTTCTGATGTTCTCTGTGGTTTTCGTCTGCACTCAATGTACAAGGTCGAAAAACAACGTCCCTTGTTGTTGCTGTTCTGGTCAGCCCCTCGCACTTAGACATAACATGAAATACAGCTGCACTGGAGAAAGTCGTGTGCTTTTAATATTGTGATCTCCCTGTTGGAGGCACTTGGAGAAAAACCTTTCCAGGGAGAAGAGCTGTGCTTGTCCGATGATGTAAACCTTGCATCTAGTTCTTGAGGTATGGGGGTCCCCTGACAAAGCCCAGAGGTCTTCTATTTTTATAATAAACTAGTTACTAGCACGGGGAGGGTGGCAAGGCATTATAGTCCTTTATCCACTTTCTTTATAAAATGCTGTCCCCGTTTGTATTCTATGGAATTGTAACAATGCTTACTGTTTTGTCTTTATGCATTATGCTGCTAGCACTGGCACGTGTACTGTGTCTTAGAGCACGATAGTTGAAATAAACATTTTAAACTATACTGTGTCTCTTAATACGCACGTTGTGGACAAGTATGAGTGAGTAATGAAAGAGTGTTCTTGCTCACGCGATTCCTGAAAGAGTCCGTGTTCTGGGATGTCTAATCATTGGTAGCTTCGCTGTAGTACGGAGAATGAATGAGACACTATAGCTAGTCGGATTGGGATTTTGGGTACTAAGGTGGATGGTTGGTACACCACTATACACCGAGGTCCTGTTTTCCTGCGCATAGTTCTGTATATGTGCAGAATCCCCACAACATGGCGCCACCAATGTGTGGTGGGCTTCTTATCTGCCAGACGCTTGAGTAGTGCTTGTGCTTGTCCACAATTCCCTTCACTTATGTTTCCGGAAACAGATGTGAGGGTGTAACCTCCTATATTGATGTTTTTATAGGTTCTTTCAAGCTTGAAGTTATTAAAAGGTATTCTCTTTACTGTTAACCCTATATTGCGCTGCCACGCACTAGGTTGTTCTACATTCTTAGTCTTGATGGCTGTGAATGTAAATATCCCGGCACATAGCCGCGCTCCGTGCTCATTTAACGGCCTATGGAGTACCCGACGCGGGTGTCGCCCTCATCTTTGTGGTCCAAGCTGATCCGGCTTACCACTTTGAGGTATTTTACTCATGGGTCACTTTTCCGGCGGTGGAAGGAGCTGACAATTTGTTCCATGTTTACGCTCCCACCGCCCTTCCTAATGTTTATCGGCCTTATCAGGCTCTTGAAGTTCCGCTCGCGGCATGGCAACGCCGTGTTTGGTTTAATGGCGCCCTCCCACACCCGGTCACCCCGATTCGTTTAGCCCCTTTATCGATAGATGGGGCCGCTTGGCCTGTTTTGGCTGGGTATACCCCGCATCCACGTTATTTAGCGGTTCCAGTAGATGAACTGCGCATGCTGCATACGTCTTTGGTCCGTGTACACATAGCCTTAGTACAGTATGTCACAGGCAACGTCCAGATGGCCCCTCCTGGAGTTGCGGCGCATCCAGCTGGACTTGGCGGTGTGACTATAAGGTCCGTCATGGTAAATTCGGTGATGGGCAAACGCCCACAGAATAAGGATGATTTGTCTTATTGGCTTGCTGAAAAATTTGACCGGCTGGAGGCGGTGTTCCCGAATACCTCTCCTGTGGAAAAACACAGGATTTTGACTATAAGTTTGCCAAAAGACTTAGTTCCCGAGTTGACAGAATGCAACAACTGGGGTAAGGTATTTGCGGCAGTGTATGCGAAGTGTTTCGGCACTCCATCCATGACGGTCCTCCCCACCGTGATTAAGCGTGTACAAGACGAACATGGCCCTGAAGCGGCTGTGGAACTGGGGATGAGACTGGTGGGAGTGTTTGATGTAGAAGCTGATCTAATCCTTGCGAATGTCAAGGGTGATGCAGTTAACTTTCAAGTCGCTAATGCTTTGGCTTTGGTCCCAGAACTGGACAAGCCTCGCGAATTACCGAAAATTATTGCACAGGCTTATAAAACCATTGGCCGCAATAGTTTGGGAGTTAAGCCTTTTGCTAAAACGCAAACTCAACCACAATCACAACCAACATCTCAGTCTCGTAAAGATGAGAAACCATTCTTTTCTAAAAAGAACTGGAAGTTAAAGAAACAGGGAAAGCAACAACCAAAACCCGGGTCGCGTGCTGCGTCACCGGTTTCCGTATCTTCTGAACGCACTTATGATTTGCGCGACCGAGCGAGAATTAAGTCTCCTGATAGATTTCAAGTCCCTGACCAGCGTTCTCCTCGTTCTTCACAGGCACCATCGACCTCACAGGCTGGTGGAGAAGATCGCCAGGAAAGAGGCAGGGGTCGTGACGCCCCACAGGGACGAGACCAACCTCGACAACCTGGGAGAGGGAAACAAGAAGAATTTCCACGTTCTCGCCCACAGTTTCAGAAGAAAAAAGTTGCAGCTTTAACAGCGAGATATGCCACAGACGGTGAGAACGAGACTCCTGAATTGGACGTGGGCAGTGACGCTGCTAGACAGCGCCGCGGAAGTTACCACAGTGCGGGAGGCACTACGTCCTCATGTGGAGGCGACAGCAACTGGCACCTTCATTACTGTCGAGACAGCTGACACCCGAGTGGCACCCCCTGACAGACTATTTAATATTGTCCTTCAAATTGAAGGTGACATTGAGTGTGTTATTAAAGGGATCTTTTGGGAAAATCTGACATCTTCTTACGACATTTTATTGGCGGAGGCAGATTCCGGATTCACTTCCGGTGGAAAACAAATAAAATTCCGGCTATATAAACAGCCCAGGGGTCTTCACCGCCCGTGTTGTCTCTTTGTTGGACAGCATAGACCCAGATGCGTATTTGTACGTGGATGATATATATCTGACAGACGATGAACTATGGCCGCATCTTTCCCGAGTAGACCGCATCATTCTCGAGTTCGCGGTCTTAGGTTACAAATTTAATTTGGACAAATCTCACATCGCAGAATACACTGTGTTGTTTTTGGGCTATGGGCTCAACAATGAAGGTAGGGGCTTAGCTCCCCACTTCCTGGAGAAGTGCGCACTTCTGCGCCCTCCGACGACCCTGAAAAAACTTCAGTTTTTGCTGGGATTTTTGAACTTTGGGCGTTCTTACATTCCAGAATATGCCCAGCGTATCAAGCCTCTCTATGCCTTGATACAACCTACCTTTTCCAAGTCATGCTGGCTTCTGGAACATTCACTTATTCTGCAATCTTTGCAGTCTGATCTACTTGAATCTAAGTTCTTGTTGACTCGTGATAACCACACGAACCTGGTGATTAGAATTGTGCCAGGGGCAGTGGGTTTCATGTACTTGACGATTAACGAAGGTGACACAGTACCTATTGCCTACAAGTCGCATCTATACACTTCTGCCGAGTTGCGCTTTTCAACTGTGGAGAAAGTTTTGACTGCGGTGCAAATGGCGATTCTTAAAGAATGCGCACTGGCACAGGGAAAACGCATCTTGGTTGTCACACCCTATCCTGCCCTAGAGGCAGTGACAAAGGCAAGTGTACCAAACTCTAAGGCTTTGCACCCCCGTTGGATACAATGGGCTACTTCTTTGACGTCTCTGGATGTCAACTTTACCCTTGATTCCTCTCTTCAGACACAGGAGTTCCTGCAGTATGAATTTGTTCATCCTCCTCCTCTGTCTTTGCTGCCGCTTGAGGAGTACAAATGTATAATTTACACCGATGGTTCGGCGCAACCGGCCACGGGTTCTAAGCATGCATACTCAGCAGCATGTGCTATTGTGGCAGGTACCATGGTGAATGGTGAGTTCAAATCGAGTGTTGTGCACATGCAGGCACTGGGAGACAGTACCGCCCACTTGGCCGAGCTGCGTGCTTTGGTGCTCGCACTTGAGTTCGGAGACCCGGATGTGACTACACTTATTGTATGCGATTCTTACTTCTGTGTTCAGTCTTTTAATGACAACTTATTCTTTTGGTCTCAGAACGACTATAGAGATTCTAAAGGCAGCGCAATTAAGCATAAAATGCTTTGGGTTCGAGTAGCAGATCTTAAACAACGTCTGACTCTCACACAGGTGATTCACACTCTTGGCCACCAGCATGTGGGCGCACACGCGGTCGGTAACAATTTGGCGGACGAGGCTGCCAAATCAGCAGTAGCCACGTGCTCAGTAGCAGCCGTTACAAGATCCATGATAAAAATAGATAATGAGATTTTTGCAGCTATTGCTGCAACAAAGGAAGGTTCTAATTACCCACAGAGTTTCCCTTCCAAGTACTCTTATCACTTAAGTCCCGACCTGGTTCCTTATGTAAGAATTCCGGACATTGGTGATCGGCTGATTCCCAACGCGGACCGCAGACATTTGTTGATAACAGCCGCACACGAAGGCTTGGCTTCAGCCCATGCTGGAGTGCCTGCAACTGTTTCACTCTTGCAGCAGCGTTATTGGTGGCGTGGTTTATACAAACAGACCCGTAATTATGTCCTTTCTTGTGACATCTGTCAGCAAATTAAGCCCTCTACGGTTACACGTCCGCCACAAACACAGCTCTGCATTTCTAATAAACCTTTTGGTTGTGTATACCTTGATCACTGCGGTCCATTTTCTTCTGATACTGCATATAAATATATCTTAGTTGCAGTTGATTCGTGCACACGTTTCATCTGGGTTTGGCCACAACGCAGTGCTGACGCTCGAAATGTCATCAGGGATTTGCATGTCTTTGTGGGAATTTTTGCCTATGGCACCTTCCATTCCGACCAAGGTCCAGCGTTCGCCTCTAAGGCGTACAAGGACGTGATGAGATCTATGGGGATGCTGGTGCAATTTTCGTCTCCATACAGGCCTGAGGGCAGCTCAATTGTTGAGCGAATGAACCGTGACTTAAAACAATCCTTGACAGCTAGAGTCTTAGGTAGTGGCAGGAACTTGCTGGCCCACTTGTTTGGCGTGCAACGTGCACTTAATAATCTCCCTAGAAGATCTCTGGGTAGGCGGACCTCATACGAAATGCTCTTTGGCATACAGATGTTTATGCCAGACCTTGATGGTCTAGACATGGCGGCGACTGCCACAATCTTTGACGTAGATAATCATTCTACTGTGTTACAGGACTTACAAGAGACCCGTGACAGACTTGCAAGCGAACACTTACCCACAGACGCAGCGCTGCAGATTCCGGTTGCCGGCTGGCTTCCACAGATTGGAGATCTGGTCCGAGAGAAGGTGGAGAACAAAAAAGAATTTGGCCCCTCTTATCGTGCACCGGTTCCGGTTCTTGGCTTGAAGGGTACTCGTACAGTCATCTTACCACCGCTTCCTGGTCGCAGAGACAACAGATACATCTCAGTGGACAATGTCAAGCTACAACATCTGGCCGATTCTGAATAGTGTAACACCTGCGGTATCATGTCCAGCAATTTCAAGAAATCCTGTTCGTGGCCCTCCAGTCTCCACATGTGCCGATGTTGCCATTGGGATGGTTGCTTCGCCAGATCGCCTGCTCAACCTCCCGGCTTCCTCCTGCAACGAGGAAACTGAGTATACTTACCCCACAAGTGAGTCAGTGGCTCATTTGCCTACAACACCACTGAACCCGTCTCGTTTTTCCTTTGATTCGTCTTCCACCTCATCATTTGTCGCAACCAAATTCAGTATTTTTGTATCCTGGTTCAGAGACAATTTTTTGGTCCCTCCGTGGACAAACATCTGGTTGGTGCTATTTCTGATTTTCCTGTTCATGTCCATTGGCTTTGTGACAGTTTTTTTCTTGCTCATCAATGGTCAATACTTGCCAGAACGCTCTGCGGTGAACTCTGTGGCTGGAACTTTGGCTCCGCATTCTTCTTCACACATGATGAAGCGTGACCACACATTTGTGAACATTTCCGCCTTTCCAGTTGCAGATGGCATCGTATGGGATGCAGTGAATTTCCAAATTCATGGACCGACAGAAATTATTAATGTCCCAAATGTGCTTCGTGTTTCCATGGGTGATGTGGTAAAAAGGAATATTCATTCAGATGATTGGGACGTGCATGCAATTGAATCGTTATTTTCTGATTTGAAATATTATGCTGCTTTTAATGCTGAGGATTTGTACTTAAATTCTGCTAATTATGCCGATTTGTATTGTTACCAGCATTACGGTAACCATTTTCTGCATAAACCAAGTACACTTCGAGGTAGTTTCAATTATACCCAGTGGGAACATTGCCCGGCCCCTCTGCAAGGTAGCTCCCAAACACTAATGAATAAATGTACTTACTTTACAGACTTTGACAGATCAAACCCAGGGTCCTATTATTTTAAATTGAACATTTCTTCAATCCAAAGGTGATGTTGACCCACACCAAATTGCTATATTCCAGTTCCTTTATGGACGCATTAGCTGTTGGTGGTATGAGCACTGGAAAAACACCATTGACTTGAAATCTATTTGGGGCACTAAATCTTGGCTGGTACGCGGTACAGAAGCCTTACACCGCGCTTGCCTTATCCCCACCCAAATATTATTTTTAAATAGTACTATATATCAAACAACTTGTTTTGGTTTGGTGACTTCCAAACAATTAAATGCACCTTCCACTCCTGCGTTGTCTTCCTGGCCGAACAGGAGCTTGCATTTAAATTTTTCCCTTGATAGATTGCAAGCTTTGTTTCAAAATAACTCCTTTAATGTCTCTGTGCTAGATCGATCGGCATGGTTGGTGTGGCCCATAGCTTCAGATGCCTGCCAACTGCGTTTTCATAACTCTGCTATTGGTTACAAACAGGATAGACCAGATCCACGTTTTTCTGATTCACGTTCAATTACAACATATTCGGTTGGTAAATTATGTAAACAGTGGTTGCAGCACTCTACCTTAGATTCCGTTAAACAACATTTATCACTGCTATCCAGCAACATCGATCTGGCCGACTTTGTTCTAAAACCTAGAGGTCCAAGACCTAAAAGATTTGTTTATGCGACTTACAATGAAATCTGGAAGCTTTCACAAATATTTCGGTGAACTGATTCACCTTATATTTAATGCATCTAATACCAATGGCCTTGTACACTTTTTTAAAGTTGTGGGCTCTGGCCTTTTGACGTCCTTTCAGACTATATTTGGTGTAATACCGGCTCTTATTCATTCTATTTTTTCCAGCGTCTTTGGTGGCTTCCAATTGATCCTAGCCTTAGCTGCTGGAATATTGCTTTTACTTTGTCTGTTGCGCAATGGCTGCACCTCTTGTGGGCCTACACAACCCAGGGCGACTGCGGATGCTCCGGGACCGCATGATTGACAGCTTCGGCGTCCTGCCGCTGGCGACACTAAGCGTGGCATATGGACTATCTTTTCGCTTTGCGTATTTCACTTGCGTGCAACCTGTGATGTCCTGCCTACGATGTCCGTTCTCTTGGTCCTTGGATGTTTGCCTCTCCAATACGTCTTCTTCTGACCCGGATTTCGACCAGTTGATGGGCCCCTTAATGGCTCATGAACGGGAATGTTCCGGTAACGGATTAATGGCGCGTGCGGCTGCACTTGGAGTCTTGGCACAATGGGATATCTGGGCGGCAGCTCAGGATCTCCTACAACAAAGTTATATTGAATATCACGCAAGTTGTCCCGCAATGCTGATCGCTGCTCCCTATTGTGAGGAACATGAATGCAGTTTCCATTTGTTGAACTGGCTGGCATCTCTTTTTTCAGACGATGACAATGATGTCTTTTTGGAAGGTGTTGCGGTCTTTTGCGCATACACTCTGATGGATTAGTTTTGTTGACTCTCAATAAACTGCATATCCGGATTTTTTTGTCCTCTTTGAGTGACCATTTTTTTTTTCTTCCCTATTTTGACTTTTTTCTTCAAAAAAACTTGTCCCACGTACAGACGTTTGCTTTCTGCTACATCTATTTGAACTCTGCTTTCGTCCTATGTCTTGTCCTATGGACTGACCAGGGGAGGGTGTGGTGTGGATTGTGGCCTCATGGTCGACATTGCTAAGTTAGCTTAGGCCTAGCTGCCATGATGCCTCTTTTGCACACGTTACTCCGTGACTTTGTTTTTCCAGACTCTGCTTGTGACCGTTCACATTAGAACTGTCTGCATTTCTGCCTTTCACCTTTTCTGATGTTCTCTGTGGTTTTCGTCTGCACTCAATGTACAAGGTCGAAAAACAACGTCCCTTGTTGTTGCTGTTCTGGTCAGCCCCTCGCACTTAGACATAACATGAAATACAGCTGCACTGGAGAAAGTCGTGTGCTTTAAATATTGTGATCTCCCTGTTGGAGGCACTTGGAGAAAAACCTTTCCAGGGAGAAGAGCTGTGCTTGTCCAATGATGTAAACCTTGCATCTAGTTCTTGAGGTATGGGGGTCCCCCTGACAAAGCCCAGAGGTCTTCTATTTTTATAATAAACTAGTTACTAGCACGGGGAGGGTGGCAAGGCATTATAGTCCTTTATCCACTGTCTTTATAAAATGCTGTCCCCGTTTGTATTCTATGGAATTGTAACAATGCTTACTGTTTTGTCTTTATGCATTATGCTGCTAGTACTGGCACGTGTACTGTGTCTTAGAGCACAATAGTTGAAATAAACATTTTAAACTATACTGTGTCTCTTAATACACACGTTGTGGCCAAGTATGAGTGAATAATGAAAGAGTGTTCTTGCTCCCGCGATTCCTGAAAGAGTCTGGGATGTCTAATCATTGGTAGCTTCGCTGTAGTACGGAGAACGAATGAGGCACTATAGCTAGTCGGATTGGGATTTTGGGCACTAAGGTGGATGGTTGGTACACCACTATACACAGAGGTCCTGTTTTCCTGTGCATAGTTCTGTATATGTGCAGAATCCCCGCAACAGTATAACTATAAGTGCTGAATTTCTATGGTTTTGTGTGTGTAAAATCTGAACCTAACTATAACGTCATTTGAACCTTTGGCTGTTTTAATATATTTCTAAGGTTTTTTCAATTCTATTTCCTAACTATAATGTCCCTTTAACCTTTGGCTTTTTCAGTGAATTCCTATGTTTTTTTAACGTAAAGTGATATTTAATTACCATACATTAATCCAACCGCTGCTGTGTATGGCCTTCACCCATGCATGGTGGGGGGTTGCCCGCAGGCTCTGCAGCCGATCCCCCGCATGTAGCCAGCCTCATTCCGCGTACAGTGGAGGTTGGCCACAAGACCTGACCTGCGACTTAGCCCTGTGGCCAGCCCCCCAAAGACAGCCAACCTGTGGGCTTCCACCCAGGGCTGTATGCGTGTGTGAGTGGCTGTGTGGGTCTGTAAGTGCATATGTCTGTGGTTGTATGGGTGTTTAAGTCAGTGTGTGGGTGTGTGAGTGCTTGTGTGCATATGTAAGTGGGTGTGTGAATGGTTTTGTGGGTCTGTGAGTAGATGCTTGAGTAGCTGTGTGGGTCTGTGAGTGGGTGTGTGAGTGGGTGTGTCAGTGAATAAATAGGTGTGTGAGTGGTTGTATTAGTGTGTGAGAGAGTGTATGAGTGGGTGTGTGAGTGGCTGTATGTGTCTGTGAGTTGGTGTGTGAGTGGTTTTGTGGGTGTGTGAGTGGGTTTGTGAGTGGCTGTATGGGTCTGTGAGTGGATGTAGGTGTCTGTGAGTGGGTGTGTGAGTGGTTTTGTTGGTTTGTGAGTGAATCTATAGGTCTGTGAGGGGGCGTGTGAGTGGCAGTATTGGTCTGTGAGTAGGTATGAAGTGTTTTTTGGGAGTGTGAACGGCTGCCTGAATCTATGAGTGGGTGTGTGAGTAATAATATGGGGGTTTGAGTTGGTGTATTTTTTTCATTGGCCTCTGGATCCACAGATTCCTCGTGGATTCACTCGAGGCCATGCTGAATGCAACAATGGATCTGTGGATCCTCGCACCTGTAAAAAAAAAGTTTTGGGGCAATTTCTTGCCCATCAGGGGTCCCTCATCAACTCCTCTGTCACACCCATGACCCCTTCGATCAGTGTTCACTTTTATTTTCAGGTACCGGGACCGGGTCCCGATATATAAAATAGTGGCCGCAACTTTCCTCTCAGATTGCGGCTAGCCAACCACGGCATTGCTAGTGGCATGGGGATCCCCAGATCCGGCACAGTGGATCCACAGTGGATCCAAGTTTCTTGATATCTATAAATCTTTTTTCTTAAAAAAATCGAAAACCACTGAACAGATTTACACCAAATTACAAAAAGAGATTGTTCTGGACCAAGATCTAGCCTTCTGCAAAATTTGATGTAATTCTGTCCGGCGGTTCGGGCTGTAGTTGTGTTTCAAATCCCTACGGGAAATTGCATGGGTAAAAAGGCGTTTTAGGACCCCCTCTTTTCTATGCCCCCAGCTTGACAAATCTACCCAATATGTTCAAGACAGCAGCTGAAGTTAGTGGCAAACTAGTTTTGAAAATTTATTGAAGATTCATCAAACGGCGGCAAAGTTATTAGCAAACAAAAAAAAGTCTTGTCAATGGAAACTAGGTCCTTACTATAACTACCTACTGGCGCCCGCCGGTAGGTTAAATATATATATATAAGCTGGTACTGGCAACCGTACACAGCAGTTATAAAACCAAGAACATTAGACTATGGTTACGGTTTATCGATGATTTGTTTGTCATCTGGAGAGACACACACCAAGAAGCACAAGAATTCATCAACTCCATTAATGATAATACATTGAATTTGCACTTCACTGCCACAATAAGTGAAACAATTGTCAATTTTTTGGATACTAAGGTGTACATCAAAAATCAACAGATTGAGACACAACTATTCAGGAAGGAAACAGCAGGCAATTCCACGTTGCATGCTAGCAGCGCTCACCCAAGACACCTGATAAATAGCATTCCCTACGGGGAAATGCTTAGACTCAGGAGGGTAAACAGTACTGAAGACACTCTCAAGAGAGCCCAAGATGAAAGCAAAGCAAGGTTCCGTGAGAGGGGGTATTCTCTTAAAACCATTGAGGGGGCTATAACAAATTCTATGACATACAGTAGAACAGAACTGATCAAAGATAAACAGGAGATAAGAACAGACCAGTCAGTTCCACAAACACCTCCCACTAACTCCCCTACTAATGAATTTAGAGTTATCATGGAATTTAGCAGACAAGACAAGGAACTACGTGGTATCATTACCCACAATTGGCCACTACTACTGAGTGATCCAATAATTGGGAAAACACTACCTTCCAAAGTCTCAATCACTCATAACAGGGCACCCTGCATGAGGGACAAACTGGTTAAAACAAGTCCTGAAATCATTGAGAGTTGCAATTGGCTTCAGACTCATAAAGGATTTTTCAAATGCAAAACATGCAAGGCATGCCAACAGGGGATCAATAAGACTAAATATACTACCCCCTTTAGCCCAAAAGAGCATGACATCAACAAATTATTGACATGCAAAACTGAATACGTGGTCTATGTGCTGGTATGCCCATGTGGCCTACAATACATAGGCAGCACAAAGCTGCAGGCACACAAACGGGTTCTCCAGCATTTGAGAGCTATTACCAATCAAGACAACACGTACCCAGTGGCGAGACATTTCAAGGAGTACCATGGGTCTAGGAGTCATGAATTAAAATACTTCCTCATTGACTCAGTTCCCCAAAGTAGAAGAGGTGGCAACAGGGAAGCCAAATTACGTAGACTAGAAACCAGGTACATCCTTGAGATGGACTCCAAACATCCAGGAGGGCTAAATGTAACGGAGGATTTGCACACCTGCCTTTAATTGATGAGAATGAAACAAGATTAAACCGAATAATATATAAATTGTACACCGGATAACAAGAATCAAATCATACAATGAGTCGCAAGGATATTTTATGTTTTATATTGCATATCTAATATTTATATATTTATACATACAATGATTAATATTTAATATTCTATATGATATATTTACAATATGTTATGAGTAATATTTAATATTTAATATTTAATATCCAGTACTCACTGTTTAGTACTCTGTGACTATTCCAGCAAATGAAAACAATAGTGAAATCTGACCCACATTACCTTTACTAATTGGGTGGTTATGGATATAGCCACCCCAATGCAAGCTGTAAACCTCAGGATAGGAGGAGCAACATAAGGTATTCATACCAAGATGTATGGCAGACACGTAAGACAGATGACATATATCAATGAGATATACATATGAAATATCAGGTAGTCAATAATGTTCTCAAAATGAGATTTTAGTGAACAATACAATCCTGATTACATACACGCAAGGTAGCACATACAGCACTTCGAGCACTTTAGGCACTTTTAATTATCCTGGACATATACATACATGAATGACATATATACAAACCATGATGCATAATGACAAATTCAATATGACCTTAAGTAAGTTTACATGGATAATGTATTTATAAGGATTTATCCAATGCATTTAAAGATTTGAAAATTTAGAAATGTAAACAAGACATGTGGGCTTTATATTTCCAGCATGAACCCATATTTTATGAATATTATGTAATTTTATACAAAATCAACTTCTTAAATGTGGTTTTATATTTATAATCTCAGCCAGGACTTTTTATCTATGCTTTTATCCAGATACATATATTTATATATTTATATATTTTAACGACAATATATATGTGGATATCTATCACATTTAAGTGTGAACTAGCATGTGATGATTATGACGAAGCAAAGTTAATGACATATGTAAAACCACTATTGGAAACAATCATTTGAAGTAAAAAATATGCACATTTTAAGTCATGATGAACTGTTTATATTTTGTTTATATTTTGTTTATGTCCATGGTTCTCGTTGAACTTTGCACTCTCCACTATGCACAATGTCACTTTAAAAGGCAGAAAAAAACTTACTGCAACTTCATGTCATGTGATCAAGGCTCTTGAGGAGTCGAAACGCGTAATGGCGGCAGAATAAAGCAGTAAACCTTCACCTATATGTGGTCTGTGTCCGTGTATCTCAGAGTGGATTTGGAGAGACGACGGCGAGCGCGATATATATATATATATATATATATATATATATATATATATATATATATATATATATATATATATATATATATATATATATATATCTATATATATATATCCAAGTCCATGACCTCCCCAAAAGAAAGATCCGAGCACACACAGGTATGTGGAACCGGCAGCTTTAATGAACCAGCATGACGCGTTTCAGCATGAATGCCTTTATCAAATGCTTTCAAACAACAAGTGTTGCAGGTGTTCACTCTTAAATACGGCACAGGCTTCGCTCTGATAGGCGGAGACCCAAAAGTGGGTGTGGCGGAGTCCCCGATCCCAGCACTCTAGGTTCGAAGGTGCGGGCGCTCCAGGTGAGTACCTCTCCCCCAGTGGGTGGCGCCAGCTACTCCCCTCGCATATACCAATGGCCCAAGCACCGTGTTGCCAGGCTCACGCAGCCCTACATCCTGACGCTTTCTTCCCCTTTAATTTCAGACTGAAGTCAGTCCCAACGAGTGTTGTTCAATCTCTCACCGTGGGCTGCGGTGGTGCGGCAGTTTTCCAGGAACATTGAAAGTCCACCATTAGTGCCACTGAATCTGCTGCACTGCTTGTAGGATGTAGCCGTGATTAGCTGAATCCGTTTCGGTTGGAGATCCTCTCTCTCCCATGTTTGCTGGATCATGCTAGCGCCGGGACACCTCTGTTTGAGGTAGCTGTAGCGCTTTACAAATGTTGGTGTATTGTATTGTATTGTATGGGCGCTCGAAATACTTTGTGGCGGCACCAAATATCCAACTCCATGACCTCCCCAAAAGAAAGATCTAAATATATATATGATACCACATCCATGAATAATTTCATGCGATGCATTTGTGTGAAATCATTCTTTTAAACTTCAATTATTTCAACCAATTGGAATCCTAAAAACCCAAATTGTACTATAAACTGTGAATAATAGGAAGCTTGAGTTGAGTTATGGTGCAATGATTCCATCTCAAGTTTGTGGTTACATTCTTGTCGTCCTTGAGATGGCATTATGGTACCATATTACAGCCATCTGCTTTGTGCCATCTATACAGTTCTATTTTATAAATGTGTAATACACATGAGCCTGCTATCCCTGTATAGCCCGTCTATATAAGTAATGAGGCAACTGGTCAGTTGTAATAAACTATTATCATTGAGTTCTGACATCATAATGCCTGCTGCCAGCAGACAAGGGGAAAGGCAGGTCATGAAGCATAATTAAAGCTGCATTTTAGACAACAAAAACCAGATTTTCCTTCTGCACTCTTTTTCTAGAGGAACAGCGATCAGCAGAAAAAAATATATTTATGGCAATATACTTAGGTAGGCAGAGGAAAGATAGAATCTATGCATGTTTGTACACATTCTGAGTTACAGTTTTTGAAACAAATCTGACTTGCATTAAACTGCTTGTAATATCCTTCTGCAACAGATTTGGTGTGTTTAATTCTGCCCTACAGATTCTACTTCAATTCTTCATGTCTGCAGACATCCCATCAAGGGTCTTATTTACAAGAAATGATGCATCACTGTGGTAGCGCATCACTTCATCAAAATTACTTGCACTTGTGGCAAAAACCCTTAAGACGCCATGGATGCGCCGTATTCACAGGGACCCAGGGATGCATTAAGAAATACTGACAGATCTGTGGGAAGGATGCTGCAAGGCATCAGGCCCAAAAGTGGCGCATTGCTCTAGTTGGACATAAGACTGACACAACTACAGCAATGCGTCAAAAAAAGAGGCAATGCGTCAGTATTGACTGAGGCAAGTAGCCTACTGTATTGGGGCCAATGTAATAGAGTGTGAAAAGGTGAAAAGCTCACCTTGGACTCTATTACATTGGTCCTGTATGTCTCACATGCAAGTAGGCATAGTGTACATCTATGTAACACTATACCTACCTATGTGTGACATACTGTGTGAGACTACTGTGTGTGGATACAAGTCTTAATGTTGTGTAATGTGACATTTACTGTGTTATCTATGGTTAGAAATGGGGTCTCTAGTTGACAGTCGGTATGCACCCTGTCCAAGTAGGGACCCTCCCACTAGCCAGGGTAAGCAAGTTACACAGCTATGATAGCCCCTGCTCACCCCTTTGGTAGCTTGACACGAGCAGTCAGGTTTATCTCAGAGGCAATGTGTAAAGTATTTGTACACACACACACAAACACTCAAAAACACAGTGAAAACACGGCAAAAGGACTCCACGCCAGTTTAGAAAAATTGCCAATATTTGTCTTCGTAAAACAAGACCAAACCATAAAAATCAAACATACACGAGTAAAGATATAAATTTTGCAAGAATAGACTTAAAAATACTGTTCCTTGAAGTTGATAGCGCCATCTGGGTTATTGCGGTGTCATGAACAACACAAATCCAACAGTTCAGTAATACGGCATTGGACAGACCCGCAAAATAGTACATTTGGAATTGAAGATACCTCGGGGACCTTGCAATGAAATTCGACGTCGACGGCCGTCGGTTCCGAAAGTCAGGCTGAAGTCATTGAGGCCTTGGGGTCACACAAGTTGGGGATCGAGCTCAGTGATGTTGAGGTCAGGAACGCTGGTGTTGGCAGGGCCAGGGATGCGATGTTTTCGCGCTTGATGCATCGTGCTCTTCACGAGTGGTGACCACGGCTTCGGTGCAGGCAACTGCGACCATCGGTGCTGAGCGCTGTCGTTGGCATACCCGGGGAAGGGATGTGAGACAGGCCGATATGTCGTGCTCTTCACGAGCGGTGCCCACAGCCAGGATGCAGGCAGCAGCATCAGAGACGAGGTCAGAGTCAATGGCGCTGTTGTCGTTACAGCAAGAGCTGCGATGTTGTCGAGGTGATGCGTCGTGCTCTTCATAAGTGGCGCTCTCTGTTTTGGTGCAGGCAGCGGTGTCGATGATGGCGGGAAGCAATGTCGGTGAAGCCAGGCTGCGATGTCATCAGTCGATGTGTTGTGCTCCTCATGAGCAGTGACCACTGCTTCGCTGCAGGTAGCGTCGTCTGGGACGGCGTCAGGTTTGCTTTTCTGGAGGTCACAGCACAACCACTCGGTTCCAAGGGCCCAGGACTGGTTTTGGCACAACATGACAATGCAGGACTCCCAGCAGAAGAGTCTTAGTGCTGGTAGCAAGATGTGGATGAAGTCTTTGATATCCTTGAGACTTACAACAGGAGGCAAGCTCCACTCAAGCCCTTGGAGAAACTTGGAAAGCAGGATGTAGAAAGCAAAGTCCTGTCCTTTCACTGCCGAAGACAGAAGCAGCAGGCCATTACAGCATTTGAAACAGCAAAGTGGTAGTCCCTCCTAACAGCAACACAGCTCTTCTTCCTAGCAGAATATCCTCAGTCCAGAAGTGTTCTGATTTGAGAGTGTCAGAGGTTCAATACTTATATCCCTTTCTGCCTTTGAAGTAAACAAACTTCAAATGAAAGTCTTTGTAGTGTACAAGACCCTGCCTTTCCCTGACCTGGCTCCAGAAACACTTCAGGAGGGGTGGAGACAGCTTTATGTGAGGACAGGCACAGCCCTATTCAGGTGTCAGCGACAACTCCTCCCAACACTCTAGCTCAGGAAGGCCCATCAGCCTGGTGATGACTCATCAGGATATGCAAGGCACACCTAAGCTCCCTTTGTGTGACAATCTAGAGTGAATGCACAGCAGCCCAACTGTCATCCTCACCCAGACATGCATTCTACAGGCAGGTAGAGGCAGAGAATGGTTATGCAAGAAAATGCCCACTTTCTAAAAGTGGCATTTTCAAACCCACAATTTAAAAACCAATTTCACCAAAAGAAGTATTTTTAAATTGTGAGTTCAGAGACCTCAAACTCCAAATCTCCATCTGCTCCCAGTGGGAAATTACACTTAAAATATATTTTAAGGCAAACCCATGTTACCATATGGGAGAAATAGTCCTTACAATAGTGAAAAACGAAATTAACAGTATTTCACAATTAGGACATGTAAAACACACCAGTACATGCCCTACCTTTTAAATACACTACACCCTGCCCCTGGTGCTGCCTTGGGCCTACCTTAGAGATGCCTTACATGTAATAAAAGGGAAGATTTGGGCCTGGCACGTGGATGCACTTGCCAAAACACTATGGCAATTTAAAACTGCACATACAGTGCAGTGGCAGGTTTGAGACAGGGTTTCAGGGCTACTCATTTGAGTGGCAGAATCAGGGCTGCAGGCCCACTAGTAGCATTTTATTTACAGGCCCGGGGCACCCCTGGTGCACTTTACTAGGGATTTACTAGTAAATCAAATATGCCAATTATGGATAAACCAATCACCAGAACAAATTACACAGGGAGTACTTGCACTTTAGCTCTGGTTAACAGTGGTAAAGTGCCCAGAGTCCTAGAGCCAACAAAAACAGCTCAGAGAAAAAGGAGGAAGAAAGAAACAAAATTGGGGATAACCCTGCAAAAAGGGCCAGGCCCAACACCTAACTTACGTGTGCACTTACCTGTTGAGGGGATGTGATTTCCTTGCAGATTACATTGTTGGAAGTGACTTCAGCTGGTCAGATTCCTATGCTACAGCCAATGCGTCATTCCTACTTTTGGGTTTTAGGGACGTAGGAATTTTGATGCATTGCAAGCGCAGCGGCCCACTTCCTGATGATGCGTCACTTTTCCAAAAAGTCATAAATACCACTGTGTCACTTTTGCAGGGGATTTTACATCGGAACGTCTACCTTGCATATATTAATTCTAACGTGACGCAGCCGATTCTGAAGAGGGTAAAAACTGATGCAAGCCAATGAAAAGTAACACATCTGCCTAGATGCATCACCTTGTAAATATGGAACAAAGAAAGTGTCGCCGGTGTGTCAAAAAAAATTATGCAACGGCGGCGCAAGCTCCTAGTAAATGAGCACTCAGGGACTTAAGCGGTTTGTTGGAAGGATGATGATGTGACCATAAGGTATAAAGTAACCCCTGATGTACAGTATAAGGATATTGCAAGTCAATAAAGATACCTTAATTAATTACCTTTATGCTCGTATCTCTGTCCTAAGTATATAAGTTGGGAACTAGCGGAGGGAAAGGATTTGGGACCGAAAGGAGGAACAAGGAGTTGCAGGTGGGGATAGAGACTGTCCAGTTTGGTAATTCCTAAATCCTATACATTTACACTATTGAAGTTGTTTTAAGGACTTTTTGTTGGTTCTATTAAAGTTGCTTCAGTATCATCTCCGATATTCGCAGACATGCATCTTTAAAACCGCCTAAGGTCTTTTGTCTGTGGATGTGTTTTTTCTCCTCCATATTAATAAAGGAAGCGAAGAGTTGAACAAGAGGGAGCTGTCTTGCTCCAGAATTGTCTGATTTGCTTTCATAGAACACCTGCATTAATTAGCCTACAGATACGCCTAATTATGGTGTTTGTTGATGTCATGCCTGACTGCTTTCCCCTCATGGCATTTTCCAAATGTTGTCTGCGCTGCATTTCCCTAATCTTTGCCTGCAGAAGATATCTCTCTCTCGATTACAATATTTCACATCCTAATGCAGCAAAATGACTACTGCACCATTTTGGATTCTGTTTCAATTAATGCCTGGAGAATGTGCGTGCATATGAACAATGTTCCCAACGCTAATGTGTCCCCATAAAACTTTAAGAGGCTAAAATGAGCAAAACAATTAACAAATAGTGAATAATGTGAGAGTAGCTTGTGCAATGAATTTTAAGGATTTTGGGGGTTTATCGTGCTAGAATTCCCTGGGCAATGGATTTTCAGAACTCCTGCGTAAGCTTTTAGGTTCAGTTTCATGCTAGACTGATCTGATATTGCTGAGTGTGATATTTCTTGTCAACAGCGTGACATCACCATCAAGGTGTGTACTGCATCAATGGAATGTAAACCAGTCTATACTCCAGCGCATGCAGTGCAAATGCTTTGTGCAGAAATAGGTTTCAGATGATGAGGAGCAGGGCGAAAATGTTTGTAGAAGAACTAGGCAGTGAAGGGATGATTTTCCTTAGGTTTTTTAGCACCAAAAGCATGCAGAGGCAAGCTTATTAACCAGTGGTATAGCTAGACCTATGGCCACCCATGGCGGCCCCTGCATTGGCCGCCACACGGTCGTGTGTAAGAGGTAAGAGCAGGGGGAGGGGTGCTGGCGATTTCCTCGGCGGCCGCCCCACGACAGCCGCAGGTAAGAGCCGGGGGAGGAACTCATGCCTCCCGGGGAGGACCGCACCCCTGCCCTCACTTGCTACACCACTTGTATTAACGTGTGCCTCAAAGGAGAGCTTGTTAGCAAAATAATGCCTTGAATACATGCACCAGATCTGGGTACAGGACAGGCACCTAAAGAGCCAGGCCACTAGTTGAGGTCCTGATGGAAGAGTTGCCAAAGGCTCAGACCTCAGTCTTGTCTGCGTTTAGTCTAAGTGAGTTGGCCGTCATCCAACTTTCTACCGACCAAGGGAGCCTTTGAACAGGTCTGGAGGGAACCAAGGGCTCCATCAAATTTTAGGATGATCACAGAATCAGTTGCATAGACATAAAACTAGAAACCGTATGCTAAAATATGAGTAGTAAGTGGAGCTACATAGATGTTAAAAAGCATATGGCTGAAAGATGATCCCTTTGGAGCCCCACAATTGTTGGCTTTAAAAGTGGATTAAGCCAGCATAACTGCTTGAGAGGGCCTGTGCAAAAAAAGGTAAACCAGATGTGGACAGTGGCGTTTACACCTACATCAGTAACTTTATCCAAGAGAATGTCATGAGACACCATGCCTGCCAACTCACGCGGTGTCACCGTGTGGCACACTATATCGGCTCCCATCACACGGTCTCCCAGTGAGGAGTTGATATCACATGGTGGCAGTGAAAACAAATTAAAAACCATTGTAAATAGTGGTTTTCCAGCTCATTTTCCGAGGCTTTCAACTGCTGATGTCCATTAGGGGTGTGAAAACACTACAGGGCATCGACACCAGCCTCATCAAGCTTTTTATTTTTTGGAAGGAGGGGGCTTGGGGACAGGGTGGGGTTCAAAAGTACCTCTTAGGTATTTCTCTGCACGAGGCCCCGCCCCTTCCTCACATGGAGCGATTGTTGTTCAAGTTGGCAGGTATGAGACACCATATCAAATGCTGCAGATAGATCTCGAAGGATGAGGGTGGCTGAGTCGCTCTCATATAGAGTCATCCTGATGTCATTACTAGCAGCAGTTAATATGATTTTAGTACTCAAACTGGGGCAGAAACCCAACTAAAAGGCACTTAGGGGGGAGAGTTCTACATTAAAATTAGACAATTGTGGTTAACAGCTTTCAACAATTTTGGCAGTCAGCAGGAGTAGTGACAAAGAGCAGCAGATGGATGGAACAGCAGGATCTAGAGGGAGCTTTTTCAGAAAAGTAATGATTAGAGCTATTTTTTTTAAATCCAGTGCCGTACTGGAAGAAAGAGAGATGCTGCAGAGAGATGTCAGAGAAGCGGTAAGTGATCCTAAACGGACAAGGGTCCAGCAGCTAGCCGGAGGAAATACAACAAAGCTTTGAAATAACATCATCATGATTTCCCCGGGTCAAAACACTCCATGACAAGATCAGGGAATAAGGGAACTAGAATTCATGAAGAGGGTCAGTGGTAAACCTGAAAGATTGCAATGGAACTGGACCCCATAGCTTTGCATTTGTCACCCCAGTCCACAGCATTAAAGTGTAGCTAAATTGATGATCCAAACATTACCCCCTGTTTTCCTACAGCACGGAAAAGTTAGAATGTAGTAATCCTTACAATGGAGTTTTGCTTTCACAGTTCCCTACTTACGCCAAAGTAACTGAAGCTCATGGTGTTCTTTCATCTTCGAGTACTCGAGTACCACCACTCATTTGGAGGCTAGGTGGGAGATTGCCTGGGGGGATCAATGGTAACCAACCAAAGTGGACACGCTGAACCCGGCAACCCACATGGGCTGAGCTATGTGAGATGCGCAAATCACTCTTCAGTTGTTGGTAACAGGTCAGGTTTTTTTTACCTGATGGAATATACACACATTCGTTACACATCAGAGTTACGTCTCTGATGACATAGTACTGCTCTTTCGAAAAGCCAGATCAGGGCTCTCACTTCTTCAGGGTTCATCGAGTCAGTCTGGGATTGGATTGATCTTCTTGGGCATAAGGAAAACCTGCCACATATAGACCAATGTTGTGTTTTGTGAGGTCAAAGGAAATGACTGCATAATGTGGGAGAGTACCATGTTCAGTCAGGCGAAGGATTACTATGTAATACCTCTTGTGTGGTTGGGACAGATGGGGATTATTTTACAGCAATTACTTCATTCACATCCCATTGCAAGTTAAGACAAACCTGTAATGTGCAAGTGTTGCCCGCAATGACTGGGATTATGATACTTGCACAAGAAGTCTCAAAACAAACAACTTTCATCTTGCCTGGGAACGTGGATCCACCACCTCCCAGAACAGCACGATCTTGGGAACCCTTTTCAATTCTAATTTCGTTTTCATCTCTCAAGAACATTGAACAGATTTCTTACATTTGCAAACTTCTCCCTGTTCCTTGAATGCGCCACTGACTTGAGCTGGCAAGAGCCCTTTGGTGGCATGTCTTGATCACAGTGACATATCTACAGCACAAGACTGAAGAATATCACTAATGTGCTACAAACACTTCAAAGTCAAACTGACAGAATGTGCCTGAACGACGGAAGAAGACATCAGACCTAAACTGATAGCTCTTTATTGGCTCCCTATGGAGGCGAGAATTAAATTCAAGGTTTTCAGTACAGTACACAGGAGTATGCCTAGCACTTCTTTTTCAGCACCATTCCCATCAAGGAGGTCTAGCAACAGGGGAGGCTCCTCCATTATGGCGGAGGAGCGTGGCCCCCCTGCTGAAAGCCAGCAGAGGCAGCCAACAAAAATAAAATGATTAAAAAAAAAGAAAATTATCATTTATTTGTTGTCCTACATACAGGCTGCGAGCTGAGGAAGAGGCGGGCCATTCATCCTGACGCTGCAGCTGCAGCACGAGGGAAGGGGATGGAGTGGTGGGCACTGCCAAGTACGCATGATGATTTGGCCGGCCAAACCATCATGTGCACTTAGCCTTTCTAAACCTAGCTGTGTTGCACAGCTGGTGGAGAAACCAACACAGGCTACAAGTAAACATCTGAGCGCCGAACCGAGGTGCTCAGACCAATCCCAGTGCTCCTCACATGCTTGTAATAGCATTCCCAGCATGTAAGCAGCGCTGGGATTGGGAGCTGGGAGCCTGCGCAGTGTGCAGCAGACTTCTGACAAAGACACGAGGATCTGGAGCAAGGCGGCCGTCGGAGCAGATAAGCATAACTTTAATATTTATAATTCTCTTTTATTTCGATTGTATTCCCCCTCCCCCACTCCAACACTTCACAGTACCAGCGACCGCTACTGTCGAGCAATGAGGCAAGGAGACCTCAGGAGGAGAGGGAGGCCTTAGTATCTATAACTACGGGTACAACTTACTGAAAATGACCCCACCACCCCAGTATAACATTCATATTAAGCAGAATAAGAGACTCTGAGGGTTTCAGTAATCATTGGGATAGTCATTGGTGAAAATATTATGTGGAAAAGGTGCTTTACAAAACGGTGTGGCGTAGTCAATTTCATAACATGTAATGTTTTCCTAGACACTTTAACAACTTCTGAGAGAAATGTAACATGGTGCCATTTTCAAGTTACAGCACTGGTGAATCATGTAAGGAGTACTTTTTTTTTTGCAATTGCTGGATTCCCTGACATTATAGCAGCTCTAGGTTACACACATGCACTACTTTTCTCCCCTAAGGACCAGTAGGTGACCTTCTGAACTGTAAGCTTTCGTGCTCAATGTACATCCAGATAATCTATTTTGCAGATCCTAGTTTCACTCTGTGCTATACAAAGTGGGGCAGATTTACAAGAACTGGCGCATCTCTGCATATTAGCAGAGATGCGCCAGTTAATTTGTGACACATAAAATAACCCTTGCGCCACCATGGATGCATCGCATTTACAATGCGGCGCACCGTGGCGAAGGATAAACAGATGCGTGACTCATCTTTTTGCGTAATGGCAGCGCATTGCTGGAGTCGTGTTGCAAGCACGCCGCAACTCCAGCAATGCTCAGGAATGCCTATTCCTAATGTGCTGCGTCACTCCTTATGCCTGCTTTAAGCAGGCGTAAGGTTTTGACGCAGTGGCGTCGTAAAAGTGATCAGTGAAATCTTGTAGATTTCACTGCGTCCCTTTTACGAGGCTTTCCTGCGTGGGAACGCCCACCCTGCATACATTATACCTGCCGCAGGTATAATGTAGCGCAGGGCTTTACAATGTGACGCATCTCCCTAGATGCGTCACGTTGTAAATATGTCGCAACGTGGCGCATTGTTTACTATGCCGCTTCGTCACAGAAGTGACACAACGGCGGCGTAAAGTTGTCGGAAGAGGCTTGTAAATCTGCCCCAGTGTGAGTGATTTGCTCAACTCTCAAATGGCCTTTCTAATGCCTCCTTGTCAAACAAGGATCCTGTCTTATAAAAGTCGATGTGTGGGAGTGGACCGTATTGCGACTTGTGATTCCTTGTCTACTGAGACCAGGGTGCTGTGCTGCTGTATGATACCAGGCGATCTGTCTGCGAGGTGAAGGTGTGCACAGGGCTGGATTGGGAACCCAAAGCAGCCCTGGCAAATTTGGTCAGACCAGCTCCCATACGGTGCAGGTATGTTTACATAATAAGCAATTAAAGAAATGCTTCATTTATCTCATGTTACAATTTGAGAGGGCGTGAAGTTTAAGTAAAATTAGTTTTACACATTAACGCATGACAAGATGTCTAAAGATAATGGGGCATATTACCAAGGATTTGCGATAATTATCGCAAAGCGCGCTTAGCGCTGTTTTTTTAATCGCCGGCTATCGCTGGATTTCATCGCAGAGATAACGCGTTATTATCAACGCTTATCTCCAAGGCGATAAAAATTCAGCGATAGCGGCGAAACCCAGCAATAGCGCGAGAAATCCAGCGATAAATTTACTGCGCTAATGAAAAGCTCGCTAATACGCAGGTGAGGACTTAACCTAACAATCCACCTCCCATTGACAAGCATGGTTAAGTCAGGTTTTTAGCAGGTGTTAAATTCCAGCGATAATCGCGGTTAGCGCGACTTTTTTTATCGCTTGCGGGCATTGGTAATATGGGGAAGTTGTGTTTGCGACTGTTTGCAGTCGATTTTAGTTGGGAACGCCTACTTTGCATGTCATTAGCGATAAATATCGCTGACATGCAAAGCGGCACCAAAACGGTCACTTTCGCCATGAAGCTGTCGCTAACAGCTATTAGCGACAGCTTGCTAATAAGGCGATAGAAATATCGCCGCTTTAGCGGCAAAAAGTGCCGCTAAAGCGGCGATAACGCCCTTGCTAATATGCCCCAATGTTCTTTTTTTTAATACTGTGTTCTGCATTTTGAATTTTCGCGAAAGATGTTTCAGATATACTCGTCTTTTTTTAGAATCATTTCACTGTACTCAAACTTTACAGCAGATATCTGCAGTCACCCAGGAAGCTACTCTTCAGAGATGGCACAAAGTCTACATTCCTGTTCAGTTCCCTCCTCGGCCATGTCAAGGGGCGCGCACAGGACTTGTTAATTTCTGTTGGTGTGCCTTATCTCCACTGAGCCTCAATAAATTGGAAATGCCTTTCGAGTGTCTCTACAAAAGACTTGTATCATAACAGTATGATTAGTGAGATGGCATTTCAGAAGTGCCTATCTATTTATGACTCGTGGTAATGACATTTTGATCCTCTGTACGCCCCATGGGCCTGCCTAAGGGGGATATTTTCATGGAAGTGGCGGTGAGAGGCATTAGCCTCCTTGGCTTAACGCCTCTCACCGCCACTTCGGAAACGCGAGGCTGCACCCTATTCTCAAGAATGTGGTGCAGCCTGGCATTTCCCCCTGCGATGGCGCTAAGTTTCACGACTTAGCTCCAACGCAGACATCCTTGCACCAGAGTGCAAGGGTGTCTGTGTGCAGGGGAGGGTTGTTTATGTACAGGAAGGTGCCCCTTCCTGCACATAAACAATCCTAAAATACCATTTTGTAACTTTCATGTGTGCTGCTTCGTGCAGCACACATCAAAGTTACAAAATGGCATTTCTGAAAAGGTTTGTTCATGTACAGGAAGGGACACCTTCCTGTACATGAACAAACCATGGCATTTTGCTTTTTCCATGTGTGCTGCACAAGGCAGCACACATGGAAAAAGCAAAAACGAGGAGAAAAGCATTTCTCCTCGTTTCGCCACCTTAAGACCAGGATTTTTCTGGTCTTAAGTTCGGCGCTGCCACCTATTATCGCCGCCCTTGATAATAGGTGGCAGCGTCAATCACAATGGGTTTTGTGGTGGAACGCCCACCGCAACACCCACTGCACGCTCCTTTCACGCTAAATTTAGCATGAAAGGGGCCTTATTCTCAAGGCAGCGTTAAGCCACTTAACGTGGCTTAAAGCCACGTTAAGTGGGTTAACGCTGCCTTGAGAATAAGGCGCTGACTCTATCGCCACGGGAACGTCAGAAAAAGTGACGTTCCCATGCCGATAGGGGCTTGAGAATATGCCCCTAAGTTTCTTCAGCCCTACCATTATCGTCGGCATGAGGGGGCTTATTTACAAGGCCCTTGCGCCACTTTTGCGTCATTTTTAACATGGGAAAAGTGACGCAAAAGTGGGGCAAGGGACTTGTAAAACTGCCCCTAAGACTTTTAAATTTAGGCGGAATGCCTGTAAATGTATTACATTAGCTATATAGGAAAGGGTGGGCAGGTACCAGATCTATAAGACAAGCATTGGCAAAGACAATAGGCCTGTCTTTGGAAAGGATGCGTTTGTTTGTATGTTTTTTCAAACCTATACAATATGCAAACAGATAGCGAACATATTAAATAATATACAAAATAAACGAGTGGACTGGCAGCTCAGCCATACCAGCCCTCACACAGTAGTGCGCCGTTTCCAGGCAACTGTGCAGGTGTGAGCATCCAAAATGCGTCACTCAAGTGCAAGAGTGGCAGTGATTGAAGGGGACTGAACCTTTGACCATGCTGTATGCTGAGGTGGGAGGAAACAAAATGTGAATGATGCTACAGCTGACTAGCGAAGAATTGGGCTGACTCTAAGCCACTATATGCATGTGTATACGTAGTATGATTGGAAAAAAAAATTAGAAGGAGACACCGCTAAAGTTGTCTCTAGGGCAGACTTAAGTGATTACCCAAATGCAGGGGGATGCCCTCTAGTCCCACATTCGCTAGTATTTTCCAAAGATGATATGAATCAACATTTTTCCATTAAAAAAAGAGGCCAATAAGTTGTCTTTGTAGTGCCTTGAGATATCAGTCAATAGGTTTCTTTTTGGAGTTGTGTGAAATTTAAATTCTGGGAGTAGATTATTGCTAATGTCACAATTTTAATTTTCAAGAGTTTTGTTTTGTCTTTTTGCTGGACAATTGCTTTTTGACCATTTTAAGGTTTTGCCTGTACAACATTCATGCTGTGCTTGTGAAATCCTCTTGTATTCAATATAAAAATCTTAAAACGGGCTTGGAACCGACCCATTACTTACCTTTACTTACCATTAGTTGAAATAAATGTCGCTCTAATGTCCATGCTTCTGACTGGTCAACACGGCATCTGCCTTCACTCTGCATATCTTCCTGCTTTGCCTGTCCATGCCATAGAGCATGGCCCAAGTACAGAATTCAGTAACTGCCCAGTGGCTAGTGGGCAGTGTCCTTCCACTGGCTTCACACTTCAGAAGGTATTTTGTTTAACTTGGTATCTAGCACTTTATACGAGTGCATCTGCAGGCAGTCTCCTCTTCTCCTGACGCTCTTCACACATCGTTCCGAGCACCCTTACCTACTTGCTACTGGGTCATTATTACTGCTTCCTGCCTCATCTTCGTTGCTTGGCCGTCCCCCACCCCCTCCTGCCTTGCTGCTCAACCTGTCTCCCCACTCATTTCTCCCATTGATACTTGTACATATACAGGGTCAGACTGGCTGTAGCGGGCACCGGGCATTTCCACGGTGGGTCGCCAAGGTGGGAGCTGGTTTTGGAACCCTAGCGGGCCGTTTTTGTTACCGGGGGCCGGTTTTGCAGTATAGCTGCAATATAGGCCCCCTGTAACAAAAGCGGAAGCTGTGAAACAGGAGTGGTGCTTCAGCCGAGCTGGTTGCGGGGGCCTGTTTCGGTTCCCAGTCCGGCCGTGTACATATATCACTGTCAACATGACAGTGTTGAAATAGCCTGCTGTTTCTTACACCTTTATTTTCTGTTCCCTGGCTCCCTGCTCCTCTGCCTCTTGGTCTCTGCATCTTTGTCTCATGCAACCTACCCCTCTGTCTCTTGCCCCTCGGCCTCCGGCTCTCTATCCCTCTATCCCTCTGCCCTCTGCTCCTTACACCATTTTGCACATTCCTCCCACCCACAGCCTATGCTCCTGTGAATTGCACTACCTCCCATCCTCTGAAGTCTGCCTAACCTCACATTAATTTTTTTTCTCACGTTCTTGTGGCTTCCTTTCCCTTCTCTGATCGGACCCTTCCTTTCTTTTACGTCCCCCCTGGAGCTGTATGTTGCACAGCTCGCAAATTCCTCGTAAAACGCTCCTGGGGTCAAATCACTTTGTTTTCCCTTCTGTTCCTCATGATGCATGGCAATGGGGGCTCTGGGCAGTGTTCCTATCAGGGCAGGGTTTACATAACTTCAATTGTTTCCATCAGGATTTACACATTCTATGAGTCTGGAAAAGTGTTATACGCATAGGAGGTCTTAGTCTAAAAATATGTACTTTCATGGAATGTGCCTGGAAGCAGACTCTGCAGGCTGTGGTTCAAGGCTTTCAACTTGGGAGATTCCAGTTTCTTGTGATCTTGAGAACACCCATCTCTTCATGTTATAGACTTCTTGACCTTTCCCCATTTCCACCTGAAACAGGAGTTCAGGGGACCTAGAGAGTGATCCAGCATTTCAGGAAACTAATAAATTTAACATTTTCTGGACCCAAATTCAATACCCTACAGTCCCTTCCACGCTGGGTGAGTTTAAACCAAACTTACCAATTAGTTAATCTCTGTTCATACCTTTCTTTGGCGATGAAATCTTTATAAGTTAATCAGGGTTTGGCAAAATAATATTAGAATCTCAAAAAATCAATATAGAATAATCATCTCACGTAACCAATAAATGACTCTAATAAAGACAAACTCATTTGTGAGTTATAATGCTTTATCTAAATATTGTGATTTCTCATCAAGTACAATATAGCTCGAATCATAAGTCTCCACACAAAGAAAACATCAGCAAAATAAAATAATTTATACATCTCAAATCTCAGTGCAATGAGTGAGTGGATAGGCGTAGAGACAAAAGAATAAAGAATAAGACATTTGCAAATAAATTATGCAAATTCAGAATATCATACAAACCAAGGTTCATGAAATCTGAAAGCTACCCTCTGGCCATGAGAGTAAGCAAGGCCCCTTAAGAAGAGTTAAGGAGCAAAGGTAAAGAGTCAGGATCAGCAAAACAGCAGCCAGCCCGTAGAATATAGGAAAACAGCGTCACAGCTCTCTCCTCTCACAAAGTAAGAAAAATGCGCCTAAACCCACCCCTTTCTACAACTAATTATACTCTAAACTCACAAAAGTCCAACCCCTACTCTATCCACCCCGCATAGAGAAAAACATTTTATTGGCTAAAACTAGAGGTGTCTGAATCACACCACTTTTGTCATGACTTCAATTTCAATGCGTCTTTGTTATGAACTATACACTTCATTCAGCCTTCAGTAGTAGAAGTTCCTTATCTATCTTCCGTGACTTGCACATACTCCTCATTCAGGCAAATGTATCGAACTCCGGAAGAAAATTTCCTCATGCCCGCTCTTGGAGGAAGTTCTGCTTTTGTTGTATTCATTGTTTCCTCCACACAACCTTGACCATCATCAGTGGCACGCGAAGAACAGCTTGCAGCATTCAATTTTCCCTTTCTACGTTTTTAAAACATCCCATATCAACTCTAAAATGTCTCTCGGGCCTTCTCTGCAAAGCTGCAGACTATGCTTCTAGGAAAGACAAACACATGCATTAATTCTGCACTTTATAAAACTCTATTTCCAAACACACTTTAAGCGTTTTCATTTATTTTCTCTCTCTCTGCGCGCTGCACATTTATTTTCTATTTATTAGTGAAAGATAAACTCTCGACTTTGTTTTGGTTTCTTCATTACTCATGAGCATTTGCGGCCTACTCCATCTCTTTCAGCACGCGCTTGCGCAGTTTTCATTTTTCCCCTTTTAGTCTTATTTTATTAGTTGCACATGTTTCTCAGTTAGTATTTGTCACACTGAAGGGTTCAATCCGAGCAGGTTTTAATTTTTGAAAACCCTGCTCCATCAATCCCCCCTTTGATGGCGACTTAAGCCATCATAAAACACAACCCAAAAATCTGATTGTCATCATTTATACTACTTAGAAAGCAGTAGTTCTCTTTTGTTTCAGCATAACCCCATCTATATCTTTTACTATTTCATAGTAATGTCCTCTTCTGTCTTCCAATTCTATCTCTTCTCTTTTGCTCTTCCTTGCTCTCCATATAGTATCCAGTGTTTGTTTCTTGCATTTGCAACACTTATATAATAACATCAGTATTAGTATACCTGTAGCTACTACAATTATAGGCGTTAGTATTTTCCCTAATAAGCTATTACCAAAGGTAGAAAACTAATTACCCACTGAGGAGAAACCCTTACCAAGTCTCTCCCAAGCACCATCAACCTTCAGTTCAGTTAAATCTTCTCGCAAATGTGTAATATTCTTAATATATCCCTCCAGACTCTTACTTCTGTCAGGGATATAAGTACAACACTGTTGGATTTTCAGCATGCTACAGACTCCACCCTCTTCGGCCAATAATATATCAAGGGCAAGTCTATTTTGACCTCTTGTCAGGGACCTGCTCTCTCCCCCAGCAGCTCCACTGTTGTGTCGCTGCCGCTGAGAGGTGCCGAGTAGAGGTTCGAGCCTTGCCTCTGCTGTTCCTGTTGCCCTGGTGAACCTTTTGCCCGTTTGTGTCTTACTCCCTTGTAAATAGCCTCTGGCTCACACTGCGCCCCTGTTTATTATCCTTTACTGTGCCTTTTACTGTGCCCCTTTGTTGATTGTCTCTTCACTGTGCCCCTGCTTTGATTGTCCATTACTGTGCCCCTGTTTTGATTGTCCATTACTGTGCCCCTGTTTTGATTGTCCATTACTGTTCCCCTGTTTTTGATTGTCTATTACTGTGCCCCTGTTTTGATTGTCCATTACTGTGCCCTGTTGTCTCCTCTGCCCGCTCTCCCGTCGCCCTTTCCTGCTGCTGCTCCCCCTGCAGCCCCGCCCCCTTGCGATCCCCACTCTCGCCTCCCAGCTGAGCTTCCCTCCACTATATAATGGCGGCTGCTGCGCAGGTGAGCGAGCACGACCTCTGGTCAGGGACCTGCTCTCCCCCTTCAGCAGCTCCACTGCTGTGCCGCTGCCACTAAGAGGTGGCGAGTAGAGGTTCGAGCCTTGCCTCTGCTATTCCTGTTGCCCTGGTGATCTTGGTGCCCGTTTGTGTCTTACTCCCTCGTAAGCAGCCTCTGTCTCATAGCACTGCACCCCTGTTTGTTATCCTTTACTGCACCTTTTACTGTGCCCCTGTGTTGATTGTCTCTTCACTGTGCCCCTGTTTTGATTGTCCATTACTGTGCCTCTGTTTTGATTGTCCATTACTGTGCCCCTGTTTTTGATTGTCCATTACTGTACCCCTGTTTTGATTGTCCATTACTGTGCCCCTGTTGTCTCCTCTGTCTGCTCTCCCGTTGCCCTTTCCCTCCACTGCTCCCCCACGGCCCCACCCCCATGCCGTCCCCGCTCCCTCCTCCCAGCTGAGCTTCCCTCCCCCCTCCACTATATTATGGCGGCCGCTGCGCGGGTGAGCGAGCACGACCTCTGGTCAGGGACCTGCTCTCTCCCCCAGCAGCTCCACCATTGTGCCGCTGCCGCGGAGAGGTGGTGAGTAGAGGTTCGAGCCTTGCCTCTGCTGTTCCTGTTGCCCTGGTGATCCTGGTGCCCGTGTGTGTCTTACTCCCTCGTAAATAGCCTCTGTCTCATAGCACTGTGCCCCTATTTATTATCCTTTACTGCGTCTTTTGCTGTGCCCCTGTGTTGATTGTCTCTTCACTGTGCCCCTGTTTTGATTGTCCATTACTCTACCCTTGTTTTTATTGTCCATTACTGTGCCCCTGTTCTGATTGTCCATTACTGTGCCCCTGTTGTCTCCTCTGCCCGCTCTCCTGTTGCCCTTTCCCGCTGCTGCCCCCCCTCGGCCCCGCCCCCTTGACGTCCCCGCTCCCGCCTCCCAGCTGAGCTTCCCTCCCCCCTCCACTATATAATGGCGGCCGCTGCGCGGGAGAGCGAGCGCGACCTCTGACCTCTGGTCAGGGACCTGCTCTCTCCCCCAGCAGCTCCATCGTTGTGCTGCTGCCGCTGAGAGGTGGCGAGTAGAGGTTCGAGCCTTGCCTCTGCTGTTCCTGCTGTTCCTGTTGCCATGGTGATCCTGGTGCCCGTTTGTGTCTTACTCCCTCGTAAGTAGCCTCTGTCTCATAGCACTGCGCCCCTGTTTATTATCCTTTACTGCGCCTTTTACTGTGCCCCTGTGTTGATTGTCTCTTCACTGTCCCCCTCTTGTAATTGTCCATTTCTGTGCCCCTGTTTTGATTGTCCATTACTGTGCCCCTATTTTTGATTGTCCATTACTGTGCCCCTGTTTTGATTGTCCATTACTGTGCCCCTGTTTCTCCTCTGCCCACTCTCCCATCGCCCTTTCCTGCCGCTGCTCCCCCGGAGCCCCGCCCCCTTGCTGTCCCCACTCCTGCCTCCCAGCTGAGCTTCCCTCCGCCCTCCACTGTATAATGGTGCGGACACATGCAGCGGGTGGGCCGCTGGCACGCCAAAGGCAAGCCCGTCCGTGACCCGACCGCGACCTGTGCCGGGACCCTGGATCTCTGAGCATCCACCACTACAACTCCGCCGCCCTCCTCGCACTCAGCCCCGGAAGAAACAACAACTGCGAGCTGTCCACACAGAACACCACCCACGGCCAGTTCTCCTGCCGCCACTGCCGCCAGACCTTCACCACCCACCGCACCCCCACGGGCACCAGACCCGCAACAGACGCCAACACTACCGAAGCCTTGAAGTGCATTCTCCTCAATGTACGCTCCCTGCACAGACATTCTGTAGATATCTGGGACCTCCTCGACACTCGCCTTCTTCACGGAAACCTGGACCAACTCCTCCTCCACCCCGGACATCGCCACCACCATCCCCGACGGATACAAGAACCAGAGGAAAGACCGACCAGACCACCCAAGAGGAGAACTCGCCATCGCACACAAGACCCCCCTCCATCTCACCACCTCCTCGATGAATGACCCCCAGACCTCCACCGAGCACCTCCACTTCCAGATACAGACCAGCCCCAGATCCACTCTACGTTGCACGCTAACCTACAGGCCCCCCGGACCTCAAACCGCGTTCACCACCACCATCGCCGACCTCATCGCACCCCACGCCATTCCATCCACAGACTACATACTCATCAGAGACCTTAACTTCCACCTCGACAACCTCAATGATCCCAGCTCCTCCGCCCTCCTGGACAACCTCGCCAACCTCGGACTGAAACAACTCCTCTCCTCCCCCACTCACAAGGCAGGACACACCCTCAACCCCATCTTCGCAGGAGGCAACAACATCCAATTCAGCCATACCACGCAGCCCCCATTGACGGACCACCAATGCGTACACTTCCACGTCAACAAACCCACTGCCCCCAAACCTGGTCCCTGCCTACCGCGAAGAAACTGGAGCAAGGTCACCGAGGAGCACCTCAACCGCGATGCCCCAGCCTCGTCGACCGACGCCAACCTCGCAGCCAAAGAACTACACAGATCGATCTCCAACTGCGCAGACTAACTCGCACCCCTTCGCAACCCCAACATGCAACACCCCAGGAAGGCCACCTGGTTCACCGCGGATCTCCAAGAATCCAGGCTCACCAGCAGACGTCTCGAAAAGAATTGGCGAAACAGCAAAACTCTGGAAAATCGGACCACATACAAGAACGCCATGACTGAATACCACCAACTTATCAGGTCTACCAAACGAACCTTCATCCAAAAAAGATCTCCACCAACGCCTGCAACTTGAAAGAACTCTTCAGCATCATCCAAGAATTCACCAAACCTCCCAGTGAGGCCTCAGACATCACCCCTTCCCAGGACCTCTGCAACAAGCTCAGCTCCTATTTTTACCTGAAAATCAAAGCCCTCTATGACAACTTCAACGAGCGAACTCCAGACTCCGAAACCACTCCCCCCTCCAACACTGCCAACAGACCCACCATCTCCGCCTGGACCCCAGCCACCACTGAAGACACTGATTCGGCCATCAAGGGCATCCACTCAGGAGCACCCACGGACCCCTGCCCTCCGCACATCTTCCACAAAGCCTCCGCTGCCATCGCACCACAACTACGACGCACCATCAACACCACCCTCACAACCGGCACCTTTCCCGATGACTGGAAACGCGCAGAAGTCAAGCCCCTGCTCAAGAAACCCTCGGCATACCCCTCGGACATCAACAACTACCAACCCATCTCCCTCCTGCCCTTCGCGGCCAAAGTCACCAAGAAGACCGTCAATGCCCAACTAAGGAAATTCATTGAAGAGAACTCCATCCTCGACGCCTCCCAATCTGGATTCTGAAGGAACCACAGCACCGAGACCGCCCTACTCGCCGCTGCAGACGACATCCGCACCCTCCTCGGCCAAGGCCACACCGCGGCCCTGATCCTATTCGACCTCTCCGCTGCCTTTGACACCGTCTCCCACTGCACACTCGCCGCCAGACTCTTCGACGCCAGCGTACGGAGTACCGCTCTCGAATGGCTCCGCTCCTTCCTCGCCCGGCAGGACCCAAAGAATCAGACTGCCACCCTTCCTCTCCGAAGCCACAGAGATCAACTGCGGAATGTGTCAGGGATCGTCACTCAGCCCCACGCTCTTCACCATATACATGGCCCCCTTCACTGCCATTGTAAGACAACACGGACTCAACATAGTCTCCTACGCCGATGACACCCAACTCATCCTCTCCATCACCAAAGACCCGATCACCATCAGGCTCAGCTTTCAGGAAGGAATGAAGGACGTCGCTACCTGGATGAGCAACAGCTGCCTGAAGCTCAACTCGGAGAAGACAGAGGTCCTTGTCCTCAGACCCTCCCCTACTGCTTGGGACACCACCTGGTTGCCCACTGCCCTCAGCAGCCCACCCACCCCCACCGACCACGCCCAGAACCTCAGCATCATACTCGACTCCTCCCTCTCCATGACCCGACAAGTCAACGCTGTCGCCTCCACCTGCATCAACACACTCTGCATACTCTGCAAGACCTTCAAATGGATCGCCCCGAATCAAGAAAAACCTTCACCCACGCACTCATAACCAGCAGACTAGACTATGGAAACGTCCTCTACGCCGGAATCAACAAGTCGCTGCTCCGCAAACTTCAGACCATTCAGAACACCGCAACCAGACTCGTCCTATGCATCCGTCGACAGGAACACATCACCCAACACCCACGAGACCTCTACTGGCTCCCCGTTGAGAAGAGAGTAACCTTCAAGCTGCTCACCCATGCCTAAAAATGCCTCCACAACACCGGACCCCAGTACCTCAATGAGAGAATCTCCTTCCACGCACCCAAGAGAAACCTCCGATCCGCCGACCTCGCCCTCGCCGAAACCCCGCGCATCCGCAGAGCCAGAACAGGCGGGAGGGCTTTCTCCTACATCACGGCCAAGACCCGGAACGAGCTCACGACGGACATCAGACGCGCCCCCTCTCTGATAATCTTCAGGAAGACGCTCAAGACTTGGCTTTTCGACTGAATGGAGCTGCTTACCCCCCCCCTCCAGCGCCTTGAGACCTTTGCGTGTGAGTAGCACGCTTACAATTCCCTGATTGATTGATTTTGTAAGACCATAGACCTTATAGCAACCATTTCAGTATCGATCATCAAAAACCCACCAGCAGTATCTGTTGAAAAACGATCAACCACTGTGGACAATTTTCTAATTTTATGCAAATTTAGAAGTACCCCAACTGAAGGTATCAATGCTCCAAATATATCACCCACAATTTCTGCAGCACTAATGCCTCTTTTATTTCGCGTTAATCCATTCATTATTTCATTGATTCCATGATTTTTATCCAAATGATAAACTTTAGGGAAAACTATTCCCATATAACAACATCCATACCAATGTGCAGGCAACCTATAATAGGCATTTTTACCACACACTTAAAATATTCCAGGGAAAACAGAATCCTTCCCACCTCTTATTTCCCAACCTCCTTTAATTAGGAAACGTGATCACACTCACTAGAACCAATGAAATAATTATTAAAATCTGTTTTTAATCTTAGTAAGCAAAGCTTTCCTCTATGATGCCAATCCAGAGTCATTGTAGCATATGTCTCACCCTTTTTATAATCACCTTCTCTAAAAGCCCATGGAAGTACACAGGACTTTTGCTCAGAAGCCTTTTCTTTAAAACTCTGTCTTCTATCTTCTACTAAATTTATAAACTCAATCTCTTCTTGACGTAAACTACAAGTTAAGTTATTACGATGTGCAAATACCGTATCTATTGTTTTAGTCGTATGGAAAAACTCACCCTTATACTCTGCATTTTTCGCACTATTTACCATGTTCATATTCTTTTTAATTGGCACTTCAGAGAATACTAAATCATAGTTCGAATAATAAAACTGTAAACTACCCTTCTCATAAAATAAGCTTGTTAATACACTACGTGAGACACCATATGTTAAAGGTAAATGATAATAAGTCACTCCCTCAGACACGGACGATGGTAATTGCATGCACACATAACAATCTCTCGCATCCATAGTATCTACGTATTCATACAAGAGTTTAGTAAAAACATTTAACGAAAAATCATTAATTGAATTATCTTGATGATATATATTATCACTTGTTATCTTTTCCATATTAGTTTGAAGTTCTTCTTTAAGATTATCCACATCTACTTTTTTATTCAACACACTATTACTAACATTATTTTTAGTAGGGTACATAAAATAAGGCACAACAACAATTAATATTAACCAGACAAACATTAGTAGTAAAACACTTATAAAGCAAGCATTAATACATCTACGTTTAAAACTTCGGTTTTGATATCCAGTCTCTAGTAAATCTGCTTTTGCCATTTTCTATTGTAAAAATGAAAAAAAATGAAAATGTAAAAAACTAGAACTAAACTAAAAAAAACTTAAGGATAAGGATTAAGGATAAAAACTAATGTTTTAGTGTATCCAAGCACGTCTTTAAGCCTTCCTGCTTCACCCCTCTCTTTTTAAATTTTTTTTTTATATCTTCACAACCTTTGACTCTATTCTAGCTTTAACTTTCCGCACTCTTCAGAGTGATTTTTCTCGATTTTCTGCACCCAAGTTTATGCACGGTTCATTTAGGGTGGCTCATAATTGTTTCTGTGACTTGATTCTGCAACAGTCTCTTTCCCACACTGATCTGTGTGTTCAGCTGCTTCAGTCACCACATATGTCCATTCAGGTGCTGTATACTTCTTGTTCAGAACTCTTGCTCTTTTTGTTCTCCGAACTGTATCTTCCTCAGAATCACTTTGTTCAGTTTGGCTCGATAATTTCTATTACTGTATTTGGAACTTTCTCTTTCAGAGTGTATTTCAATCTTTTCACTCCCCTTGGCCATATGTCTTCTTTTCTTGCTTTTTCACTTGCACAGTATCTCCAGATTCAAGACTAGGTTCACAACTTCTTTTGTTTGCCTCTTTTCTCGTCTGTACTTGTTCTTGAATCAAATTCTCTCCCTCATCAGTACTGACAACAGTCTCTTGAGACCCAGTAGCTGGTGCCCACTTTATTCGACTTTGGTCAGGCTCAGGCTCATGCCTTCCTTGACTCTCAACATGTTCTTGTTCTTCCTCTTCTTGTCTTTCAAGTGGACTTGGGACTCTTCTTGTGTGACTTGCGTGTATCCAGTTCGGTAAGCCACCACACTTCACTGCTGTCATTGTCACCAGTATCACTTGGTATGGCCCATGCCAACATGGTTCCAAACACGACTTTCTCACATGTTTCTTCACCAGAATCCACTCTCCTGGACTTAGGTCATGTGCTTGTTCTTTCTTGTGTTGTGGTTGCAACTTCTCCAACCTGATGAGGCACAGTACGCACCACATCAGCCAATCCTTTGCAATAACCGAGCACTAGATCAGTTATATTCATCAGTTGATTTGCTGGGACTAATGGCTGCCTCATTGCTCTCCCCATAATCACTTCATGAGGTGACAATCCAGTTTTTTTATCAGGAATACTTCTCGGGCTCATCAAAACCAATGGTAAAGCATCTGGCCATTTCAGTGCTGTGGATGCACAAACTTTTGCCATTCTCGACTTAATAGTGCCTTTAATTTGCTCGACCACACCTGAGGCTTCTGGTTCTGCTCAATTTGCAATGCTGCACAAATCATCCAAATTATTTCATTATTAAAATGTGTTCCTAAAGAGACTGGAAATCCAAACCTAGGTATTATCTCTCTTGGTAGCAATTTTGCAACTGTTAGACTATCATTTCATCTTGTTGGATATGCTTCTACCCAACGAGAAAACAAACAATTCACAACCAACACAGATTTCAGACCATTACATGGAGGTAACTCGATAAAATCTGCTTGCAGTCTGGTAAATGGTCCTGCTGCTTTTCCAATTCATCCCCAACTGACAACTGTCTTTCTCCCTGCATTTTGCTGCAGGCAAGTTAAACACCTCTGGCAAAGACTCTCTGCAATGACTCTGAATTTCGGGTTAAACCAAGACTGCTTAAAAAGCCTGATCATAGCAACTCTCCGTACGTTTTAAGCCATGATACATCCTTGCCATCTGTGATAGCAGGCTATCTGGCATTATTGGTCTCCCATCTGTGTACACCCACACTTCATCCTCTGCTCTTCGTTTACAACCTGCTTTAATCCATGTTTCTTTTTCTTCCCCACTAGCTTCTTCCTGCAACTGTCTAATTTCTTCCCATGTTTCCATAGAAGAGAACATTAGATGACAATTTTTATCAGATTTCTGCGTTTCTTTGTTTATTGAAATCGAATTTTGAGCACAGAATCGTGCAACTTGATCTGCATACCGGTTACCGCTAGTCACATAATCGTTTCCAGATTTATGTGCCAAACACTTAACCACTGCAATCTCTTTGGGCAATTGTAATGCAACTAACAAATCCCTCACATTATTACCATTCCAGATTGGTGAACCCGATGATGTCAAAAACCCACATTGCATCCACAATTGTCCAAAATCATGCACCACCCCAAAACCATATTGACTATCAGTGAATATGGTTACTCTCAGATTTTTGCCAAAACCAGCTCAGCAACCAGCTCAGAAATTTGTGCTGAATTTATTCCCTTTAAGCACAATGCTTCAAGAACCATAGCCACTGTACCAACTACATAAGAAGCACGAAGAGTGCCCGTCTCATCTCTCAAGCAAGATCCATCCACAAACATCACACAATCCGATTCTGGCAATGGTGTGTCTTTTATATCTGGCCTTGGCTTTGTACACAGTTCAGTCACATCCAAACAATAATGATTTACTTCGTCCACCACTTCTTCACAATTTGGACTTGATAACAATGTAGCTGGATTCAAATTTGTACATCTTGTCACAGTCACATTCTCCGCTCCCAGTATCACTCTTTCATATCTTGTCAATCGACTGCTTGTAAGATGTTGTGTTCTCGTCCTTATCAACAAAATCTCCACAGAATGTGACACATACACTCTCAATTGATGTCCCATCACAATCGATTCACTGTGCTCCAAACTCACACAAGTAGCAGCCACATGCTTTTAAACATCCTGGCAATGCTGCAGCCACTGAGTCCAGAGTATCAGAAAAGTACCACTGGACGTCGTGCCATTCCATGTGTTTGCGTTAGGACTGAAAGTGCATATCCATCTTTTTCACAGCAGAATAGTGCAAAGTCCTTACTGTAGTCTGGCATTCCTAATGCAGGTGCTCGACAAAGGCTGTCTCGCAACTCTACAAACGCCCTCATACATTCTTCATCCAGTTCAATTGGATCAATCACATCTTTATGTATCAATCTCTGTAATGGGTTGGCTGTCAGTAAAAAACCACTGCACTGTCCAGCCATACCAAGAACATTCGAACTTCCTTCTGTGTTCTGAGAGGTCCCATTTTCAAGATCACAGCTATTCGATCTTGTGATACTTTCCTGACTCCTTTTTCAATTTTGTGTCCCAAATATTGAACGTCTTTTTGACAAAATTGTAATTTAGCTGGTGACACTTTATGCACACCTACTGCCAAATGGTTCAGTAGAGCAATTGTATCTGTCACACATGGTTCTCTCGTTTTTGGTGCAACAAGTAAATCATCTATAAATTGCACCAACACTGAATCTTCTGGAATTATCAATAAGTCCATCATTTAGTAAAGAAACACCTGGGCAAGGTGGATTATGACTTATGCGGGCATAACAATTTCAAATCAATCAAGAAACAGTCGTGATAAAAGCGAACATATATTCAAAAATAGATATTTATTAACTACAATCATGTAAAAAAAATCATATATTTTTTCTTTCTTTTTCCTCTTTTTTCTTGATTTATATATGTGTATCAAATATTAAATAGAATATTTGATATTAAAATCACTTTTACCATCATTCAGTAATCTCTTTATAGAATTAATATAATACAATTTGATATACAGTGGTCAAGATACCTAGAGATATACCACAAATGATTCAAAATATGAAACAAATAATCCAACAGTCAAATCCTTGATTGCAATCCAACAATGTAACGATGAATAAATACTGTATGTAGAAACTGTCGGTATGTTGTTTATTCATCAAACGTGTTCAGAATCTGATTGAAAATTGAGGGACTCTCTGTATACCCTTGAGGAACTCAGCACCATGCCAAGACACGGTCTCCGAACCGGAATGCAAAACGATATTGGCTATCTAGATGCAAGGGTATCGAGAAAAACGCTTGACACAAATCAATCACTGTGAACCATTCAGCATCACAAGGAATTTGGTAAAGAATCACTGCTGGGTTTGGCACTATAGGACAACAAGGTATTACAATCTTATTCACTTTCCTCAGGTCTTGAACTATCCTATATCTCCCACTCGGTTTTTAATCCCCATAATAGGTGAATTACAAGGACTCCCTCCCTAATATCTCTCTCAAAATGCCTTGTTCAATCATTTGTTCAATTACAGGCGTCACTCCTGCAATGGCCTCATGACTCATTTTGTACTGTGGTGTTTTTGGAAATTCTGCTCCTTGTTTGACTGAAATCTGAATAGGATCAACTCCTCTCATCACTCCAATGTCTTTCCCTGTAAAATCCCACACATCAGTCATCACTGTGTCTCTCAGTTCAACCGGCAAATCCTTTGCTGTAAATAAAGGATACAAATCATTCACTTCTGTCCCTTGCCTTGCCAACATCACTTTGAACGCAACATCCTCATCTGGCATTTGGAATGCAATGCCATCTTGTGTACAATAGATGGTGCAGTTCATCTTACACAACAAGTCCCTACCTAATAGGTTTACTGGACGTGTATCACACACCACAAATCGATGTAAATCCCTAAACTCTCCAATGTGTACCTTCATTGGTTTTGTCACTGGAGTTTTAATTAGCTTATTTGAAACACCAACAACTTGGATAGTATCCCCGAGAGGGGTAGGTTTGGGATTTCCACAGCTCTCACAGTAGAACGGGTAGCACCAGTATCTACAAGGAATGTAGCAACATTACCTTCAACTTTTCCATCCACAAAAGTACCACACTGATCTACCTCTAGAGATGCGCCAAGCACGCACTCCTCCTCCCCCCTCAGGCACCGTCATTGAGATGTATCTGAATCACTCTCCTGGCACTGCAACCAGTATTGTGAAGCCATTTGGACATTTTGATCATTAGCAACTTGTTCTCCTGCATGGAAACCCACATTCGCACTGTATTTTTGTACTTGAGCATTCACAGTACCTGGCATCGGGGCTTGTGGTATTTGTACTTGTGTAACTACCGGTTGTTGCTGCTGCTGATTTCTATTCACTTCATTCTCCATCTGCTTATTAAAATGTTGATTCATTCCATTACTTTCTAGGAAAACCTTACACTCGTTTTTCCAGTGTCCAAATTTTCTGCACGCATAGCAAGGATATTTCTTTTTCATTTCATCCTTATTACCTCTACCTCTACCCTTTCCTTGAGTAAGAACACCTCCATTAGTCATGACACCTCCCATGTTAGAAATCTGACCATTTTGAATATTCTGATTCTGACCCTTTCCTTGGAAACCTGTTTGAGAATAATCCACAAAATTTCCACTTTTCTGTGCTGCATTCATTTGAGCCCACATCAATTTCTCTTTCAACTTCTTATGTCTTGATTCAATATCATCACTTGGAAAGGCAGATGGGCTAAGAAGAAAGAAGAAATGCTTGCAAATAAAGTAGCATCACCTATGTATCCTGTGAGAGAGACAGGGACAGGGACAATAATGATGACTGAAATGATATATCCAATGAGAGAGGTACCAGGAGGAGGATATGTTCACGTTCCTTGGTCAAGACAAGATATATTGGGGCCGATTCACAGAACTAATCTGAGATAAAATCCTAAACTTACTACTTTTGGTATTCACAGAAGGCATTTAGTAGTAGTAAAGTTAGGACTCCTAACTTTACTGCTTCTAAACTGAGACAAAATCCTAACTTTACGACTTTTGGTATTCACAAAGGCATTTAGTAGTAGTAAAGTTAGGAGTCCTAACTTTACTACTACTAAATGCCTTCTGTGAATACCAAAAGTAGTAAGTTTAGGATTTTATCTCAGTTTAGTAGTAGTAAAGTTAGGAGTCCTAACTTTATTACTACTAAATGCCTTCTGTGAATACCAAAAGTAGTAAGTTTAGGATTTTATCTCAGATTAGTTCTTTGAATCGGCCCCATTGTCTTTTACAAATGAGTTTCCTCGATTGAGAGAAAAACCCGTTGAATTGTACAAACAAGTAGAGAGGTTTGTAAAGGTTTCAAAGGTTTTGTTGAAAGATTTGGATGGGTTGTTTGATATTGTGGTTCCAGCTGATTTAAGGACTGAATGTAAGATTGCAATAGATTAGCCAAAAGAAGAATATCCAAGAGATGCAAAGACTGAAGCCCTGTCGGATGAAGTGATGAAAAAGTATAATCAAGTAATTACTTATTTGAAGAGTAAGATTTCACAGAAAGAGAGAGATTGGGTAAAAATTGACAGAACGACTCAGGAGACTAAAGAATTAGTGCATGCATATTATGAAAGGCTTTTACAGGTGTTTAAACAGTATAGTGGTTTCGAAAGCATAACTGACAAAGATATGGGACATTTTGTATACAGATTTTTGTTTGGTTTGAAACCAGAGATTAGTAATATGATTCAACAGCATTTGATTTGTTGGCAAAATAAAAGTGTGGATGAGATACTACGGTATGTGAAATATTGTACAAGGTATTAATCAACTCTTTGATCTGTAAACGTTTCCAGAGGCATTCAAACTCTCCAAATCCTTGTCACTAAAATCCAATCTATATGTCTTTTGCAGACCCTTTGATTTCTCAATATCAACTCCATAAGTCTGTGCAACTTCAGCAAACCTCTCATGAAGACTCCTCGCTCTCATCGTAATATTTTTACACAAGAATAACAACTCTTCTTCCTGATATTTACTCAATCTCTCTGGACTTATTGTACCCATAATCATTTCTTCCAAATCTGCCTTTAATCTACTCACGTCCATGTTCGTATTCACTTTATTAGACACCATTCCTCTAATACATTCATCTAACTCTTCAGGGGATGGTCCTACTGAACCCCTGAAGTAGGTGTCATTTCTCTCTCATTCTGTACTAATCTTCTAGGTTCTATCTGTACATTTCACTTTGGGGTTTCCACTAGTCTTTCTGTAATATCAAACAACATTCCTGTATCATTTACTCCAACACCATTATTAACCCTATCATTATTAACAGGTACTGTCAAAGCATGTACTTGTGAAATATTTTGTCCCTCACTATACAATGGAACTATAGGACCAATGGTCACTGGAACTGATAAAGCTTCTGCATTTAAATTCAACTGAGTAATTCTCTGTGTCAAATCATCCTTTGCCTTATTCATTACATTTGTATTTCTCACTTGTGAGTGCTGAGAACTTCGACTTGAATCAAAGGAGCTCTCGGAGTGGTTCTTTCCTGCTCTTCTGATATGGTGGAGGTCTGTTTAACAACAACTTATCTAACAATTCATCATCAATTTCATTTGAATCTGGTTCTGTACATTTCACATTTTTCTTTTTCTCCTTACATTTTCCTCCAGTCTGATCCTCAACAACAACAACCGGATATAAACCGTCACCTTCTGCAATTACATCTTTCCTCCATCTTTTCATCTGAGCATCCCATTTAGCCCCTGAATATCTACTCACAGTATTTCTATACTTGTTTGCAGATCTGTCCCTTTCTCTTTTATACGCTTCGTGTTCCCATTGCTCAAGTGCCTCATACTGCATAGGTCTAGGATTTTATCTCAATTGATTCATCTGATATCTCAGATTCTCCAACATCCTCACATTAAAAGTACCATGTTCTGGAAATGCCATATTCCCATCTCCTTCTGTATACTTCACCCAATTCTCCAACAACGTACACGCATGATATCCTCGTTCTAATGACATAAAAGAAGCAGGCGTACCAGCAGATGGCACAGGAACTCTATCTCTAATAACTATAGGCTCATCCTTTCTAAAAGTGCAGGGCGCAATGGTTGACCAAAAACATGCAGAATTTCGAGTATGGCGAGAAGGCAGGTGCTCTATTAGCATGGAAAGCAAGAGTGGATCGCACTAAGAATAACATCAATGAACTGATAATAAATGAAAACGGAGAGAAGTCAAGTAGACTAGAGGATATGCAAGCCTGCCTCCTCTCCTTATTTTCAGAGCTATATAGGGAGGAGACGGTGCCTAACACTGAATCCCTTCAATCTTGGATAAGAGGAAAATCCCTGCCGATATTAACGGATGAAAGTCGTGAAAGCCTGGACGCTCCAATAACTGAGAGTGAAATTAGAGACCAAATAAATAAATGTAAAAATAATAAAGCAGCAGGTACGGATGCGCTCCCTAGTGAGGTCTACAAACTTCTTCAGGATGAATTGGCCCCGATATTGGGTAACTTATTTAACTCTGTGTATAGCTCGGTAGGACAGGTGCCCAGGTCCTGGAAAGAAGCTACCATAGTACTTATCCTGAAACCAGGGAAGAATCCCCTTAAAGCGGACTCATATCGGCCGATCTCCCTGCTGAACGCCGATTACAAGATCTTTATGGGTATTCTGGCAGGGAGACTGGTTAAGTTGGCACCTTCTTTGATAAATGCCGACCAAAAGGGGTTCCTCCCCGGGAGATACATCCAGGAGCAGACGCACCAGCTAATTGGTAACATCGACTTGGCCATGGCAAGTTCGAATCCTTTGGCCGTGGTTGCTCTCGACGCGGCCAAGGCATTTGACCGAGTCTGCTGGGTATACCTTTTGGAGGTTCTTAGGTCTATGGGCTTTGGTCCTATTTTTATCCGGACCTTGATTCATTGCTACCAGGGAGCCAATGCAAAGATCTTGCTGAATGGTATGTTGACCTCCAGTTTTAACATCCAAAGAGGAACAAGACAGGGCTGTCCCATCTCCCCCTTGCTATTTGATATCTATATAGAGCCTTTGGCACAAGCTATAAGATCTGACGATTTAATCTCCCCCTTTAAATGTCAGCAATATAGCAGCAAGTTGGCTCTATATGCTGATGATTTGTTGTTATACACCAATGACCCGGGGGTGGTTATACCAAGGATCAAAGCACTGTTGGAGGAATTTGGTTCTCTTTCAGGATAACTAGCCAACACCTCCAAAACAAAGGTGATGTGTTGGAATATTGACAACTGGGAAGGTACCGAGAGTAAAGAGTTTAAATACCTGGGTATTACTATCGTCAAGGATCTGGATAAAATTCCCCAGATCAACCTAAATAAGACCATCAAAGACATTGACCGCTTATTTGCCAGATGGAAAAATCTCCCTTTAACAATTTTTGGTAGGGTCAACCTGGTAAAAATGGTTATTTTGCCTAAGTTGACGTACCTGTTTAATGCGATCCCTCATGTATTCCCTAGTAAAGATATTTGCAAAACTCAAAGTAAGATCGGAAGTTTTATCTGGGGAAACAAGGGAGCTAGATTGTCGTGGAAAAAATTGAGATGTAGGCTTATTAAGGGGGGGCTGGCTCTCCCAGATATCGGCTGGTACTCGGTGGCCTTCCAGTTTAAAAACATTCGGATGCTACTAGTAAAACCGGAAGAGTCGTCATGGGGAGGCTATTGGGTGAAATGGTTAAGATGGAGGGGGTGGCGGAGGGGAAGGTTTTTGTATAAATTCGGGGCCCCAAGATTTTTTAAACGGGTGCGTCTGAAAGTCCTTAGGGCCGCCCTAACCATCTGGTATAAGGTTAGATGTAGATGGGGGATTGGGTATTATTCAGACTTTGCTCCGATCTGGGACTCCCCGGGGACCCCCTCTTCCTGAAAGATAGCCTTGCAATTTCAATAAAAAGGGCGGGTATTATCATTTGGTCAGAGCTTTTATCTTCAGAAGGACCTCTCCCCTGGGAGGTTATAAGAGCAAAGGTGGGAAGTAGTCTTTCCAGATTCAAATACCTGCAACTAACCTCTTGGTACATAGCGGGAAAAGGGGACATTAGAGGCAATTGGGAGGCGGAGCAGTCTGTGCAAATAGTACCCCTTAAAAAGAAAGAAGTTTCTATTTGGTATAGGAAGTTTTTGGAAGCCGAAGATTCGGATCATCCTCCGCAGCATGCAGTTTGGAATCAGTCCCCCATTGAGCCCAATATTGAAGATCTTTATGAAACCTCTCTGAAGCTTCTTTATAAATATGTCAAACCGGCAAGTTTAAAGAAGAATCACTTTTTGTCATAAATAGACTTTACTACACACCTGCAAAAATCGCTAAGTTTGCACCACTATCCTGCCCCAAATGCCCAAGATGCAATTTCTTGAATGCCAACGATATCCACATTTTTTATGACTGTCCTGATCTTAGAGCCTACTGGGAGGAAGTGGGGGAGGTTTTATGTGGCATATTTAAAGTCAAAATTGAGGTCAACGCATCCCTGGTACTATTTGGGGATGACGGTGTGACTGGGAAGAACCTTCAGCAGATACACAGAGGCTTTTTGTTATACCTGGTACTGTTAGCTCAGAGAGAGATCTGCAAGAAGTGGAAAGATCCACGGTCCCCAAGTTGTGAGGACTGGCTTAAAGCCACGTTTGCCATGGCCGGCCTTGACCAAGGAGGAATATGTGAGAGTGGTGTGAACATCTGGCAAGCCTTAGTATCCTGGGGTTCCGATTTGAGATTGGTTAACTTCCTCTAGTTCCCTCTAGTCCTATGATTACACCAAGCTACCAACAAAGGGGCTGGTCCGATTTGGCCTAAGCGAATGCAGCAGCCATGGGGTGCACAGGTTGGTAAGATGGCTCTACTACAAGAATTGCAGACGCTTATTGGTGAGATGAGGACAAAAAAAAAAATGAAGACTCCTTGCTCTCATCGTAATATTTTTATACAAGAATAACAACTCTTCTTCCTGATATTTACTCAATCTCTCTGGACTTATTGTACCCATAATCATTTCTTCCATATCTGCCTTTAATCTACTCACGTCCATGTTCGTATTCACTTTATTAGACACCATTCCTCTAATACATTCATCTGACTCCTCAGGGGATGGTCCTACTGAACCCCTGAAGTAGGTGTCATTTCTCTCTCATTCTGTACTAATCTTCTAGGTTCTATCTGTACATTTCACTTTGGGGTTTCCACTAGTCTTTCTGTAATATCAAACAACATTCCTGTATCATTTACTCCAACACCATTATTAACCCTATCATTATTAACAGGTACTGTCAAAGCATGTACTTGTGAAATATTTTGTCCCTCACTATACAATGGAACTATAGGACCAATGGTCACTGGAACTGATAAAGCTTCTGCATTTAAATTCAACTGAGTAATTCTCTGTGTCAAATCATCCTTTGCCTTATTCATTACATTTGTATTTCTCACTTGTGAGTGCTGAGGAACTTCGACTTGAATCAATGGAGCACTCGGAGTGGTTCTTTCCTGCTCTTCCTGATATGGTGGAGGTCTGTTTAACAACAACTTATCTAACAATTCATCATCAATTTCATTTGGATCTGGTTCTGTACATTCTACATTTTTCTTTTTCTCCTTACATTTTCCTACAGTCTGATCCTCAACAACAACAACCGGATATAAACAACCGGATATAAACCCATTTTGCCTCTGAATATCTACTCACAGTATTTCTATACTTGTTTGCAGATCTGTCTCTTTCTCTTTTATACGCTTCGTGTTCCCATTGCTCAAGTGCCTCATACTGCATAGGTCTAGGATTTGATCTCAATTGATTCATCTGATATCTCAGATTCTACAACATCCTCACATTAAAAGTACCATGTTCTGGAAATGCCATATTCCCATCTCCTTCTGTATACTTCACCCAATTCTCCAACAACGTACACGTATGATATCCTCGTTCTAATGACATAAAAGCAGGCGTACCAGCAGGTGGCACAGGAACTCTATCTCTAATAACTATAGGCTCATCCTTTCTAAATAAAGTCTTCATCATTTTCAATAACTTCATTCTAATTGTTTCGCTACACAAGACCTCAAACAAACTAGGAAAAAACTCTTCCATATTTCCTCACTCGTGTTTGGTTCACGCTGCCTAATACCAGCACGACTTCACACCAACCAACCAATAGTAACACAGCACTCTTCCGTGACGAAATACACTCTCCCTGACCACTGTCTCTCTGTGACGTCAGTATAACTCCTACTACTGACCCTCCCTTTGCAAATATTTCGGCAATAGATTACAAACCTTTTTCAAAGAAAAAATAGGATTAGAAACAACATAAACAATCCTGCCTTGTTTGCCCCACTAAAAATGAGATAGATTTAATCACTCAAAGAATTCTTTCACTACTAGCAGAATATCGACCAGCGTTACCCCACTCTCAATCAAGTGAAAATTCTTGGGACTCCTTCAGCTGCGCTTTCTAAAGGTACCCAAATAAATCTTCACTATACTAACTTCAGAATTCCCTATGCAATATTAACAACCTCTTTCGTTGCTTAATATCACACCAGCAGACAATGCACTTCTCAGTGTGTGCCACACTATTCCTCTGCCCATTAGGCTAATAACATCCCGGGATCTTAGGCAACTCCGTACCCGTTTCTCTTGACTACATATAACAATAGCACAATATGTTAGTAACCAAAATTATTAATTCCAACCTATTAATTTGCCAAATTCATTAATTAAACCATCAGTCTGCTAACAAAAACTGATCCAGCATTTCAGGAAACTAATACATTTGACATTTTCTGGACCCAAATTCAATACCCTACAGTCCCTTCCACGCTGGATGAGTTTAAACCAAACTTACCAATTAGTTCATCTCTGTTCATACCTTTCTTTGGCGATGAAATCTTTATAAGTTAATCAGGGTTTGGCAAAATAATATTAGAATCTCAAAAAATCAATATAGAATAATCATCTCACGTAACCAATAAATGAATCTAATCAAGACAAATTCATTTGTGAGTTATAGTGCTTTATCTAAATATTGTGATTGCTCATCAAGTACAATATAGCTCGAATCATAAGTCTCCACACAAAGAAAACATCAGCAATATAATATCATTTATACATCTCAAATCTCAGCACAATGAGTGAATGGATAGGGATAGAGACAAAAGAATAAAGAATTTGCAAATAAATTATGCAAATTCAGAATATCATACAAACCAAGGTTCAAGAAATCTGAAAGCTACCCTCTGGCCATGAGAGTAAGCAAGCCCCTTAAGAAGAGTTAAGGAGCAAAGGTAAAGAGTCAGGATCAGCAAAACAGCAGCCAGCCTGTAGAATATAGGAAAACAGCATCACAGCTCTCTCCTCTCACGAAGTAAGAAAAATGCGCCTAAACCCACCTCATTTCTACAACTAATTATGCTCTAAACCCACAAAAGTCCAACCCCTATTCTATCCACCCCGCATAGAGAAAAACATTTTATTTGCTAAAACGAGGGATGTCTGAATCACATCACTTTTGTCATGACTTCAATTTCGACGCATCTTTATTATGAACTATACACGTCATTCAGCCTTCAGTAGTAGAACTTCCATATCTATCTTCCGTGACTTGCACATACTCCTCATTCAGGCAAAAGTATCGAACTGTGGAAGAAAATGTCCTCATGCCCGCTCTTGGAGGAAGTTCTGCTTTCGTTGTATTCATTGTTTCCTCCACACAACCTTGACCATCATCAGTGGCACGCGAAGAACAGCTTGCAGCATTCAATTTTCCCTTTCTACATTTTTAAAACATCCCATGTTAACTCTAAAATGTCTCTCTGCCCTTCTCTGCAAAGCAGCAGACTTTGGGGCATATGTATCAAGTCCATTTCCCGTTCGCAAACAGGCCGATTCTCAGAATCGGACCGTTTGCGAACGGGAAAAAGCGTTTTGGGATGTATCATAACAAAAGGCCCTCGCAAAATAGGGAATCGCAAAATTTGCAATTCCCTATTTTGCGAATGCATTTAAGGAATCGCAAATTGCGATTCCTTAAAAGAAATGCAGAAAGCACCCAAGTTATGCAAATTTGGCTTAAGAAATCGCAAATTACCACCAACTTCAAGTTTTTGGTAATTAGCGATTTCTTTGAAAAATGCACTTTTTTGCATTTTTCAAAGTGCCATGTGGCGCACATACATGCCCTTAGGGCATGTATGAGCGCCACATGTGCACACATACATATTTCAGGGGTGCAACACGGTGTCCTTTTGACACCCTTGCACCCTTGAAATTGCATTCACAATTTGCCAGTACCTAATGGGTACTTGCAAATTGCGAATGTCTTCCCATTCATTCCTATGGGCCTCTAGGCCCATAGGAATGAATGGGAAGGTATTCCTTAATTGCGATTCGCAATTTGCGAGTCGCAATTAAGGAATATGTAGGAATCACAATTATTATTGCGATTCCTACATACATTGCATTTTGCGAGTCCTTAATAGCGATTCGCAAAAAATCGCTATTAAGGACTTGCAAAACGATGTTTTAATACATATGCCCCTATGCTTCTAGGAAAGACAAACACATGCATTAATTTTTCACTTTATAAAACTCTATTTCCAAACGCACTTTAAGCGCTTTCAATTATTTTCTCCCTCTCTACGCGCTGCACATTTATTTTCTATTTATTAGTGAAAGATAAACTATCGACTTTGTTTTAGTTTCTATATTAGTCATGTGCATTAGCGGCCTACTGCATCTCTCTCAGCACGCGCTTGCGCAGTTTTCATTTTTCCCCTTTTAGTCTTATTTTATTAGTTGCACACGTTTCTCGGTTAGAATTTGTCACACTGAAGGGTTCAATCCAAGCAGGTTTTATTTTGCGAAAACCCTGCTCCATCAAGAGCTAACTGTATATTTACATGGTGGGAAAGGGAGACACTCTTACCTTTCCCTTAATTTAAGCAGTTAACCCTTCCTGTTAACTCCGTCCTTACCCCCCTCCCATTTCCCAGTGTCTTTTCCACCTATTCCTCCCTAGTGTTGCTTCAGCCCCCCAAACCCCTGAACTGTTTTTTAAAAATGCTTGTCATCCTCCCCGTGGTTTCACCCAACCCCCGCCCTCCGATGTCTTTCCCATCCTCCTCCTTTGTGTTGCTTCACCCCTTTCCCATCCCCCCAATGCTGTTTTTTTACATGTTGCATAGCAGCACGGGCTGCTGTGCAACATGCTTTCAGTAACATTTTAGAAAGTGCTCTGCTGTGTAACGTATAAAACAAATGTAAAAACATTGACAAAACTAATAGGTAGATTGACTCAGGAACATTACCAGCTCCTCCTGCCATACTCCAGTAGCGTTCTGGCCAAATAACAGCAGTATACATATAGCAAAGCCAGATAAGATTACCCGAATACAATATTCTAGTAGGAGCATAAGGGGTGAGTCTAACTCTAATGTTCTATCTTATGGCCAAATAGGGAAGCATAGAGGTTCTTCGCACCCATTTTCAAATTACTTAGCTCATGACAGCGATCTAACTTTTAAACACCTGGGAGATAGTTATACTGCTGAACTGTCCACTAGTAATTGGAACCTGGCAGTAAATACTGATGCATTTTATTATAACAACACTACTAGTATAGTTAAGACCATGCTTCTGTTGTAACTACATCCAACTACTCGATTGTCTGATTCGGCTAGTGACAATGCTCCGCTGTGTAGTATAGATTCTTATGGATGCCCACCCATACCTAAAAATGAGGGAAAAAATAGATTATCTTTAATCTCTTGGAACCTGGCGGGGATTTACTCTAAACTTCAAGACCTGAATGGCACTCTTATATAGGTAAAAACGATATTTGTTTTTTTCAAGAGACTTGGGCTGTGGGTAGGGTGCACATAAATGGTTATACTACGTACAGTGTGGAAGCTAATCCACCTAAAACAATGGGCAGGGCCAGCGGTGGGCAGATAATGCTTGTGAAGAACTCCCTAGCATGTAAGTATAAGCAACTATCAATAAAATCGCAAGATATCCTGGGGATCCAGCTTGCTTTCCCGACAGGCCTAAACGTGACTTTGTTCAATGTTTATGCTAGGTCAGAACCATATAGCAGCGAATCTCCTGTACTTTCATTGCTAGATGACTTGGTAGGAGCCCATCAAATCAATTATAAAATCATAGTTGCCGGGGACTTCAACGCTTCCTTCGAACCCTCTTCTTTATTAAGCACTCTACTTGAGGAAGAGAATGAGGCATGGGGTATTCCGAATTTGGTAGCTGGTGAATATTGTCATCGTACAATGTCAGTCTCCCTGCAGATTGCTACCTTTACTATAGGAAGGAGCTTGAGGGCATGCAACGGGAGAACTGCATCTGATTAAAGTGGGCAGGCCACTTTTAAACGGGGTGTCAGTACCAGCGTTATTGATTATATTTTAGTCGATGTAAGAATTTGGTTTCCGGTGGAGGACATGATTATTGATCAGAGGTCTGACAGCGATCATAACCCTCTGTTGCTAAAAATTACGGATACTGCTTTGGACAGGAACCCGCCAAGCCGTACTTCCAGAATAGAAGAGCCCCCCCTGTAACTAACAACTGTAGAAGAGTTGCCTGGCCCAAAGTCTTAGCAGACCAGGGCTTATACATTAGAATATATGATCTATTTATACATTTTCTGACTGGTTTGTGCAGTAATTTGGACTGTGCACATTCCTGTGAATTAACTCCCACAACATCGGTGCACAAAGACTTTTTTGAAGCTCTCCAAACTGTATTCACCAAAAATAACTCTGGTAGAAGGTCTGCTGGTACAGGGGAAATTAAATGGTTTAATAGCGAATGTAAGCTAGCTAAGGGGGTACTGCCACTAGCAGTTAAGGAGCATAGCAGAGTCGAGGTAGCTGTGGCCCGTAATAGATATAAAGCTGCGCTAATTAAAGCTAGCGCGATTATGCAGAGAAAAACTGGCAAGACTTGGTACTAGCCGCAAAATGTAATGATAGCCGCTTGTTTTGGCATATTATTGCGAAGGGTAGTTCTCGAGAATGTTCCCGCTCTTAGTTATCATATCCAGCTGGAGGTTTGGGTGGAACATTTTTCAAAACTATATACCAGGGTTGAGGACCCCGGCCGCTTAATCACTCCTAGAGCTGATCAGAATACTGTCCCCGTTGTGATCACGACTGGCACTGCATTGGTATTCAGTTTAGATGATACTTTGTCAGCAATTGATAGATTAAAGGCAGGTAAAGCCTCCTGCACTGACCTGATACCAGGTGACTTGTATAAATCAGAACCCATGATATGGGCTCCGTATATAAATCTTTTGTCTTATTTTATATCTGCTGGTGGGGATATTCCGGCAACTTGGAGGGGAGCCGAGATAATCACTATTTATAAAAAGGGTGATGCCTCTATCCCCTCCAATTATTGACCCATCAGTCTGATTGACAATTTGCAAAAGATTTTTGCCAGACAAGTATTAGATAGACTTCAAGACTGGATGGATGATAATGTGATATTGTCCCCTTATCAGGCAGGTTTTCGCTCAAAAATAAGTACATGCGACCAGGCTTTCAGATTTACCTTACTAATATGGAAATATGTGCTACTAAGAAAACAGAAACTTTATGTAGCATTTGTAGATCGGAGAGCAGCTTTTGACTTAGTTTCACGAGAGTTATTATGGAAAATAATGCTTGACTTAGGTGCTCCAGGAGACCTGGTGACATTGATAGTCAGATTACATGAGGATAATTATGCCCAGGTCCGGTGGGGGAAAAATGGCGAATTAACTGAGAGGATACCGATACAGCGAGGGGTGCGCCAGGGGTGTGTCCTTGCCCCCACATTATTTTTTTTGTTTATCAACGATGTGGTGAGCAGATTGATGGACTGCAGGAATGATTGCCCCACCATGAATGGCGCGAAAGTTCCAATCCTGCTCTTTGCAGACGATTCCTTACTCATATCCACAACACCCATGGGCCTGCACATTTTAGTGGATACCTTTCTAGACTTCTGCAAGGACAGGAGTTTGGAACTCAACACTGTTAAAACCAAATATATGGTGTTTGGGAAAGTGCGGGGGGACTGCGTGAGATCAGGATCGCAAGCGAACCTCTGGAACGGGTAAAGCATTTTGATTACCTCGGCATAAGACTGAGTGAATCACTTAGATGGGAACAACAGTTAGACAAAAGTTATCTCATCTTATGTCATAGGTCTAATTCAATATTGAGATTCCTTAAACAGTCATACACTCAATCCCTAACCCCAGCACTGGAAGTTTATCGTGTCAAAGCCCAAAGTGGAGCACTGTATGGAGCAGAGATAAGGGGTCATGCTAATGTAAACAAACTAACGATTTGTGAAAACATCTTTGCCAGATCACTTATTTCGGCACCCATTACCACCCTATTGATTCCTCTATTTTGCGACCTAGGGATGAAAAGAATAGGTGACATGGCTGATTTGAAACCTTTAACCTATTGGCTGCGATTGTGGACAACCCCTCAGCTCACTGATTATCGTAACTCAATGAGGGAGCTACTGATGATCAGTGGTGCTAAAAAATTACCTTGGTTTAAACATATCGCAGATTGGTGTAAACTGACGAATATGGTGGATTTATGGGAACGCCCAGATAAGGCAACAAGAGGTGATCTACTGAGACTAAAAGCCAGGTATTGGGCGGTGGTGGAGGAGCACTATGCTACTAATCTAGCTAATGGTCAGCTAACATAAAAAATGTTAATTGTTAAATCATGTTTGCGATTTGAACCCTTTTTGGATCAAATCTCGCCCCCCCTAGCTAACAGTTTATATGTCAGATTCAGATATGGCAACCTGCTCCTAAAGTTTACCGGAAATGAGGCTGTTGGTTTACTAATAGATTCATGTCCTGCCTGCACTAGCGCTAAAGAGTCTGAAGAGCATGTACTTTTCTTTTGCCCCAAATATCAACAGATACGCAGGAGGTGGATAAGACCAATTTGCCTCAATTTTGGAGTCAGGCAATACCAGACTGCATATAGAATCTTAAAAACGGACGTATCAGGGGCAACAGTTTTTGCCGTTAGCCGTTTTTTATCTGCTTTCTGGATAATCCGACAGAAGCTTTCATCTTAGGCTGTAGTGTGAAAAAAAATGCACCCGACTGTGATATGATTGGCCATTGGAATTATCGTATTGTGCATTGTATTTGAGTTCTTTTTAATGTCCTCAAGCTGGAAAGCTGTTACACCGAAGCTTGTCTTTCATGCATTTTATTGTGGGTTTTTATCTTGACCACTTTTTTTATTGCATATTTTAATCAAAGCATCGGAAATGTATTTTTATTCTTTTAGATTGTAAATTGATGATTGTTGCATTTTTGTATACTTTGATGGTTTGAGACAAATAACCGAATAAAGTTATTTGATGATGATGATAATAGATTTTGCATAGGCCAAACCTTTTGGCTTAGCCAGTGCCTGTTTTTCAAGTTAGCTAGCTTCGTGAAGTTCCTGAAATTTTGGAAGAATTAAAAAAATACACTCTAAAGCTGCTGAAATGAAAACCACCATTCTGGACTTCCCTGGTAATTTTGTTCCCTCAATAAATGAATCAATGACCCAACTCCTGAAATGTAAGGTAAATGTAGGAAACTCACAGGTTAAAAAAAACATGGCAAGAACAGGTCAAATTAAAACGTTGTGTTTAAAAAATGAAACCTTGTCGAAGAGACATCAGGGCAAAATAATTCAAGCTGTCCAGGGGTCTCCAGCCTTTCCTATAGTGAGAGTTACTTGTGATCACTGAAAACCTACGTAAGCTACTGGCCAACATAAGGATTTGAAAAGGGTACACAACTTAAACACCATCACTCGAGAACCCTCAGCTCTGCTCCAGTGAGCATAGAACATTGGCACAACAGCTATATGTTAGAAATGAAGGTTTCGAGTGGGAAGTGGTTTGCCCCCTGTCCAAGTAGGGACCCTTATTCTAGTCAGGGTGAGGGAATTACACAGCTAAGATAACCCATGCTCACCTGCTTGGTAGTTTGGCACGAGCAGTCAAGTTTATCTCAGAGGTGACGTGTAAAGCATTTGTACATGCACGCACAGTAGTACAGTGAAAACACTACATAAGGACACCACACCAGTTTAGAAAAATCACCAATATTTATCTGAATAAAACAAGACCAAAATGACAAACATCGAACATACACAAGTAAAGATATCACTTTTAAAAGGTTAAAAATAGTTCAGTCTATAGGAAACTATGGATGTGTCACTTTTATCACAAAGTACTTGGGATGCATCAAAATCAAAGAAATAAACAGGTGCAGGAGAGGTAAGGCGCTGAAAAAACAAAGCAATGTGTTGGTTCTTTACTCCCAGGGGAGGTGATGCGTCGGTTCCTTACTGCCAGGGGTGGTGATGCTTTGGTTCCTTACTGCAGTGCAGGGGAGGTGATGCATCGGTTCCTTACTGTCAGGGGAGGTGATGCATCGGTTCCTTACTGTGAGGGAAGGTGATGCGTCGATCTCCAGACACGCAGCCTTCCGTACTGAGCACGATTCCGTACTGTGATGCTTCAAAAGTCCAGACTCACTGGGTCGATGCAGCGGTGGTGAAACAGGCTTCTGGATCGATTTTCCAGCCGTGAAGCAGGTGATGCATTGATTTCTTCAGTTTAACTTAAGTTAGGATTTTGTCTTAAGACCAAAACGTAAGACAAACTTAAGACAAAATCCTAACTTTACTACTCCTAAATGCCTTTTGTGAATACCGAAAGTCGTAAAGTTAGGATCTTGTCTCAGATTACTTTTGTGAATCGGGCCCATTATTTTTTAACATGTAGACTGCATCCTTAACTAGAACCCTTAGTGACTATCCATTTTAAAAGGCACTTGTTGGGTTCATAGCTCTGAAGTAAAGTAATGAAAACATCTCTGCAGTCACCCATAAGCACATACCTGTCAGGCAGTCATGCCTTACAAATTAATGCATAATAAGGTTTCTCTATTAAAGCTAAGCACACATAAAGAAAGGTAGGAAAGAGGAAAGAAAGTCAAATAAAAAGAGATAAAGAATGAAGAGAAATTTAGAAAGAGGTAGAAAGAGAAAGTAAGAGGTAGAGAGAAAGAAAGTGAGAGAGAAAGAAACAAAGAGGCAAAATAAAAAGAGAAAAGAAGGAAGAAAGGAAAGAAATTAAGAGGAAGGAGGGGAGAATGAGAGGGAAAGAAAAAGAAGAAAGAAAGCAGCAACAAATATGAAAAAGAAAAGAAGAAAGGAAGAAAGAAAGAAAAAGAAGTTTAAAAAGATAGAAAAATGGAATAAAAGGAAAGGAAAATTTAGGGAAAGAAAGATAGAAGAGGAAAAAAGAGAAAGACAGGAAAGAAGTGCAAAAACAAAGAAAAACAATGAGGAGGATGCAAATTGAGCAAAAAGGCAAGAAAACATTAAAGAAAAAGCAACAAATGTAGGAATGTGCTACAAAAAGTTAAGTAAGAGAAACATCTGAAGGAGAGGAAGAAAGATGAAGAAAGAAAAATAGAGAAAGAAGAACAGCAGCAAGAAAGAGAAAGAAAGGAAGAACATGGAGGAAAATGAGAAAGGCAAGAATGAAAGAAAGAAAGAAGAGTAGTGTAAGAAGAAGTGAAGGGAAGACAGGAAGAAGGCACAAAGAAAAAAGAAAAGAAGGAGTAAGAGTGAAGGAAGCGGAGTTTAGAAAGAAAACGAAAGAAATAGAGAAAGAAAAAAAGAAAGAACGTTTTCAGAAGTGGTGCCATGCAATGTTAGCAAGTGTTGCCTTCTCAAAAGGTCAGCTACGAATTCTCTCGTCATTAGACAGTCAATTTATGTGTGAGCTACTCAGAGGCATGCTGTGAGCTACTGGTTGCATGCAATGGACGTGTTGGAGATCAGTGCTGTTCTATACCGCCCAATAAAGGAGAAAGAGAACACATCTGTGCTTATGTGTGAAATATCCACAGCCAAGTCCACTGTCTATTTTCAAAATAAAGCGCAATTCCAAGTCAGTTGAAGGCCTATATCAGAGAAAACCCAGGCAGGACAATTTAGAGTGCTGCAGCAATAAGAAAATGAAACATGAAATACTGTGAAGGAACCAAGGATCCTGAAAGAAAATGCACCCACTCATGACGTACAGTGTGTGGGAGGGGTGGGGAAAGAGCAAAACGCAATTGAGATGCTGTTAAGAACAGATGGGTTACCTGTCTGAAAGGAAGTCGATCCGCAATCAGATTGGGGAGTGTGGTAGGCTTATGAAAATGAACAATAGGTAATAAGCAATAGGAATCATTATCTTTTTCCTCTTTTACCACTACAATTTATGATTTCAAGTTGGAATGAATATGTTCACTCTAAAAACAAAGGTTACAGTGACGTTACAGTTAGAGGTTGAACTGAGCTAAGAACTAATGTTAAAAAACAGAAATTTGCCTAAGTTAAAATTTAGTGAACTTACTAAGACTTTCACCCCCGCCATGTGCTGCTTATGACTTCACATATTACATTACTCATGACATGTTCAATGACATCATTGATGACATCACTGATGATATCTCGGTCTGGTGTAGAGGGAGGTTATCCTCCAGTCAGGCCCTGTTCCCAACTCAATGCTAGTGCCCAATTCCCCATTGCGCACAGTCTTCAGCAGTGTGCATTCGTGGGTTGGCCCTGCCCTCATCCCACTGCAGGTGCCCAACCCCACTGCACATGGCCTATAGACTCCACAATGGCGGTTGGCGACAGGGTCTGCTTTCTTAATAGTTTTTGTTACAGCCGTACAACAGGCATCGCCTAACTGGGTACTGTAGTACTAGGCGGTAGCAACACTGAACTCGCGACACAAAATAATATATATTTTTTTATTTAACTGAAGGGAGGGTCGTGTTGGGAACGCCACATTCCCCATGAGCGAGGGTATGCCCACCACGCCCACTTCTATGGTCTTTTCAAAATTTGTGCAGCCAGATCAATCTATACCATGGTAACGAAATGACTGTTGGGAGAAAAGCACACTTGGCCAATTAGAATGGCCTTTTTAAAAAAACGTTTTGGTACTGCGAGTTTCCAAACCGTCCAGATGTGCCTAACTATGTCTGAGGGCTAACCCCTCCTTGGCCATCCTGAGTCCCTATTTAAATGGCAAATGGTTGAAGGGGTTTAATCAAATCACTAAAAGCATACTTTATGAATAAAGTTCTAACCTTTTGCAGATTTGGTGTAATTCCATTCAGCTGTTTTATCTGTATTGGATAGCAAATTTTCCTATGGAAATTAACATGGGAATAGGCACTTTCGGGGGGCAACCCTTCTTCTTGGCCCCAACTTGACAGATTAGCACAAAATGTTCTATTAACGAGTCAGAGTGAAAGCTCCTTTTTTTATGAAAGGCAGATTTTCCACAGGAATGGTGTTTTTTATTTTGCTAATAACTTTGGCACTATTTAAAGGGCCAAGTAAAAGGGAGGTAATATGTCAGTACATTTATTTCCCAGGTTAATTACAATGGGAATTTTGTGAAGCGATACAGAAAAGAAAGCTGAACTGAATTACACCAAATTTGTCCGAAAATTAAGAATTTACTCAGAAAGCATGCTTTTTGTTAGTTTGTGTAAATCCGTTTAGCCAAGAAATTTGTGTGTACAGAAGTGTTTGCGGTGGTCACAAAGAGGTTCAAAAATGGGTATATCTGGACTGCTGATGTCCAAATATGCTTTGATTGGCCACTCTCAATGCAACTAGTCAATCCTGATTGGTCAGCCACAACCTGGGCAATATATTGTGCCAGCCATTACAGACTCAAAAATATGGTCCCTGGCTAACGGCCGAAGGAAATGGCCGCGTGGTAGCCTAGCTCCGAAGCGCCACTCCCGAAAATCCGTTATTAACATATGTTGCCCCGAGTGAAAGTCGTTGCAGGGAAGCCCTTCTAGCCCCCGGAACGCGGAGACCCTGTACAACGTTCGCTGTCCAGATCCAGCATGTGCCTGCGGTGTTTGCTCCGATCCTAGGCCTCCGTCCCGTGAATGAGGAAGCGCGCCCCAGGGCTCTCCGTCTGCCTGTCACCACAGTACCGCAAGCGCGGTAAGACAAAAACATTCTCGGACATTGGTGGGGGCACAATATCTCAAATCCTCACCTATATCCACCACATTGGTGCCTGGCCCCCACACGGACTTGGTGGTTCGCCGCACTCTGGGACCTCTCCGTGTCAGACCAACGCGGCCGGTGGCCGTAACCAGCCCGGTACTCCGCGGGCGTTAAATCAAATCAGTGGTGACTGCGAGACATCGTGGAGGGTGCACACGCCTTGCACTCGACCCGGTGGGTGTCCGACCAGTATGATTGCCCCGGATACGAGCCTGCGAAGATAAAGATGCAAAGTGCGTCATTAAACGGCCCGGTGGATCGTGGGCCGCGGATCCACGAGAGCGGTAAGACCATACGCTGATCCTTTTGGAGGGGTGGTAGCGCATTGGAGGCACTTCCTCCAATGTTCCCTTTAATTATTTGGCCCCCACGGTGCCTGGGGATATGTCTTGCCCTGTAAGCGCCCCCCCCGGAGCTTGAAGTGAATACACAGAATTTTGCTTGGACCCACATGGGTGGCGCCCCTGTGAATTGCGGCGATCAAGGTGTGCAGAGTGCGCCTCCAGCACCCAGAGTGGTGGGTGTGTGAGAATTGCAGTGGGGATAGAAGTGGTCGCCAACGGAACTGCGTTTCCTGGCCGGAACGGTACATATCCAGGACTGTGTTCCCCTCAGCCATTGGCCCACTTGGTGAAACCCGACAGGCCGGAGAGAGCCTTGACCCTTCAGCAGGCGGCAGGGAATAGCCAACGCGGCCCTAGTTACACCTTTGGGCACCGCTCTCCACGAGGAACACACATTGGCAGGTGGCCAGAGTGGTCGCAGCGCACTCCAGGCAAAACTGGACAAGTTTGCATGGCAAAAGGGTCAGGAAGACGCACAGGCGAGCAAGAAATCCACTGGGGACCCACCAGATCCCTCGTTGCAAGATATCCTGTAAGTCATAACGACCGTGCGCACATCTCTGGAATCCAGAATCGACACCGTCGCCTCCGAGGTCTCTGATCAGGGCTGACATGAGAAACATGAACGATCGTATCAAGGAGGTAGAATCCACAACAAAGGACTTAACAAATGATACCACTCTCCTTAAACGCCAAGTCGCAGATCTTCAATCTAACCAAGACTTGCTAGAGCGTCAACTGGACGACTATGAAGGCAGGATGCGCCGCAATAATGTCCGCATATTAGGGGTGCCAGAACGAGCGGAAGGGCCGGCGGCGGATCTATTCGTGGAGGACCTGGCGTTGCAACATCTTCAACCCAAAGGACTGTCCAAATATTTCTCTATCGAACGTGCGCACAGAGTACCAGGCAGCCGATCCAAACCTGGCGCACCTCCCAGGCCCATCCTGGCCAGAGTGTTCAACTTCCGTGATAGGGACACCATACTTCGCACAGCGAGAGTGGCCCCACCGATCACACTAGACAGCAGCAAAATCATCTTCTTCCCCGATTTCACATTGAGAGTACAAAGGCAACGCAGTCGTTTTCTTGAGGGGAAATGCGCCCTCCGGGACCAAGAAATCAAGTATGCCATGTTGTTTCCAGCAAAACTACGCGTTGAATCTGGAGGGAAAACCTGGTTCTTCAGTAGTCCCAAGGATGCATGGGACTGGCTGGATGGCTGGCGCACGGTGGGCAAGCGACATCACAAAGAACTCCGTGGCCCTGGTAACAAAGATTGCTCGGGCCGTCAAACAAGTTCCCCGAATGGTGCAGAGACAGAGAGAAACCCATCAGAACACCAGCAAGCGGACTGATTCATACATGAACATTGTCACACTCGAAGAGGTCTGACTTTCATCGCCTGTGCCCGGCACAGGATCCCTTGGCATCGCCCCGCTTTGTACTGTGACTCCGGGGATGCCTGATGTGGCTGCAAGCCGCTGCACAGACTCCGTTACTACCTATTGTGGGGTATCATTGCTGTTTGTTATTTATAACACGATGTACATACACAAGTAACTCACATATGCCTCAGGGAGTGAGGTTGGAACACGTTCTCTAATATTTCAAGGGTGGGCGATAGGCACTCTGCAAGTTTGGGGTGGCGGGAGGTTCAATACCCGCCATGCAGGGAGGCAGGGAGGGGGGAGGGAGTGGGTTTGTTTTTCTAGTTTATGTAGTTATTTTGTTGTGATGGAGGGGGGAACAGAGACGTTCTTAAGACGAACTTAATCAGAGTTTGCCGGCCCACTGTACCATCTAGCGACAACCACACACGGGCTCTGGGCGAGCAGCGCCCTATGACACCCACTTACACTATGTCTGACCGAGACGTGAAGAGAGCGCTCCGTATCCTCACCTGGAATGTTAACAGACTGGGAGATAAATTGAAACGAGGGGTTGTGCTCCAATATCTCAAGAGGCAGGCCCCTGATATCGCTCTGCTGCAGGAGACACATCTTATTGGTAATACCTGTAAGGCACTCGATCGATGGGGTTATAGACTGGTGGCCCATTCGGGCTTCAATTTCGGTTCGAGTGGGACCGGTATTCTCATTCGCAAGCAGTGCCCATACATATTAAAGGACACATGGGTGGATGCCCAGTGTAGATTCGCGGCAGTTGCCGGGACTTGGGAAGGGCGCCCCCTAAATGTCCTCTCGATTTATATCCCTCCAGCGCTGAAAAAATCTACCCTGGCCGACTTGGGTAAATTCCTGCTTAACCCTCCCAGCTGGCATTCTTGTGATGGGAGGCAACTTTAATTTAACGGGGGATGGGTGGGTCGATTGGCGTCCCCCTCGTCCAGAACCACAGGGCACTTTGTCATTGTTGGACTTTCTCTTGGCGTTTGGCTTGGTTGATCTCTGGCGCCATCTCAATCCCTTAGCACGTAATTTTACTTTCTACTCAGGCGCGCATGGTAGTCAATCCAGAATCGATCACCTGCTCACACACGTGGATGATCTCTCCAACTTTACCGACGCCAGGTCTCTGGCACGTGGTATTTCTGACCACTCTCCTTTTCTTACACAGCTGGCCCTGCCTCAAGAAAACAGACGTCTCACCCTCTCTATTACTCCCTGGTGTTTGAAGATCCCACATGTAAAGCGCGCGATTATAAAAGGGGTGGACCAGTTCTTTGCCGAGAACACCAACACTATTGACTCCCATCAGATCCTGTGGGGGGCCTTTGGGGCGGTTATTAAAAGTCAGGCACTCTCTCTAATGTCGGGACACAAGAAAGAACTGAGGGCACGATTGGAGACTCTAGAACATGATATTCAAGGGCTGGAGGGTGAGGTAGCGACCACGGATGACGAGCAGATCTTACATACTCTCAGCATAAAAAGGCAAGACTACAGGCAGCTCGCATTGGAGGCAGCTAGGGCGAAACAGAAAGCTACTCTGCACAAAATATATGAATTGGGTGACCATACGGGAAAGCTACTGGCATGGCTGGAAAAGCGGGAAGCCGCACAGAGATGGGTGCCCCTTATTGAGTGGGACAAGGGAGAAATGCTGAGTGACCCACAGTTGATTGCTGAGGCCTTCGCCTCCCATTTTGCCTCTATATACTCCTCCACTACTCGTATTACCTTTACTGACTCCAGGGATCTCCTGGCCACAATCCCGATCTCTACCCTCACCCTGGAAGATCGCGAAGCCTTAGAGGGCGATCCTACTGAGGAGGAATTAGCGACTGCCATACGTGGGACAAGGTCGGGGAAAGCTATGGGCCCTAAAGGGCTTCCAATAGAGCTGTTCAAATTAGTGACCTCCAAGATAACTCCCGCTCTCCGAGCTATGTACTTCGAGAGCTACCACACTGGGTCGCTACCTAAAGATCTGATGCTGGCCTCAGTGGTCGTTATACACAAACAGGGTAAGCCACTGACGAGGTGTGACTCGCATCACCCGATCTCCCTGTTAACTGCCGAGGCAAAGATTCCCTCCATGGCATTAGCCAACCGTTTGATCCCAGTTATTTGTAAACTTGTGCACCCTGATCAATCAGGCTTCATGCCTGGTTGAAACACGGCCCTCAATCTTAGACGACTACATGGGGTGATGGGGAGAATTAACACCATTCAAGAATACGCAGCACTGTTATTAGACGCCAAAATGGCGTTCAACACAATCGAATGGCCTTACCTATTTGCTCTCCTCGAACGCATGGGCTTCAGCCCAAAATTTATAAAGTGGGTCAAGCCCTTATATACCGATCCAACTGCCCAAGTGGTTGTCAACCAGCATACATCCCGGCCATTCAGTCTTGAAAGAGGGACTCGACAGGGATGCCCCCTGTCGCCCCTCATATTCGCCTTACTATTGGAGCCCTTGGCGACCTGGGAGAGGGGTGACCCCATGATTAGAGGGCTGAAATGGACAGATCACCATGAGGATCGAATTTCTTTGTATGCCGACGACATCCTACTGTATGTTGCGGCACCCTCAGCCTCGATCCACCGCATTTTACATATCTTTGCAATCTTCAGCGCCCACTCAGGATATACTATAAACTGGATGAAATCGATACTCTATATGCTTCAGGGCCCCCTGCCTCGGCTGCCCAAGGGCACCAACGTTACAATTGCCACTGAGGGTTTTCGCTATCTCGGCATATATATCACCCAATGTCCTACCCAATTCTATGAAGTCAATCTTAAGGGCACGCTGACTAGACTCCATAATGATGTGCTCCACTGGCGGTCTCTGCCCCTAACGCTCCTAGGCTGAGAAAGCGCTGTTCAAGATGTTGGTGCTGCCCAGGTTCCTATATGCGTTGCACAACACCCCCTATGCAGTCCCAGACACATACTTCACCAGCGTAGACAGTGAGGTCAGAACGCTACTATGGGATGGGAAAAACCCGCTCATTGCGACACATAAATTGACCAGGGGGTGGTATGACGGGGGGGATCGCGTTACCCGACCTTAAACAATACTATTGGGCCTCCCAGCTGGCGGTGGTCAACCAATGGGTTTTTGCCCCACCGACCGAACCGGCATACCGGATGGACAAATGGATAATGAACTCTGGGGGGTATCGGCATGCACTTTATTCTAATCCCAAACGCCAGCGACTTACCGGTCCTACGGCCCAAACTGTTGCAATTTGGCACCGTGCAACAAGAACACTGTGGTGGAACAAAAAAATAACACTGGCCACTCCCCTATGGGACTCCGAGCAACTTGGCACACTGAGCAAATGCCCGGGCTTTGATAAGTGGGACTTAATAGGCATCTCCTCCATAGTTGACCTCTGGAAGCGAAATGAGATGGTCCCATTTAGTGACCTGCAAGCAGAATACCAGCCGGCTGGGTCAGAAACGTTCCGATACTTACAAATACGCCACGCAATAACTACCAATGTGGCATGTGGTGAGACTTTACCTGAAGCCTCCCCACTGGAAGACAGGCTTTTAGCAGATCCCATGCCCCGTAAAGCAATATCACTTACTTATCGCAAATTAATCAACAACAAGCTGGACCCACTGGTGCGTCTCCGGCAGTTGTGGGAATCAGATTTAGGTTATTTGGAAGATGACGACTGGCAAGAAGCACTTTCCTCCCCTAAAGAGGTCGCTATACCGATGAGGCTCCGCTTAGTCCAGCTCAAAATCCTACACAGAACCTATCTATCGGCAAAGACATTGGTAAAAATGTGGCGTCGGCCTGACGCGGGGTGCCTTAGACGCTGTGATGCGGAAGGTACATTTTTCCACGTGCTCTGGGAATGCCCACACATTCAGTCCTACTGGGGAAAAATCTTCTCCACCCTTGCAAAGGTCTGTGGGAAAAACATAACCAGCTCCCGACGACTTTGTTTGCTCAATGTTTGGGAGGCAACCGATTTTACCCAGACCGAGTGCACGTGGGCCTCACTAGGCTTTGCCCTTGCCAAAAGAAATGTAGCTCAGATATGGGGGGCCGGGGATCTGCCCACTTATCAGAAATGGTCCAATGACATGGACAATGCAATGATCGCAGAGAAAGACGTCTTCAAACGCAGGGGTTGCCGTAAGAAATGGGACCACAAATGGGCTAAATGGAATGTGTCACGTGGCGGTCTCTGTGTATCCCCAACTGAGGAGCTACGTCGTACTGGGGTTGACACCGATTTTGAATCGATTTAAAATTGTATGGGATTGTACGTGATTTGTGTTCGCTGCTCATTTGAATATGTCACCACTGTATACTACTGTCATGTGGCCTCGCTGTTTCCCACTGTATCATCACAACTGTTTAATAAAAAGTAAATTTAAAAATAAAAAAAAATAAAAAATATGATCCCTATGTCCAGAAAATGAAATTAAAAAATATGTAAGGGGGCAGGGTGAGCATACCCTGACCCCTAGGGCAAGTGGCAGGGGTTCAAAGGGACCTGGTCCTTGACTGGCTGACCGCAACATTGGCAGCTATTACATGAGTTGGGGGTCATGGTCCCCATAGCCATGCATTGTTGTGAATTGCAGGTTTTGAGGGTCACAAAAAAGGAGCATATGTAAAGGGTGCTAGCAGATTTTAGTCACAATATATATCATTATTTAGTGGTACCATACTACTTTTAGGAACTGAGGTGTGTTGTAAGGTGATTTTACCCAGTGACAAATGTTGATCCTTTGCTGGAATTTGATGAACCATGTTTGATTGAAAACTATTTTCTCTCATGAGTTTTAGAGATTACTGAACTTGCTACAGAAGCTAAAATGATAGCACATTTGCTATAAATTCACACTATCTTTCTAAGCCATGTGAGACTAACGTCTAACATTTTGAGTACATGTACTTTCAACATAAGTAGAAGCATGTCACTTGGTTCCCCATTGTTCTACTGCTGCCTCCTACAATGTTTTAAAGAATAAATAGAACACTAACTTTCTGTATTTATAACAAGAGTGTGGATTCAAAACAGTGAAACTTAAAGCATTTCCTTTACAAATTAACAAAATAAGAGGGTTCTTTTTGTTATAGAAATTATAGCTAGTGCTCTAGAAATCTGAAATGAAGACACATTTTCTGTGAGCTCTCAAAAATATTTCTCACTCATGCCAGTAAAACATTCTGACATGCAGACTGCAACATGTACTTTCAACGCCAGCAGCAGTCTGTCAGTTAACTCCCCAGTGAGCTACTTACTGCACCTTCCCATAGTGTTCTAATAAAGAACAAGAGCGCTAACATTTGTATTGATGACAACAGTTTGACATGCCTGAATCCGTCTGGATGGAATCAAAGCTGTAAAACCTAAAGCATTTCCTTTAGACATGAACAACATTGGGGGGGGTCTTTTTGTCATAGAAATTATGGTTAGGGCTCTAGAAAGCTAAACTGAGGATAAGTTGGCGGAAGGGGCAGTGGCAGCACAATGAATCACAGAAGGCAGGAAGGAGGATGCAGGGGCACACATATGCACAATGGAGGGAAGAGGGGATGGGGCAGCAAGCTGACCACAGATGGCAGACTGACATATGTAAGGGCAGCAAGCTGACCAATATGTGTATTTACTGGGTTTCTCAACCCTCTTTTTTCAGAAATTCATGACACCTTAACGCCCTTCTGAGCTTATTAAGGCTTTATATCTCAAACCATTCTGACTGCCAGTACCCTCCCCACTATAGGGTAAGTTCCATTTTTAATAGAGCTGGTGACATCGAGTATGTACCCCGTGTGACCTTATTTATTTTAAATATTCCTCATTTCTCATCCCCACAGTGCCCGGCTGGGCCCTATGTGAGTACCCTCTTTCCTTTTTCACCTCCACATGGTGCACACCACGTTATCTGACAGTCATCCCCAGGTATGATTACTGATTGACAATATACCTTTTTAAGGCAAGTCTCTAGTTTTCTACACCATACCCCATTACTGAAACCTTGGTTATTATTATTTTTTAGGTGCCCCTTCATTCCTGATGAGACCCCACATTGTCAAGTGGGTCGAAACGTCGTCGACTAAGTGAAGCAAACCATTTGTCAGCTACTATTATTGTATTAGTAGGCTGCGAGCACTCATTATGTATTGATTTAATGGTCGCTTTTGTACATTTTTGATGAAACCTTGTTTTTATATCACAATGAGTCACAACCTTGAAATATAGGTTTCACAATCACTTGGGACACCATGCACTGGATTTAAAATAATGTGTTTACATTATATAAAGCAACATATTTTCATACCAAATTTGTGCTATATGTCTTTTCTCTTTCCGACATATCCTTGCCTTCAATTATTGTGATTGTGCTAATATGTATTAAGTATCTTTGACTGATTGTCCACAGGAACCGTTGTTTTCTGTTAGACCATGAAGAGGAGGCGGGATGCATCATGGACACTGTTAAGTATGAATGTCAACGACCCAGAAGTTGAATTTAGAGTAATTTATTCTCAAGATGAAAAGGAGCCCACAGAACAGCAGCCTCCTCTGAGAGAGTACCACAGCAACCGACCAAAAGGAGCCATTGCCTGGATCACTCCACAGAAATAAGCTCCAGAATGCAGAACATGGATACATTACAAATCACAAAATCAAGCAGGCAAGTTACAGTGAAGCATTGACATATGGCAATTAACAAAGAATTACATATTATGACAAGATATGCATAAGTATATACATCAAATCAACTTTCCCCTTACAAAAACAAAATAAGAAAATACAAAAAAAACAAAGCAAATACTTAGTGCAAATTAATGTCTCTAAACTTTGTAAGTATTGACACATTCCGAGCCGGTTTGCAATTACTCGGTGATGTAACATCATCTGTAGAACTATGGGCCTTATTACGATGGCGGTCGGTCAGACTGCCGACTGCCATCGTATCTGGCAGGAGACCATCTGACAATGAGTCAGCGGTCCGACCCGCTCAATTATGATGAGACCGCCAGCACGGCGGTCGGAAAGTGCTTTTTACTACAGCAGCATGTACTGCAGCCCAAGAAAAGGGCCGCAGCACAAGCCGCAGTATAAAAAGCACTTTGTGATTATCCATGCACTGTGTGCCAGGCACCATTTGGTATCTGACACATGGTGCATGGATGTGTGTGAGTGCACTACATGTACCCCCAGGCCACTTAGCAGTGGGCCACGGGGGTCAGGGGCCCTGCTTTGGGCCCCCAAAGTCCGTTTGTGTCTGCCTTTTCATTGCAGTCAGTCCACTATGATAAGGCAGTTGGAAAGGGACATCCTCATCCTCCGGGGGGGGCCTGTGCAGGCACAGCCTCCATTGTAGGGATAGGATTCTGACTGCCGCCCTTATGGAATCTTGGATCATCTCAAAGGTGGCAGTCTTTCTCCCAGACCTCTGCACTGAAAGCTCGAAAAATAGAAAAAATGGGTTACCTCTTTCAAAAATAAAATTGTGGTAAAAAATGAGGGGCTTAATTGATGGGAATTGGTGTAGGCCAGCACCGCAAGTCTTCTTGCTGCGCTGGCCTACGCCCCTGCGCTGGCACACAATTTGATGCCTAGCGCCAATGTAGGCACCCTTTCACCATGGTGCAAAAGTGTCTGCTTTGCATGCAGAATTGTTTTTGTGCAGGAAGGGGCCCCTTCCTGCACAAAAACAATCCAGATGGGCATTTTGCTCTTCCTATGTGCGCTGCGGAATGCAGTATACATGAAAAGAGGAAAAAACGAGGAGAAATATTTTTATTTCTCCTTGTTACGACTGCTCTGGGGAGACGTAAGGTTTTGGCGCTGCCCAAGGTTTGCATGACTAAGTAAATCTGTGGCAGCATCACAATCCATGTGTGTTGCGTGGGAAACCCACCGTAACTGTTGTGTTGGTTAGTGTCACTCAGAAGCACAGCTACACCTACTCCGTCGTAGGTAAAGAATCTTCTTTATTTAAGATAATTATACACACACAGGAAACAGGTGTGTCTGGTTCCACTGTTGCAACTGTAATGAGCCAGAAAGCTCAGTGGACCTGACTATGTCATGAATGACATTCTAGCAGATACAAACTATAACTGCAACGCCTATGGAATGCCTCCCTAGGGCAGAGTAAGGCAACGCAGCAACTTGCACTGCTTTGTCTTACTCCATATGTATGAGGCCATGCAAAGCTACGCAAAGTGGCTTTGCGTGGCCTCATAAATATTGTTGAGAGGTTTGTGCAACCAGAGCATCAGAAAATGTGACGCTCTGGCGGTGCAAGCCTCTCATATATAGGCCCCAAGGTTTTTTTGTTCAGCTCTACCTGTTCCTGAATGCTGGGAAGATTTTAACTTTAGCACATCAAACTGTTTGTTGATGCCATTTTTTTGAAAAAAAATGACACTTTTAGCCAGAGCATTTGTTTCCTATTTTTCACCAAAAACTCATAATTTAGCTATATTTTGGCTATTTTCTCAGTCCCCCACAGTCGAATTCACAAACCCTGGGTACCTTTAGAATCCCCAGCATGTTGAGGAAAAAGTACAAAAACATTATGGAGGCCTAAGCACGAACTATCCCAAATAACCCATAAAAGTCTTAGCACTTGGGGGGGGGAGGGAGAGGCCTAGCAGTGAAAGGGTTAAAGGCACCACAGGGAGAAATTAAAGCTGTCAATTCCTGTGACCTTGGGGCATATTTACAAGCCCCTATCACCACCACAACGTCACTTTTATCAACGTTGTGGTGGTGATAGGGGCTTCGCCTTATTCACAAGGCTTAACGCCACCTTGTGAACAAGGCACCCTTTCACGCTATACTTAGCGCAAAAGGGGCGGGCAATGGGTGTTGTAGTGGGCGTTCCACCCCAACACCCATCGATTTTGACACTGCCCCCTATTTGCAAGGGTGGTGTAAATATGGGGCAGCGCCAAAATTAAGACCAGGGAAAACCTGGTCTTACCCTGGTGCAATTAGGAGAAATGTTTAATTTCTCCTAGTTTTTGCTGTTTCCATGTGTTCTGCATTGTGCAGCACATATAAAAACAGCCAAATGCCATTGATTGTTTATGTGCAGGAAGGTGTCCCTTCCTGCACATAAACAATCATAAAATAAAAATGACGTTCTGCAAGTTGTTTATGTATAGGAAGAACACCTTCCTGGACATAAACAATCATTCCCCTCAATGAGGGCACCCTTGCACTATGTTGCATGCGTTGGCGCTAGGCAGCTAAATTAACGCCAGCACAGGGGGAAACGCAAGGCTGCACTCTATTCTTGTAAACACGGTGCAGCCCTGTGTTTCAGAAGTGGCAGCGTGCGGCGTTAAGCCAAGGAGGCTAACGACGCTCTCCGCCACTTCCTTGTAAATATGCCCCCCTACTGTCAAGAGGAATTTGGTGTTACACTGATCTCAAGTCAAATAGGGTAAAAAAATTAGCATGTCTCAAATTTGCTAGTGATTTATGATTTTTTTTAATGGATGTTAATCCACTATTATGTTTGTATTGAGTGTGCGCAAATCAGGACAAATCACAATGGGACTAGTCCATTCTTCTGAATTAGTCTCCTGAATGACCACTTAGGTGACCACATTTTGCAGCAAAACCTTGAGATCATTTCTCACACTTAAGGGTACCGGTCTCCGCTTGTGTGCCAGAGGTACTGCATCAGCTTTAAGTCTGATGGTATGTTGAATTTTTATGATGAAGCCTATTTTCTCTTTAAAGACCTCAGGAAATTCTTAAACAAACACATCAACCCCTCCTTCTGAATAATTTTTAATAAAAAAAATAGGAATAGGTGCTAGTATGACGGGTGTATCTGAAAAAGAACAAACGGCAGACCAAGGTCAAGCACATCCAGTCCACATGTACAATATATTAGAAAGTGGTGCAATCACTTCCTGCACCCGCCGTCCGGAGGTGTCAATAGTAGCCAAACTTTCAAGAAAAAATGGAAGGTGCACTCGTTGCGGAGTCAATCAAGCAAGCAAGAATCTGTTCCAAAATTGCTTCTTTTATTCAATCAATCTTTAAAACTGGCACACAGCCAACACGTTTCGTTCCCAATTTTGCCAGAGGGAACTTCATCAGGGCTCCTAAATATCCAGCTGGTCGGTAGTTGTGAGAAGTATGTACGGTGAATTTGGACCTCGGGGGACAAATTTGTCCTCAATATCGGTATGTCTTACGAAATCTCGCGCCCAAGAACTGCGGGGTTTCAAGTATCCTGAGTAATATAATGGAAATAAAGCAAGGTCCCAGTCACCACTATTCCATCAAGGGACTTTATTGATGTGAAGTCATGCTGTATGTTCTTTAGACCAGCGTCATCTCGTGTAGCGGCATGATAACCGGCAGGAACAGATTCTTGCTTGCTTGATTGACTCCGCAACGAGTGCACCTTCCATTTTTTCTTGAAAATTTGACCGGTGTATCTGACCCTGGAACTAACATCAAACCTACTTTTGCCAAGTCTTGCCAACCAACTATGTTTCTTAGCTTTTTGGCCACATGGATTTTGTTAAATGCTTTTCTCCCAAAACATGTTAATGTGCCAACAACATACTCCAGCATGTCAATGTCTTGTTACCCAAAGGTTTTAGGGTTAACATCTGGAACTTTCAAAACGACATTTGGACCTCTTAAGTAATAAAACTGTGTCAGAAAAGATTGTAATAGGAGCTCCAAAGTCAGCCATCATTTTGACAGAACTGTAACCCACCAAGACATCACACAAAGACCCTTTCACTTTTGGTGTTTTGCCAGGTTCCAATTTTACTGTAAGGACTATTTTTGAAAGATCATATAGTGAATATTCTACATCAAGATCTACGCTGTTCATCCTAACTTATTTTCTTACATAGCTGCAAACTCCCTGAAAGCTCCCTAACCTTTTGCACTTGTTACAGCATTCCCCAATGGCAGGTAAATTCTCATTATTTCCCAAGCGTCTTTCAAACCACACCGGAACCTTGTCCCCTGTAGAGATTAACCCTACAGTCTCCACTTCAGACATAACATTTACACCAACATCCTGCTGTATGGAATGTTCTTGTGACATGAGTTTGCTTGAAATTAATGATCGCTCTATCCCTTTTTCAATATCCAACACTTCCAACAATGTGGGATCTCTGCAACTCAAAAGATGAGGAACAACTGGTCACTTATTTAGATGTCCAATGCAACTCTAAAATTACATGTTAGTCTAACAACCACAGAGCAGATTCAAATTCTTCCACACTCTCATCAATTGCTTGTTTCCTTTTAAAAAAATTGAACTTCTCTGATAATGCACAAGGTTCGTCCGAGAACTTTTTTGAAAGTCTTTCCATAGTTTCTGTATATTCATCCCAGAGACCAAACTGATCAGGTGGAGCATACAATTCTGGAAGATTGTCAAAAATCTGTTGCCCCTCCTGACCCAGATGACTGACAAGTGAAGCCACTTTCCTGACAGGCTCAAACTTGGTGGCATCCACCACTACTAAGTAGTTTTTAAAGCACTGTAACCAGGTTTTCCATTTCATAGGAGGCTTTTGCAAAAAGGCTGGAATATGTATTAAATACTGATTGGAAGCCATCTGAGAGTAAGAAGCAAATATAATATAGTTTCAACAACCTCTAAGGTCTATATGTCAAAACATTAGAGAAAAACGGTTTCACAATAAAGAGTTTTTCCAGAAGATGAAATAAAAGGGTTTTAAATACTTTTGAAGTGTGTGTCCATAGTAAATAAGCCAATTGTTTTAAGGAAATAAAATAAAATGTACCTCAGACAGACTTGCCCGTATACCTGTCACCGAAAGTGCATGCTGAATTCCGACCTTCTACTGTGCTTGAAAATGGCCACTGCATCACGCATGTGTTTAAATGTGTGTTTCTTGAGGCAATTGGGCTTGCATGAAGTGCCTAATCCAAAATGGCCATGCAGGAACATCAGAAGCGTGATGACGCTGCTCGGCAAGGCCACTGAGAATCTCTATGTGCCGTGACTGCTCTGTGCAAGCAACTTTGCATGCTGCCACCTCGGTTTGCCCCTCAGCGCACACCCTACAGAGCAGCCAGTAGCAAAAATAGGGACGAAAGGAAGGAAACAGGACTCTGTTGATCCAACGGGCACTCAGCAATCCTTGGATTAGACTGTGGCAGCAGAATTTTGCACAGCAACAGAAGCAGGACTGGAGCAGCACATAAAGCAACAGTGGCCTCCCTGAAGAATTTTCCTGTCATTGCTCGTCACCAAATGTAAGTATAAATGCCAATAACCCAGAAGTTACATTTAGTGTATTTTATTATCAAAATGAAAAGGACCCCACAGAACAACAGCATCCTTGGAGAGAGTCCTGCAGCAACTGACCAAAAGGAGCCGTTGCCAGGAACACCCACAGAGACAAATTTCAGAATGATGCAGCGGAAGAGCTGGGGGATTTTTGTCAGTTATCTATCTACACCAACCACTATACCATAATCAGAAGCGCAATTCTAATGACGGGTCCATAAGTCATTGTCGCACAGTTAGCAATATCAAAGGCCCTCCGATGAATCTTTGATAGAGCTAAAAGGGACTAAATAGTAAAAGACGGAATGTTATTTCTCCATGAGGACTTACAATGAAGAAATACGCTAAGCATTTGTCATTATAATCATACCAAAATAACTCTTTCTGTTAGTTTTCTTGTTATTTCATAATATGAATGGTCAAGCACAAAATACAAGTTAGAATGTCAATATTTCATTTCATAGAATACAAATAGATTCACAATATTCATCACAGATCATTCAATAAACATCAGATTATCAGGTATAGAGGAGTGAGAGAGAAAGAAAATATCAGTGAAACAATTCTTCACTTGCAAATTAGAAATACTAATGCACAGAGTGCAATTAGTCTGAAAAGCTAACCCCACAGCCGTTAGGGTATAGCAAAGGCAGCACCACCAGCCGATGATGTGCAAAGTCTCTAGGAAAGTGTCTTAGAAACGGCAGGATCTGTCAGCCAGAGAATCAGGAATCAGCAGGGCATGCAGCATACCACATACGCAGGACAGGTCACGATTCTTCTGAACAAGCCGAGGAACACTTTCCCTCAGGAATCTTTATAGTACGCTACTTCCTTTCTTCAGCTAAATTGTTGCATTCTCTCTCTCTCTACAAACATTTTCATTGGCTAAACACGATGGTGTGGCTGTCTTTTGACAATAACATGAGTAAAATTTCTAAACACTCTTTGTCTAAAAGTTGCACGACTTCCAAGAGAGGAAGAAGGAAGAACCTAGATACATTTGTATAGTAAATCTAGCAATAGTTACATTCATACCATCTACAACCCTCGCCTAGACAGGAAAGAAATCCAAAGTTCTATTCAGAAATAGGCTAAAAATCTACACTCTAAGGAAGCATTTGAAACACTCTGAAGGACAAAATCTCTAAGGTAACACTTGATACACTTTGAGGGACAGGAGTACAGGAGCACGGAAGCACGTCCCCCAACATTTCCTAGGCCTACATTTATTTTAGCAAAAGAGAGAATTATTTCTAAAAACCTACACTACTTTCACGAAGAATAAAAGCAGATTCTTTGTCCTTTATTTCTCTGCAGTTAGGAAGACAGAATAACATTCAGTTAGCAATATTCACATTATAAAATCAAACTATTGTGCCTTGTGCACATTTCTCATGTTATACACTCTCGTGTTATATTAGTAGTTTTGCGTATATTATTAAAATACATGCATTTGAGTGGAATTCATCAAGCAGATTTTATTCTCAAAAATCGTGCCCCATCAATCCCCCATCTGATGGTATTCCAAACCATCACAACAACCCTTATCAGATTACTATCTGATAACATGTTTCAGAATGCAGTGTCCATTGTTCGCATCTGTTTCAACCTAACACCTTCTAAATCTTTAATCACACTATAATAAGCGCCCTTTCGATCCTCCATTTCTATTCTCTCTTCCTTTTTCTTGCTCTCTGTTTTAGATCTTTTGTTTTATTCTTGCAGCATTTATAAAGCACAAATACCATTAGTATGCCAGTAGCAACCGCAACTATAGGTGTTAGTATTCTCCCTAATAAGCTATTAGTAAATGTGGAAAACCAAGTACCAATAGAAGAGAAACCCTCGCTCAGTTTCTCCCAAGCACCGTCAACCTTCAGTTCTACCAAATCATCATGTAATTTAAATGTTGTTGATATATCCCTCTAGATCTCTACTTTTGTCAGGAATATATGTGCAACATTGTTTAATTTTCAGCATACTACAAACTCCGCCCTCCTTTGCCAATAATACATCTAGGGCAAGTCGATTTTGTAAAACCATGGTTCTCATAGCAACCATTTCTGTGTCAACCATCAAGAATCCACCAGCAATGTCCGTTGATAAACGATCAACCACTGTTGACAATTTTCTAATCTTTTGTGAATTTAGAATCACCCCAACTTAAGGTATCAATGCTCCAAAAATATCTTCCACAATTTCTCAAACCCCTTTTATTCTGTGTTAGTCCTTTTTCTTTGGTTCCATGTTTTTTACCAACATGGTAAATTTTCGGACAGACTATACCCACATAACAACACCCATACCAATGTGGTGGTAACCTATAATAGGCATTTTTTCCGCACACATAACAAACCCCAGGCTATACAGGATCTGTACCACCTCTTAATCCCCAACCCCCTGTTATAAGAAAAGTATGTTCACATTCACTGGAACCAACTGAATTATTATTGTAATCAGTCTTCTGTCTGAGTAAGCAAAGCTTCCCTCTATGAGACCAATCCAGAGTCATTGCAGCATAAGTATCACCCTGTTTGTAATTACCTTCTTTATGTGCCCATGGCGGTTCTCTACTTTTCTGCTCTGCAGCTCTTTATTTAAAATGTCTACGTCTATCTTCTACTGTATTAATGAATTCTATCTCTACACTATGTAACTTACAAGTTAGATTATTTCGATGTGCATATACTGTGTCTATTGTCTTAGTAGAATGGAAAAAGTCCCTCATGTATTCAGCATTCCTAGCACTATACACTATATTTATATTGTTTCTAATAGGAACTTCTGAAAAAATTAAGTCAAAATTTGAATAAAAATATTGAAACATCTCCTTACCATAAAACAAACTAGTTAAAACACTACACGAAATACCATATGTTAAAGGTGGGTGATGGTAAGTCACCCCTTCAGTGACAAAATTCAAGAAATTCTTTTTCCCAATCATTCGATGCAGTAGTCACCACATATGTCCATTCAGGTGCTCTGTATTTCTTATTTGGTACTTTAATTCTCTTTGTTCTTCTCACTTGCTCTTCTTCTGTTTCACTTTGTTCAGATTGGCTCAATATTTCAATTACTGTTTCTGGAATGTTTGTATTCACAGAGTATTTTATTCTTTTTACTCCTTTTGGCCACTTATCTCCCTTTTTTGTTCTTTTTCCATTCTCATTGTCAATATCACTTGCAATTGATTCATTGCTTTTTCTTGATGAATCTCTTTTTCTCTCATCTTTATTACCATTCACAGAGATTATTTAATTTTCAGCAGTAATAATCACAGCATCATTTTCTTCAGTCCCAGTATCTTGTGCCCACTCTACTCGATTTTCATCTCACCTCGGAACGCTGTTTCGTTCATGTCGTTCTTCTTCAGCAAGCTCTTCACTTTCAAGTGGACTTTGGACTCTTCTGGTGTGACTTGAATTAATCCAATTTGGCAAGCTTCCACACTTAACAGCTGTTGTTGTCACCAGTATCACTTCATAGGGACTATTCCATCGTGGTTCTAGGCAAGACTTCCTGACATGCTTCTTCACAAGCACCCAGTCCCCAGGACATAGATCATGTCCTTGTTCTTGCTGTGTTGTTGTTGCAACTTCTCCAACCTGGTGAGACACAGAACGTACAACATCAGTCAATCCTTTGCAATAATTCAGTACCAAATCATCAGTAATGTTCATTAGTTGATTTGCTGGGACTGTTGGCTGCCTCATAACCTTCCCCATCACAATTTCATGTGGGGACAGTCCTGTTCTTTTGTCAGGAATACTTCTTAGACTCATCAACCCCAATGGCAATGCATCAGGCCATTTCAGTGTTGTGGATGCACAAACCTTAGCTAATCTAGAATTTATTGTGCCATTCATCTGCTCAACCACACCTGAAGCCTCAGGTCTGTAGGCACAGTGCAACTTCTGTTCAATTTGTAATGCTGCACAAATCATCCAAATTATTTCTGTGCTAAAGTGCGTTCCCCTATCTGATTCCAAAGAGTCTGGAAAACTGAACATAGGTATTATCTCTCCAAGAAGCAATTTAGCAACTGTTAGGCTGTCGTTACGACTTGTTGGATATGCTTCAACCCAACGAGAAAACAGACAAACAATCACAAGAACATATTTTAGTCCCTGACAAGGAAGCATCTCAATAAAATCAATTTGCATACGGGTAAATGGACCTGCAGCTTTTACAATTTGTCCCATACTGACTACTGTTTTTCTCCTTGCATTTTGTTGATGACATACTGCACATCTTTGACAGAGACTTTCTGCAATAACCCTGAATTTGGGGTTAAACCATGCTTGACTAAACAATCTAAGCATTGCATCTCTACCTATGTGTGTTGGACCATGGTAGACCCTTGCCATCTGTGATAATAGACTATCTGGCATTACTGGTCTTCCGTCCGTATAAATCCACACCTCATCATCTGATCTGTGTGTACATCCTGGTTTTATCCACCCATTTTTCTCTGAGTCACTTGCTTCTTCCTCTTTTCTCACCTCATCCCATGTTTCAACAGATGAGAACATCTGTCAACGCTGTCAATGCCGAACTAACAAGGTTAATCGAAAACAACGCCATCCTTGACCCTTCCCAGTCTGGGTTCCACAGCAACCACAGCACCGAGACTGCCCTACTCGCCGCCACAGACGATACCCGCACCCTCCTAGACCAAGGCCACACCACAGCCCTGATTCTACTTGACCTGTCAGTTGCATTCAATACCATCTCCCACCGCACTCTCACAGCCAGACTACACAACGCCGGAATACAAGGAACCACCCTCGACTGGATCCGGTCGTTCCTCACCGGCAGAAGCCAAAGGATCAGACTGCCACCCTTGCTCTCCGAACCCACGGAAATCAACTGTGGAGTCACACAAGGATCATCGCTCAGCCCAACTCTCTTCAACATCTACATGGCACCCCTCACCGCCATCGTCCGTCAACATGGCCACAACATTGTATCCTACGCGGACGACACCCAGCTCATCCTCTCTCTAACCAAGGACCCCGCCAACACCAGACTCACCAGACTCAACTTCCAGGCAGGAATGCAGGACGTCGCTACCTGGATGAGCAACAGCTGCCTAAAGCTCAAGTCAGAAAAGGCAGAAGTACTCATCCTTGGAACCACCCCATCGGCATGGAACAACACCTGGTGGCCCTCCGCCCTCGGCACCCCCCTACCCCTACGGACCACGCTAGAAACCTCGGCATCATACTCGACTCCTCCCTCTCCATGAACCGTCAGGTCAACGCCGTCACCTCCAGCTGCTTCAACACCCGCCGCATCCTCCGAAAGACTTTCAAGTGGATCCCCCTCGAATCCAGAAAGACAGTCATCCATGCTCTCATCACCAGCAGGCTGGACTACGGAAACGCCCTCTACGCCGGCATAAACAAGTCTCTACTCCGCAAGCTCCAGACGATTCAAAACACCGCCACCAGACTAGTCCTCGGTATCCCTCAACACGAGCACATAAGCCAACACCTACGAAAGCTCCATTGGCTCCCCGTCGAGAAGAGAGTCACCTTCAAGATACTCATGCATGCCTACAAATGCCTACACAACACCGGACACCAATGCCTCAACAACAGAATCACCCTCCACGCACCCAAAAGGCACCTCCGATCCGGCTACCTCATCCTTGCCGAAACCCCATGCGTCCACAGAGGAGCCAAAGCAGGGGGAAAATCCTTCTCCCACATCGCAGCCAAGACCTGGAACTAGCTCCCGATCAACATCAGACATGCCCCGTCCCTGAACACCTTCAGGAAGGCTCTCAATACCTGACTCTTCGGTTGAACAGAACTGCTGACCCCCGCCCCCCCCCAGCGCCTTGAGACCCTCACAGGTGAGTAACGCACTTACAATTCCCTGATTGATTGATTGATTGATTGAACATCAACCTGCATTCTGTTTGGCCAATTTGATCAATTTGTTGGTCCATGTTAATCGAATATGGACCATATTATCAAGAACGGGCGATAAGGGGCTTGATAATATGCCCTATAGAATTCCAATAGAAGCCCAGGCTTGATGTCCTTCACACCAGAACCTGGGCTTCTATTGGAATTCTATAGGGCATATTATCAAGCCCCTTATCGCCGCTTTAGCAGCAGTTTCCTGCCGCTAAAGCGGCAGATATGTTATCGCCCGTTCTCAATAATATGGCCCCATGTATTTAAAGCACAAAATCGTGCAATCTCGTCAGCATATCTATTGCCTAGTGTGACATATTCACAACCAGAGCAATGTGCCGAACATTTCACCACCACAATTTTTGCCGGCAATTGTAGTGCCATCAATAGATCTTTTACACACTCTCCGTTTCTGATTGGTAAAAATGAGAAGGTCAAATATCCACGTTGGGACCATAATTGCCCAAAATCATGGACCACCCTGTAGCCATACTGGCTATCAGTATATATTGTCACTTTCAATTGTCTTGCTAAGCAACACGCTCTGGTAAGAGCCACTAGCTCAGCCACTTGTGCAGAACTGTCTCCTTTCAACCATGATGCTTCAATCACATTGGCAACTGTGCAGATTGCATATGCAGCTCACAAACTACCTTCTGAATCTCTCAAACATTATTCATCTACAAACAATACAACATCAGATTCAGTCAGTGGAGTATCTTTGATATCAGGCCTTGGTTTGGTACACAACTCTGTCACATCCAGACAATCATGATCAACTTCATCCATGACCACTTCACAGCCTGGTGTTGGTTACAATGTAGCTGGATTCAAAGTTGTACATCTTGCTATTGTTACATTCTCAGCACCCAATATCACCTGTTCATATTTTGTTAACCGACTGCTCGTAAGGTGCTGTGTGCGAGTTTGTGTTAACAAAATCTCAACTGAATGTGGCACATGCACTTTCAAAGCATGACCCATTGCAATCGACTCACTCTGCTCAAGAATCACACAAGTAGCAGCAACTGCTTTTAGACATCCTGGTAATGCTGCAGCCACTGGATCCAATATGGCAGAAAAATATGCCACTGGTTTTCGTGCTGTTCCGTGAGTTTGTGTTAGAACTGACAGTGCGCAACCATCACGTTCATTACGGAACAATTCAAATTCCTTGTCAAAATCTGGCATTCCTAATGCTGGTGCTCGACATAAACTGTCTCGCAACTCCAGAAATGTTTTCATGTCTTCGACATCAAGATGTATTGGATCTGTTACATATTAGTCTGTCATTCTCTGTAATGGCTTGGCAATCAGTGAGAAATTCATAATCCACTGCCTGGAATATCCAACCATTCCCAAAAACATTCGTACTTCTTTCTATGTTTTTAGCGGATTCATTCGCATAATAGCATTGATCTGATCTTGAGAGACTTCCGAATTCCCTTTTCAATGACATGACCTAAATAAAGAACTCCTTTCATACAGAATTGTAATTTTGCTGGTGACACTTTATGCCCACTTACTGCCAAATGGTTCCGTAGAGCAATTGTATCTGTCACACAGTCTTCTCTCGTTTTCGATGCCACCAAAAGGTCATCAATATATTGGACGAGAACTGAGTCTTTAGGCATTACCAATGACTCCAGACATTTCTTCAATATCTGATTGAAAATTGAGGGGCTTTTTGTGTACCCTTGAGGAACTCGGCACCATGCCAAAACAAGGTCCCGAACCGGAATGCAAATAAATATTGGCTATCCGGATGTAAGGGTATTGAAAAGAATGCTTGACACAGATCGATCACTGAAAACCACTCTGCATCACATGGGATTTGATATAGGATCACAGCTGGGTTTGGTACAATTGGACAACAAGGTATAACAATTTGGTTTACCTTTCTCAGGTCCTGTACAATCCTCTATTTCCCATTCGGTTTGCGGATTCCCATTATAGGTGAATTGCAGGGACTGCCAAGGATTTATTTTAGTATTCCTTGTTCAATCAACATATCAATCGCAGGTGTCACTCCTGCAATCGTCTCAGGACTCATTTTATACTGTTGTATTCTTGGAAATTCTGCATCGGCTTTACTGTTATTTGAATGGGTGCAACTCCTTTCATTAACCCGATATCTTTCCCTGTAAAATCCCACAAATCCGACAACACCGTTTCTCTCAACTCAACAGGCAAATCATTCGCTGTAAGCAATGGATACAACTCATTCACTTCTGTTCCCTGCCTTGACATTTTGAAGATCATGTCTTCATCTTTTGTATGAAATGCTATTCCATCTGGGGTACAGTAAGTGGAACAGTTAATCTTACACAATAAGTCCCTTTCTAACAAATTAACTGGACTTGTGTCACACACAACAAATGTGTGTAATTCTTGAAAATGACCAATTTGAACTTTCATCGGTCTTGTCACTGGTGTTTTAATTAACTTATTTGAGACTCCTACAATGTGGATACTTTCTCCCGAGAGGGGCAGGTTTGGAATTTTCACAGTTCTCACAGTGGAACAGGTAGCACCAGTATCTACGAGGAATGTAATGGCATTACCATCAACCTCGCCATCCACATAGGGACCTGACTGATCTACCTCTAGAGATGCACCAAGAACGCCCTCCCTTCCTCCCCCCTCAGGCACCATCATTGTGATGTATATGAATCATTCTCTTCTGTCTGCATTAAGTATTGTGAAGCCATCAGCATATTTGAATTCATTTGACCATTGTTATGAGAACCCACATTCACATTGTATTTTTGCTCTTGACCCTTCACATCCTGATTTGGCATAGGAGCTTGTGGTATTTGTAAACCCTTTCCTCTATTCGTTACCTGCATTTGTGGACTTTGATTATGCATCTGATTCATCTGAGTCTGATTTGTCTGCACTTGATAATCCTGATTCTGCACCTGATAACTTTGATTCTGTATTTGCATTTGGTCACCATTTCCTCCCTGTCCCAAATTATTTACAAGACTCTTACCCTCGCATCGCCAATGTCCAAATTTTCCACAATTATAACAAGGAAACCTCTTTTTCAATTTCTCTTTATCTCTAAAATTACCTCTACCTCTCCCTTGACCCATCGGGATCATTTGCGTGACAGAATTGCCATTTGAAACTTCACCTTTCATTCCAGTAGTAGTCTGACCAATATTCTTAAAATCGTCTGGTGAATCAACACTCAAGTATAACCCTTTCTTTGCTGCTTTCATCTGAGCCAACATTAATTTCTCTTTCAGTTTCTTGTGCCTCATTTCTATGTCATCTCCGCAATACTTTGCATAACAAAGTATTTCGTCAACTGATTTACTCTGCCAACAAATCAAATGCTGCTGAATCATAGCACTTATCTCTGGTTTCAATCAATACACAAACCTATATACAAAGTGTCCCATCTTTCTCTGTGATATTTTCTATACCACTGTACTGTTTAAATACTTGAAGAAGCCTCTCATATTATGCATGCACTGATTCTTTTAATTCCTGAGTAGTTCTGTCTATTTTCACCCAATCAGTTTCTTTTGGAGAAATTTTCCCTTTCAAATACGTAAGGACCTGATTATATTTCTTCATGACCTCTTCCGAAGGTGCCCCTGTTTTTGGATCTCTTGAATATTCTTTATTTGGCCAATCTACAGCAATTTTACACTCGATCCACAAATACGCTGGAACTACAATATCAAAAAGACCTTCCCAATCAACCCACAAAACCTTTGAAACCTTTACAAATCTTTCCACTTGTCTGTACCACTCAACAGGTTTTTCTCTCAACCTGGGAAAATCATTCGTAAATGACAATATATCCTGTCTTGACCAAGAAACATGCACAAACCCACCTCCTGGTACCTCTCTCATTGGGTATTCTGTAACCACATCTTCTGATACTGATTCCTTTTCTGCTTCTCTTACAGGGTACAATGGCAAAACAGCTTTTGTTGACACACTCGCTTCACCCTTTTTTTTTGCCCATATTCCTTTCCATCTGTCTAACTCTCCCCAACATCTTATGTGGAAATCGATTCTTTAATCTGTAATCGTCTCCCTGATACATTCAGATTCTCTAAATCATTGTCTGTGAAATCCAACTAGTATGTCTTTTGGAAAGCTTTAGACTTCTCAATGTCAATTCCATACGTCTGTGCAACTTCAGCAAACGTCTCATGCAAGCTTCTTGCTTTTCTTGTAATGTTTTTACACAAGAATAACAACTCATCTTCTTAATATTTACTCAATCTTTCTGGACTAATTGTACCTGCTATCATCTCCTCCAAATCTCCTTTCAATTGATTCACATCTATGTATGCGTTGTTATTTTGACCACCACAACCAGGAGCTTTCTCTCTAATCCAATCATCTAATTCTTCTGGCGATGGCCCTAAGGATCTCTGTACATTTTCACTCATATCACTTCTTGACCTATTAGGTGTCTGAGTATTCATTCTCCTTTCTACTTGCATCAGTCTCTTAGGGTCTAGATGCATAACTCGTTTTGGTTTCTCATTCTTTTCTGAAACATCAATTTATTGTTCCACTTGTTCTGTAGCTACACTAGCATTCGTACCACTATTTTCATTTGTTCTTACGATCGCTCTATTGTCTATGTGATAATATTCATTACTTTTTCCTGGAACTGTTAAAGCATGTACTCGAGTACGTCCTTGCTCACTATACATTGGAACTATAGGACCAATTGTTACTGGAACTGACAAAACATCTGGATTCGTTATCGGGTTTTTTCTTACTACTTCTTCTCTATTTACATTTTGAACCTGACTCACAACTTCAGGGGATCTGTTTATATGCTCTTCAAGCTGAATTAAAGGAGCACTTGGTGAAATGATTGAAGCACATGCACTCTTATTTGTATTAATCTGTTCCTCTTGATATGGTGGAGGTCTGTTCATTAATAATTCATTCAGAAAATCCTCATCAATCTCATCTGTACCCACTAAGTCTATATTCTTCTCTTGTGGTTCTGTATTATTCTTTTTCTCTTTGGATTTTACCCCTTCACTCGTTTCAACTTCTCTAACTGGAAACATCCTAGTTCCTTCCACAGTATCCCTTCTCTACAATTTCTTTCGAGCATCCCATTTTGCTTCAGAATACCTGCTCACTGTATTTTTGTATCTATTCTGTTGTCTGTCTCTTTCTCTTTTATATGCTTCGTAATCCCACTCTTCAAGAGCATCGTACTGCATAGGTCTTGGATTTCGACTCAAATTGTTCATTCGTCTCCGTAAATTTTCTAGAATCTTAGTATTGAAAGTACCATTCGCTGGAAATGCCAAATTACCATCTTGTTCTGTATATTTCATCCAATTCTCTAACCAGGTACAAGTATGGTACACCCTTTCTATCGCCATAAACAATGCAGGCGTATCTTCGGGAGCTATAGAAACTCCTTCTCTAATCACTATAGGCTGATCTTTGCTAAACAATGTTTTTAACAATTTAAGTATCTTCATGTTCTTTTTTTAGTTCTATAAAGTTCGTATTAGTAATAAATCTACAAACTCCCTTCCGTGTTATGTTTCTCCGCTTCCAATCAAGGTTAATTTACACTGTCCAATCTTTGCGCGACTCACACCGACTAACCTATAGCAGCGCGGGACTTTTGATGACGTATACTCACCACTGACCAATATCATCGCAGCTCTTTGTTTCATCAGTATCACTCCTTCTACTGACCCTCCCTTTACAAAATCTGCGTCAATGTCTTTTAAGTCTTTAACGAACAATAACAAACTACATAAACACAGCTTGTCTGCTCCACTAAAAGAAATGCGAAAGTATTTTCATGCACTCTAAGAAATTCTATACTCCAGCACAACCTCGACCAGCGTGATTATGCTCTCTTACAAGTGGATAATTCTCGGGACTTCCCCAGTTGCACTTTCTGAAGTGACCCAAATAAACGTCCACTACTTCATGCACTAAAGTTCCCTGTGCAGTAACTTTCAGTTAGACGACCGCCTAGTACGGCATCAACAGCAGACAACGCACATAAAGCTTAGTGTATGCCACACTAAGACAGCCCTTAGGCTTATCCCGGGATCTCAGGCCAACAACGGACCCGCCAATTCCATTGAGATTCAACAAACCTCAACGTAACATAAAGGTACGAACTCACATATATCTTAGACTGTTTAAATCTGTCCTGTCTCTAAACTCCATCTCTTTATTACCTAGTATTTTAGTCTAAACTAACAATCCGATGCAACTACCAAAAACTGATGCAGCGGAAGCGTTGGTAGATTTTTGTCAGTTATCTATCCACACCAACCACTATACCATAATCAGAAGCGTAACTCTAATGACAGGCCCATAAGTCACTGTCACACAGTTAGCAATATCAAAGGTCCTCCGATGAATCTTTGGTAGAGTTAAAAGGGACTAAATAATAAAAGACGGAATGCTATTTTTCCACGAGGACCTACAATGAAGAAATACGTTAAACATTTGTCATTATAATCATATCAAAATAACTCAGTAACACTGTAATAAAGACAGACACTATTCTTTCTGTTAGTTTTCTTGTTATTTCATCATATGAATGGTCAAGCACAAAATACAAGTTAGAATGTCAATATTTCATTTCATAGAATACAAATAGGTTCACAATATTCATCACAGATCATTCAATAAACATCAGAATATCAGGTATAGAGGAGTGAGAAAGAGAGAAAATATCAGTGAAACAATTCTTCACTTACGAATTAGAAATACTAATGCACAGCGTGCAATTAGTCTGAAAAGTTAACCCCACGGCCGTTAGGGTATAGCAAAGGCAGCACCACCAGCCGATGATGTGCAAAGTCTCTAGGAAAGTCTCTTAGAAACGGCAGGATCTGTCAGCCAGAGAATCAGGAATCAGCAGGGCATGCAGCATACCACGTACACAGAACAGGTCACGATTCTTGTTAACAAGCTGAGGAACACTTTCCCACAGGAATCTTTATAGTACGCTACTTCCTTTCTTCAGCTAAATTGTTGTATTCTCTCTCTCTACAAACATTTTCATTGGCTAAACACAATGGTGTGGCAGTCTTTTGACAATAACCTGAGTAATATTTCTAAACACTCTTTGTCTAAAAGTTGTACGACTTCCAAGAGAGTAAGAAGAAAGAACCTAGATACATTTGTATAGTAAATCTAGCAATAGTTACATTCATACCATCTACAACCCTCGCCTAGACAGGAAAGAAATACAAAGTTCTATTCAGAAATAGGCTAAAAATCTACACTCTAAGGAAGCATTTGAAACACTCTGAAGGACAAAATCTCTAAGGAAACACTTGATACACTTTGAGGGATGGGAGTACAGGAGCACGGAAGCACATCCCCTAACATTTCTTAGGCCTACATTTATTTTAGCAAAAGAGAGAATTATTTCTAAAAACCTACACTACTTTCACGCAGAATAAAAGCAGATTCTTTTTCGTTTATTTCTCTGCAGTTAGGAAGACAGAATAACATTCAGTTAGCAATATTCACATTATAAAATCAAACTATCGGTCCTTGTGCACATTTCTCATGTTATACACTCTTGTGTTATATTAGTAGTTTTTCGTATATTATTAAAATACATGCATTTGAGTGGAATTCATTGAGCAGATTTTTTTATCAAAACTAGTGCTCCATCAAGAATGGAGAACATGGATGCATTACAAATCACAACATCAAGCAAGTAAGTTACAGTGAAGCATTGACATATGGAAACTAATAAAGAAATACATATTATGGCAAGATATGCATAAGCATATACATTACAGGCATGCAGACCATAAACAGAGGGCAAGCAAAAGGAGAGCAAGGGCAGCATGCTGATGATGGGGGGCAGTCCTTCAAGAGCATCTCAGCACAACAGTTGATAGGTAGGAGGAAGATGCATGTACATGGAGAACAGAGGGCAGGAGAAAAAGGGGAGGGGCAGAGACAGCAAGCTGGCCATGGAAGGCAAGTCAGCACTGGCATGGGCAGCACAATGGACCACTGTGGGAAAGAGTTAGGGGGCAGGCACTTGGAGACCGGAGATAATGGGGGATGAGGACAGTGGGCACACAGAAGTTAGGCCAGCATTATAGTTAGGCGATGAAATGTGTTTATAAACCAAAAAACCACTGAAATTTCCAAGTTATAGTTCAGTGGACTAACCATGCTTATGACCTTACTCATGGCATGTTTTTTGACAACATTGATAACATTACTCATGTCACCTGATGTGACATCATTGATTGCAACACTGTTCATGTCGGGAGCGTGAGTTAGAGTTTCTTGGAATACCTATAAATTGTGAATTTCTGTGTTTTTTTAAACATCTTTTTTATTAAACAGTGACTCAACATGACATCACCAATAGCTACACAGAGAGCATGGTGATAACGTTAAGACAGAAGTACTACACTGAGACCGATACAAGACAGGTAAATCATGCCGACAGGCCCCATCACCACAGTAGAGACACATCTCAACATCGTTCCTGATTAACATCTTAGGCACTCAACCTTGCCCATGTCAACTGTCCTCTAGTTGTGGCATTATTGATTCCTGTACTCGACCCAGTGTCCTCATACCTTATTCCATTTTCTAGGGCATCCTCGGCTCTGATAGATCACTTTCTTGGCCTGCTGACACCAATCCACATCGGTCTCCCAGTCCGCTACTCTGGGAGATTTGACTGCACACCGAGCCCTCGCTATATACCTCTTTGCTACCCCAGATGCCAACATGAGACATGTTTTTGGGTGTTTGGGCCATTCCTCTGCTTCTGTCACTCCCAGGAGGTGCCACCTTGCATCCATGGGGACTCGCATGTTCAGGACTCTGGTCATAATCTGTGTCACTCCTTTCCAATAGTGCTGAATCTTGGGTCAGGGCCACAGGACATGGAAAAAGGATCGGACCTCCCCACACTCCTGATACAGTGATTCTAGTCACTACGTCCCAACCAGTGCACAAGCATTCTAGAGGAATATCGCCTATGTAGGATCCTCAATTGCACCAGCCTGAAGCGGGCACAAATGGCTATCTCTCAGGGACTTTGTACGGCCTCCACCCAATCATCATCTTTCAGCAGCCCCAAGTCAGTTTCCCATGCCTCCCTCACGGGGTCCAATGGATCAGGGGAATTGTTTATGACTTTACGATATATGAGAGAGGTGGCTTTGCCCACCATTGAGTCTAGCAGCAAATAGTCCTCCAGAGGTGCATACTCTGACAGTTGCTCTCCCTTTACCACGTCTACACAAAGTATGCCCCAACTGGAGATAGCAAAACCTTTCGCCATCCACCATCTGGAATTATGTCTGTTATTTCTGGAATGTAATTAATACATGGTTTCTCCAAACGTCCCCAAGATGTTCAATTACTATGAGCCCCCACCTTCAGAATCCCTGCAGGTTTCCAACTTAACTCAGTAGGTCACTATCCCATAGTGGAGTCTTTTCCATCAGCTTATTCTCCCAACCCAGGAAGCGCGTAGCCTCGTGCCATGCTCGTCTGTGTATGGGCTGGCAGCTTTCGTTCCCGGCTCCTATGGTACAGCACTGCTGGGTAGCCCCTAGTAACCATGGCATGCTGGTCTATCCTATAGGCTGGTTCATCTCTGTCTGCAAACACTCAGTCATTTATATTTACTGGTTGGGATGCCCAACAGTACTTCCTGATATCTGGCACTGCCCGGCCACTCTTTAATTCCCCAGTTGGAGTTTGTGCAATGCTATAGGGGAGCTACCCCCATCCCACAGGAGACAATTCGCTGTCGATCTTTCGAAAGAAATCCATCTGAATTTTTTGTGGGGTCTTTTGTAGAACATACAGTAAGCTTGGGAGAGCCATCATCTTAAAGGGTGTGGCTCTGCCCATCAGGGACACCAGGAGTCTCTGCCAGTGAGCCACGTTGCTTCTTAGTCTCTCAAGCTGTGGAAGTAGGTTTAGGGCTAGGAAATCATCAGCTTTCCTCGAGATTCGGATACCTAAATATTTAAACTTCTCCCTTCCCATTAGGGCAGAGCATTTAGACATCGGGGGTATGATGCTCACCAGTTTATCTGATATCCTGAGCAGCTGTCAAACAATTGAAAGATGTGTAAAAGCCTGCCCACTGTTTGGCGTGGCTGTTGCCCACACAATAGGATATCATCGGCATAGAGGGATATACGCTCCTCCTAGCTGCCCTCTCCCTCTATGCCCCTTACCAAAGGGTCCTGGCATATCCATGCTGTTAGTTGTTCCAGGGCCAAGGCGAAAGTCTTTGGAGACAGGGGGCATCCCTGTCTATTGCCCCTGCCCAAAGTGAACAGCCTGGACAGTGTCCCGTTAACCCATACTCTAGTCATAGACTCTCGATAGAGAAGCCTGGCCCATTCGCAAAATCTAGGTCCAAAGCCCATTCTAGTCAGGGTGGTAAATAAATAGGGCCACTCGATACTATCGAAGGCCATACAAGCGTCCAGCAATAGCAGTACAGCTGTCTCTTGCTGCTGGAACGCCATCATATGGATGGCTCCATAGAGGTGCTGGAGATTTAAATGGGTGCATCGGTGAAGCATGAATACTAACTGATCGGGATGGATCACTGAGGATATACCAGTCTGCAGTCTATTCGCAAGCACATTCGCCAGGACCTTAGCCCCCAAGTTTAAGAGTGAGATAGGCCTATATGAGCTTCACATCTCAGAGGGCCTACCTTTTTCGGGATGACCACTATGGTGGCCATCCTCTGATCAACTGGTAAGCAGCCATCTCTTCTCACAGCCTGGAACATGTTTAGCATTGGCTGAGCTACTTTATCCGCCAAGCACTTGTACATTTCCACTAGAAGGTCATGTGGGCCTGTGACTTTGCTTGATTGGAGGTCATGGATGGCCCCTCCCACCTCCTCCACCGTCAGCTCGTGCTTGAGATCTACCCTATCCTCCTTGGAGAGCTCTGTAAGCGATATATCCCTGAGTAGTTCAGCACAGTTGTTGCCCTTGCGCTCGGTAGCGGACTGATAGACCGTTTCAAAGTAAGTCACAAAGGCTTCTGCCTTTCAGTATTATACTTGTGTTCAGTGGATTTGTTATTTTAAAATGTTCTGTTTAAACTGACATTTTCACCTTCCTTTAACATCACTTTAACCTTTGTTTTTTTAATGCAAGGTAAGATAGTAGTACCATACCTATCTATAACATCCCTTTAACCTTTAACCTTTGTTTTTTCAGTCAATTTCTAGGATTTTTTTAACATAAAGTTATATTTTATTATCATATTTAATTACGCAAACCCACTGCCGTGCACGACCATTGGCTGTGCGTGCTGTGGGGTTGGTCGCAAGGCTTGGCCTGCAGCCAGGCCTTATGTCCAACCCTCCCATGGGCAGTCAATGTCCCCCGGCTGCCTTTGGCCATTTGTGGTGTGAGGCTGGGTGCACCCAACCTCCTCAGACTGCCACCCCCACATGCATGGCCTTTAGATGTGCGCAGCATGGGTTAGCCACAGGACCACCAACTACTTGCATGTGGCCAACCCACCACAGACACTTATGCCCCCTGTATTGATTTTAAATGGTTTTATGATCTCATGGGACTCTCATATGAGCCAGTGCGGACCCTGTGCTCCCATGGGACCCTTGTGAGAGCAGTGGGTTGTGTTGGCTGCCGTGAGAGTCCTGCGAAATTGCGGCAACAAAAAAACATTTGTTTAAAAAAATTGGCCCCACGGGTACATCTATTCTACTTCCTTATACCTTATATATTTTTTTAAATTTTCAGGGAACAGAGAAAAAGTCTCTGTGTCCTGAAATTTCAGCTGCATCATTTCTCCTCATGTTGCAGGCAATGAGAATGCACGCTCTCGCTGGCCTTGCAGGAGCTTCTTGTTCCCGCAGGAGTTACATGGCCAATGTGAAAAGAGGTCTTCTCGGCCAATCAGATTGCTCAATTAGTTGCATGCTCGCTGGACTCCCGCTAGTGTCTCGTGAATTCAACCGTCGAGATATTCATACATTTTAAACTTAATTTCTCAAAACCTACCAAACAGATTTACAACAGATTACAAAAAGCATCCTTTCTGGGTAAAGATCTACAGGCCAATTACGAGTCTGGCTGTCTTTGACCGCCAGACTCACGGTGGCGCAGCGGTGGCGGTCCTGGAGCCACAGTATGAAGAGAAGGCCATTTGGACCACCACCGTTGTGCAAGGGAACCGCCATGCCCTGACGGTGGCGCTGCGGATAGGGGTTTCCAATATGCAAGCGGGACCTCAGCAGTCTGCCGAGCATATTACGAGTTTCCTCAACATTAGCCTTTTCTTGGCGATGACCCCGCCATGAAAAGGCTGTTGGTGGGGAAGCCCATGTCCATGCTGCCATGTGGATGCATTCAGAGGGGCACAACATGTGCCCCCCTGTTTGCATGCACCCCAAGATCCAGCACGGCATGGACTTCACAGTCCATGTCGTTCTGGAACTTCTTTTGCGTTCCCATTGCAGTGCCCATTTTCAGGGCACCGATGTGGGAACGGCAAAAATAAAAACTCGCCAGACACGAGTTGTACTCGTAATCTGGTGGGCAGGCCATGCACAGCTTTGGCAGTGCCATGCTGGCGCAAAATCACAGCAGCACTACCAAAGTCGTAATCGGCCCCTTAGTATTCTGGAAAATTTGGAGTAATTCCCTTTAGCCTTTTGGGCTGTAGTACTGTTCAAAAACTGGAATATGGAAATCGAATAGGGAAATTGTGTTTCGGAACTCCTCCCCTGTTTTCTTGGGAGCTGCTTGGAGGATCACCCCAAAACAATTAATGAAGGAGTTGAGGTGAAAGAGCTTTTTTTGGACACTTATTGGCAAACCAAAAAATGGTCCTATAGCAACTAGGTTCTCACTATACTTTGCCTCCTTATTGGTTCCCCTGCCTCTTCATGGCGGCGAGCATGTGGCGGGGTAGAGAGAACCCCTTTTATATACACACCACTTCCGATAATTTATCTTTTTCCTCCAAAAGAAGAAAACATGGTCCATGGCTCAATTATCACAACCATTATTGGTAGCAATAACAGCCCAACACGTTTCGTAGCTCATAGCTCCTTGGTCACAGGTCAGCTCTCATTTGCTCAAACATGCATAAATCTCCCATGGTGAATACATCAACATAGAAGTAGGACTATACAGGTGCCTAGTAGTTTTAAGTAAATGTGGCGGCCATATTGAAATAACAGGATTCACTGTATACAATTATTCTATCATTGCATACTCAGTTATTGTGTCTATACATTCACTAATTCTTGTAAATTTTCATTGAATATTCAAAAGCGGTGTTGCTTTTTCAAATTGCCTTTGTTACCCTTTCAAATTATATACATAAATTTACAACATGAAAGTCTCTACTTTCCAACTCATAAACAGCAGGAACAATGTTCAGGTATGATAAATTGTACAATTCTGCTCAATTGGGCCCTTATGAATAATTTACATTTTTACTTTTCAATTACACCCCAGTGGGCTATTTAACCAGATAAATCATCTACCGCATGAATTATTTTTTAAAGAGTAGTGAACAGTCCAACAAATTGCAAAAAAGAGTACTAAAATGAAGACCAATAATAAATCTCAGCACTCATCCTGTTAAAAAGAGGTCCCAAAGCATCAGGACAAGATATATTTGACCCTATTGTGTTCTTCATGTCCTCCTAGGACTTCCTGCACCTAGGAAGATAAAAATAGTGATAAAAGATCAGTAAAGACCTTAAATTAGTGCATTAAAAACAGCAAACTTATGTTTACAGTATTCACAAAGTTTCATAGGGCGGCTTCATTCTTACTTTTGTATCATTGGGGATCAACCTAAGTGCACTGCCAGTTCCTCATCAAGTCCTCCTGGGTTAACTGTTCTATATTTGATAATGAGATTGGGCTCGAACCTATGTAATTCTTGTATTCTATTCCCTCCTCTTTCCCGGATGGGAATTCTATCTAATACACAAAACTTCAGTGAGCACACATTTTTATCATGTTCGTCTTTAAAATGTTTAGCTATGGGATATTGTTTGTCTTCGCTCATGATTGCCCTCATGTGTTCTAAAATTCTTATCTTTGCCTTATGGATCGTGCTGCCAATATACATATTTTGCATGGACTGGATAATGCATATTCGCAAAAATCTGAATTACAATTTAGATGATTAGTAAAGATGTAGTTTTTTTTCCTTAGATAGGTGTACGAATTTGCAATTGGAACTATACTTGCAAGCTTTACAAGTTCTACAAGTAAAAAACCCTTGTATAGTGCCAGTGGTGGTTTCTGATTGTACCAAACTTTGACTCGTGTCTATTAGTGATAGGCATTTTTTGAAAGTTACTTGTGGATTGTCCCTGATATGTTGTGATAGAATATTATCTGTTTTCAACTCCTGCCAGAATTTTATCAGGGTGCCTTTAACTTCCCATGCTTGGCTGCTGAATGCAGTTATAAATCTTATGGGTTGGGGATTCACCTCTTTCCCTGTTTGGGGAACTGATAGTTTGGTCCTCTTTATAGGTCTTATTTTTGCATGCAAGCTTGCTCAATGACTCTGGGTGGGTAACCTCTTTCGTTAAACCTAGCTTTCATAATATCTTGTTCTTTTAAGAATGCCTTTTCTGAGCTACAGTTTCTTTTTGCTCTTAGCAGTTCGCCATAGGGTATACTGTCAATTAGACTTTTAGGTTGACAGCTTTCCGCATGGAGTAGGCTATTTCCTGCTGTCTTTTTTCGAAACAGACTACTCTCCAATCTGTTTTTATAAACATTTAACCTTACATCAAGAAATTGAACTTCACAATTGTGTATATGACTTTGATATTCAGTGAATCCTCATTAAGGATAGTAACAAAAACGTGTGCTTCTCCTCTACTCCCTTTCCATATGCAGAAGATATCATCTATGTAACGGGCCTAGAGGATGACCTACTGATCAAGGAGTCTGATGTTACTGACGACCTGCTCCTCCTACCAGCCTATGTACAGACCTGCATAGCTGTGGGCGAAGCAGGTCCCTATTGCCGTTCCCTTGGGTTTGTCTATAGATCTTTTTGTCAAAAATGCAAAAAATATTATACAAGCATGTATACATCATATCCAATAGCATTTCCATAGGCATCAAGTAAGACAGTGAACATGGTCTAAGAAAATGGCTACATGCACTTATACCTTGTTCATGAGGAATACAGGTGTATAAGCTATTCACATTAAGGTACAGCAAAAGATAGTTGTCTTCCCAAATATACCATTGAATAATTTAAAAAAATCACCTGTGTCTTTTATATATGATGGAAGGGATTGTACAAATGGTCGTAAAAAGAATCAATATACTTTGAATTATTTTCCAGTATGCTTCCATTAAAGGAGACAATAGGCCTACCCGGGGGTTAACTGCATCTTTATGCAATTTAGGAAAAATATACAAGGAATGCATTTTGGGAAATTACAATTCAAAAGTCGATATGCATCCCATTTGACAAGATTTTGATCTCTCCATGCCATCAAATTGTTCCGACAAATATAATTAGCTCTTTCATAATTCTGTCTTGTAGATATTTCATAGCTAGTAATATCATTTAGCTGTCTGTATCCTTTTTGCAAATACATGCTAATGGGCCAAGTAACATTTCCCCCTTTGTCCGATTTTTTATAACAATATCTTTGTCATCTCTTAAGTCTTTAATAGCCTATAGATATTCTTTATTCAAATTTCCTTGTGTGAATTTCTTTTTCTATCGATTGTTTTAAAAACATTAACCATACATTTTTCAAACACATCGATAGTTTCATTGGCCATCTGTGGAAGAAAGATAGATATCTTCGTACACTAAGTTTAATACTGGATCATCAATCCAGTTCTCAGTCTCCTCTAGTTCACCCTTGGTGTGTAGGATATCTATATCCCCAAACGCTAAAACAGATGGCTTCTCTCTGATACCATGTGTGGGGGGTGGCTTCAATGCAAACCACCATTTGAGTTTTAGTTTACTAGTAAAATGAAACAGATCAATGCGACTATTGGTGTAGTTGAAGAATAATGTTGGACAAAAAGATAGACCTAGGGATAATACCTCATTTTGTGAGTCAGTGAGTACGAGATTAGAGAGATTAACTACCATTAATGTATCCATTATTTTGCTGCGGTTTGGCCTCTTGTTTGTACTCCCATGTAGCCTTTTATCTTTCCTTGTTTCTTTGTGTCTTTTTTTAAGCCTCCTCTGCCACCTCGTCCTCGGCCTTTGTATCCCAATGTTCCTTGATTGCCTTGTGTTGTCATTCTCCCTTGGGCCATCAAGTTTAATTCTTTTAAATTTTGGATTTTACTCCTGCTCTATCTGGTTGTACTGATGCGTCACTTTCACTAGTATCGCTTTCGATTTGATTCACTTGTACATTTTTTGCAGTTCTTAATTCAGTATTTTATTGGGCTACGTTTTTGGTTCAGGTTGAGGGTTGTTCAATATGCGATTTTTCTCAGTTCATCTCCCTCAGATGGTCAAATTTGCGACCGAAAGTTAGAATTTGTCCTTTCTCATAATCATATATATAGTTGGCTTTACCTATGTAATAAAATATTACTTGACATTAAAAAAATGGAAATTGTATATATCTATATATATATATATATATAATTAAAAGAACTAAAGGTTAAAGTAACATTATAATTAGGTGAACATATCAGTGACAACATTTACGTTTTGAACTAAAAAAACACAGACATTCACCATTTATAGGTAACAGAGCTAACTGTAACTTGCGCCCCTGCCATGCACTGCTTATGACCTCACATATTACATCACTCATGACATGTTCTATGACATCATTAATGACATCACTCATGACATCATTGATGACATCATTGATGACATTGATCCAGCGGAAGCGGTGTAATTTTATAATCATTCACAATATCTCCATTAAATCATGAATAGAAATGTTATTATATGTAAGAGTTTGGCCCATAGAAACACAATAACTTCTTACAAATATCAGGTCCTCTGATAGATATTTGGGAGAGCTAATAGGGACTCAGATAATTTTGAGATGGATGCTATTTCCTTCATGAGGACCTATAATGAAGAAAATGCCTAACCAACAATAATAGTCACAATATATTTTATGTCAAATATCTCAGCAATAAAAACAAACTCTGTAGGGGCGTGGCATGCCTGGCTCGAAGATGGCCACAGCCTGAGCGAGCTCCGGCAGCCGCCCGCAATATCCTGCATAAATTTGCACCATCGAGGCTTCCGATGGCTTAATCCTGGCTGGTAGTGACTGCTAAACTATTCGTCCAGCATCGACCGAAGTTTGGGGTTGCTAAGTGCCCCTCGGCTGGAGTTCCGCGGAGCGGCGTCATCGGGCCTGTTAGAGACGGGCTGTGGCTGTTTGGGGCGGTCTGCGGTGCGAGGTCACGCCTGCATGGATCGGAGCCCTCCCGCTGCCCGCCTGCTATTTGCACTGTGCCCGCTTCTGTGGTCGGCCCATCAGGACTCTCAATCTGCGTTGCTGCTCTCAGCGGGTGTGCTTCGGCGTCCGCAGCTCTGGGCCTACGCATCTCGGCCGCAGCTTGGTGAGCGGTGGGGAGTCGGTGTGCGGAGCTCCTATGGCCTGTTGTGTTCCGTGCCCTGGAGATTGAGGCTGCCCGGATGGACGCCGGAGTTACCTGAGGCCCTGCCCTGCGACCGCTCGAGATATCTCCGCCGCGGCTGCCGCCCGAAAGGTGAGGACGGAGCGAGCTGCCTGCCCTGCGGTGGTGCGGTGTGCAAGTTCCAGGAGTGTGTAACTGAGCTGAGGACTGCATTCAGACTATTCAGGCTGGGCCTGCAGGAATACTCACATCACTTATCCCGGAGCATTGCTTAGATTCCTGGCCTACATATTGTGCATTACGCAGTTGTTGCTCCTTGGCTGTACAATATCAAGCGCTGTGCCTATAAGACTCCTGATTCCAATACTTTGTTTTGGGTGTGGCTACGGCTGGGATAGACTTTTGTCCTATTACTAATCCCTAAGGGGTCGTACTTGCAATTGGCTCTCTCACTCTGTGGCCACATCCGGGAGCTAACATAAGCCATTGATTCACATATAGGGGGCCGTAGCCGCCGTGGACCTTCGTGCCTGGGGGCCCTTGGCACTCGTTGTATCCACTACAGGGTGCTCCTGACTACTGAGGTTATGGGGAAAACAGATAAGACGCAGACGAAGCTCCATTTTGATCAGCGCAAGTCTGCCAGGCCCAGACCCCTCCAGCCCAGATGGAGACATTCGACAAATCCTTGGGGCAATGCAGCGCAGTCTTACTTCCATAGATGCCAAAATGGACTCCCTGTCGTATCGCATGGAGAGGATGTCCGAAAGGGTGGACAAGCAAGCTGAGCGGATTGACCTAGCCGAACGCAGGATCTCAGATGTGGAGGATACCCAGACGGAGATGGGGGCTGCGCAAAAACAGATAGAGAAGCTCATGGCGGCGATGAAAGATAAGGCCGAAGACCTGCAGGCTCACTCCAGGCGCCTCTTGGGTCTTGCGGAGACGACCTCCACGGGCCCCATGGAACTATTCATAGAGAAGCTTCTGGTACAGCTACTGGGCCGTGACACATTCTCTGATGTCTTCATCGTGGAGCGGGCTCATCGCTCGCTAGGTCCGCGCCCCCCTCCGGGTGCCCCTCCACGTCCTGTGATAATTCGACTACTTAATTACCGGGACAGGGATGCTGCTCTGAAGCACGCAAGAGAACTGAAGACCCTTTCGTATGAAGGTTCGGAATTGTCCCTCTTCCCAGACTTCACCCAACTGGTCCAGGAGGCTCGAACGAAGTTCTGTCCTGTTAAACGTAAGCTGAGGGAACTCCAATTGGACTATGCAATGTTGTACCCGGCCCGTTTAAAGGTTAACTTTGATGGCAAAGCCAAACTGTATGCTGACCCAAATGTACTGCAGAAGGATCTCAAAAAATACAGTGCAGAGAGGGCAGGCAGGTCTCCCCACTCTCTGGCAGAAGCAGGCATCTCGGAAGGCACAGAGGCAGGTGGTGAACTGAGGGTGGTTTCTCCGACCCCCTCCCTGTCATGATTGTAAAACTTTTTCCATTATGGAAGGATAACATTAGCCGCTGCCTTCCCTTCAGATAAGGGCTCGATGAGTCAGTCCACATGCTATGCGCATATGTAGTCATTTTGTAAGCACTACCATTGCACAGAATTGTAGGAGTATAATATAATGCCTCGATGGAAATGATTAGCTTGGGCACTGTCGGCCGACCCCGTAACACCTTGGGTCTGGCGACCATTGCCTCTGTGTGTGTAACAGCTCGGTACTATTTTGGGGGATCCTGCTCCGTTGGTAGGAAGTAAATTTGTGGGGGGATGGGGAGTGGTGGGGGGAACAGTGGTTGTTGTATCTAAATTTTTTGGTATGGTGTGGGTGGGTGGTTGGGGGGTGTTTACTGTTACATTTCAGCCAGTGTGTGTGTGTCCCCGGGGGTGTTGCATTTATACAGTAGGATTTAGGTACAGAATGTATACTGGTCTGCATTGTATAGATATACTCACGCATGCCAAACGCTAATGATCGCCCAGCAGTTGTCCGCTTCCTTTCCTGGAATGTCCGTGGTCTCAATGACCAAAGAAAAATACGTCAAGTTGTGGCTTATTTGTACAGGCACGAGATAGATGTGGCTATCCTACAGGAGACCCATCTCTCCCCACAGACTGGATTGTTATCCCAACGCCGAATGAAAGGCCTATGTTTGGCGGCTGGGTTTACAGCACATGCTAGGGGGGTGCTCCTTTGGACACGTAGGAACTCAGGTATACATGTACAAGCACTGGACACAGACCCTGGCGGCAGATTTATAGTGCCAAGATGTCATAAGGATTGTTTTAATATGTTGTTGGTGGGGGTTTATGGACCCAAATACGATGACCTGCAATTTTATCACTCGCTACACTCTAGGATTATGCAGCACTCTCATTTGCCTATACTGTGGGGTGGTGATTTTAATTGTATCCAGGACCCCAACTTGGACTGCTCAAAGGGGGCACCAAGACCCCCCTCGCGTGCAGCAGGTGCAGTGGCCTACATAGCACAGGCGGTGGGTATGCGGGATGTGTGGCGCCAGCTTGCTCTTTTGGGTAAGGGATATACTCATTACTCAGTTGCTCATGATATTCACACACAAATAGATTACTGGTTCGCCTCCCTCTCATTGCTCCCCTCAATTAGAGATTGTCAGCATATGGCCAGGACTTTATCGGATCACTCCCCAATTAGTCTCACCCTGGAACTACCTATGGTTGGCTCTCCCAGACGAGCATGGCGGTTTCCACAGTATTCCTTATTGGATACAGTTTTCCGCGAGGAAATAGAATCGGCTATAGATGAGTTCTTTCTTACAAATCTGGGCAGCGTTACCACTATGGGTGCAGTGTGGGAAACATTTAAACTTTATATACGGGGGATAACAATTTCCAAGCATGCTGGTGTTCTCAAATCCATACGTACCCACCTTTCTAAAGTCGAAGCTACTCTGCGATCCTTGGAGGGCGTACTGCAAGAAACGGGTGACCCCCAGGTACTAGCACAGATCAGGACTCAAATAAGTAAATATAATGAGTTAGCGGACGATGAGGTCAAACATCTGGTGAAATATGCGGTGGCTAGGTCATATTCAGAAGGGGACCGACCCAGTGCCACACTGGCAGTGATGGTTAGACCTCCTAGAGGAGATAATCATATCATGCAAGTATATAACTCGGAGCATATCTTAGTGGACGGTACTCCTGCCATACTAGATGCTTTTGCGGATTATTATGCCGGTCTTTACACTTCAAGGGAAAACACGACTCAGGAATCTGACGACAACTACTTAGCCCATATAGCTATGACCTGGCTGGACAATAGCGACAGGGAGCGACTTATTGGCCCTCTGAGGCCCACTGAAATTACAGCAGCCTTGAAAGACATGCCTAATGAAAAGGCACGGATGGCTTGACGGTGGCCTTTTACAAAGCATTCATAGATAAGTTACTTCCTCACCTGGTCAATCTCTTCGAAGAGATGGCAAAAACGGGGACAATGCCTCCATCAATGCGGAAAGCCACTATAGTCACAATACTCAAGCCTGGGAAGACTCCAGAACAATGTTCTTCCTATAGGCCGCTTTCTCTATTGAACACCGACACGAAATTGTTCGTGAAAGTGTTGGCGAATAGACTAGCCCCCTTGTTGCCTAAGGTAGTTGGTCCAGAACAAACAGGGTTTGTGCCTGGTAGTTCATTATCCAGCAACCTTCGAACGCTGTTTGGTACCATAGCGCTTATTAACCCACAAGTCAGAGTGGCGGCCCTGTTTATCGACATAGAAAAAGCGTTCGACTCCGTGGAGTGGAGGTTCTTATATGCTGTCCTACGCAGAGTCGGGGCCGAAGATATCTTTATACACTTAATAGAGGTACTTTATACAGATCCGACAGCTAAGGTACAGATCAATGGCACAACATCATGTACAATAGTAATCACTAGAGGTACGAGGCAGGGGTGCCCCCTCCCCCCCTTTTGTCTGCACTGGTGGCGGAACTTCTAATGTGCGCTATGTGCAAATATCACGCATATTGCGGCATCCGGTCCTCCAATTACAATCTTACTATTGCTGCATACGCAGACGATACTTTACTTTATATCCACAATCCGGAACAGAATTTACTCCCCATGATACACGAGGTAGAGAGATTTGGCCAGCTCTCAGGACTCCATATAAATTGGCATAAATCAATTATATTCCCCTTAACCTCCATCACTGCGCCGGTGCAGACTTCATACCCATTGGAGTGGACGACTGATCCAGTGAGGTATCTGGGCATCAGAATACACACAGACGCAGAGCTGACATTGTCTGAGAATTACGGATGCGCCGTACAAAAACTGGCAGACCCAGTGGAAAAATGGATAAAATTACCACTTTCACTAATCGGTCGAGTAGCTTTGGCAAAAATGATAGTGCTCCCCCGTTTTTTATTTTTGTTTGTCAATGTACCTATTAGTTTACCCAGTCATTTTTTTTCCACATTGCGTAAATTGTTAAGTCGTCTGGTCTGGGCCCGGGAAACAGCCCAGGGTTAAATGGGGTATCCTAACAAAACCTTATGCAGAGGGGGGGCTGAACGCCCCAGACATGGAAAGATATTATAGAGCAGCACAAACCTTACACGCACATGTGTGGATACATGGTCCTCAGAACTTGCTGCACCACCTTATCGAGCACAATATGGTGTCCCCGGCTCTTCTGCCCAGTCTGTTGACAGGGGCGGCACGGATCGCTCCGCGCACGATAGATCCAGTAAACAGCACTGGACACCAACTTTCTAAAATAGCCCGTAGGCATCATATACAGCTGATATACTCTCCTAAGCTGCCGATCCATTGGTGTGATTGGCTGCCACACAAGGGGGACATTGCTATAATGTACACGCTAGCGAAGCTAAATTATCACTGCATGGGGGACCTGTTCCTAGATGGGGTTGCTAAAACATGGGAACAAGCATCCGCGCAGGCGTTGGGAGTTACGGCGCTGGATACATTCCAATTTTACAGAATTCATAGTGCCCTGCACGTCCTATTAGGATCAGACATGTGTGAACCTGTGGGGATGCCATCACTTACGTACCTTTTGCAAACACAGTCTCCGCAACATGGAATCACTATACTATACTCCCTATTTCAAGATAACCGTGAACAGAACAAACAAAAATTCCAATTAGATTGGGAGGAAGAACTGGGCATAGTTATCACTGAGGCTCAATGGTCCTGGTGTTTTGCTACTGTTAAGTCCATCTCATTAAATGGCAGACATTGCCTATCGCACTTTAAATATATTCATAGAACCTATTACACTCCGGCTAGGCTACATAGATACGGTTTGAGAGAGGATGATACATGTCTGAGATGTTCCGCTAGGAATGGAAATTTCACACACTTGGCTTGGGAATGTCCAGGGGTACGTACCTTCTGGAGCAATGTCTTCAGAATTCTTTCCAAAATGCTGGACTGTGAGTTACCAGAGACACCACTGGTTGCCTTATTGGGGTTTGACAAACTAATACCGAAGGGAGTACGAAAGCTGGCAGCTCTTGGCCTCCTGCTGGCTAAAAGGAGGGTGGCCATACGATGGATGAGAGGTCCTTTGCCTACTACTACGGAATGGGAAAAAGATTTGGCATACTGCTCAACCCAATCTGATAATTATAGCGCTTTGATGCCAGTACGATGCGCACCCAAAGATATATGGGGTCCGTATCGCCAATATTTGTTAGATATAGTAGAAGCCGCAGACTCACAGGAAGAGTCTGACCGCACCGGGTGGGGTGAGAGAAATGTATATGTTAGATGCTATAGGTCTACAACTGTTATTTAATGCAGACTACTCCTTCACTGGTAAGACCTCACCAGTAGTATATAGGAAGTGGCCGACGTTCAAGGGCATGATTTAACTGTACTGCAGACTTAATATGTTCTTGGACTTTTAAAGTTGGCATGTAACTGAACTGCTCACTACTTGAGTGACATCAACCCTGTGGAATGCATAATGTACTAATTGCTGAAGTGTATGTTTTGAGCAATGTTTGTTATTCATTGTGAAAAAAAAAAGAGAAATAAAGTTTAAAAAAAAAAACTCTGTATACTTATCCAGTCACTTTTATCTGAATATTTCAGAATATGAATGATCAACACACAAAGTACATTAAATGTTAATTCAGTGTGATTTCAATGTTACAGGTAAAAATCCCAATTAGAAAGTACAGTTCATGGCAAATACATAATAAATTCAATAACAAGTGCGAGAGGAGAGAGAGAGACAAAAAGAAATAATACATTGCAATTCAAGATTCATATGAACCTAAGATCAATGAACTAATGCACAGCGTGGAATAGTCATAAATAGCTAAACCTTCGTCCGAAAAGGTATAGCTTATGCAACATCACAAGCCCATGAAGTGCAAGGCAATCAGGATAGTTCAGTTCAAGGGAAATCCACAATTTGGACCAACAGCATGTCACGCCCAGGATTGCAAGGATAATAGCCAGCCAGAGTAGCATAGAGAGTACAGCAGCAAAAGGGCTCTCTTCTCATAGCAACAGCTACTGCCCAGTTATTTTCCCACAAAATTAATTATACCCCAAAATGTTCACAATTCCAACCCCCAAATGTTTCTTTTTCTCAGTTTTTCACGATTCTATTGGTCAGGTTCATGAGGTGATCATTCTCCAAGCCAGTTCATCCGGAACTTAATAGATCAGTCCATTGTTCAATTGGATGATGTCTTTTCGCCTCGGAAGCAGGAAACTCATCCTTTTCATTTTCATATCCACACGCTCGTTTCCACATCAGCTTGCAACATAGTCGACACAATTATTCATAGAAAGAAATACTCTAACCAAAGGAAGGAAATTCTAGTGATATGCTGTACACAACTAAACAAGTACATCAGCATTTTAGAAATAATGAAGGACAAAATACATTCTTTTGAGGCCACCGTTAGAAAAAGGAAAAAACTCTAGCAGGTTTTGAGGCCTTCATAGAGAAGCCATAAATCGTCCTTTTTCTGAAGAAACAAACACACTGTAGTTTAAGAAAATAGAGCAAATACATAAGAAAACAATATTCAAGAATTCATTATTCTGATTAAACTCATAAGCATGATCTAATTTCAAAATGTAGGCTATTAATAATCAATCACTATTTTGATAAGAGAAAGAAAACATAATCAAGAAACATTTTACTTTAAGTATTCTCATTATTATTTTTTTCTATGATTCTACTCGTAAGTTACTTAGTACATTTATTAAGTTTCTCTCTATTGCTATTTTATATTCCATAAAAATCTCATAGTTTCCATGTTTTCTGCACGTTAATCATTGCGGCTTCTGATTACTAAACTTGTCGTGTCTCTTTTGCATGTTTACATATTGTTCTTTTCTGAATTTCCCATGTTAATAATTTTCACAATATTAGTTATGTTTATTTGAAACACACTTATGAGCAGACTTGATCAAACATGCTTATTATACAAAAAATATGCTCCATCAACATCATGCAATGAGTGTGCTATTTTGTTTTATAAGTTAGATAGTAGCAGGTATCTACCATATTACTATTCTACCTAATTTTGTACAGCCTGTGTCAGGATACTGGGTGTACCTTGACACAGGCTCCGAGCCTTCTCTGGCTCAGCACCGAAGATCTGGAACTCGCTCCCTCGGAAATCCGCAGAATTCCCTACATGGCTGCTTTCAAACATCAAGTAAAAACAATCCTAATGAACAGGTTCCTGCCTTAAATGTCCATTGATCGTCTGCTTTCTACATGTTTTTTTTTTTCTTTCTGGGGATCATAATGGGTTGGTCTTGGGCTTCACTGACATTCCATTTTTGTGTAAGAGTCCTCTTAGGTTGGCCCCCGCATAGCCACCTCAAATGATGATAGAACGATTAAATGGGCCCACATAGTCTCAAATGAGAATTCTCTAGCTAACATATATGCTGAGGTTACGTCGGCCCTCGTTAATCTGAGCAACCGGGATGTGATGATCTAACCATTATGTCTACTTTTTTCCACCTTATTACGGCAATTAAGAGCCACTTCTCCAGACAAATAGCAAACATGACCCCTAGAAGCAGAGATAAGCCCTGGTTCAACTGATATTGCAAGCAGGCCAAGACTGCCTTAATTATAGCAGTAAAGGGCGGGAGTAGTGCTCTTATAGTGGAAAGAAGAAGAGCCTATAACAAAGCTCAGATAGAGCCAACGAAAAGCTGGGAGGAAGAGAACTGGCGCATTTTGGTTGAAGCATCGAGAATAAAAGATGGCAAATCATTTTGGCAATTATTGACCAAAGGCTCAGTGCATATGGTAATAAAAGAGGATTTTTATATCCAACCACACATTTGGGAGTAATACTTCATACAGTTGTATGCAGGGGAGGGAAGTGCCAAGGACTCGGAGACCCAAAGGATGATTCAAATCAGTTAGCAGAGGTAGTGGCAGAAGAAGTAGTCTCTTTTACTTTAGAAGAAACTGTGACTGCAATTAACAGCCTGGGAAAGGGCAAAGCCCCAGGATTAGATAAGATTCCGGGGGATCTCTACAGCTCAGAACCCACTATATGGGGTCCTGTATTACATTTAATATTTAATACAATATCACGAGGAGGGGTAATCCCAAGTACCTGGAAGAGTGCTAAAATCATTCCTATTTTCAAAAAAGGTGATAAAGGGGATCCCTTAAACTACGGACCAATCAGCCTCATAAATACGGCCCAGAAAGTTTTTAGTAAATTGATTCTTATGCATCTAAACACTTGGATTGAGGATAATCATGTATTGTCTCACCTACAAGCTGGCTTTAGGGAATTCACTAGCACATTTGACCAGGTATTCCATTATTTATTTATCACATGGAAGGAAGTTATCACCAGGAAGGGTCATCTCTATGTTGTGTTTGTAGATCTCAAGCAAGCATTTGACTCCATAAATCGCACTAATTTATGGGTCGCCCTGAGGGATCTCGGTTTACCAAATGGGCTACTAAAACTGATATTGCGTATGCATCAGGACAACTATGCCCAGGTCCGATGGAACCAGTGGGGTGAACTCACTGGTAAAATAGGAGTGCATAAAGGAGTCCGGCAAGGATGTGTCCTTGCCCCAACCCTGTTTGCCCTTTACATGAATGGGCTCATTCAAGCTTTGTACAATTGTGGGGGTGATCCTGCTAGGCTTGCAGGCAGACAAAAACCTTCACTCCTGTTCGCAGATGACACGTTATTAATTGCAAAAACCCCTAAGGATATGCAAAATGAATTGAACAGGTTTGCATCAGCCTGCACTGACTTCGGCCTGGAGCTAAATTGCTCTAAGACCAAATTCATGGCTTTTAACCCACACCATTGTTTTAAAGGGAAAATAAAGGCTGGGTGCAGGCATGCTAGAACAAGTCAAGGTTTTTGACTACTTAGGCATCAGACTGAATAGTAATTAGACTTGGGCCGATCAAATTCAAAAGAGTACCCTAACATTACAGCACGTTGACTCAGTAGTGGTCAGAAAACTTAATCAATCTGTTTATCGCCCTACCTCTCCAGTCTTAGAAATTCATTGAGCTAAAGGTCTGGGGCTGCACTCTATGGAGCAGAATTGTGGGGCCTGGACCAGACAAAGAGCCTAGAGTTGGCAGAAAATAAATATATAAGGTCATTACTGAAACTGCCAAACAGTACCCCACTTCTTATGGTACGGTTAGACCTCGGTCTAAGAAGTGTTAAACACATAGCAGAATTGAAATCCCTATTGCTTTGGGTCAGAATATGGACCGGTAAAACCCAAATCCCAGTGAAAGAAGCTGTAGTGGAAGTACAGAGCCTTGATAGAGCTGTAGGTTGGGTGAAGTGGTTTAGAGAGGTGAGGTACTGGTTAATGAGATTAGGTTTGAAGGCGATGTGGGAAGACCCTAAATCCCTGATGAAAGATTCACTACCCCTTTTAAAAGCGAAGTCCTGGGCTTACATCCAGGACTCCTGTTATGTTGCTGCAGCACAGGGCTCTTTAACAGGTAGATTTTTAGAGTTAAAATGTATATTTTTATTTGAGGATATTATGGATGAAATTGAACCACCACATGCATGTGCACTTTATTTATAATTTAGGTATGGAACACTACCGCTGAATCACTTCAGAAGCAGATGGACTCAGGCTACTGTAACCTCGATGTGCCCTGCATGTTCCTTTAGTCCGGAATCATTAGACCACTACATGTTTTTTGCCCCTGCTATGTATAGTCTAGGAAAAAGTGGCTAGTACCTGTATGTCAGCTCTTATCGTTTAAGCAACCAGTAGAGGCACTGCAAGTACTTAGATCAGATTCCACAACGTGGCTACCATTTGCCATATCACGGTACTTGCTATACACCTGGCGTATTAGGTCTAAGTTGCTACTCGAAAGATAAAGCCTGCTACAATATAAGTTCAGGCATAATAAGCAAACATAATCATGATGCTGTTGATAATACTTGTTTTTAATGCTAATGGCTACATGCTTACAATCTTTCTTTCTTATCTTTGTTTTTAAACTTTTTATCCCTCTATATTATGCTTTCTATTTATTATTGCACAATGTAACATATTAGGAAGATTGTTGTTTATATATTTTATGAATGATCTCCATTTTGATCAAATAAAGAACTACTGCTAGTAGGGCATTTGTTTTGGAACAGACGTTCAGTATTTGGCTTTCTCTGAACATTTGTATACAGATTGTATACAGATTGAACACCGATGCATTAAGGGTTTCCCATATATCTGGGGTTGATTGTTAATGCGAACTACACTGCCCGTGAAGTGTTTGGTATAGGGTCAATGTAACACATAACCCATGCTTCCTACAGCTGAAGGTGTTGTGTCTGTGATGGCAATAATGATTCCTCATATTCTTCTGAGCTATTTTGTACCTACTTTCAAAACTCTAATGCTATACCCGTTTATAGAGCAATGTGTACAAAAGAAGGTTAGAAGATGTAATCAGTAATGTCATCAATGATGTCAATTTGAGATGTCATCAGTCATGTCATTAATGATGTCATAGAACATATCATGAGTGATGTAATATGTGAGGTCATAAGCAGTGCATGGCAGGGCGTAAGTGATAGTTAGCTCTGCTAACTATAACTGGTCAATTTCTGTGTTTTATTTAGTTCAAAACAATAATTTTGTCACTGACATATTCAGCTAACTATAAACTTTGTTTTTTCAAGTGAATATGTATGCATATAGTTGACTTTATGTATGGTAATAAAATATTACTTTACATTAAAAAGAAACTAGAACACTGAATAAAGGTCAAAGTAATGTTATAATAAGGTAAAAATTTCAGTGACAACGTAACTTAAACAACAAAAGCACTGAAATTCACAAGTTACAGTTAGCTCTAGTAACTATAACGTGAGCCCTAAAGTAACTATAACTTGTCCTCTTGCCATGCACTGCTAATTATCCCACACATTACATCACTCACGACGTGATCAGTCAGATCATTAATAACATGACTGCAACATCTGAAAAGGCATCATTCATGACAACTCTGGGCATGGTGGGGGTTCGGGTTATAGTTACTTTAGGGCACACGTTACAGCTACTGGAGATATTAGAACTGATGAATTTCAGTGGATCTTTTTGGTCAAAAACATAAATCTGTCACTGAAATACTCACCGAACTATAACATTAATTTAACCTTTGTTTTTTTCAGTGGAAAACAAAATATATTTCCAGATATACATATATATATATCACTGAAAAAACCATAGGTTTCAGACACGTTATAGTTAGAAATTAGCATTTAAAAAACCTTTGAAATTCACTGAAAAAACCATAGGTTTTAGGGACAGTTATAGTTAGTTGGACATTTCACTCGTACAAAACCATAGAAATTCCCCCGTTATAGTTAGTTCAGCTAACTATAACTCGCGCCCGCAATGCCCTGCTGATGACGTCACATATTACATCACTCATGACATGGTCAGTGACATCACTGATGACATCACTGATGACATCTCAAATGACATCACTGATGACATCACTGATGACGACATCCAGTGACTGTGTGTTTCTGTAAAGTTTAAATATGTTTAATATATATAGGGAAAGGTGTATTGAAGAATGAGTGGGTGTATAAGTGTCTGAATGGATGATTTAGTACGTGAGTGACTGACTCTACAAGTGAGTGATTAAATGTATCTTACTGAATGCATGGGTTAGTGACTAAACTGTGTGAATGTCTGTATCCATCTGTCTGTTGGTTTGTAAGCGGCTGCATGGCTTTCTGAATAGCTACATGAGTGTCTACATGGGTTATTGATTGATTGTCTGAGTATCTGTATGGGTGCCTGAGTGTTTGTGTGGGTGGGGTGTGTGTGACTCTGTGCATAGATGTGTGAGTTGGTGATTCACTGGGTGCATGGTTTCAAGAGTGCATCTGTGATGGACTGTATGGGTGGGTGAGTGTGTGTATGGGTGTGTTAGTGATTGAATGTATATCTCAGTGGTACATGTGTGAGTAACTACATATGTGAAAGGCAGTATATATGTGTGTTGGAGTATATAAATAGCTATAAGTGAGAGTGTGTGATTGTGAGAGTGGCTGTATGGATGAGTGTGTACTTGTATCAGTGATTGTATAAGAGCATAAGAATGTGCTAGTATTTGTATGAGTAAGTGAGCTGGTGTGTGTATAACTGTATAGGTGAGTAAATGGGTGTGTGATTAAGTTTTTTGCATGACTGACTAGGTGTGTGAGTACCTCTATGGATGAGTGGCGGTGTGTGAGTGTTTATATAGGTGTATGAGTGCATATGATAGTCCTGTACTGAGTGACTAAGTATGAGTGACTGTACGGGTGAGTGAGTGGATGTGTGTGTAGACCTAAGAATCAGTGAGTGGGTATGTAGTTTTTGGTGTTGGAGTGTCTATGGTTTTGAGAATGGCAGTCTGTAATTTAGAGTGGGTGTATCAAAAGTTATATTAGGGTGTGAGAAGATGCTTGAAATTATCACATGGATGATGTCATCAGTGATGTCATTTGAGATGTCATCAGTGATGTCATCAGTGATGTCACTGACCATGTCATGAGTGATGTAATATGTGACGTCATCAGCAGTGCATTGCGTGGGCGCGAGTTATAGTTAGCTGAACTAACTATAACGGGGAATTTCTATGGTTTTGTACGAGTGAAATGTCCAACTAACTATAACTGTCCCTAAAACCTATGGTTTTTTCAGTGAATTTCAAAGGTTTTTTAAATGCTAATTTCTAACTATAACGTGTCTGAAACCTATGGTTTTTTCAGTGAATTTCAAAGGTTTTTTAAATGCTAATTTCTAACTATAACGTGCCTGAAACCTATGATTTTTAAGTGAATTTCAAAGGTTTTTTTAAATGCTAGTTTCTAACTATGCCTACAGAGGTAGGACATGTGAAGAAAGAAGAAAAAACGCACAGAAAGAAGCAAAAGATGTGCAGAAAGAACCAACAGAGGAGCAGAAAGAGGCCTTGTTGCAAAATCATCCTGTGCCCACAACTTTTTCAGACGGGTACTGGTGGTAACTGACTCTGACTAACCAGAGCCAGTGCTATGCTAAAAGACACTTAGAATACAGTGAAAACACCTACATACACTAGGGAACACTATGCGTTGGGGTACCCCTGTGATTAGTATGACCTCCTCTGCAAGTCCCTAGTACATAATAGGGCAGGGGATTAAAACTACCTCTTAAAACGCGCTACAGGGCGCGCTTGCACAGTGGTGAAGGGAGGGGCCTGAGGTGACATGTGTGCAAACGCACCCCGTGGCACGTTTTAAGTTGCGAGATTAAGTCCCCTTGAATTCTGAGGGTCCCTAGGGCCCAACTAGCCCCCAGGTACCTACAGTTAGGACCACAGAGCTGAGTTGCAGAGAGGCGTTCCGAGGCCACGCACCTTTTTCACCTCTCTGCAACGCAACTCTGTTGTGCTTACTGAAGGTACCTGGTGGGCTAGTTGGCCCCAGGGTCCCTCAGGATTCAAAGGGAATTAATTCCCCAACTTAAAACGCACCACAGGGCGTGTTTGCGCACATGTCACCTGAGGCCCCGCCCCTCCCTTCACCACTGTGCAAACGCGCCCCGTGGTGCGTTTTAAGTTGGGGGATTAGGTCACCTTGAATCCTGAGGGTCCCTGGGGCCCAACTAGCCCACTAGGTACTTCCAGTAAGCACCACAGGCCTGCGTTGCAACACCTGTAACAAATTGTGCAGTTGTGTTTAGGTAGTGAAGAGGGTCGTGCTGGGGGTAGTGTTTTAGGGTTTAGGGTAGTGCAGTGGTGTTTGTGTAGTGTAGGGGGTCATGCTGGGAGTAGATTTAGGGTTTAGGGTAGTGCAGTGGTGTTTGGGTAGTGTAGGGAGTCGTGCTGGGGGAGTGTTTTAGGGTTTAGGGTAGTGCTGTGGTTTTTGGGTAGTGTAGGGGTCGTGCTGGGGGTAGTGTTTTAGGGTTTAGGGTAGTGCAGTGGTGTTTGGGTAGTGTAGGGGTAGTGATTTAGGGTAGTGCAGTGGTATTTGGGTAGTGTAGGGGTACTGCTGGGGGTAGTGTTTTAGGGTTTAGGTTAGTGCAGTGGTGTTTGGGTAGTGTAGGGGTACTGCTGGGGGTAGTGTTTTAGGGTTTAGGGTAGTGCAGTGGTGTTTGTGTAGTGTAGGGGGTAGTGTTTTAGGGTTTAGGGTAGTGCAGTGGTGTTTGTGTAGTGTAGGAGGTCATGTTTTAGGGTTTAGGGTAGTGCAGTGGTCTTTGGGTAGTGTAGGGAGTCGTGCGGGGGTAGTGTTTTAGGGTTTAGGGCAGTGCAGTCGTGTTCGGGTAGTGTAGGGGTTGTGCTGGGGGTAGTATTTTAGGGTTTAGGGCAGTGCAGTGGTGTTTGGGCAGTGTAGGGGGTAATGCTGGGGGTGGTGTTTTAGGGTTTAGGGCAGTGCAGTGGTGTTCGGGCAGTGTAGGGGGTCGTGCTGGGGGTGGTGTTTCAGGGTTTAGGGCAGTGCAGTGGTGTTCGGGCAGTGTAGGGGGTGGTGTTTCAGGGTTTAGGGCAGTGCAGTGGTGTTCGGGCAGTGTAGGGGGTCGTGCAGGGGGTGGTGTTTCAGGGTTTATGGCAGTGGTGTTCGGGCAGTGTAGGGGGTCGTGCTGGGGGTGGTGTTTCAGGGTTTGGGGCAGTGCAGTGGTGTTCGAGCAGTAAAGGGGGTCGTGCTGGGGGTGGTGTTTCAGGGTTTAGGGCAGTGCAGTGGTGTTCGGGCAGTGTAGGGGTCGGTGCAGGGGTGGTGTTTCAGGGTTCAGGGCAGTGCAGTGGTGTTCGGGCAGTGTAGGGGGTGCTGCAGGGGGTGGTGTTTCAGGGTTTAGGGCAGTGCAGTGGTGTTCGGGCAGTGTAGGGGGTCATGCAGGGGTGGTGTTTCAGGGTTTAGGGCAGTGCAGTGGTGTTCGGGCAGTGTAGGGGTCATGCTGGGGCTGGTGTTTCAGGGTTTAGGGCAGTATAGTGGTGTTCGGGCAGTGTAGGGGGTCGTGCTGGGGCTGGTGTTTCAGGGTTTAGGGCAGTGCAGTGGTGTTTGGGCAGTGTAGGGGGTCATGCTGGGGCTGGTGTTTCAGGGTTTAGGGCAGTGCAGTGGTGTTTGGGCAGTGTAGGTGGTCGTGCTGGGGCTGGTGTTTCAGGGTTTAGGGCAGTGCAGTGGTGTTCGGGCAGTGTAGGGGGTCATGCTGGGGCTGGTGTTTCAGGGTTTAGGGCAGTGCAGTGGTGTTTGGGCAGTGTAGGGGGTCTTGCTGGGGCTGGTGTTTCAGGGTTTAGGGCAGTGCAGTGGTGTTCGGGCAGTGTAGGGGGTCGTGCTGGGGGTGGTGTTTCAGGGTTTAGGGCAGTGCAGTGGTGTTTGGGCAGTGTAGGGGTCATGCTGGGGCTAGTGTTTCAGGATTTAGGGCAGAGCAATGGTGTTCAGGCAGTGTAGGGGGTTTTGCTGGAGGTGGTGTTTCAGGGTTTAGGGCAGTGCAGTGGTGTTCGTGCAGTGTAGGGGGTGGTGTTTCAGGGTTTAGGGCAGTGGTGTTCAGGCAGTGTAGGGGTCTTGCTGGGGTTGATGTTTCAGGGTTTAGGGCAGTGCAGTGGTGTTCGGGCAGTGTAGGGGGTCGTGCTGGGGGTGGTGTTTCAGGGTTTAGGGCAGTGCAGTGGTGTTCCGGCTGTGTAGGAGGTCGTGCAGGGGGTGGTGTTTCAGGGTTTAGGGTAGTGCAGTGGTGTTCGGGCAGTGTAGGGGGTCATGCTGGGGGTGGTGTTTCAGGGTTTAGGGCAGTGCAGTGGTGTTCGGGCAGTGTAGGGTGTCGTGCTGAGGGGTGGTGTTTCAGGGTTTAGGGCAGTGGTGTTCGGGCAGTGTAGGGGGTCGTGCTGGGGGTGGTGTTTCAGGGTTTAGGGCAGTGCAGTGGTGTTTGGGCAGTGTAGGGGGTCGTGCAGGGGGTGGTGTTTCAGGGTTTAGGACAGTGCAATGGTGTTCGGCCAGTGTAGGTGGTCTTGCTGGGGGTGGTGTTTCAGGCTTTAGTGCAGTGGTGTTCGGGCAGTGTTGGGGGTCTTGCTGGGGGTGGTGTTTCAGGGTTTAGGGCAGTGCAGTGGTGTTCGGGCAGTGTAGGGGGTCTTGCTGGGGCTGGTGTTTCAGGGTTTAGGGCAGTGCACTGGTGTTCGGGCAGTGTAGGGGGTCGTGCTGGGGCTGGTGTTTGAGGGTTTAGGGTAGTGCAGTGGTGTTCGGGCAGTGTAGGGGGTCGTGCTGGGGCTGGTGTTTCAGGGTTTAGGGCAGTGCAGTGGTTTTCGGGCAGTGTAGGCGGTCGTACTGGGGCTGGTGTTTCAGGGTTTAGGGCAGTGCAGTGGTGTTCGGGCAGTGTACGGGGTTGTGCTGGGGCTGGTGTTTCAGGGTTTAGGGCAGTGCAGTGGTGTTCGGGCAGTGTAGGGGGTCGTGCTGGGGGTGGTGTTTCAGGGTTTAGGGCAGTGCAGTGGTGTTCGGGCAGTGTAGGGGGTCATGCTGGGGCTGGTGTTTCATGGTTTAGGGCAGTGCAGTGGTGTTCGGGCAGTGTAGGGGGTCGTGCTGGGGGTGGTGTTTCAGGGTTTAGTGCAGTGGTGTTCGGGCAGTGTAGGGGGTCATGCTGGGGGTGGTGTTTCAGGGTTTAGGGCAGTGCAGTGGTGTACGGGCAGTGTAGGGGTCTTGCTGGGGGTGGTGTTTCAGGGTTTAGGGCAGTGGTGTTCGGGCAGTGTAGGGGGTCTTGCTGGGGGTAGTGTTTCGGGGTTTAGGGCAGTGCAGTGGTGTTCGTGCAGTGTAGGGGGTCGTGCTGGGGGTGGTGTTTCAGGGTTTAGGGCAGTGCAGTAGTGTTCGGGCAGTGTAGGGGATCGTGCAGGGGGTGGTGTTTCAGGGTTTAGGGCAGTGCAGTGGTGTTCGGGCAGTGTAGGGGGTCGTGCTGGGGGTGGTGTTTCAGGGTTTAGGGCAGTGCAGTGGTGTTCGGGCAGTGTAGGGGGTCGTGCAGGGGGTGGTGTTTCAGGGTTTAGGGCAGTGCAGTGGTGTTCGGGCAGTGTAGGGGTCGTGGTGGGGGTGGTGTTTCAGGGTTTAGGGCAGTGGTGTTCGGGCAGTGTAGGGGGTCTTGCTGGGGGTAGTGTTTCGGGGTTTAGGGCAGTGCAGTGGTGTTCGTGCAGTGTAGGGGGTCGTGCTGGGGGTGGTGTTTCAGGGTTTAGGGCAGTGCAGTAGTGTTCGGGCAGTGTAGGTGATCGTGCAGGGGTGGTGTTTCAGGGTTTAGGGCAGTGCAGTGGTGTTCGGGCAGTGTAGGGGTCGTGCTGGGGTGGTGTTTCAGGGTTTAGGGCAGTGCAGTGGTGTTCGGGCAGTGTAGGGGGTCGTGCAGGGGTGGTGTTTCAGGGTTTAGGGCAGTGCAGTGGTGTTCGGGCAGTGTAGGGGTCGTGGTGGGGCTGGTGTTTCAGGGTTTAGGGCAGTGCAGTGGTGTTCGGGCAGTGTAGGGGTCTTGCTGGCGGTGGTGTTTCAGGGTTTAGGGCAGTGGTGTTCGGGCAGTGTAGGGGTCTTGCTGGGGGTGGTGTTTCAGGGCTTAGGGCAGTGCAGTGGTGTTCGGGCAGTGTAGGTGGTCTTGCTGGGGGTAGTGTTTCAGGGTTTAGGGAGGTGCAGTGGTGTTCGTGCAGTGTAGGGGGTCGTGTTAGGGATGGTGTTTCAGGGTTTAGGGCAGTGCAGTAGTGTTCGGGCAGTGTAGGGGGTCGTGCAGGGGTGGTGTTTCAGGGTTTAGGGCAGTGCAGTGGTGTTCGGGCAGTGTAGGGGGTCGTGCTGGGGGTGGTGTTTCAGGGTTTAGGGCAGTGCAGTGGTGTTCGGGCAGTGTAGGGGGTCGTGCTGGGGTGGTGTTTCAGGGTTTAGGGCAGTGGTGTTTGGGCAGTGTAGGGGGTCTTGCTGGGGGTGATGTTTCAGGGTTTAGTGCAGTGCAGTGGTGTTCGGGCAGTATAGGAGGTCTTGCTGGGGGTAGTGTTTCAGGGTTTAGGGCAGTGCAGTGGTGTTCGGGCAGTGTAGGGGTCATGCTGGGGGTGGTGTTTCAGGGTTTAGGGCAGTGCAGTGGTGTTCGGGCAGTGTAGGGGGTCGTGCTGGGGATAGTTTTTTAGGGTTTAGGGTAGTGCAGTGGTGCTTGTGTAGTGTAGGGGGTCGTGCTGGGGTAGTGTTTTAGAGTTTAGGGTAGTGCAGTGGTGTTTGTGTAGTGTAGGGGGTCATGTTTTAGGGTAGTGCAATGGTGTTTGGGTAGTGTAGGGGGTCGTGCTGGGGGTAGTGTTTTAGGATTTAGGTTAGTGCAGTGGTGTATGGGTAATGTAGGGGTCGTGCTGGGGGTAGTGTTTTAGGGTTTAAGGTAGTGCAGTGGTGTTTGTGTAGTGTATGGGGTCGTGCTGGGGGTAGTGTTTTAGGGTTTAGGGTAGTGCAGTGGTGCTTGTGTAGTGTAGGGGGTCGTGCTGGGGGTAGTGTTTTAGGGTTTAGGGTAGTGCAGTGGTGTTTGTGTAGTGTAGGGGGTCATGTTTTAGGGTAGTGCAGTGGTGTTTGGGTAGTGTAGGGGGTCGTGCTGGGGTAGTGTTTTAGGATTTAGGGTAGTGCAGTGGTGTTTTTGTAGTGTAGGGGGGTCATGCTGGGGGTGGTGTTTCAGGGTTTAGGGCAGTGCAGTGGTGTTCGGGCAGTGTAGGGGTCTTGCTGGGGCTGGTGTTTCAGGGTTTAGGGCAGTGCAGTGGTGTTCGGGCAGTGTAGGGGTCGGGCTGGGGCTGGTGTTTGAGGGTTTAGGGTAGTGCAGTGGTGTTCGGGCAGTGTAGGGGGTCGTGCTGGGGCTGGTGTTTCAGGGTTTAGGGCAGTGCAGTGGTTTTCGGGCAGTGTAGGCGGTCGTACTGGGGCTGGTGTTTCAGGGTTTAGGGCAGTGCAGTGGTGTTCGGGCAGTGTACGGGGTTGTGCTGGGGCTGGTGTTTCAGGGTTTAGGGCAGTGCAGTGGTGTTCGGGCAGTGTAGGGGGTCGTGCTGGGGGTGGTGTTTCAGGGTTTAGGGCAGTGCAGTGGTGTTCGGGCAGTGTAGGGGGTCATGCTGGGGCTGGTGTTTCATGGTTTAGGGCAGTGCAGTGGTGTTCGGGCAGTGTAGGGGGTCGTGCTGGGGGTGGTGTTTCAGGGTTTAGTGCAGTGGTGTTCGGGCAGTGTAGGGGGTCATGCTGGGGGTGGTGTTTCAGGGTTTAGGGCAGTGCAGTGGTGTACGGGCAGTGTAGGGGGTCTTGCTGGGGGTGGTGTTTCAGGGTTTAGGGCAGTGGTGTTCGGGCAGTGTAGGGGGTCTTGCTGGGGGTAGTGTTTCGGGGTTTAGGGCAGTGGAGTGGTGTTCGTGCAGTGTAGGGGGTCGTGCTGGGGGTGGTGTTTCAGGGTTTAGGGCAGTGCAGTAGTGTTCGGGCAGTGTAGGGGATCGTGCAGGGGTGGTGTTTCAGGGTTTAGGGCAGTGCAGTGGTGTTCGGGCAGTGTAGGGGGTCGTGCTGGGGGTGGTGTTTCAGGGTTTAGGGCAGTGCAGTGGTGTTCGGGCAGTGTAGGGGGTCGTGCAGGGGTGGTGTTTCAGGGTTTAGGGCAGTGCAGTGGTGTTCGGGCAGTGTAGGGGTCGTGGTGGGGGTGGTGTTTCAGGGTTTAGGGCAGTGGTGTTCGGGCAGTGTAGGGGGTCTTGCTGGGGGTAGTGTTTCGGGGTTTAGGGCAGTGCAGTGGTGTTCGTGCAGTGTAGGGGGTCGTGCTGGGGGTGGTGTTTCAGGGTTTAGGGCAGTGCAGTAGTGTTCGGGCAGTGTAGGTGATCGTGCAGGGGGTGGTGTTTCAGGGTTTAGGGCAGTGCAGTGGTGTTCGGGCAGTGTAGGGGGTCGTGCTGGGGGTGGTGTTTCAGGGTTTAGGGCAGTGCAGTGGTGTTCGGGCAGTGTAGGGGGTCATGCAGGGGGTGGTGTTTCAGGGTTTAGGGCAGTGCAGTGGTGTTCGGGCAGTGTAGGGGTCGTGGTGGGGCTGGTGTTTCAGGGTTTAGGGCAGTGCAGTGGTGTTCGGGCAGTGTAGGGGGTCTTGCTGGCGGTGGTGTTTCAGGGTTTAGGGCAGTGGTGTTCGGGCAGTGTAGGGGGTCTTGCTGGGGGTGGTGTTTCAGGGCTTAGGGCAGTGCAGTGGTGTTCGGGCAGTGTAGGTGGTCTTGCTGGGGGTAGTGTTTCAGGGTTTAGGGAGGTGCAGTGGTGTTCGTGCAGTGTAGGGGGTCGTGTTAGGGATGGTGTTTCAGGGTTTAGGGCAGTGCAGTAGTGTTCGGGCAGTGTAGGGGGTCGTGCAGGGGGTGGTGTTTCAGGGTTTAGGGCAGTGCAGTGGTGTTCGGGCAGTGTAGGGGTCGTGCTGGGGGTGGTGTTTCAGGGTTTAGGGCAGTGCAGTGGTGTTCGGGCAGTGTAGGGGTCGTGCTGGGGGTGGTGTTTCAGGGTTTAGGGCAGTGGTGTTTGGGCAGTGTAGGGGTCTTGCTGGGGGTGATGTTTCAGGGTTTAGTGCAGTGCAGTGGTGTTCGGGCAGTATAGGAGGTCTTGCTGGGGGTAGTGTTTCAGGGTTTAGGGCAGTGCAGTGGTGTTCGGGCAGTGTAGGGGTCATGCTGGGGGTGGTGTTTCAGGGTTTAGGGCAGTGCAGTGGTGTTCGGGCAGTGTAGGGGTCGTGCTGGGGATAGTTTTTAGGGTTTAGGGTAGTGCAGTGGTGCTTGTGTAGTGTAGGGGGTCGTGCTGGGGGTAGTGTTTTAGAGTTTAGGGTAGTGCAGTGGTGTTTGTGTAGTGTAGGGGGTCATGTTTTAGGGTAGTGCAATGGTGTTTGGGTAGTGTAGGGGGTCGTGCTGGGGGTAGTGTTTTAGGATTTAGGTTAGTGCAGTGGTGTATGGGTAATGTAGGGGGTCGTGCTGGGGGTAGTGTTTTAGGGTTTAAGGTAGTGCAGTGGTGTTTGTGTAGTGTATGGGGTCGTGCTGGGGGTAGTGTTTTAGGGTTTAGGGTAGTGCAGTGGTGCTTGTGTAGTGTAGGGGGTCGTGCTGGGGGTAGTGTTTTAGGGTTTAGGGTAGTGCAGTGGTGTTTGTGTAGTGTAGGGGGTCATGTTTTAGGGTAGTGCAGTGGTGTTTGGGTAGTGTAGGGTGTAATGATGGGGTAGTGTTTTAGGATTGAGGGTAGTGCAGTGGTGTTTTTGTAGTGTAGGGGGTCATGCTGGGGGTAGTGTTTTAGGGTTTAGGATAGGCAGTGGTGTTTGTATAGTGTAGGGGGTCGTGCTGGGGTAGTGTTTTAGGGTTTAGGGTAGTGCAGTGGTGTTTTTGTAGTGTAGGGGGTCATGTTTTAAGAAACGCTCCAATACCTGACCAGTCTGCACTACATAAAACTGCAAAAAACTAAAAATAAAAAGTGTTTTGCACACTTTTGTCATTGGGCTATATGTGGGCTACATCTCGGTAATATTTGTGCTACATTTGGGCTCTTTTTTCACTGGTGGCCATCTTGGAAGACTTCTTTGTTATGAAGTTTCCTAATTTCCTCATTTACTGCAGTCTCCTCAGTAGGAAATGCTTTCAGTTTTTACTTTGATTCCATCAAGAAGGCATTCAGATGTGTCACACATTTGCCATAAATTCTGAATGTTATTACTCTAGTTGTTCATTAGATCACTGTAGTAAAGCTACTGCTCACCAAGGAGTTAACTGGAAGTCTACTGCTGGTATTGAAAGTGATTGTTTCAGTCTGCATGTCAGAATTTTCTAATGAAATAGAAGAGGATTTGAAATCTCACTTAAAACATGCACTAAATTTTCTTTTTGCAGCACTAACCATAATTTCTATGGCAAAATGAACCCCCTCATTTTGTTCCTTTTTAAATTAAATGTTTTAAGTGTTAACAGTTTATTCCAATCAAGATGGCTTCAGGTGTGCCATACTTTTGTCATAAGTAAGGCTGTTAGCACTCTAGTTGTTCTTTAGAACACTCTGGGAAGCTGCAGTAGAACACAAAGGCATCAACTGACAGGCTGCTCCTGTTGAAATATAACAGGAAGATATTTGAGATCTCACTTAAAACATGTCCTAATTTTTCTTTCTACAGCACTAACCATAATTTCTATGGCAAAATGAACCCCCTCATTTTGGTCCTTTTTAAATTAAATGTTTTAAGTGTTACCAGTTTATTCCAATCAAGATGGCTTCAGGTGTGCCATACTTTTGTCATAAGTAAGACTGTTAGCGCTCTAGTTGTTCTTTAGAACACTCTGGGAAGCTGCAGTAGAACACAAAGGCATCAACTGACAGGCTGCTCCTGTTGAAATATAACAGGAAGATATTTGAGATCACACTTGAAACATGTCCTAATTTTTCTTTCCAGAGCACTAACCATAATTTCTATGACAAGATGAACCCCATCATTTTGTTCCTTTTTAAATTAAATGTTTTAAGTGTTACCAGTTTATTCCAATCAAGATGGCTTCAGGTGTGCCATACTTTTGTCATAAGTAAGGCTGTTAGCACTCTAGTTGTTCTTTAGAACACTCTGGGAAGCTGCAGTAGAACACAAAGGAATCAACTGACAGTCTCTGCCCTTGTTGGATGTACATGTTTTACTTCATTCTCACATGACTGAGAAAGATAATGTGAATTTACAGAAAATATGCTCTCATTTTAGCTTCTGGGGCACCTTCCAAAACTGTATGGGACAAGCATGTGAAAATAGTTTTCTCTCAAACATGATTCATGGTATCCCAGCAGAAGGTTTTTCACAGGGTAAAATCACCTTAGAACACACCACAATTCCTGAAATTAGTATGGTACCATCAACAAATGAATTCTAATGTAACTAAAGTCTGTTATCACCCTTTATAGTTCTCCTTTTGGTAACCCTCAAAATCTTCGATTCACTACAATGCATTTCAAAGGGGTACTATCATTTATATTGGTCCCAAGATGGCTGCCAGCAATTCCAGGATGAAGTGCTGACAGCCAATCAGATCTCACGATGACATGTGTGGTTAGGCTCCGCCCAGATATATATGTGTTTTTACTTTTGATTTTCTCAGCAACTACTGAACGGATTTACACCATTTAACAAAAAGGGTTCTTTTTGAACCAAGAACTACCTCTTTGCCAAATTTGGTGTAATTCCGTTCAGCAGTTCGGGCTGTAGCCTTGCATAAAGTTTCCTATGGGAAATTGATTTTTTGACTCTTATTTTTTAATTTCTCCGCAACTACTGAACGGATTTACACCATTTAACAAAAGGGTTCTTTCTGAACCAAGAACTACCTCTTTGCCAAATTTGGTGTAATTCCGTTCAGCAGTTCAGGCTGTAGCCGTGTCTAAACTTTCCTATGGGAAAATGAATGGGGAAAACACGTTTTGGGACCCCCCTTTTTTCTCGGCCTCCGCTTGACGAATCACCCTGAGACTTTCAGGGTAGGAGCGGACCGGAGCGGGCCATAAAGTTTGAAAATTTCGCGAAGATTCGTCAACCGACGCAAGAGTTATTTCAAATAGAATGTCGCAGATGTCCTATGGAAAATAGGTCCTAACTATAACTATCTACTGGCGACCGCCAGTAGATAATATATATATATATATAAATATATATTTATATATGCAAAAACAGAAGCAGAGAACTCTGGGTAGTTCTCAAGTTTAGGTGGAAAGCAGCTCCAGTAAGAGCACTCTCAACACCAGCGACACTCTAAATTTGCTCACATCAAATGTCTGCTTTTCTATCAAAGTTTTTAAGCATAGGATTAGCGCAATGCTATCCACGCCGAGATAGAAAGGGACAAAGTCTTTTGCCATTTTTACAGCAAAGTCTTTAAGCATAGGATTAGCACAGTGCTATCCCTGCCGAGCTGTAAAATGGCCAAAGCCTTTTACCACTCCAGGCACAGTATTACAGCTTTGGATTGGTAAAATACCATCCAAGCCAACCTGAAATTAATAAAAGCAACCCCTGACACGTGTTTCGCTCTCGTTAGAGCTCTTCAGAGAGGTATAGCTTTGTCCAGACACAAGGGAGCACCCAGTATAAGTCAAAACAAAACCCTTTCAGGCATAGAGTGACGAAAAAATTATGCAAAAACAGAAGCAGAGAACTCTGGGTAGTTCTCAAGTTTAGGTGGAAAGCAGCTCCAGTAAGAGCACTCTCAACACCAGCGACACTCACCATGTCATGAGTGATGTAATATGTGACGTCATCAGCAGTGCATTGCGGGGGCGCGAGTTATAGTTAGCTGGACTAACTATAACGGGGGAATTTCATGGGTTTTGTACGAGTGCAATGTCCAACTAACTATAACTGTCCCTAAAACCTATGGTTTTTTCAGTGAATTTCAAAGGTTTTTTAAATGCTAATTTGTAACTATAACGTCCCTGAAACCTATGGTTTTTCAGTGATATATATATATATATATATATATTTATTTAGATATAGATATATAGATATATAGATATATATAGATATAGATATATATATATATTACCTAAAGAGGTCCCCAGTAGGTAGTTATAATTAGGACCTAGTTTTCATACGAAAAGCATTTTTTGTTTATCTTTTAACTTTGACTCTGTTTGACAAATCATCATGAAATTTTGAAAACCAGTTTGACGCTCACTTCAGCTGCTGTCTGGAAAGTTTTGAAGTGATTCATCAAGCAGACACCGAACAAAAGAGGGGGGCCCAAAACGCTTTTTTTCTCATGCAATTTCACATAGGGATTTTGGGCATGGCAACAGCTTGAACAGCTGAACGTAATTGCACCAAATTTGGTAGAAAGGTCGATCTTTGTTAAGAAAGATCTCTTTTTGTAATTTGGTGGAAATCCATTCAGTAGTTTTGGAGACCCTACCTGGGGACAAAAACATTTTTTTTATTTTACAGCCAATTTGTGGAGGCTCTGTGAATCCATGGGGAAAAAAAAGGAAGCACAGTCTCCTGCACTTGTTTTTTTATGCCCCTCAGGTAGGCCAGGTCCCGGGGGGGGGGGGGCTGGGATTTATAAATATAATTGGGAGTAGAGGGGTTCAGATTTACTAACACTTTGCACAAGATTGGCATTACTTTTGGTTCTCAAACTTTGCGCAAAACATTATGATGGTATTTACTTTATAATGCAAATCAGGATTGGCTATGGATTGTTGGCCATAGTAATGCAAGGTAGCATGGTGTGTCAAGGAGGCGATCTGTGGGTGGCACATGGGCTTTCCCATGCAACCATCCATGTGTTTAGATGCAGATCCCTACCTAGTAACAATTGTAGACAGTGATGTGCGCCTAAGTCTTACCCCTCCTAGAGGAGGGCATATCGGAGGATAAATGTTTTAATTTATACATAGTTTTCAAACTTTACACGTATGCTGCATTGTACATCATACGTACCAAGGGGGAAATATTAAAGCATAGCTTTTATATTGAAAGGATTCCCTTCCAGTACAAAACCTATGCTTGATAGAACACACACACCCTTGTACTTTGGTGCAGAGGTGTATGCGTTGGTGTATGTTAGGCTAATGTGCTCCAGCACTTGGACAGAGAAAAACAGCCATTTCTTGAGAGATATGGTGCTACTTTTCACTCTCTCTTTGACACCATTCAGCAATTTTGGTTGCTGTGATGCGTTGCTTCATATTGTAGGAAATTTTTCCCTAAATTATTTTCCTTGCGCCACAATCACAAGCCCTGAAATCTCCCTCTTCTATTCTTTGCTAAAGCATGGTCAAAACAAAATTTCTTTTCTCTGTTGCTTTCTTGTGGGAACAGTGGGCCCAATTTACGAAGATTTTATTTTGGCATAAGATTGACTAATGTCTAAAAAAATGTGTTACTTGCGCGTTAAGCACCATGTTTACGAATGTGTAAGAGCAGTCGTACATCTATAAAATATTCAAGGATATTAACTATTTCTCGAATGATCTAACTTCACTGAGGTGTAACTTAGTGGGAATCCACAAACATGTGTAAATATATTTTCCATATTTTTGTTTAGAACAACCAAGATACATAGGGGTCCAAACAATGGAGAAACTGTGATAATGTAGGCCAACTAAGCCATTATTCAGAAGGGGTAGGAGATATAAAAAGAAGGAATATGTAGAGAAAAAAATATTAATTTTTTAGTTGAAGAAAGAAAAATCCTGAAGTTACTTTTTTAAGAAAAAAAGGAACTAAAGGTCTTTAACTAAGAAATAAGTACATGGATCGGAGATATTCTTACAAAATAGTGCATCCAAATCTCTATCAGTCTCTACATCTTTAATTTAAGTTTGCACTCATAAGGCTTTTTCACCTTAGGTAAGGATGATTATTCATGGAAATCAAACACAGAAAAAGTGTTGGGAAGAATGATTGCAATAAGTCTAACCACTGTCAATTGCTCAGGTAGCATATTACCCCATTGTTCTTTTGCCTACCCAGGCCACCCCAGTTTGGCCATAACCTTATGCAAATATGTCTTAACCCTGCTCCAAGGAGCAGTGCAGCCCAAACTGCCAAGTCAAGTCCTCCCTGAACCAGAACACAAGCAACTCAAGACTGGTTTTGCCCTGCTTGGTGCTCGTCAGTCAGGTGTAGCTTGGTTCCAGTGGCACAATGAGCACGGTACCCTCTTCTGGGAATTACATTACCACTTAAGGCTCTATATCAAACAAACAAAAGAGGATAGGAGGAATGCTTGCAATAAGTCTAAACCATTGGCAATTGCTTGGGGAGCATTCAACTCATTGTCTTTTGTCCACAATACCACCTCAGCTTGGACCGAGCCAAATGCAAATCAGTCTTCACCCTGCTCCAATAAGAACAGTTCAGTCCAAACTGCCAGGCCAGGTCCTCCCTGAACTGAAACACATGCATCTCAAGACTAGTTTTCCCCTGATTAGGGCTTTTCTGTCAGGTGTAGCTTGGTTCCAGTGGTACAGAGATCAAGGGACCCACATCTGGGCACACCCTTGCCACTTAGGGCAGTACATCAAGCACACAAACATTGATGGGAGGAACGCTTGTAATAAGTCTAACCACTTGCAATCGCTAAGGGTAGCGTTCCAACCCATCGTGCTTTTGCCTACCATGTCACCTCAGTTTGGACACAGCCTATGCAAATCAATCTTGACCCTGCTCCAGTAGGAAGGTCCAGCCTGAACTGCCAGGCCGATCCTCAATGAACCAGAACACAAGCAGCCAAAGACTGGTTTCACAATTATTGAGACTCAGCAGTCAGTGGCAGATTGGTTCCAGAGGCACAGTGAGAACTTGGAACCATGTCTGGCCATACCCTTGTCACTTAGGGCGATACATCAAACACACAAAAAGTGATGGGATGAATGCTTGCAATATGTCTAACCACTGGCAAGCGCTCGGTGTAGCATTCCAACCCTGCTTTCTTTTGCCCACCTTGCCACCTCAGTTTGGATCCAGCAATATGCAAATCAGTCTTAACCCTTCTCCATTTGGAATACTCCTGTTCAAATGGGCAGCCAAGTCCTCCCAGAACCAGAACACAAGCAACCCAAGACCGGTTTCACCCTGATTGGGGCTCCTCATTCAGATGTAGCTTGGTTTCAGTGACATAGTGAGCACGAGACCCACATCTTGGGATACCCTTGCATTTAGAGTGGTACATCAAGCACACAAAAGGTGATGGGAGGAATGCTTGCAATAAGTCTAACCACTGGCAATTACTGGAATTAGCATTCCACACCATGGTTCTTTTGCCAACAATGCAATCTCAGTTTGAACCCAGCCATATGCAAAACAGTCTTCATCCTGGTCCAATAGGAACAGTCCAGCCCAAAATGCCAGGGCAGATCCTCCCTGAACAGCAACACAAGCAACCCAGGAGTGGTTTCACCCTGATTGTGGCTCGTCAGTCTGGTGTAGTTTGGTTCCAGTGGTGCAGAGAACACCCATGTCTGGGAATACCCTTGCCACTCAGGGCAGTACATCAAACACACAAAAGGTGATGGGAGGAATGCTTGCAATAAGTCTAACCACTGGCAAATGCTTGGGGTACCATTACAACCCTGTAGGAAAGTAGGATCTGCTTTCATGGTTGTCCCCACTTTTTGCTGGTGTTCTACTGTTTTTCTGACTTGTCTGACTGGGATCCTGCAAATCAGGACCCCAGTCACTGTGCTTTCTCACTAAATTGGCTATGGTGAGTACCTTGGTACATTCCTAATTGGCTGCTGGTGTACCTAGTAAGTCCCTAGTATATGGTACTAAGGTACCTAGGGCCTAGGCACACCAAGGGTCCCCCATGGGCTGCAGCATGTGCTATGCCACCCATAAGGGACCCTCCAAACTTTGACTACAGGCCTGCCATTGCAGCCTGTGTGAGTTGGTGCATGCACCTCTCACGAAAGATATGTTTCCTTATAGCTTACATCACTGCACTTGAAACCTATAAGCCACCCCTCTAGCTGGCCTTTTAGTCCCAAAGGCAGGATGCTCGGTTCTGAGTGTGATGTTGGCCCTGCATGAGCAGACCACCCCTACAAACCCCGGAGTCCATTCTCCAGGCTTTGTAAGGGAATCAGCCATTACGATATAGAGAGGCCATGCGTAATTACGTGATGACCATCTATAAACTGGCTGGAACGAATCTGGGCGTGTTTAGTATCAAACATGTTGGAATTATACCTCAACACCATATCCAGTGTTGGAGGTATGATTCCATCCACGACAGGGTCCCTCCGGGAAGCCCTCCATGCTCCTGGGACCGATCTTACAGAGCCTGACAGCAACCTAGAGTTTCTGCTGACCACAGACACGATTCTGCCCTCCTGCTGCTGGGCCAAGCCTGAGCAGGGGAAGATAGGACAATAGGTTTCCTGTCACAGACCCACTGTCTTCGTCCACCATACCACCTCAGTTTGGATCCAGCAATATGCAAATCAGACTTCACCCTGCTCCAGTCAGAATAATCCTGCTTGAACTGGCAGTCAGGTCTTCCCTGAACCAAAACATAAGCAGCCCAAGACCGGTTTCACCCTGATTGTGGCTTCTCAGACAGGTGTAGCTTGGTTCCAGTGTCACATTGAGCATGAGACCCACGGTCTGGGCATACTCTTGCCACTCATGGTAACAAATCAAACATACAATAGGTGAAGGGAGGAATGCTTGCAATATTTCTAACCATCAGCAATTGCTCTGTGTAGCATTCCACCCCATCGTTCCTTTTACCACAATTCCACCTCAGTTTGAACCCAGCCATATGCAAATCAATCTTCACCCTGCTCCAATAGGACCAGTCCAGCCTGAAGTGCAAACCAGATCCTACCGGAAGTGGAACACAAACAACCCAAGACTGGTTTCACCCTGATTAAGCTTGTCAGTCAGGTAGTTAGGTATAGATTGTTTCCAGTGGCACCGTGAACACGGGACCCACATCTGGAAATACCCTTGCAACTTAGGGCAGTACATCAAGCACACAAAAAGTGAAGGAAGGAATGATGGCAATAAATCTAACCAGTGGCAAATGCTCAAAGTAGTATTCCTCCCCATTGTTCCTGTGCCCACAATGCAATCTCAGTTTGAACCCAACCATTTGCAAATATAGTCTTCATCCTGCTCCAATAGGAGCAGTCCACCCTGAACTGTCAGGCCAGATCCTCCTTGCACCATAACACAAGCAACTCAAGACCAGTTTCACCTTGAATACAGCTTGTCAGTCAGGTATAGATTGGTTCCAGTGGCACAGTCAGCACAGGACCCACGTCTGGGATACCCTTGCCACTTAGGGCAGCACACACAAAAGGTGATTGGAGGAATGCTTGCATTAAGTCTGACCACTAGTAAACGCTCAGGGTAGGATTCCAACTCATCATTCTTTTGCCCACCATGCCACCTCAGTTTGGAACCAGACATATGCAAATCAGTCTTCACCCTGTTCCAAAGAGAATAATCCTGCCTGAACTGCCAGCCAGGCCTCCTTGAACCAGAACACAGGAACCCAAGACCAGTTTCACTCTGTCTGGGGCTCCTCAGTCAAGTGTAGCTTGCCACTTATGGCAGTGAATTAAACACACAATAGGTGATGGGAGGAATGCTTGCAATAGGTCTAACCACTGGCAATCACTCAGGGTAGTACTCCAACCCATAGTTCTTTTGCCCACAATGCCACCTCAGTGTGGACCCAGCCATATGCAAATCAATCTTGAACACTATACCCAGAGGTCACCGATATCATCAACACAACTGGTACTAACAATGTCACCTGCTTGGATTGCATGAAAATGTTCTTATTCGTCCAGTGATTAACAAACCTCTGAAAGTTGGCGTAGTCATTCTTTTATCCAAAAGGCCTCACTTAAACAGGCACATCGATGGCACAGGTGGCTGACCTCTCCTTTGTACCTAAGGTTACCCATAAATACACAAATCTAACTAAAATATGTTTTAGAAAATGGAATCTTTTGACAAGAGTATTAGTTCATCAGCTCTAGGTATGGAGTGAGCATCTGGCTTGGTGACATAGCTGAGCCACTGTAGCCTTACACAGTCTCTGCTGTGGCGTATCTCAGGAGGGATTTCCTGTAAAAGCAGCACCACCCTACTAAAGCAAGGTCTGCTGGAATGCTCAATGACATCCAGATCAAACATCTTGGCTACTGTTTGAATTAGGGGTTCCCTTTCTTTATCTGACATCATTTGCAATGTACTTTTAACTGACAAGCATTCTGTCACCAGCGCCAATACCATGGACAGACCAGCTGGTGGGTCCGAATTAAAGAAATGCTGCAACACTTGCCAGCAATCTCTATGCAGATCATTTAGTGGATTTAAAGGTCTATTTGCTGACTCCACTTGGAATTCAGGACCAACAATTTTTAAGTCAAGAAAACAACAAAATAAAATTCCTAAACTAATCTAGAAAAATATAAAAATCTAATGAGCAAAAACACCAAGACTATCAAATTTGGATCATGGGAACTGAAGAAATAAATGTACTTTTTTTTAAAGCAAACAGATACACCTAGCGTTTCTTCCTGATCAAAGATTTTACCTTCAAGCTTAGTCTCCGACCTGGAAATCAGAATGGTTCTGCAGGCCACGGAACCATGGCTGTGATTGGTAAGGGTCCCCAAAGTCAGATATGTTACTACCAAGCTCCCACTGAAGATGTTGGTTTTAGTGCTAAATATTGCAAGTGGGACAGAGCTAGATTTCATAGCCATCAAAGCTGCTTCATGCGTCAGTTAGATTTATCACCCACAGCAATTCATGGTTTAACCTTTGCACATAGTCACTTTTTTGGTGCTCAGCATCATCCAGCAAGGCAGTGTTGGAAGATGTATTTTAAACACCTTTATCCGGAGATAACATTACACCCATCTTCAGCATAGCAAAATACTTCGAATGGTTTGACCCTGTTTTTCTTACATATCTTTAGTGTGACCTCCCTAGGCAAACCTCAGTACCCTGTACTAGTACTCTGGAGGTAAAATAAATATGACTAAGCCCCATTTGCTTCAACTACTGAACGTTCCTTCTCATCAATCCTTCAGGTCCTACCTCAACACGAAGGCTTCTATCTTTAAGGTCTCTTTCTAGCGAGGTCCCCTACAGGATCCAGTCTTCTGTAGTCAGCTGGGCCATTTTGGAGTCAGAGATCCATCTGTTTGTTGTGTCCCTGAAGTAGGCAAACAGGACGCCAACCACTTGACCCTTGGAGAGGAGTTGCTAGGAGTCAAGAGTCCTATAGTCCTCTTATGCCTGCAGGAGTCAGGAGGAGTTCTCTTTCTTTAAACAGGGCCTTCTTCCAAGGATGATCTGAAAGGTTTCTGATTGAGGTGCCAGTTTTATCTTATGCACTAGAAAGTGACTGGAGCATTTTTCCCACCCAGTCGTGCCTCCTTCTAACCCTATACCTACTTCATTATGCAGCACCTCCCTGTTCGCCCTACTGTAAACTTCCACAGGAGTCCCTGTATCAAATGGAAGAGCCCTTCTACCGGAAGTCGCCCTCTCTTAAGCTCCCTAGAGATCACCTATATAGAGGAGCATTCCTCCCACCTGATATATTCAAAACAGGTTCTCTCTCCCATTCTTCCTGGGTTCTGAGGAACAATTGTAGAAGTTCTCCCTGACATTGCCACCTTAAAGAAAATGTGTCAAGGATGTTCCTTGTTGTACAAGGTGTTCCTGTCCACTCCCAGACAGTCAATACCTGTTAAGTGGCCAGTAGTTAACACCACCATTTGCTTTTGAGGCAAAGAGGCAGGCAATTGTCTTCTAAGCTAGGGTTCTTAACTCTCCTTGCCAAGGTTGTTTATTCCAGCTATGGAGGAGTGATGAGTTGCACAACTGGTTTAAAGCGAGTTCTGGCTCAGACCATGGAAGATTCATTTTTATATAGGTGCTTTCCACTAAAGGTATTAAAATCCTTATTTCACTATTAAATCAGATTTTGAAATTTAAGTGGAAAATAACTTTGAATTAATTGTCTAACATATTCACAGGTGGAGATGTAGAACCAAAATTCCTTAATCAGACCTAAACCTATTCACGAAATTGTCTAGCATAGCCTATACAGCGAAACTAGGTTTTGGATTTTATTTTACTCTGAGTGTATACTAAACTCAATATGCAGTGTTCCTTATTTTTCTTTATATGATCCCGGCCCTGTGCCCTGTGCCCTTACAAGTCACATTAGGGGTGAGTTTTGAAAAATAGGCCTTGCTATATGGCAAAGGCAATTCCCTTGCAATGTCTTATGCAGTTCAATTAAACTGTAGCCTAGCCAAAGCACAGTGGTGCTCCTGCCAGCTTTTTTACATTGACTTACATATGTGGATTAAGTAAGGTCAACCTGTAGTATAGGTTGCATATATTTAACTTTTCAAGCCCTTGGTGTATTGTTGCACTAATTACAGTTGACCTATAGGTAATATAAATATGCCAAATAGAGATTTCCAATGTGCAGCACCTGTTTTAGGAAATGCAAAAGTGCATTACTACTATTTAGTAGTAGTAAAACACACAGAGTTCTAAACCGGACAGGAAGAAATGGGGGATGCCAATCCTTAAAGTGTGTTATTAATTTGGGAAGTGAAGTCCCTTACCCACTTAATAAACACAAGTCTCAGTGAAACTCGATCAACCCCTAATAGCTATGGAACAAGAAGCAGGCAATGCCCCAGAGATATGCATGTCAAAGTACTATCAACAGTCTTAAAGTAGAGAAGACCAGATATGATATGATTTTTTAAATCTTTAAGCAAGACAATTACTAAAAACGTTTAGTGCCATTGAAAAATAATAGTCCCTGGCTGACCGGGACCTAGGCATGATTTGAGGCCAACCGCAATTGGGGGGAGATTTGATACACCAAGCGGGTTATCCCTGTCAAAGGTTTTATCTTCAAACATGTTCTTTTTTTCTGTAGGTCAAGGTCTTCCTGAGAGACAAGGTCCAAGGCTAAAGCCAGCAAGGGTCGCTCAAAGTACATACATAATCATCAAGCTCCTGCTGAAGATATCAGTTTAGGCACCCAAAGTTCTGAGCGGGACAAAGCTGGATTTTGTAGGCACCAAAGTTACTTCACTCCAGGAATATATATCTATGCAGCCTTGCCCCAGTCCAAGTGTGTCTTTGAACTTCATCACTTTTTTGATTATCAAAATTCACCCACGGGCCAAGGCTGGAAGCTCTAGCTGGGCAGGGCTCCATGAGGTGACCTTTAACGCACGGTCTCCCTGACCCAGTTTACAGCAAGGCAAAAATCTCAGGTTTCGTTAAATTAGGACACAGAGACCTAAGGCCAGGAAAAACAGAGCCAAAAAAAAGATGAAAATTATGGAGGTCACACAGAAAAGGTGACTTTGCTACAGCTATCACTTACATGTCCCTTGTAGTAGAAGTCTTCCTTGTCAACTCTTGTCCCCTTGTTATGTTTCATATAGGTACCCTAATATAGGCCCGGGTAACATCATACCCCTTCACCTGATGGCTGCATTCCTCGAGAATCCGCAGGTGCCTTTTACAACTGGGTTGAGCATCAACTCCACCGCTAGCACCACCAGCACCGAGGCACCGAGGTATCGACTACAGCACCGGCTGCCTCTACACCAGCTATTGGCAGTACTGAATATCATTTGTGCTCCATTGTGCTCCATTGACGTACTTTGCGAGGTGTTAAAAGGACCATCCCCTGCAGCAGCAAGCAACGACGATGTTGCGTCTCCCAGCCAGGACACTTAATCTATAATGGGCTCATCGTGTGCTGGGAAAGAATTCAGTTTTTCCTTTTTCTAAAACTCGACTAAAGTTGGAACATTTCCTTTAAATTGACACTTTCGCTGCAAAAAGCATGGCCTTTGAACGCTTGTAGTGCTTCGACTTAAATAAATGAACTCAATTAGGACTTCGGGTTAAGTATCAATCCCAAAAAACTGATTTTTGAAGTAAACAGATTTTTTTATCTTTAGAGTTTTTTCACCTTTTAAAGCAGTTTTTAAATGATTTTAAGACAAAGGTTTTTACATCACTTCGTGATGTTTTTAATAGTTTTAATGCGCTACTACCTAATAGTGGAATTGGTTCACCGGCATTGTTATCGTTATTGACTGTTCAGAAGAGGAGTGGGTGTTATGTTTCATATAGGTACCCTAATATAGGCCCGGGTAACATCATACCCTTCACCTACATTACCTCCCCTACATTACACTGTAACAGGCCTTTTAGGATTGAACCTTTACCTAGTTCTAGTCCTGGGTGCAGAAGGAGGGTTTCTCCTAACAATAGAGTCCAATAACTCCATCAATAGACTCACACAGTATGAATGAATATTCATAAGGGTTCTTAGAAACCAGGCTTGGGCTACACCACCTTCCTCCCCATATCTACGTACACGGTTCATCCCATACATCATCCTCACATCCAACAATGGCTAATACAAGCAACAAGGGACAAAGGAACCTTAGACACTTTCTGTATAAATACAGCACCTCTTGCTAGTGTTAGTTAGAGAGAACCGAGACTTTCAGGCCGACACACTGATCAGAGACTCTGAGGCTCCTGCATGCAGACGCTCCAGCTGACAGTGGTCTGAACATCCCTCGCAGGGTGTCCAGCTCGAGACCAAGAAGGGCTCCTACATTCTCACTTCAGGTAATGGGGTTCGACTAAATCCTAGGGGGATTCTTGGCTTCACACCTACTCACATACTAGGTACTCTTAGGTACATCTAGATAGGCATCGTAGGAGTACGCGCTTTCTTTTATCAATGCATTTTATATTCATGTATTTATTCATGCGTAGTGCAAAATGGTAGAACTGTACTATCCATTTATATTCACTGTACTGCTAATCATATATCTCTGCTACTGCCTAATGGTTGTTGCAGCTCATATATTCTACACAAGAATAACGACTGTTCAATAAACCCTTATTGAAACGCCCAGGCTGTTTATTCTGTGTATCTCTGAGACAAGATAAGTGAGCACGAGTGACTGAGCAAAAAGTAGTACATTGTTTCCACGATCCTGAGGGATCAGGGTTGTCATGTTCTGAGGTTGCCAGAAACTATTCTCTCCCCGATAAGAGGAGACAGTAGTGGCACTGTGAGCTAGCTTATGCAAACAGGCTAACATTCTCGGTGGGGGTGCTCAGAATCAGTCTGCCACCAAGCCCACAGTTTATGTTATCCGAACGCGCAGGTCCTGTATGGGTAATATAGGAATTACACGACATGGCGCCACCAACGATGGTTGGGCTCTTATTTAACAGTAGAATCTGAGTAGTTCAGTCGTGCTATTCTCAGAGACCCCTACTCACAAAACACCAGAGACGTCTGGAGTGGGTGGGCACAAACTCCGCCACAGCTGAGTAGGCGAGAAATCCTATTTATTGGCTGTTGGTTAATCAAGCTTGAAGGACATTTTGTTCCTAAAATTGTGCATAAAACACCTTATCATAGTCTCCTTGAAACATTAGTCTGTGTTCTATACACAATGACTACTACCCCGGTCTTAGACCCGCTACAGCAAGCACTCCCCCTCACAGATGAGGACGAAGATGCGAATGCAATTCAAATTGCACCTAAATTCAGACGTATTATCACCCTGAAACTTTTAGAAAATGGCTTACATGCTAGGGGTGGCATAGTAGCATTCGTGATTGAGGTACATGAATCAAATAAAACAGGTATTTTATTCGTGGGTTACATTCCCAGCAGCAAATGCAATGACACAGACATTTCACTACTGTGTAGAAGGAGATGCACCACAGGAATATGGTCCATTCAAGGACATAGAAGTTCCACTTACTTACCAGGAACACCTATTCTGGTTTAAAGGCGCCCTAACCCATATAAGAAACAGAGTAAGATTAGGCCCGCTCAGAGGGGACGGGGCAACATGGCCAATATTAGCGGCCTACACACCACATCCTGACATTGACACAATGCCACAAGCAGACTTACTCTTACAACACAAGGATTTAATTAAAATCTACAGAAACCTGACACAGTTTGCCATGAGGACTTTCACAGTCCAACCAACATCAGTTGCAACAAATGGAACTCAAATTCAGGGTACAGCAACTAAAATTACACCACAAACATTACACGCGGTAATGGGCAAAATGCCCACGAAACGTGAACAAATGCCATTCTGGATAGCTCAGAAAATAACTCAGCTCGAGGCAGTATTCCTGAATACTACCCCGTTTGAAAAACACAGAATGCTAACAATCTGCTTGCCCATGGGAATAACATCACAAGTAGAGGACTGCACCTCTTGGGGTACAGTCTTTGCTGCCATATATACCAGGATACATGGTATTCCTTCATTAGCAGTAGTGCCAGAAGTATTGAGACAAATACAAAACGAGTACGGAGCAGAACCTGCCCTGAACTTAGGGATGAAGTTATTAAATAACTATGACCAGGTATCAGCCATAATACTAGCTAATATTAAAGGGGAAGCAGCTTCAGTGGCAATCCGCCAACGCCTAAGGGAGTTCAGCCCGTTAGAACAACAACACGAACTGCCCAAAAAAATAGAAACTGCGTATACAGAATTAGGCAGAGACAGTTTGGGTGGGAAAGCAGTAAAACCACAACTGATGGGCGGTCCTCAAAAGGACACTACAAAGCAGACACCTGCTTCTTCTAAAAAGAAGTGGGATAATAAAAAACAACAAAACTTTAAAAATAGATCTCAATCACAAGGCAGATCTCCTCCACAGGAGCCCTCTGAGAAGAGGTACAACCTTAGGAACAGGGATAATATTAGGAAACCTGACAGGTATCAGGATACTGATACACGTTCCTCTCGTTCCTTTCAGGGCTCGACGAAAAACTCTGAGAGAGAAGGATGGTCAGAACACAAAGAGGAGCGTACAAAGTCCAGGACAAGCAGCACGCTCAAGACTATACTTCCAAAAAAGAAGACAAGCCAAAATCAAAACCTCAGTTTAAGAAGAAGAAGGTTGCAGGCATAAAGATCAGACATGCCCAGAATTCTGAGGACGCAACTTCAGAACTGGGAATGGGTTCTGACGATGCTAGACAGTGCGGCAGAAGTAACAATAGCTCGCCAGAACCTGATGGAATTTCTGGTGACAGCGGACTTGAATGATTACATCACGGTGGAAACACCAGACACAAGGGTGAGCGTCCCACATAAGTTACACAAAATAACACTCCAAATGGAGGGGGACAAGCCCAGGAAAGTTAAAGGTCTCTTTTGGGAAAATCTGTCATCTGGGTATGACATCCTATTAGCAGAACAAGATTGGCCGCCAGCATTCGTTATGGAGTGCCCAAGGGGAGAAACAGTAATTTTTCCAGCATTCTCTGACCTCGTTCCCATACATCTTAAACATGCATATGCACAGGAGTGGGCGGTTGCCCTAGCTCCAGCACTATACAAAAATCATGCCGGTTGGGATGAGGATTCAACCCAACACGTGATCCAGTTAAAGGTTTCACCAAACGCTCAGAGGCAATACCCAATAAAGCAAGAAGCTAAAAAACAGGTCAGGTACATCTTAGATCAACTTGAATACCAAGGGGTGATTGAAACATGCACCTCACCAATGAATAACCCTTTGTTTCCCGTGTCAAAACCGGACAACTCATATTGTCTAGTTTTAGATTACAGACATTTAAACTCATGCACAAAGACATTCGCTGTCCAAAACGCACACAATGCTGCATTAATGAATAAAATTGTGCGGAAAAAGTACAAAACCACACTGGATATCTCAAATGGATTTTTCTGCCAAAATATAGCGCCTGAAAGCAGGTATTCAACCGCATTCTCAGCGTTGGGGTCCCAACGGCAATTTTGTCATCTCCCCAGGGGTATAAGAACAGCCCGGGGGTATTTTCAGCAAGAGTAAGTGAGTTACTCCAAAATTTTGATGAGGAAGCATTGTCCTATGTGGATGATATTTATCTGACGGACGATGACTTAAAAAAGCACTTGACCAGGGTGAGCACCATTATTATGGGATTCGCCTCTGAGGGCTACAAATTTAATTTTAAGAAATCAAAAATAGCCCACCTCAATGTCCTGTTTTTAGGATACGAGCTTTCAAGTGAAGGGAAGAGCCTGGCAGCTAACTTTTAGAAAAGTGTGCGCTGCTCCAACCACCAAAATCATTAAAAAATCTACAATCAATACTGGGATTCCTGAATATCGGCAGAACATACATTTTAGATTACCCAGAAAAAGTAAAACCTTTCTACGACTTAATAAAACCTGACTTTTCAGTTAGACATTGGACACAGGAACACACAAACATCCTACGTTCACTACAATAAGACATGATAGCTTCCAAACACTTACAGACACGCGTAAACGTATGCAACTTAGTGATCCTTGTAATAGCGGGTCAATGCGGGTACACTTACTTAACCTTCAATGAAGGCGAACCCGTACCAATCGCTTACAAATCACACCTGTACACAAGCGCAGAAATGCGCTTCACTTCAACAGAAAAAATCCTGACAGCAGGTCAGACCGCTGTAGCAAGAGAAAGAGCACTGGCTCAGGGGAAACGCATAATTGTCGTAACCCCAGTACCAGCTTTAGAAGCTGTTACAAAGGCAAGCATTCCAAAGGCAAAAGCCTTACATCCAAGATGGATACAATGGGCTAATTCTCTTACTGCAACGGACGTTGAATACAAATTTGACCCAAGTCTAAAAACACAAGCATTTCTGAAATATGAACAAGAATACCCTCTACCAAATGAAATTTTGCCTCTCGATCAGTATGAGTATATTATTTACACTGACGGATCTGCTCAACCAGCCATAGGGAGTAAGCAACAATACAGCCCGGCATGTGCTATCGTTAAAGGTCGCATGCGGGATGGAAAGTTCCATCTGAGTTGCACCAAAACGCAATCTCTAGGAGACTGCACGGCTCAGTTGTCAGAGTTAAAAGCACTGATACTGGCACTTGTAAATATGGATCACGAATTCCCCACACTTATAGTGTATGATTCCTTTTACTGTGTACAGTCATACAATGAATATTTGTATCATTGGGAACAAAACAGGTTTAAAGATGCAAAAGGTGGCACAATTAAGCATAAAATGCTATGGGAACAGGTAGTTGAGTAAAAAAACGAACTACCAAGGGCTCACGTGATCCATACACTGAGTCATCAGCGTGATGGCATTCACGTTGAAGGGAATTCATTGACTGATGAAGCCGCGAAGGGGGCTGTATGCACAGCTTCCGTAGCTGCAATCACTCGTTCAAAAACAAGCATAGACGGTGAGATTATGGTGGCTGTTAATGCTTCAAGCAAAAACAGCGGTGCAGTACCAAAGAAATTTCCACTCAAGTACTCCTACAAGTTAGATGCGAACAACATTCCATATGCTCAGATTCCTGGAGTGGGGGACATAGTAATACCAAATATGGATCGTAGGTTAGGTTTAATTCAGGCAGCACACGAGGGACTAAGTTCTGCACATGCTGGAGTTTCAGCGACTGTTTCCCTTTTGAAACAACTCTACTGGTGGCCAAGGTTAACAAAGCAGACCAAAGACTTCGTCTTAAAGTGCAATATCTGTCAACAGAAAAGTAGGTCCACCATAGAACGTCCAGCGCAGATCCCATTGTTAGACAGCATCAGACTGTCCATTCGCGTGCATTTATCAGAACCACTGCGGCCCATTACAAAGTAATGGTTGCAGTGGATTCCTGCTCAAGATTCCTATGGGCTTGGCCTCAGCGCTCGGCTGACGCTCGAACTGTTATAAAAGATTTGCGAGTCTTTATCGGGACTTACGCAGTTGGCATATTACATTCTGACCGTGGCCCGGCGTTTAGCTCTCGGGCTTACAAAGAGGCCATGAAAAGTATGGATGTTGCACTGCGGAACGCCTCTCCGTACCAGCCTGAGGGAAATTCAGTTGTGGAGAGGAAAAAACAGGACTTAAAGCAATCTTTAACAGCTAGGGTATTAGGCAAGGGCGGTAGTTGGGTCAGTCACCTTTATGGGGTACAAAGAGCAATTAATAACCAGCCAAGAAACTCTCTAGTGGGTGTCACTCCAAATGAGGTCCTATTTGGGACGAGAATGTGGGTACCTGATCTTGATAATGAAGGCGCAGTGGCGGATGAAAAACCATTTGATATCCATGATCGTTTGGCTGTTTTACAGGATCTAAATGAATCCAGGACACAACAAAGTAACGTGCTCCAGAAACAGACCACCACTGGGGAAGTCAAGGCAAAGACGGCAAGACCTGTCTGGATCCCAAAAATCGGGGATCTGGGCAGAGAGAAAATAGCAGACAAAAAAGAATTTGGACCATCATACAGAAAGCCTGTACCTTTCCTAGCAATTCAAGGAACAAGAATTGTACTTTTTCTGCCTCTTGCCGGAAAAAAGGAGAATAGGTTTGTCTCAATCGACTTAATCAAGCCACACTATGTGGCCGATACTGAACAGTAGGCCTTGTGGACTCCACAGTAGCAGACGCCCTCCTCTAGCTACCATCCAAGAAGTTCAGACAGAAAGACTCATCATGTTTGAAGAGCCTCCTGTGAGGAATGAAGGACTAAGCAACAATGCTATGGAACTCGTTCCCCTTGAACCAGAAGTTCATCTTCAAAATTCAATTCAAAATAACACACAAGTTGAAATCAGACCAAATACAGACGTCTACATCAACATGCCTCGACAAGAGCAAAATGCGATTTCAACTAATCCCGATGCAATTCCTACAATTGATCGACCTGCTTCTGGCTACTTCATGAACTTTGATACGTTTTCTTTGGATCCAAGTGAACCAGAAACGACGCCAGCCCAAAATCACGTAAACAGCAAGCTAAAGACTTTGTGAACTTTCTTAAAAGACTTACCTGATATCGCCTTGGATTGAACTCTGGGTAATTACTGGGATTCTATTTTTTCTTTTCTGGCTAGGCTTAGTTATAACTTTTAGCATGCTTCTAATGGACGATACCTTCAACAAAGCTCCACAACACAAAAAGTTAATTTGATTTTAAAACCACATCAATCTTCACATCGTGAACAAAGAGATTTATCAACAGTGAATATCACAGCGGTTCCTATACCGGACGGTATAGTCTGGGACCAAGTTGATTTTGATATATTCGGTCCGACTGAACTTTTAAAACTTTCACATGTATTTAAAATTTCATTAAGTGACATCATTACCTCCAGTACATTTTCTGATGATTGGGACTCTGAAACTGTTAATAACATGTTGTCTGATCTAGAAAAAACTGCCGCATTTCCGAACACTGAAATGTTAGAAGGTAATTCAGACTATTACACATTGTACTGTTACCAACAATATGGTCATCATTTCCTACACAAATCTATTTCGCCTAGAAATGTTTTTGAATACCATCAGTGGGAACATTGCTCTACACCACCAAAAGGTAGTTCGCATACATTTGCACAGAAATGTGCATATTTTTCAGGTTTTAACACCACAGACCGGACCTCATATTATTATAAAGTTACACCAACATCGGCGCTGAAAATTATGTTGACCAACACCAAACAGATATACTCTGCTTCCTTTATTGCCCAATTGTCTGAACAAGGTTTTGACCTATGGAAGGACACAATAGACTTAAAATCAGTCTGGGGTTCTAGAGACTGGCAAGTCCAGGGAACAGAAGCGGTATTTAGAGCATGTCTCATTCCACAGCAGATGATATTTCTAAATAACACTGTGCAACAGACATCCTGTCTTGGACTAGCCAAGAACAAGGACCTGAACACAACTCGATTTCCAACACCATCACAGATGGGGGGGGGGGTGGCAAAATTTGACTTCACAGGAAGGGGCAACAGTAGATGACATTTTAAAGTACAATAGATCAGACCCTAATTGGAAAGAATGGGTGGTTTGGCCCTTAGACACGAACGAATGTCAGAAACGATTCTTGGGTATTACCGAAGGGTACAATATCCACAGGCCAGACCCACATTATGTACAAAGAGAACATCCAGGGATAGTGACATCCTACAGTGTTGGGAAGTTGTGCCTTGATTGGCTAGAAACCTCAACACTCACAGAAGTGAAACAACACTTAGCCTTACTCTCACAAGACATGGATCTTAGGGATTTTATACTAGGTCCCAGGAAACCTCGTCAGAAACGTTTCATATATGCTGGCATTTATGCTGCCTATAATGAAAACTGGAAAATATCCCAACAAGAGGCCGCAGAGAGAATACGGGAAATAGACCGTATTAACTTGGAGAAATCTCTAGCAGTGGTAGACAACGGGTTAACTACTTTTACCTCCAGGATATATTGCTTAGGCAACATTGTATCTTCTGCGATAGACATACTGGAACAAGATTTAGCCATATTACAACACGGGCAATCTCAGTTACGTTCTGTTGTGTTATTGAGCTGGTTACCATTCACGGTAGCGGAATTTCCATCTACAGAATGGCTTATCCATGGCCATATCACTCTACCGGTCACCACTTTTCAGTTTCAATATTGCCTTGAGCAAAGGCAGGTGGGCAAATATGAAAAGATGGGTAAGGAATACATTAAGGAATCTTGGGAGTTACCATACAGATTTCAATGCCGGAGTGGGGATCGAGAAGTGTTTCTAAGCGGTACAAACTGCAAGAACGCTTTAAGCGGTTCTCTCATGTGCCAGGACATTTCACTGCATGGAGCTTGCAATGGTTCAGTAGCAAACTTGTCCTGTCACATGAAAGGGACTCCAGCAGCCATGATTACACCGGTATTCGAGCTGCTCTCGAATGGGAGTTACTTGATGCTGAACGATCAAGGTTGCTGTGGGATGATTCCAGGCGTTGCCTATCTGGTTACTGTGAACTCCAGGGTTACTTGCTGTATGCAAGTATTTTTTCCCCCAACAAGTACAGTCAGGGAGGTGCCGTAATGGCCTTCGTTGAATGTTTCCTTTATACAATTTGATACTTTGAGCAGACTGAAAGCCATGCTTTTGCAGCAACCCGTACCCTTAACCTCTGCTCGAGAGATCTTTGATCTTCAAATCGCAAGGACCTCGACCGAAATACAGGCACTTATACGTACAAACTGCCCCTTTCATTTCGCAGAAATGGTGGGTCGTATCTTTAACATGTCTGATACGAGTGGTAACCTGTGTTGTATTTATCTGGTTACACGTGCTCAGCCAGTGTGAATGTGATGCATGGAATGTTGATGTGAGAGTCTTGAATGGAATGTTTGGGTGCCTGGATGCTTGAGTGTGTTTCCCACAAGATGGCGGCAGGCAGATGACGCAGCGCCGGATGGCTCAAGGCGCGTCTGTGTATAAAAGCGTCCCAAAGCAGCTCGGATTCTCCATAGCCACCACGACGTTGATGAAGAGAATCCGCGTGAGGCCAAGGTGAAGTTAAAAGTGTGTGTGCTTTACTTGACTCGTGCCTCCGTTTGAGTACGCACTACAGTGGTTAAACTGCCATTGATCCGGGCGGTGTTGCAACAGAGTTAGAAATAATTAAATGGCAAACATTGCATGACCGCAAAAATCCCAATTCATCTGCCAGCATATGGGGTGATTTGACAAAGTTTTAAAAAGAACAATTATAGTTGTTAACACACATTTGACTAACCTCAAATCTCGTGGTCGAGTTGTCAATAAAAAGAGACATTTGACCAACGTATCTGACAAATAGTATCCCAACACGGAAAGAAGATTGCAGGGTGAGACACACATTGTAGTAGGAGTCCCAAGCGTCAGCGGCAGCGATAATTTAACCCAGGAGGGTGACAGAAAGTTAGAGCTTGTTGTGAAGTTGAGTTTGCAGCCATCGCCATTACCATAAATGTACCAAAGGTAAGATGTGGAGGTAGACAGGCTCCACAATGACCAACAAAATCTGACGATGTGAGAAAAAAACATGCTCTCCCCAGAACCGAGTAATGCAGATATCAATAGATGAGATGAATGTGCTTAGGGTCTCACCAGTTATCTGCATTAGAACAATTACAATGGACTGATGAAACGTGTCCAGACAAGGCAGATCGCTGACAAGTGCTCAGGATCACACATGCTGTCACAGTAGCAGGAAAAGGCAATCCTTTAGCCCAAAGAAGTACAAGCAGGCTGGGGCTGTCCGATGTAAAGGACACTGGTGGGGCTGGCACGCCTTGTACTTCAAACTAGAGGTTTCTTCTTAGTTTCTGTAGGTTTCCTTAAGAGATTTCTTGTTTCAGAGTCCTTTTTAAAAACATGCGTAGTTTCGCATCCCATCCTCGTCGGCAAAAATCTGTAGTGATGAGGTCGGTAGCCAAAATGTAGTTTTAAGTAGATTTATTGAGTTAAGTTACAGGTAGTTGAGTTGTAGAGATACAGCCCTACAAGGAGCAGTGTGCCTGCTGCTCAGCCCATACTCCAACTGACACACTCAAGCATCCAGGCACCCAAACATTCCATTCGAGACTCTCAAATCAACATTCCATGCATCACATTCACACTGGCTGAACATTCACACTGGCTGAGCATGTGTAACCAGATAAATACAACACAGGTTACTACACTATTTAAGACCATAGGGTCAGGATTTCTAAGCACCTTTCAGACAATCCTCGGAGTTATTCCAAATTTTATACACTCCGTATTGGGAAGCGTTTTTAGAGGTCTTCCGCGGATCCTGCTTTCTATCGCAGGGATCCTGATTGTCATTTTTCTGCTCCGCAATGGACGGCCCAATTACCAACGAGATGGCAAAAGCACTCCTTGAGCGCAAATTTCGTGAGGGCATGGTGCAACATCTGGGCACACCTCGCCTACGGGAACTGAGCACCTCTTGGTTCCTATCGTTTAGACCAGTCTGGATGGATTGCATCTTACCTGTTCTTCGATGCCTGTTTTGCGGTGAAGAATGTGTGTTGGACCTCTGTCTGACACTTGCAACGGACACGCCTGCGGACTTGAATACCCGGCTGGAACCCCTGAGGGCCCACGCTCGGCAATGTACCCAGCGTATTCCCATCCTGATGGCTGCATTCCTCGAGAATCCGCAGGTGCCTTTTACAACTGGGTTGAGCATCAACTCCACCGCTAGCACCACCAGCACCGAGGTATCAACTACAGCACCGGCTGCCTCTACACCAGCTATTGGCAGTACTGAATATCATCTGTGCTCCATTGACGTACTTTGCGAGGTGTTACAAGGACCGTCCCCTGCAGCAGCAAGCAACGATGATGTTGCGTCTCCCAGCCAGGACACTTAATCTATAATGGGCTCATCGTGTGCTGGGAAAGAATTCAGGGGCATATTATCAAGGGCTGGCGATATAATTATCGCCGCTGTAGCGTCCGTTTTCGGGCGAAAAGCGGCGATAATTATATCGCAATATCATCAAGGACACGCTAGCGCGTGTTTCCTTGATGTAGAGCCCGTTTTTTCACAGCCTCGCCTTGCATCGCTAATGAGATGCAAAGAAGGCGTGGCTGTGAAAACAACACAAGTTAATATCGCGAAGGCAGCTTCGCGATATTAACAAGGAGAGGGCAGCGATAAAAGAAATCGCGCTACCTCAGCTTTAACTCAGGAATTTAACGTCTGTTAAATTCCTGACTTAAGCATACTTTACATGGGAGATGGATTCTGCTGATACGACCACAGGGTCGTATCAGCAAGAGTTATCGCCGTTTTCCATGGAACATCGCTGGAAAACCAGCGATGTTCCATGGAAAACAAGCTATCGCAGGAATAATTATCGCCATTGCGCTATGCGTTGTTAATACAGCGCTAGCATGGCGATAATTATCTGCGGTAGCCGGCGATAACTATTCTCACGCTGTGAACGGCCAGCGATAATTATCGCTGGCCGTTGATAATATGCCCCTCAGTTTTTTCTTTTTCTAAAACTCGACTAAAGTTGGAACATTTCCTTTAAATTGACACTTTCGCTGCAAAAAGCATGGCCTTTGAACGCTTGTAGTGCTTCGACTTAAATAAATGAACTCAATTAGGACTTCGTCTTAAGTATCAATCCCAAAAAACTGATTTTTGAAGTAAACAGATTTTTTATCTTTAGATTTTTTCACCTTTTAAAGCAGTTTTTAAATGATTTTAAGACAAATGTTTTTACATCACTTTGTGATGGTTTTAATAGTTTTAATGCGCTACTACCTAATAGTGGAATTGGTTCACCGGCATTGTTATCGTTATTGACTGTTCAGAAGAGGAGTGGGTGTTATGTTTCATATAGGTACCCTAATATAGGCCCGGGTAACATCATACCCCTTCACCTACATTACCTCCCCTACATTACACTGTAACGGGCCTTTTAGGATTGAACCTTTACCTTGTTCTAGTCCTGGGTGCAGAAGGAGGGTTTCTCCTAACAATAGAGTCCTATAACTCCATCAATAGACTCACACAGTATGAATAAATATTCATAATGGTTCTTAGAAACCAGGCTGGGGCTACACCACCTTCCTCCCCATATCTACGTACACGGTTCATCCCATACGTCATCCTCACATCCAACAATGGCTAATACAAGCAACAAGGGACAAAGGAACCTTAGACACTTTCTGTATATATACAGCACCTCTTGCTAGTGTTAGTTAGAGGAAACCGGGACTTCCAGGCCAACACACTGATCAGAGACGCTGAGGCTCCTGCATGCAGACGCTCCAGCTGACAGTGGTCTGAACATCCCTCGCGGGGTGTCCAGCTCGAGACCAAGAAGGGCTCCTACATTCTCACTTCAGGTAATGGGGTTCGACTAAATCCTAGAGGGATTCTTCGCTTCACACCTACTCACATACTAGGTACACTTAGGTACATCTAGATAGGCATCGTAGGAGTACACGCTTTCTTTTATCAATGCATTTCATATTCATGTATTTATTCATGCGTAGTGCAAAATGGTAGAACTGTACTATCCATTTATATTCACTGTACTGCTAATCATATATCTCTGCTACTGTCTAATGGTTGTTGCAGCTCATATACTCTACACAAGAATAACGACTGTTCAATAAACCCTTATTGAAACGCCCAGGCTGTTTATTCTGTGTATCTCTGAGACAAGATAAGTGAGCACGAGTGACTGAGCGAAAAGTAGTACATTGTTTCCACGATCCTGAGGGATCAGGGTTGTCATGTTCTGAGGTTGCCAGAAACTATTCTCTCCCCGATAAGAGGAGACACTAGTGGCACTGTGAGCTAGCTTATGCAAACAGGCTAACATTCTCGGTGGGGGTGCTCAGAATCAGTCTGCCACCAAGCCCACAGTTTATGATATCCGAACACGCTGGTCCTGTATGGGTAATATAGGAACTACACAACACCCTCTCTTATTTTTGAGATCTTGAAAGTTCCAGCACATACGTGTTAACCTAAGAGAAAGATGCTTCTTCCCTTCCTGACACACTCTTTTTTTGTCTGAAATGCTTATTGACCCTTTTTTCGTAAACAATGTTATAGAGCATACTGGATTTCTTCATTTTATCAACAACACACTCTGACCCATCTTTCTGTTTCACACCTCATGGGAGTTTGTCTACACTCTGGTACTGACCTGGCAGTCTATTTATTGCCTTATCAAGTCCTCTGCCATCTGTCTGTTTGATATTGGGCAACTGCTGCTGGATGTCTACAAACAATTGCTCAGATCATGCTCTCTTGAATCCAGGTTACACACCAGCTCATGTCTCCTAATATTATCCATATACAGGCACTCAATGGATTCCAAAGGCCTCCTCTCCTTCAGGTATCAGCCTTCTGGCTTGACTCTAGCTAATATTCAGACCTGAAGACAAATCGCCACCTCAAATTAAACCAGGACAAGGCATGACTTCAACCTGCAACAGTTCTTGGTATAATCTAGCTTTACCCAGCCATAGAATTACTGATCTACTGTATTTCAGCAGAAGTAACTGTACTGCCTTCATAGCTTCAGGAACCATGTGGTACTGCATCTACCAAACTTACTCTACTTGGGCAGAGCTTCTCCATAATCTCCACATAATATACTCAAGGGCCCTGATTTTCAAACTTTCATGCAACGGAATTCAGCAAGAGACCTTGCTGCGCTGCATGAAAGGGAGAGGGTAGGAATGTTCCACGTTCAACATTATATGGCGCATTCCTGACCTCTCTTTGACCTGGTGCACTTTTGGCTGCCTAGCACCAACGCAGGCACCCTTGCATCATGGCGCAAGGGTGCCTTCATTGCAGGCAGGATTGGTTTTGTGCAGGAAAGAACAACTTCCTGTACAAAAACAAACCTTTCAGGCTTTTTCCGCTTTCTACGTGTGCTGCGGAGTGCAGCACATGCAGAAAGAGTAAAAATCGAGGAGAAATAAGGATATGTTTTCCACGTTACGCCTCCCCAGGGAAGGCATGGCATTTTGGCGCACACCCACATCTACCACTCATGATAAATCTGGGAATGCTTCAAAATCCATGGATGGGTGCGTGGGAATACACCTCCCTGGTGCAGAGTAACTCAAGACAGCAACTTGGGCTGCATTGCAGTTACTCTAGATTTACCAAGCACTACAGGGTCAAGCAAGGTGGCTTTGCAATGCTTGCTAAATCTGACTTTAGTGTTGCGTTGCCCTTGCGTTACCTTGCTGATTCAAGGACAATGCAACATTATGAGTCTGCCCCCAGGTCCCTAGTTTCTTCTCAATATCCATAAAGATCGACCTATAGACAATTTATCTTGTAGTTTTCAGGACTCTGCACAGAAATACATGGCTAAAAGATTTAAATGTCCAGGCTCTAGATGCTTTCTTTAAGCAGTGTTTTGCATTAAATGTCACAGATGACTCCACTGTGCCTGGGAATCAATTCAGGAGGCTTGCCCCCTACACACACGGTATTAGGATTATATTCAACACGGACAGAGGTAAGGACAAAGCTGGATTTCCTCATCAGGAAATAAGGGTTGATATCCTCTTTCTCCATGTCCTCCTCCTTTTCCTCCACATAGTCTTCATCACCTTCTTTTCCTCTACCCCGCCCTTTATCTTCTTCCCTCCTGTTAATCCCAATTTTTTATTACTGTTTGTTTATTAGTTTCAAACTAGAACCGTTACAACCAGGGCCGGCGCTAGGCATGGGCAGTGTGGGCAGCTGCCCAGGGCCTCGCAGTCAGCTGAAAGACAGGGGGCCCCGCTTCACTGTGAAATGCCACACTTTCACAGATTGCCCACCTGCTCCTCCAGGGCCCCCTCCCCACACAATCACAATACACATGCGAGATGTCTCGAGTCGACCTTGCTGGTCAGGGCGTGTTGGCATTCCTGGGGGTGCAGGGGTGGGGGGAAGGGACAAACAGAGTGGGGAAGGCACAGCAGCCAGGCCAGCAATTATGGCTCACAGTGTCAGGGGCGGGGCAGCACCTCTGTTAAGTACCGGCCATTCCCTTTCTGCATTTTGTTGCTAGGTGACAGAAGGCCCCTTTGTTTCCAGGACCAGCCGGACACAGGTAAGGCGAGGTGGGTGAGGGGAGGAGGGAGTAGCCAGATCAACTGGCTTTTGTTAACTTTTGCACCACCCATTTTTTTTTTAGGGGAATGTGTATTTAAAATGTATGTAGAACTGCCGGTGCTAGGGCAGTGTTTTACGAAATGCCTCGTTACTGCTTCGAAGGCCCAGGGGAGGGGGCCCCCTTTCCCTGGGCCTCTAAGCACTACAGCAAGCTGCAAGCTCCAGGTGTGGGGGCCCCTTTCCCTGGGCCTTGTAGCCAGTACTCCCTCTTTCCTTTCCTTTATTTGTTCTCCTGTGAAATGAATCCAAAAAATTAAAACACTTTTGCTGGAAAGGTCGTCTTTTTTCTGACATTTTTCACTTCCAAAGTGCAGCCTTGGGATGGAGAGAAATAAAAGGTTCTAAATGTAAAAAATAACTAAAGCAAGACAGAGTGGGTCGAAAAGGGGCCATATTGATTTTATTCACACCCAAAACACAGTGCCACTTTACAGAGTTTGCCAGTGAAGCGCTACTTTTGTTTTCTTGTCTCTCTGAACAGCATTGTTTTCCCGGGTGGGGAAGTGCACCATTCCTGGATGTACTACAATACCTGCTTGATGGGCGAATTGGAAAACAAAATGCATACCGCGGCTCTGTATTCACGAATGTGGTCTTTTTAAACCATATTGCTTACGTTTTGTAAGGATATAAGCAATGGACATTGAAACTGGCCCTGTAGTAATGGCCTTAACTTTTCATGCAAAAGCACTCATTGATTTCTGAATAATAAGTGCAAAAGCGTTAAGGTAACCATGTTGTTCCTGCTTACATTTCACATGCTTTTACTTAATCTTACATTCCTTATAAGTGTTTGCTTTTTCCAGGATGTTGTCACTTTTTTTTTTTAGGCAGCATATTGCTCTTGTCTAGTGCCTAATTTGAATTGAGCGATACCAAAGGGAATGATGGACGGAGCGCTTGAGCAAATCAAACACTCACCCCCAGTCAACTGATCTGGGTTTAATCCATCATCATTCTTTAGCTCACTCCACCACCCCAGTTCAGACATGGCCATATGCAAATCAGTCTGACCCTGTGCCCCATGGGAACAGTCCAGCCCGAACTGCCAAGCCATGTCTTCCCTGGACCGGAAACAAGCATCCTGGGACCGGTGTCGCTTCAGCATCCTGTGATTCAGGGCAATTCACTAATCTCCCTGTGCCTACCTAAATATGAATGTGTCCTTGTGTAAAGTAACTGATGCTCATGTAAGCACTCCAATACCTTCTAGACGAGTTTGCGCTATATAAATCTGCAACAAAAAAAACAGCTGTGTCTCCAAATAAAATACAATCTATAGTATGGAATCAATCGGGTACTACATGAAGGTAATCGTTAATCACACTGCATTTCGTACTTTGCATGGTGAACATTGACAATGTACAGACAATAAAAATGTTCTTAGTGCAAAGACCATAAAGAGTTCATTACAGAATTTGAAGAGGGAAAGCTAAAAAAAAGTGGGAAGAGGGACAGCAGATACAAGCAAGAGTCAGAGGTTTGCCTAAACCCAAAAGCGGAGTCTGGGAAGTCAGGATTACGAATCACGAGCTTGTGTTAATAGGTAACCCTGCAAGGGACTCTAGATATTCCTAGGCCTGCTAGATGGAGGTAGCATGGAATGGACCATATCTAGGTGCTCCTGACAATGTGCCAGATCTATTAACCAGTCCTGGATAGAGGGTGCATGTCCCTGGCCCCATACCACGCCACCCGACGCTCAACAAGGAGCAGCGCCAAGGCAAGAAGCTTTCTATTATCACCGGCATTTCTGCCGGGAGACACAGGAGCACAAGCCCTGGCGATGGGCGTAACTGCAAGTGTCAACAAACATTTGCAATACAATAGGTCTCGCAATTGCGAGATTTTGACATATTGGAATTGTAAATGGCAATGCCATTTATTTGCGTGTTTAAAAAAACCTGCAATAATAAAAGGCATTGTCATTTACAATACCAATAGGTCAAAGTTTCTAAAATGCGAGACCTATTGCACTGCAAATGCTTGTTTACAACTAGCATTCTGAACTCAAATATCTGAAAGTGCTTTCATACGTGTTAATGAAGAAAAAAGAGATTCAGTGAAATAAAATATTTGTCTAAGATCACACAATTTAAGCTAAAAGCCACAATTTATCCAGGTTTTCTAATTTAACTTTGTGCAAATCAGCCAGGAAATGGGCATCTAGTTGTCTTTCCTTATGTTAAGGCTGTGTTTTAATCTCTTTGTGGATTTGTCATCAGTTTTTATATAGCATGAACTCGAACCAAATGTATTTGAACGCTTTACATGACTGTTAGTTACATTACACAAGATGATATTCATTGTTCATAGGCAAGGGGGATTAAGGGATTTGCCCAAAAACACAGGATGTTGAGCCAATTCTGAGACTAGAAACTGGTAGGAAGTTCTGATCATAATGCCACATCAGGGAAGAGGGAGGCAGGCAAACAGACAGAAGCCACATGAAAACTCAGCTTGTTATGGGCTCGAAGTTTTAACAGTACCTTGAGCTGAGCCAGAGCCATGCATCAGGCTCAAGCCTGGCTCGAACTTTCAGTGGCTCACCCACCTCTATTCTTAATGTAACCAATGCGGGAGCAATGTCATGCATTTCATCCCTCCAAAATACAACATTTATATGCGTGGTATGTGGTCAGTTTTAAAGCCAGTACTGGCTGCAGATATTACATCTGACATTGGGCCACCTGCTATGAGACATTTGGCATGTGCTCCACTATGGTAACTGACATGTAAGAGAGGATTCCTGCTAGCAATTTTGCCTGTGACAAAATAAAAACATTGCCAACAGATCAAATATGATTTTAAATCATGCCGGTGCTGTTTTCAGAGTGGGGCTCAGTAGGGCTCCTGCTTAGCATGAATGAGGACTCTGCTGGTAGCGTGCAGTACCAGGGCACCTGGAAAGCGCCGCACTGATTCCTCAAAGACAGTTTTAACAGAGAGCAAGGTGAGGCTGTAGCTCTGCAGAGAGGAGAGGAGGAGCTGCAAGGCACTTTCTAGGAAACCTGGCTCACTTTAGTCATCTCTCCCCAACTCCATAGCTGCCAAGGTTTCAGATTGCTATGTGTGACATTTTCATAATTTCAGTGTAATTATGAGTGACATTTCAACGACTATGAGTGACACTTTCTTGCAAGCACAATCAAGCAATGGAGACCAGGGGAACGTATCAATATCAGAAATTGCACCCATTTGAGCAAAGAGAAACTCTAAGAACTCACTGAAATAAAGTGTGCAACGGGACCAAACACTTCCTGACTAGATAAAGCACTTGGTACAAATTTCATTGAGACTTACATTTGGACCCAAAATCTTACCAAAGAAAACAATAAAAAACACTTCAAATTTTTGTTTGATTCTTGAACAGCTTGCACTTAATGGGTTGCACAGATATGTGTGCCTTTCCACCATATGTTTTTTACAAGTCCCTTTGTGAAGCATATGTTGCAAAAAGTACTTGATTTTTCCCATAGACCCGTATGGGTGCCTGGCCTGATGAAGAACCATAATCTTGAATAATCAGGGTTGTGACCCACAGCATTGATTTTCAACAAGGACAACAACTGTTTGTTTTGATTCTGGGAGAGACAGAGAACTGTGGCCGGACTCCTAACAAGGCTGCACATGCCGCCCACTCTGCACTGATTTGAATAGCCACAGGGCTCTGATCATGAAGCCCAGTCTGCACTGATTTGAATAGCCACAGGGCTCTGATCATGAAGCCCAGTCTGCACTGATTTGAATAGCCACAGGGCTCTGATCATGAAGCCCACTCTGCACTGATTAGGTCAGGCATTCTGAGGGAGGGAGGCAAGATGGCGACCGACTGATATCGCCGTGAAGATGCTCCGCTGAGCCTCCCCTATTGCAGTGCTTTGAAGGCAATTTCTGATATTGATACGTTGATGGGATGCATTAGGAAACTTAAATCCTGGTTGCTGTTCCTTACACACCGGATAGTGTGGTTATCCGGCGAGAAAGCTGCACTGACTGGGAAATGCACTGATGATTCGTGAACTATTTCTGCAGTACGTTAACATCCCCAGAGGAGTTATTTTAGTTCTAACTAAAAATGTAAAACCTAAACATAACTAAACCTGTATTGGGCACAATCCAATTTACGTGAACTAAAAATAGTTAAATCATTGAAGCACAAGGGAGCCCCAACAAGTAGAGAAAAACTTTAACCTAAGTAAAAGGTCCCCTGCCCTCGGGCAGTTCACAAAAAGGCTGTTTTGTGACCCTGACAGATCTACTTTAAAGTTGCTATTGTCTTCTGAGTGAGCTGTTTATAAACTATGGGCAGTGAATCACGACTTGTGAGGTTGAAATCAGCCCCTGCAGTACCCAGGGTAGCGGCACAAACATTCACAGTCCTCAAAGCGCGGAAGTATGGGTCCTGGGTTAGTCTCATAGAGCAGGAGTGGGCCGTTCAACAGGGTGACACGGACACCGGGACACTAACGAATTGAATCGAATCACGCTCGCCACTACTGCCGCTCGAGGATTGGCAACCTACTACCTCTCCCATTACGTCAGCATCTGACACCCTCACAGGAGGCGCAAACTTATGACGCTGCATGAAGGCAGGCCGGGTGGCTCCAATAAGCGCAACTTCACTGTGCCCACACTGATCCGGAGCACATGGGTCATCTTCTGAGTTAGGCAAAGTTACCCAGTGAAGAGGTTGCAGACTACTCAGCTGGCGAAAGGCGGAACGTGCTGCAGGTAAAATTGTGTGCTAGAGGCACGATCTGTGTTGGTAAGACAAGCCTCTTGCCCGATTTTTAGCAATGAGTTATTACTACCGGACCACGCGGAGAACAGTGAGCTCTCTGTAAACAGGTCTTCCTGTAAGCAAAAGCATCCCTAGTTTCTGAGCATGTGTGGTTTTGCTGGCCCATACGTGAGCAGCTTATTCTTGACCAATGTTTTACTTTGCATTTAGAGATTTTCAGTCTTGAACAGGACTAAAGATTAAGTGGGCGCCTTAATGATTAACTAGCAATATATAAAATGAGCAGTCCACTACGGAACACATCACCAACGACCATACAAGTAAACTGTAGTTGGCCTTAATGATTAACTAGCAATATATAAAAAAAAGTAATCCACTACGGAACACATAACCACCTACCGTGCAAGTAAACTGTAATTGGCCGGTCCTCCTCGGCATAAAATGGAAATGAAGTATTGGGAGCACCAGCCATTCAGGAGCCAGAAAAAAAGAGAAACGCAGGAGTGAGGCAATAGCAAGCAGCAGGCGGAATTATACCGGGATTACACTCCTACAGTGATTACCACAGGTCTTCCAGACAGCGCATGTGCGCTGCCAAGGCTCGACCTAAAAATCTGAGAGCGTGAAGAAAACAGCAGTCCAGTAAGTCACAATGGGAGGGCGTAGCCAAGCCAAATGCATGAAATCTGCTCCTCCCCATGACATCTGTCACCCACACTCATCATGGGCAAGTAGCTTGTAGTTACACAGTTTGGATGGGGTGTAATATGTCTGATGGAATATATGGAGATGTATAAGACGAAGCTTGCCATTGGGGGAAAGGGAATGAGTCAGACTACATGTGCCTGTCCACTTCCTATCAGAAATAGATTTACCCAAAACCCCCACCCATCGAGCCTTGGCATGCTTCAAACCCAATGGCATCTCACATTGCACGGAAGCATAAAGGCGAGAGAGTAGATGCAGTGAAGTGGGTGCCGTAAGAAGGAGTGTGAATGTCTTACATTTAGATTGTGCCGCTGGGAAGTCTGAATAATGATCCCAGAGTCTCGCTCTGATGTGGAAAAAAGAGAATAGATTTAGCGAGTGCAATGGTTCACTAGTACCTGTGGTTATTCTCTCACAGAATTGTCCATCAGGTAAAAGACCACTAAATTCTGTTACATCCCAGCCCAATACCCTCTGAGCAGCTGCCCTTTCCCGTAGCATACAGTACAGTGGGAACTGGTTCACCTTTTGTCTAAGGTAGTATAGTATCTGATGGCCAAATTTAGCTTGTAATTGCCTGTTGTGTGCGTGCTACTGTATCAATTTTGCAGCAAGATTGTTGTAGGGTCTGTTCAGTCAGGGCCAGAAAAGGAGTGGAGTATAGTGGGTCGTGTTCGGGTGCATACTGCACTAGATAGGGAGGAGGCTCAAGCCAATAATAGACAAATAAAGCCTGTGCACAGCTGTTAGATTTGGGGGTCTCTAGTTGGCAATGGTTTGCACCTTTGTCCAAATAGGGACCCTTGCGTCTAGTCAGGGTAAGGGGCTACACTCTAAAATAACCCCTGCTCACCCCCTTGGTAGCTTGGCATGAGCAGGCAGGCTTATCTCAGAGGCAGTGTGTAAAGCATTTGTGAATACATACAGTAACACAGTGAAAACACTACAAATGGACACTACACCGGTTTAGAAAAATAAGTAAACTTTACTAGACTTAACACAAGGTCAAACGACAAAAATCCACAATACTATAATCAAAAATGAGTCTTTAAAATGGTAGAAATAGTTTAGTTCAATGTAGATGATAAATGCAACACTTTACTCTCAAAGTACCTTGGATGCGTCACGCAATACAAACAAAAGGGGTCGCAGGGAAGGTGATGCGTCGGTTCCTTACACTTAGGGGAGTGGATGCGTCAGTTCCTTACTGCTGCACAGGGGAGTTGAGGCTCGCTTCCTTACTGTGTGAGGAGTTGATGCTTTGATTTCTTACTGTGATCCGGTGCGATGCGACAAGATGGTGCCTCGATGCGATGACGATCCGGTGTGATGCAACAAAATGGCGTCTTGGTTACGGTGCGACAACGTAGATGCGATGCGTGCACGCCCAACGGCCGTGCGGCGACTCGGTGAACTTCTGAGCCGCGACAGGCCCTGCGACACGCTTCTCCGGTGATGCGACGGCGGCATGCTTCTCCGGTGATGCGACACGCTTCGTCGGTAATGCGACGGCGAACAGCTGCGGCACGCTTCTTCGGCAATGCGATGGCAACTGCTGCGGCGGCAACACGCTTCTCCTTTTTGCATCACGCTTCCAGCTCCCAGCGACACGCAGTCTTCTCAGAGGGCCCAACAGAACAGCAGGCACCTCTTTGCAGGCAGAATTCCCAGCAAGGGAATTCAGGGGAGCTGGTGGGTGAAGTCTTGTATCCCTGAGACTTCAGGCAGGAGGCAAGCTCAATCTTCAAGCCCTTGGAGATCTCTTCAAGATGATGAAAGTACACACAAAGTTCCTTTCTTTTTTCTTTGGCAATAAAGTAACCACTGCAGGCAAACCCCAACAGCACACAGCACAGGGGAAGTCTCCTTCAGTTTCCTGGTTCTTCTCCTCAGCAAAGGTTCGTCTTGATTCCCAGAAGTGATATAAAGTCTTGGGGTCTGGGCCCCAATATTTATACTAGTACATCCTTTGTCCTCTGAAGGCAGAGGGTGTCTGTACCTGGCCAAAACCAGTTCTGTGCAGCTTCCTGGCAGGAGGTGGAGACAGCATTGTTGAAAGCAGACCTGGCCCAGGTAGCTGAAAGGAAATCTCCTCCCCCTACTCTCTATTCTATGAGGGCTCAGGGGAGTGAAAGGAAATCCCCGCCCCCTACTCTCTATTCAGCCAAGGTCCTATTCAGCCCAGCCCTGACCCATCAGACTGCTGGAGCCCAAGCCCTCCTGTCACTCACAAACCAGACATGCAATACACAACCTAGCAGAGGCAAGCTGGATGCTTAGGCAAGAAAATACCTACATTCTAAAAGTAGTATTTTCAAACACAGAATGTAAAAATCACCCACACTAAAAGATGTATTTTAACATTCTGAGTTCAGGCATACCAAACTCGAATTTCTACCTTGTTCCCTGGGTCAGTTAGGATTATAAGATGTTATAATCAAACTGCCCAGTCTGGCCTATGGGAGCAGGTAGGCTTGCAATACTGAAAAATGAAATTGGCTGTAATTCACTATCAGGACATGCCACACACACCAGGGCATGTCCTACCTTTCACATACAATGCACCCTGCCCTAGGGCCTACCTTAGGGGTGACTAACATGTAGAAAAGGGAAGGTTTGGGGACTGGCAAGTGGGTGCACTTGCCAAGTCAACATGGTAGTCCCAGACTGCACACAGGCTCTGCAATGGCAGGCCTGAGCCATAGTTTACAAGCTGCTTCTGTGGGTAGCACAACCAGTGCTGCAAGCCCACCAGCAGCATTTGATTTACAGGCCCTGGACACACACAGTGCACTGTACTAGGGTCTGACAAGTAAATCAAATAACCCAATCATGGAATCACTAATCCATAACAACAATTTACAATAGGGAGCACTTGCACTTTGGCACTGAATAGCAGTGGCAAAGTGCCCAAAGCATCTAGACCAGCAAAAACATAGCAAAACACAGGAGGCCACAGCAAAAGATGGAAGGGAGACCCACGCCAATGGTGCCAGGTCTAACACATGTCCCCTCCAGCTGAAATGTGGGGAGAACTACCCTACCTCTTGGGAGTTCTCTTCACTAAGGCGGAAAAATCTGGACAGCCCATCAGCATTGGCGTGTTCTGTACCAGGGCGGTGTTCCACCATGAAGTCCATCCCCTGTAGGGAAATGGACCACCTCAATAGCTTTGGATTCTCACCCCTCATCTGCATCAACCATCTGAGGGGCCTGTGGTCTGTCTGAACCCGGAAGTGAGTCCCAAACAAGTATGGTCTCAACTTCTTCAGTGCCCAGACCACAGCAAATGCCTCACACTCAATCGCACCCCACCTCTGTTCCCGTGGAAGTAACCTCCTACTGATGAAGGCTACAGGTTGGTCTAGGCCCTCCTCATTCATCTGTGCAAGAACAGCCCCTACACCATGGTCTGAAGCGTCTGTTTGAACAATGAACTCTTTTGAGAAGTTGGGTGCCAGGAGCACGGGCGCCGTGCACATGGTAGTCTTCAGGGCATCAAAAGCTTTCTGACAGGTGTCAGTCCAGTTCACTTTCTTGGGCTGCTTCCTGGAAGTCAGCTCTGTCAAGGGTGCAACTATCCTGCCATACCCCTTGACAAACCTCCTGTAGTAACCTGTGAGTCCTAAAAAGGCTCTCACCTCTGTCTGGGTCTTAGGGGGTTCCCAAGCCAGGATGGTATCAATTTTGGGCTGTAGGGGCGCCACCTGGCCGCTCCCAACCTGGTGTCCCAAATACACCATGGAACCCTGCCCGATCTGGCACTTACTCGCCTTGATCGTGAGGCCTGCCCTCCGCAGCGCCATCAACACTTCCTAGAGGTGGCGCAGATGTTCTTCCCAACTGGCGCTGAACACTGCAATGTCATCCAGGTAGGCGGCACTGAAATCCTCCAGTCCAGCCAACACCTGGTTGACCAACCTCTGAAAGGTGGCAGGGGTATTCTTCATCCCAAAGGGCATAACCCGGAATTGGTAGTGCCCATCTGGTGTGGAGAATGCTGACCTCTCTTTTGCCCCATCAGTTAAGGCGATCTGCCAGTACCCAGACGTTAAATCAAATGTGCTGAGGTACCGGGCAGCCCCTAACCGATCAATGAGCTCATCAGCTCTGGGGATGGGGTGCGCGTCAGTCCTGGTGACTGAATTGAGTCCTCGGTAGTCCACACAGAACCGCAGTTCGGGTGTGGCACCAGGCGCGGCAGCCTTTGGGACCAAGACCAATAGGCTGGCCCAAGGGCTGTTAGAAGACTCAATCACCCCCAATGCGAACATCTTGGAGACCTCCTCCTTGATGCAAGCTCTCACCCTGTCAGTCACTCTGTAAGTCTTGTTCTGCACAGGAGGACTGTCCCCAGTATCCACATCATGGACGCACCACTCAGTGACACTAGGGGTCAGGGAGAACAGGTCAGGAAACTGTCCCAACAGTTGGCAACAGTCATCCTGCTGCTCAGGGGTCAGGGTGGAAGAGAGGTTTACACCATCCACTGACCCATCTTGCTCTGTCGCAGACAGGAGGTCAGGAAGAGGCTCAGTCTCCTCCTCCATTCCATCTGTCACTAGGAGCATGCCCACTTCGGACCTCTCTAAGTGTGGCTTCAGGCGGTTGACATGCAGGACCCGCAAGGGGTTCCTAGGAGACCTCAAGTTCACCAAGTAGGTGACATCCCTCTTGCGCTCCACCACCTCAAATGGTCCAGTCCACTTTTCCTGGAGCACGCAGGGCTCCACTGGGGCCAAGACCCACACTTTCTGACCAGGCTGAAGCTCAACCAGAGTGGCATTCTGATCGTACCACCGCTTCATCTCCTCCTGGCTGGCTTCCAGATTTGCCTGAGCGAGTTGCCTGAAACGCCGGGTTTGGTTTCTGAAGGCCAGCATGTAGCTATATACATCCTGGGGAGGTTTCCTGGGAGCTTTCTCCCAGCCTTCCTTTACCAAACTCAGAGGTCCTCTTACCGGGTGACCATACAGCAGTTCAAAGGGGCTGACTCCTAGGGACTTCTGTGGCACCTCTTGGTAAGCAAAGAGAAGGCATGGCAAGAGGACGTCCCACTTACGCCTCATGGGTTCTTCCAGACCCATAATCATGCCTTTTAGGGTCCGGTTGAATCTCTCAACCAGCCCATTACCTTGGGGGTGGTAAGGAGTGGTGAACTTGTATGTCACACCGCACTCCTGCCACAGGGACTTCATATACTTTGAAATGAAGTTGGTACCTCGGTCTGACACCAGCTCTCTGGGGAACCCTACACGGGAGAAAATCCCCATCAACGCACGTCCCACCATGGGGGCCGTCACAGTCCGGAGAGGGATGGCTTCCGGGTACCGGTTGGCATGGTCCACCAAGACCAGGATGAACCTGTTGCCCATGGCTGTCTTGGGATCCAGAGGCCCCACAATGTCAATACCCACCCGGTCAAAGGGGGTGCTGACTACAGGGAAAGGCTGGAGAGGAGCCTTGTGCTTCCTCCCACTCTTACCACTTGCCTGGCAAGTCTGACAAGTCCTGCAATGAGTATCTGAACTCTTGCGCATCTGGGGCCAATAAAAGTGGGTGACAAGCCTCTCAAAGGTCTTGTCCTGCCCCAGATGTCCTGCTAAAGGTACATCATGCGCCAAACCCAGTAGGAAGGCTCTGAAGCGCTGGGGTACCACCAGCACACGGGCTGACCCAGGCAGAGCAACCTTAGGCTCGCTATACAGGAGACCATTCTCCCAGTAGATCCAATGTGATCCAGACCGATCACCTGCTGCCTGGTTTGTGGCCTGTTGCCGCAAACCCACAAGAGAAGGGCACTTGTTCTGCTCCTCACAGAACTCTTCCCTGGAGGGGCCTCCTTCCTGCTGCCAATGGGTCAGCTCAGGCAGGTCCCCCAGTTCAACCACTTGTTCCCCTGTAGGCTCCAGGGCATCCCCCTCAAGGTCTGCCTCCTCCTGGCCCGTGGGAACTATGGGGGCCGGTTTCCCACGCCCCCTGCCTCTTCTCTTTAAGGCAGGCACCTGGGCCACTCTTTCAGGCTCCAGGTCCTCTTGAACACCCTTACTGGCTGCCATAGACCGGGTGGTCACACATTACCCAATCTGCCAAGCCCAACATCTCCAAATGTGCATTACGCTCTACCTTAGCCCAAGGGGAGCTCTCCAAATCATTGCCCAACAGACAGTCAACAGGCATGGCTGGCCTCACAGCTACTTGAAGGGTACCTGAGACCCCCCCCACTCAAAGGGAACCTGAGCCACCTTGCAGTGGCTCTCTGTGTTGTCAGCGGCAACAACTGGGTAATATGCATTGGGGATCACCTGCTCTTCAGACACCAGCCGACAACTGACAGCTGTCACCCTGGCCCCGGTGTCTCTGAGTCTCCACCCTTTGGCCGTTGATGGTCACCCACTGCCTGTACTTCTTAGTGTTATCAGGCAGCTGGGTCCTGGGGACCACCTCACAGTCTCCTAAAGAGACTAGGGACATCTCTGTGGGACCCCACCCACCTTGGGCACCCAACTCCTCCCCCAGGGCTACACTAGCGATCTGCCGGGGTGGTGCACCAGTGGGTGCTGTTTTCCCATATATGGGACATCTTGAATCATAGGAGCAGTGGCCCACTTAACCACACTTGAAACAGGTCTTGGGATCCCTTTCAGGGGGAGGCTGGGAACCCTTCCCTTGGTTCCCTTGGGGATTACTTTGGGGCCCGTTCTGGAACTCCCTCTGTTTACCCTTGTCTCCCCCACTCCTCTGCTGGGGACCCTTTGGCGGAGTCTCCCACATGACCCCTGTGGACCCGGGTGCTCACCCAGCGGTCCGCCTCCTCAGCAAGCTTCCTATGGATAGTCAGCTTACTATCAATCAGGTGCTGGCGCAGCTCTGGAAAACAATTACTGGACAAGTGTTCCCACGCAATCAAATCATAGAGCGCCTGAAAATCATTATTCACTTTGCTACCCTTCACTCAACCATCCAATGCTCTGCCAAAAAAGGACACATATTCTACACAAGTGCTTGACTCCAGTTTCTTGCAGTTTCTAAACCTCTGTCTATACATTTCAGGAGTCAACCCATACCTACTCATCAAGGCTTCTTTCATGTGCTCATAAGAATTGTGGACTTCAGAGGGCAAGTCTAACAAGGTATCCCGCCCCTCACTGAGGAACCGCCCCCACAACCCCGCTCCCCAATCTTTCTCAGGGACCCGGTGGGAGGTCATAGCTACCTCATAGGCCTTGAACCACTGACCAATATCATTTCTTTAAAATTCTTTGACCACCTCCTTGGATATATATACTCGTGCCTCACTAGGCATGGACGGTGTGCTGCCACCAGAGGGAGTAATCTCTAAGCTTCTTGCTTTCAATTACAACTTCCTCAAACTTCTCTCATGCTCCAATTGCATCCTCTTTTCCTCTAGGGCCAATTTCTTATTCTCTAATTCTAACTGCCCACCCACTTTGAGCTTGGCTAGCTCCATCTCATGCACCCTACTTCTCTCCCTCTCCTCCAGCTCTCCTGGGGACAGGCCTTTGGAAGAAACACTGCTGCCTACCCTGGAAGGTACTTTCCTTCCCACTGGACCCAAGGGCCCCCCTTGCTGCTCCTCTAAATCCTCCACCTGATCCTCAGGGTGCTCACTGGCACTCCTTGCTTCCAACCAGGCCCTCAGCGCCTTTTGGTATTCCTCTTTTCTCGTGAGGCCTTTCAGGGAGACTTTAAATTTATTGCAAGCGAATTTGAGCTGGGGCACAGTGTATGCATCCAACATTTCTTCTTCAAATTCAAACTCTTCAGGTGCAATGGATGCTGGTCTACTCATGGTAACAACAACTGGCAGTTCTTAGCAAAATTAGAAATCCCAATTCTACCAATAAGTATGTGGTTGTGTTTGATCTGCACTCACTAGTAGTGTACACCAATCACTGTAGATGAATCACAAATGCAAGTCCAAATCCCACCGCTTCCACCAATGTTAGATTTGGGGGTCTCTAGTTGGCAATGGTTTGCACCTTTGTCCAAATAGGGACCCTTGCGTCTAGTCAGGGTAAGGGGCTACACTCCTAAAATAACCCCTACTCACCCCCTTGGTAGCTTGGCACTGAGGCAGTGTGTAAAGCATTTGTGAACACATACAGTAACACAGTGAAAACACTACAAATGGACACTACACCAGTTTAGAAAAATAAGTAATCTTTACTAGACTTAACACAAGGTCAAACGACAAAAATCCACAATACTGTAATCAAAAATGAGTCTTTAAAATGGTAGAAATAGTTTAGTTCATTGTAGATGATAAATGCGACACTTTAGTCTCAAAGTACCTTGGATGCGTCACTCAATACAAACAAAAGGGGTCGCAGGGAAGGTGATGCGTTGACTCCTTACACTCAGGGGAGTGGATGCGTCGGTTCCTTACTGCTGCGCAGGGGAGTTGAGGCTCACTTCCTTACTGTGTGGGGAGTTGATGCGTCGGTTTCTTACTGTGATCCGGTGCGATGCGACAAGATGGCACCTCGATGCGATGACGATCCGGTACGATGCGACAAAATGGCGTCTTGGTTACGGTGCGACAACGTAGATGCGATGCGTGCACGCCCGACGGCCGTGCAGCAACTCGGTGAACTTCTGAGCCGCGACAGGCCCTGCGACACGCTTCTCCGGTGATGTGACGGCGACCTGTGCGGTGGCGGCACGCTCTCCGGTGATGCGACACGCTTCGTCGGTGATGCGACGGCGAACAGCTGCAGCGGCGGCACGCTTCTTCGGCAATGCGACGGCAACTGCTGCGGCGGCGGCACGCTTCTCCTTGTTGCATCGCGCTTCCAGCTCCCAGCAACACACAGTCTTCTCAGAGGGCCCAACACAACAGCAGGCACCTCTTTGCAGGCAGAATTCCCAGCAAGGGAATTCAGGGGAGCTGGTGGGTGAAGTCTTGTATCCCTGAGACTTCAGGCAGGAGGCAAGCTCAATCTTCAAGCCTTTGGAGATCTTCTTCAAGATGATGACAGTACACACAAAGTTCCTTTCTCCTTTCTTTGGCAATAAAGTAACCACTGCAGGCCAACCCCAACAGCACACAGCACAGGGGCAGTCTCCTGCTTCAGTTTCCTGGTTCTTCTCCTCAGCAAAGGTTCGTCTTGATTCCCAGAAGTGATCTAAAGGCTTGGGGTCTGGGCCCCAATATTTATACTAGTAAATCCTTTGTCCTCTGAAGGCAGAGGGTGCCTGTACCTGGCCAAAACCAGTTCTGTGCAGCTTCCTGGCAGGAGGTGGAGACAGCATTGTTGAAAGCAGACCTGGCCCAGGTAGCTGAAAGGAAATCTCCTCCCCCTACTCTCTATTCTATGAGGGCTCAGGGGAATGAAAGGAAATCCCCACCCCCTACTCTCTATTCACCAAGGTCCTATTCAGCCCAGCCCTGACCCATCAGACTGCTGGAGCCCAAGCCCTCCTGTCACTCACAAACCAGTCATGCAATACACAACCTAGCAGAGGCAAGCTGGATGGTTAGGCAAGAAAATACCTACTTTCGAAAAGTAGTATTTTCAAACACAGAATGTAAAAATCACCCACACTAAAAGATGTATTTTAACATTCTGAGTTCAGGCATACCAAACTCGAATTTCTACCTTGTTCCCTGGGTCAGTTAGGATTATAAGATGTTATAATCAAACTGCCCAGTCTGGCCTATGGGAGCAGGTAGCCTTGCAATACTGAAAAACGAAATTGGCTGTAATTCACTATCAGGACATGCCACACACACCAGGGCATGTCCTACCTTTCACATACAATGCACCCTGCCCTAGGGCCTACCTTAGGGGTGACTAACATGTAGAAAAGGGAAGGTTTGGGGACTGGCAAGTGGGTGCACTTGCCAAGTCAACATGGCAGTCCCAGACTGCACACAGGCTCTGCAATGGCAGGCTTGAGCCATAGTTTACAAGCTGCTTCTGTGGGTGGCACAACCAGTGCTGCAAGCCCACCAGCAGCATTTTATTTACAGGCCCTGGGCACACACAGTGCACTGTACTAGGGTCTGACAAGTAAATCAAATAATCCAATCATGGAATCACTAATCCATAACAACAATTTACAATAGGGAGCACTTGCACTTTGGCACTGAATAGCAGTGGCAAAGTGCCCAAAGCATCTAGACCAGCAAAAACATAGCAAAACACAGGAGGCAGCAGCAAAAAATGAAAGGGAGACCCACGCCAATGGTGCCAGGTCTAACAACAGCGATAATAGAGCTCAAAATCCAGGGGCCACAAGGCCGGGTCCATCGCAAAGCAGTTAGGGTTTCCCAGCAGGGTCTAGGTTGACCCCCCCAATCCAAGCAAGGCACACCATAAGGGTGCGTAAGGTAAGAACAAAGTTACGAGATGGAGGACTAGCTATATTCATAAAGAGACAGAGTAGCCGCTGAAGTATGACCATTTTCATTATGGCTACACATCCCATTAAGGAAAGAGGTTATTTATTCCACCCTCGGATTGGGTACTCCAACACAGATATCACTACCCCATAATTCTCAATCAAGAAATCCGGTTTCCCAGCACTAATCTGGATCCCCAAGAATTTGAGGGAGTCAGTCACCTATCACAAAGGCAGGGAGAGCAGGCAAATAGTAGTGGCCGGGGTGAGGGGAAAGATATAAGATTTGATCCAATTGATTGCTATACCAGACACAACTGGAGCAGTGAGATTTACATACATCTGGGTCAAGGTTCACCCCCGGACTATTCAAATAGAGGGTAATATCATCCACACAGAGCAATATTACAATATTATGTTGTGGGAAAGTCAGGCCACTATGTCCGTAACGTTAGCGTATTGCCGAGGCCAGAGGCTCGGGCACCGAAGCATATAGCAGGGGTGACAAAGGCAGCTTGGGCGGGTGCCTCTGCCGATTGAGATGGGGTCCGACAGCAAGCCATTTACACAAATCTGTGTCAGTGGGGCCATGTACAGCAACCAGACCAACTGCAAGAAAGGCTTAGGTATCTTGATTCTGTGCAGGACTAAAAACAAAAAAGGCCACTCAGGAGAGTCAAAAGCTTTAGGGTAGTCAAAGAAGACAGTCACCGCTTCTTCATCTGGTTGTAGTTGGTGTAGGAGGGAAAAAAGTGTCCTGAGGTTATGGGAAGTGGAGCAGTTGGGGATGAAACTAGCCTGATCAGGAAGGACAAAGTCAGGGATGAAAGAGATCAGCTGGTTAGCCAACACTTTGGCAAGTATTTTAGCGTCAGTATTGATAAGGGAGAGGGGGCGGTGGGAATCTGGGTGATCGGGAGATTTTTCTGGTTTCAATTGCATTATAAGGACAGTTTCCACAAGGAGAGAGGCAGAGCACCCGTCCACGGCGCCTCATCTTATACCTGTAAAAACCGAGGAGCAAGGAGAGCTGAATAGGTCTTATAAATTTCGGAGGGAAGGCCCTCACTCCCTGGAGATTTACAGGTAGGCATCCCACTTATTTTTTCAGTAATCTCGTCTAAGGTTGGCGGCACCATTAGGAGCACACTATGAGGTCCCTTTAGCCAGCACAGAGTCAGGTGATCGAGATAGGCAGTATACTGCTAAGAGTTATGAGAGCGCCGGTGGGTATATAGATGAGCAGAGTAGTCTGCAAATTCTGTCATTACACCCTCAGTGTCAAATATCATAGTGTCATCATTGCGAGTCAACTGAGTGATGACCTGGGAACCGTGCCACCATCGTGATAAGTGGGCTAAAGTATGACCGGGTTTATCACATTCCCCATATACACATGCTTTAGCGTATTGATTCAAGTGTTTGCTTTCATTCTCAGCCTGAGTGTGGTATTCAGATAGGGCAGATTGAAGCTCTGCTACCAATTGTGGATGATAAGCCGTCTCTATGTCGTGTTCCAATTGCTGAAATCGCTGTTCCAGTAAGTCTAATTGGCACCTAAGAGCATTTTGGATCAAGAATTGTTTAGATATACACATTCCCCTAATGTATACCTTAAACGTTTCCCATACTATACCCACAAACTCCACCGAGCCCTCATTTGTCGCAAAGAACTCAGTAATGCCATGCTGAAGATCTGATAAAAATACAGGACCCATCAGTACCTGGGAGAGAGGTTCTATGTAAATGCAGAGTATTTGGAGGCTGAGAGGGCAAGGGTAAGCAACACCGGAGATTGATCTGAAAGGGCCCTAGGCAAATATTCTATGTGTTTGATATAGCTGCATACATGGTGGGTGCCTAACCAGTAGTCCAATCTAGCCCAAGACTCATGGACTGTTGAGATGAGTGTTCTCTCTTTAATCCCAGGATGTCTGTTGAGCCCTCCATATGTCAATTGGATTATTAATGTTTATAAGGTCGCGCAATGCAGAGGCAGATGCAAGATCAATCTGTGTCCCGGGCCGATACAGATTAAAATTGCCGCCCCAGAGAACACTGCCAGAGGAAAGAGTTAAACAGTGCTTCCAGGTGTCCCAGACAAATTCTGTGTTGTCTGTATTTAGCCCATAGGTGTTGATAAGGGTGAGATGTTTCCCTTGTATTAATAACTGCAGTATAACAACCCTTCCCTGAGGGTCAGATATTTCTGCCATTCAGCGAACAGGAAGCCCTTTCATAATCAGTAGGACCACCACCCTGGCATAAGATGAGTAATTCGCAAATATCCTATGAGAGGCCCAGTTGCTGGCAAAAGGAACATCTGCAGGAGGCTTTAGATGCATCTCTTGTAGTAGTGCAATATGAATGTTATGACGTGTCATGTAGGCTAGGACCTTCCACTTTTTCCATGGGTCACGCAGGCCTCACACATTCAAAGAGATAAAGTCAATATCAGACGTCATAATGGTATTATGTGCCATGTAAAGCTATGATTGAGAATATGATCTGGAACAACGAGGAAAGAAAGGGCCAGGTGAAATTTGTGATGTGCACCACAGTCATTGGCAGGTGAGCACTCAAAGATCCCAGAAGAAGTAGGAGATCAGCTGACAGTTCAATGAACAATTGAAGAGGCAGACCATTTAAAAAAAAAACCACCGCCCTCCCCCACCCACACTGATCACCCCCTTATCAGTGTAAACCCAAGAACTTAAACAGTGCCATTAATAAAGTAAAATAAATAAACCAAAACCTGTTGCTAAGACCAGAAGATTGAACTTGCACTGCACCGGGGGTAAACTTAATGTAGTCAACCACCCCACCCACTCAACAATCATGAGGGTCTGAAAGAGCATTTTTGTAACAGTGGCCCTCAGACAGCGAAGGCAAGTTGTTTGCCAACATTCAACAGTATATGGTGGGTGCCTAACCACAATTCCCTGAGCAGCAAACACCGTAATACAAACAACTTTACAGGAATCAGGATTGTGAGTAAGAACCAAATACACCATTGCAGAAAGCCGTTGGGTACCATCCACTCAGCCAAGAGCAGAAGATTATGGTGAGGCCGACCAGTTTACCACAGTTGGAACTTTGTGCTTTCAGGCACTATTTTTACCTAAATCTTTAAAATTGCATATCTCAGTTTCTACTGATTGGATTTTTGTCGTTTTGGTGTCAAATAATTTATTACATTTTGCTCTACTTTTCTAAATGGGTGAAGGCTTTTGCTTGTGTTGTGATTTCACTTTATTGCTGTCTCAAGTGCTACATAAATACTTTACACATTGCCTCAAAGTTAAGCCTGAATGATTTTGTGCCAAGCTACCATAGGGTAAAGCACAGGTTAATTTGGGATTTGCTTGTGTTTCACTCCCACAAGAATTGTGGTTGCTGCTTGAGTAGTGTTTCACCCTCCTCGAACAGTAACCCAATTCCCTACAGAATTTAACTCTAATATTTTTTACTGAAGGCTCAGCTCTAGGTCAATAGAAGCCAAAGGCCAGTGACTGCCCAAAGTCACATTGAGAAAATAATCGGTGTGGTAAAAAGCAATAGACATTTTACCCAAACCTTAAATAACCCGAGTATTTAGGGTTATTAATAATTCTAACTTGACAGGGCCAGCCAGTAGATTGTTGCGTGTCGAGTGTCAAAGAGGTCCCAAGGGCTTCATTGGAGGGAAAAGTAAGCTATTTTAAACCGAGCTGAGGTGCGTTCAGCAGGGCTTCGGCTCAAAAAAAGGTGACAAAGGAGGATCAAAAGCGAAATCATCTGAGCATACACCACGAGCAAATGGCTAAACCTGTCTCTTTCAATTAAACAAAGGGGTATGATCATGTTGTGACTTCACTTTGTTGTGTTCTTCTTAACAACAAAGAAGCAGAGGACTCGTCAGGTAAGTTGTCCAAGCTTTTTTTGTGGGATACAAAAGCCACCGCTCCTCACACCACAAGCATAAGACATCAACTGACAAAAGCAGAACATAGGGCACCTGAAGCATCTAGAATATGGAATACTCTGGACAGGGTAACAAGCCTAAGCAAGCACAACATTACCTCTTTTTATATAAACAAAACACAAGAACAAAAACAAAAATAAAGTGAAAAACAAACAGTAGAACACAATTAAAAAAAAGGTATCACAGTACTAACAATACCTAAGGAAAGGGCCTGAAATATCAGACCTGAAAATCAACGCAACTTCCAAGGAAGACGCTTTGCACGGCAGGAACTCCTGGGTGCATCCCTTTCTATCCTTCCCAAGTTAGGAGAAACAGAATCAAGCACTGGCATGGTCCGAGCTTTAACCACCTTGCTCACATTCCACCAATGCCCACCTTTGACCATCACCGCATTCCCACACACCTTTTCAACAGATACAGGCTCTCCAAAAGACGCACATCCCTTCTTCACAAAATTGTAATTTTTGATGCGAACCATGTCACCTGGATTGAAAGGAACTGACTTCACAGAATTCTTGAGGTTATACCTATCTGCCATTTTTTTTTGCGCAGCGCCAACCCTATTTTCCATTTCAATCATATCCACCCAACAAGGCACTTTGTTAATAACAGTTTTCAAAAGCCAAGCTGGATACAAAGCGGAAGTGGGCATTCTCCCCCTAAGGGATACAAAAGGCGCAACTTTGGTGATGGAATGGGGTGTTGTGCGATAAAACCATAACATAGATCTCACAGCACCTACCACATCATAATTATTTTGCTTCGCCCACTTCACACACTCCACAATTACACAGTTCATCCTCTCGACTAAACCATTGGTCTGAGGATGCCCAACAGAACTCCTTAAATGTTTGATTCCAGAGCTTTTCAAGAAATCACTCATTTCAGCATTCACAAATTGCACACCATTATCTGAGACAAGAGTTTCGGGAAACCCTTCCCTCATAAAAATCTCTTTGAGAAATAAGATTGCAGCTTGTCCCGAAGGTGAACTACAAAACTTGACTTCAGGCCACTTGCTATGAAAATCCATCAACACGAAAGCAAAACGCAAATTCTGGGGAAGAAAGTTAAAAGGACCAACCAAATCTACACCCACTTTAAGCCATGGTTTTTCGGGAAATGCTATGGGCTGGAGAGGGCACCACCACTTTCAACCCCTTTTCCGCACCATTACAAATCAAACACTCCTTCACTCTCACATCAATGTCCGTGTCCATCAATGGCCACCAATAGTGTAGCCTGACTCGCCTTTTCGTCATGGTGGCACCCAGATGTTTATCATGAGCACAATCAATTAACTTGGATCGAACACCACACGGAGGAATGCACCTTCCTTCCCTCATGATAACACCATCTTCAATAGATAATTCATCAGCAACCTTCCAGTAAGGTTGAATACTTGTGTGCACACACTTTTCACGGGGCCAACCTTGCACAATATATTCTTTGACTCTACTTAGTTCAACATCATCAGCAAGTGCCTCACCCCACTCCTTTTCACTGCACGCTTTTTTATCAACTGCATCAACAAGCGCTATAAAACAGTCCACTTTGTCCTCCTCAACATTCATAACCTCATCTTCACGAAGAGGAAGTCTAGACAGCAAATCTGCCTTCACATTTTCCTTTCCAGGAATATGTTGCACAATAAAATTGTACTGCAAGAGTTTAGTTGTGAGTCGTGCGATGCGAGGAGTGGCGTACTTAAGACGTTCTCCACCCAAGATGTACACTAAAGGCTTGTGATCCGTGTGTATGAAGAACTTTCTACCCCACACATATGCTCTAAACTTCTCACAAGCCCAATAGCAAGCCAAAAGTTCCTTTTCTATGACAGAATAGTTCAATTCAGGATCACGTAAAACTCTGGAGGCATAACTGACAGTAACCTCCTTTCCAGCAACAGACTGAGTTAAGACCGCTCCCAATCCATAATTACTAGCATCAACGGTGATTGTACAAAATTTGTCTGGGTCATACGGGCAAAGAGTCCTAGCACTGACCATTTCAGACTTTATTAAGTCAAAAGTCTCTTGACAAGTGGGATCCCACACAAAAGCAACATTAGAACGCAACATGTTAGAAAGACTTTTCATTTTTCCCGCATAGTTGGGTATGAACCGAGAATAAAATTTACAAAGTCCCAAAAAAGAACGCAATTCGTCTTTGTTACTAGGACAAGGACAATCAACCACAGCTTTGATTAATCCAGGCCTCGGACTAACACCCTTATCAGAAACCAGATGCCCCAAAAACTCAATCTCTTTCTTCCAAAACTCACACTTTTCCTTCTTCACCACAATCCCTTTATTCTCAAAAATTTCAAGTACCTTCCTCAACGTCCTATTGTGTTCTTCCAACATCTTTGCAAAGATCAGTACGTCATCCTGAAATATGACGACACACTTGACATCCTGCAGTACACTCTGCATGATTCGCTGAAAAACCAAGGCCGCCAAGGCTAAACCGAATGGCATCCTACAGAATTGAAAAGACCCAAAGGGAGAGTTGAATGCAGTGTAGTGACGCGAGCCCTCATCCAACACCACCTGGTGATACGCCGACGCAAGGTCAATCTTAGAAAACCATACAGCACCCCTCAACTCTTCCAACAGATCTTCTACACTTCCTGTGATGTTGTTTCACATTGCTATTCTTGTTGGTACCACCATCTGTTTTTAGATCATGTGCCATGGCTGGAGATTTATGGTTCTGGAGTCTCGCCAGGAATTGCCTATAGGCTCCTCGGTTAAATAAACCCAATCACAGCAAACCTGGCAAGCACCTGTCCATCTAAAAAGCTCTGCCATTCGCCCGGAACTAAAAGTCTGACTCAATCTTGGAAACATGCGGTCATTGTATATCTGAGCTGCCACATTCATGCCGAGAACGAAATTGTCAGAACTAATCTTCTTTCACCTCCTAATCCTCTAAGGCTACCATGTTCACGCTGAAGAAGGAAACACATTTTCGCCCCCCACACTCCTCACCACACAATTATGCACAGATCATTAAACGGTCTAAATAGATGTTACACTTTTCTGTTTCCTTAATTTTTTCATTTTTGTCATTAAACTTCTGGGGCTCATTAGAGAGACTGCATACAAATACATTAGTTTATTTTCTTTTTCCACGATGGCTGATGATAATAGTAGGCATGCAATATATAATAATAAACATGATTTATGGAGCATGATAGTCTAGGAAAAAGGACACTATATTATTCCCAAAAATAGTTCCTTTATTTCAGGGGTGATTGTTATAGGTCCAGGAAGGCCCAAATCATGCTGGATATTCAACATATTCACCTATGAAAATACATATACATTGAATCGTGAGCAGGGCCGGCTTTAGCGCTGGTGGCACCCTATGCGACAGTGTCTGTTGGCGCCCCCCCAATGACCACCTCTGCCACAGATTCCCTCACTAGCACCCTTTAACAGTGCCTCTCAAGTCTCCATAACCACTGTCTCTCAGATTCATTTAGTTTTATAGCGCCACTAATACCAGTGTAAGGTGTCAGAGCACTTTACACCACACACACATTGCACATAGACAATCATATGTGTGTAAATCAGTGTATAGGAAATGTTACATCAGACAGTACTACAAGGTGTAGTGTAGGAGTGACATGACATCGATACTGGTAGGCAATATAGTTTAAGGTCTTATTCAGGAAAAGCACAAATTCAGAATTTAAAACGTAACATCATTGTTAGGGGTTCTCTTTCATAATAAAAATTGTTTTCTACCCAAATGAACCCTTTTCACAATATTAGGATGATGAAAGACTGGGCAAAAAACATATAGCTCTAACATATACCTTGTAGTTTGCATGCAGCTCTAGGATGACAGTTAATAGCTCAATGTTCTATATTAGGATTTTGGCATATAAAAGACAAGTAATAAAAGGAGCTCTCTTACAGAAGCAGTAACCCACTGACCTATTTACATTATATGCACTTCCTTATCTGCATTGTAAACTTTCTTAGCAGCAGGCATTTTAACCCTCTGCGCTACCTTAGGATGAGTCAAAACTTCCACTAGACAAATCTCCGGTCCCTTTCCAGGAAGATGATTAATCACCGGACTTCTCTTGACATTTTAAATGATGTCTGAAAGTTGCTGGAGGCCAGGAACGAGGCAGCAGGTGCTTTTAAAATGATAATACCCATTTTCAAAAATGACGCCCCCACCCCAAGTCAACGCCCGGTGCGGTCGCACCGATCGCACCGCCCTAGAGCCGGCCCTGATCCTGAGTCCCTTAAACATGCTATTTTAATTAGTGACACTTTTTCACATGCATCCATTTTGTTCCCATAATGCCTGATCGCATGTTAACCATATGAGACTGGTTAGTCATTCATGTTTTCAATTGTGTCTGAAGTAGACCCAAAAAGTAAAAAGGTGAGAGCCAAGCAGGATATTCCACATAAGATAAATGTATGTACATTGAATACTTTGGAGCCTATTAACAAAGATAAACTTACACATGAGTAAAACTATACGTGTAAATGTACTCACACTGTAATACATTTACCATTTTTGACTATTCACCACTTCTGAGTGTAAGTTTACTTCAAACTGTAGGCTTAGATGTCTTCACTTCCTGAAACAGGGGGTGGAGCCACATTTAAGACTATAAGGTTACTACAGCCAAAAAGGACCCAAAACAGCAGTAAATATACTCCAGAAGTAAGTCCAGAATCAAACATGGCAAACCACTAGCAAAGTAAACACCTTGCTATAAAAATAATGGATGCCCAGATTTAAAATTAAACCCCATAGCAAATATAGTTAAAATAAATAAAGTTATTTTGACATTTTAAAATTATATAAAAATGTACTGTAATGTACAAATTTACTTTAATGTTCAATATATATGTAATTAAACAATAAATACAATTTTGAGATAAACTATTTTAAGAATGTTTTTCTAATGTAAAAATAAATGTAATGAGCAGCAGCTGAACATGTATAAAGTGACACTGAGAAAGGATGAACAATGTGCTGACGCCCCTCTTTCAGAGACCACCCTCGGCCTAGAGGTTGGAGTTTTTAAATGTGCACCTGCAAAACCACAGTAATGGGCCCTACCTTGAATAGGTAGAGCTCATGCTGCCCAGTGAGGGCCGCCAGTGGTGGCATAGCTGGTGGATGCCCAGTGAAGCTCCCTGTTGCCTACTAGGAACAATCCACGACATTCACCTGCCAGTCTAACCAAAATATGTGTTCAGTAAAGCTTGCTGCACACATGCTTCACTTAATGAGCGTACAGTTTGCCGCTAAAGCACTTTGTTAAAATATTCCAGCTGGAGCCTCCCAAAGGCTGTATTTAGGATCCCTGAACAAGGGTTCTCAGAGGAGCCTGGGGAACATTTTACAAACTGTGTCAGCAGAAGGAGGATGCGGCAATTGCATTTTGTTGCGCAGTTTTGTTGAATGATTTTGCTTAATTTGCACTCTTTCTTGGCAACTGGGACTTATTTTTCACCATCAGAATGATAGAGCGCCATGCTCTCGTAAAAATTGTAGGGGTGCATTATAATCACTGTTAGTCTGCACCCGCATATATCCAGTTATATATCAATGAATGGCTAGTAAAATGTAGTTTTAACTTGCATTATTAGAGTGAATAGAAGAGTAATTGTGTTATTATAATCATGCAAATGTAATGCTTAACTGAAATGTGTTTAAAAATGATGCATAAATGAATTAGGCCATGTGTAATCGAGATACAGTAGTTTAAACGTGTACCATATTAAGTTGCACGTGTAGTTCATTTTTGCATATGAAATATATGAACCTTTGCTTAAAGAAGTAATAAGAATCATGTGTTTAAATTGTGTAGAGGCCTGACTGCATATAAGTAAAGGGAAGGCCTGATTCGTTCTTATGTTAGCTTATTTAGTACACCGAGAAGGTTCTCTTGGAAAGGCTCTCTGGGCACAGTTGGTAGATTCGTGCAGAGGGAAAGTTTGTTGAAACGTATCTTCTGTTGCAGGTGCAAGGACACATGCCTCGTTAGCGAAAGACTGGCTCTTTGTTTCACGAGTTAGGGTGGTGGGAGGCATTGAGATGGGAGTATACTGGAATGTAGGGATGATACTTTCAGCGGAGAAGGTGCCTGGGACTCAAGGTCATCATAACCGTCCTGGATGAAGTAAGAGTTCGATGGAAAAGTACGAGAAGGAAGACCTGGCCGAAGAGGCGCGACAAGGGTGTGTTCAATTGTATGTGGATTTTCTATTAGGGACAGTGCCCCGAGGGGGGAGACACAGAGGAGGTAGAGGAGACCAGCGAGAAGGGCAAGAGAGAGAGATCTATTAGGAAGGAGCATCTTAGAACGAGCTCGAAATGCTAAGTGAGTGCACTTCCTAGGAAGTCTTCACAGCTGACACCTTTTCTTTTACTCTTGCCTGGGAAGTTCGTTAAGTAGGTATGCCACCTTAGTGATAGAGTAGGGACAGCTAATGGTTTATGCTTATTTAGGTAAATGAAGAATAATATAGAGATCGGAGCAGTTATCGCTTGTCTAATACTTCTGGAGCTAACAATTCTTCTTATCCTGAGTCGGATGAGACTCCTGCGTAGGATGCTATTTGTATTAGTGCCCATCTATTTCTTTAACCTCGTGTTGAGGTGCTTGCACGTGCAGTTATTCTTGGCTGTAATAAACCCACAAAATTGAATTCGGAGTCAGTGGTCTTTTAAGGTAAACTGGATTCTAAATTTGTCGCATAAATGAAAAGGATTTTCTTCCCTTCACACTATTCAGCAGGTAAAAAGATCCTGGCGACCTGAAGATTCTTAAAGGTGATAAGATAAGAATCTGCGTTATTAGTTGGTATGGATGGTTTCCTCTGATAGTAAGGGGAGATCTAGATTAGGATAAGAGATTATTTGCCCCATAGAGCCCGAGTGATGGTGATCCAGTGGATCGTAAGAGGAGGACGACGGCAGTTGATGAGAACTGACGGAGAGTGACGGTGCGGCGGAAGTAGCAGTTCGTGGAAGAGTGAGTATGAACAGGGTGATGCTTGTTAGATTGCGGTGTTTAATTGTTGTGTGATGTCTTGCGGAGTTGGAATGAGAGTCGTGTAATTGAGGATCGGACCGTGAGCGCGCGCGGGGCCGAGAGATAATAGATTGTGGTGTAGAAGACACCCAGAGCTGAGATTGTTGACCAGAGGTTGTGGGAGTCATGAGACGTCGTTGATTAACCCACTGAATATAGGGAGCATATGTGTGAGTGTGTGAATAACCGACGCTGGTCGTATGTTGTTGTGTGCAGAACATTGAGCGTTTGGATACTATCGATTGTGTCAGAGGTGATTGTCCGGTCGTTCACGGACAGACAGTTGCCAGATTGAGGTCAACAATTTCGAGAGGCTGGTCGGTCATCAGTGGACCGACAGTCAGAGAGGTAATTGTTCAGTAGGACGGACAATTGCTTCAGAGTGTGACTGGGACACGTGCGAGCGAGAACGAGCAAATTAGGAAGGAGGGGAACTGCTGCGAGCGGAGGAAGAGTGACGTCAGACAGTGCTGCGCTGCGATAGGCCGGTTGGTGTGAGCCACGCTGGCATTGGTGGATCGAAGTCGGGAAGTAGAAACAAAATATTGGGTGCGAACAGAAATCTGCTTTATCATGAAATGTTTTAAAGTTTTACGAGAACTCTGTAGAGGTGATAGACATGTGGTTACTCGGGGAGGAGAGGAAGCCCCTCCCGAGGATACGCCAGCACATTACATGGCCAAGAATGTAGGATTACATACTATAATTTGGCTTGAGAATTGGCATAAAATGACAGAAGGAGAAGAACAATTGACTTTCCCACGCTATGGTACTTTCAGGTTGGAAGTGTTATATCAGTTGAAATCTGTGATGTCTTCCTTGCGACCGCTACCTAGACCTACACAGTTTGAAGCGTTACATGCATGGATTAGAGCAGCGTACGACAGGAAGAGAGACAAAAGCCAGGAAAGGGTGAAGAAGTCGATCAGGGCATTCCAAGATGCGAGATGGGATGCACTGGAGAAAAGATGGAGAGTGGAGACAATTGAGGGGGACAGATTATATCCGTTGCTAGAGAAAACGGGAGGTACGCAGGGAAAAAGCATCGAGGAAGATGACAGTGATACGGATGACAGCTTGTTAGACAGGCTGCTGGCGGAGAGACCACCTCCATTAAACCCAGAATATAGTGAAGGAAATTCGATTGTGGCAGGAGGGATGGACGAGTCACACAATCAGACAAAAATGAGAGTAGTGGGAACAATCTCCGCAGGAACGGAGGGGGTCGGAGCCCAGTCTTCCATGGGGAATATGCGGTTGCCGGACTCCCTAACGGTACCTGTTACCATTGGTCCTATAGTATCGGTGTATGATCCAGATCAAGTAAGTGAAGGGAGCCTGATGCAGACAACAGGGAGAGAGGGGATCAGCGTTGGGGGGAATGGCGTGAAGGAGGAAATGGTCCGTTCTCCGAAGCCCATAGAAGCGAGCACGCCACTGCCAGCCACCGCAGACTCCTCTAGTGGACAGGTGGATGTGAGAGCGGTAAGACCAGGGTCTCTGGTCGAGTTCAAATCAGCTTTGAGAATGTGGGTACCACCTGTAAGGAATCAGAGTGATAGGATGCCAAGAGATATGGAGCAAGACAACTCAGGAGACAGACCCGGTTCCAGGAATACAATAGAAGAGAGCAGGCCACGAGAACAAAGCAGTGATTATGACGAGCGGAATGGTGTGGCTTGTCGAGAAACTTTGAGGAGTGCAGTGAAGGCAAGGTTGCTGGATGTAGTGAGACTAAAGGCAGAGGTAGACGAAATGATTAGTGGGAACCTGCCTTTGGAGAGAATAGAGATCTATGAGCCAGACGAGCTGCTTTTTGTAGCAAAAGATGTGACTCGGAAAGCGAGGGCCGCACATGAGAAATTGACAGAATTGGCCAAGAAATATGAGGTGGATATGAATAAAACGAAATCGTTGCAAGGATCACATAGGTTGCAATATAGTGATCAAGAACTGGAGGAGAAAAGGGTCACAGGATTAAGGATGCATACTAAAGACCTGATTGTAGGGATGCGTATATGGATAATGTTGAATAAATGGGAGGAAAGGTGGTCAAAGAAGAAGATTGCCAAAAAGACTGTAGGAGAAACACCGCCTCCGGGGGGAGGGGTGATGGGCATAGGGAACTATCCTTTACGGGAAGTACAGAACGGAGGGTACGTGCATGTGCCGTGGAGTAGAGGTGACTTGGCTGCGTTTACAAATGATTTTCCTCGGCTGAGGGAAAAACCCGTAGAGTGGTCCAAACAGGTTGAGCATTTCTTTAAAATTTTGAAGGTACTATGGACTGATTTGGACACTTTGTTTGATATAGTGGTACCAGGAGATTTGTGGACAGCTTGTAAAATTGCAGTTGAGTGGCCGACCTTTGAACCTGAAAGGGATGCTGTTACAAATGGTCCGTCACCCATTGTCATGAAAAAATTTGAGCAAGTGATTACATGGTTGAAGCTGAAGATTTCACCTCAAGACATCGATTGGGTTAAGATAGATCGAACTGTGCAGGAACCGAAGGAGACAGTGCATGAGTATTATGAAAGACTCTTGCAAGCTTTTAAACAGTATAGCGGATTAGATGCCTTAGACCCCAAGGATATGGGACAGTTTGTCTCAAAGTTTGTCTTGGGTTTGAGACCAGAGGTCAGCCTCATGATACAGCACCATTTGATCTGTTGGCAAAACAAGCCGGTAGATGAAATCTTGCGGTATGCGAGGTACTGTAGCGATGAAGTAGACTTGAAGCACCGGAAGCTAAAGGACAAGCTGATGCTCGTTCAGATGCAGACAGCTCAGGTCCAGCCTAGTGGAGGGACACTGGGAAGGAGACAGGGAAATTACCAAGGGAACCAAAATGGGCAAGGTCAGGGAAAAGGGAAACCTATAGATCCCAAGACGGGGGTGGATGTGGCGACATTAAAGAAGACCACTGCGTGTCATCTTTGTCATCAGATTGGACATTGGAAGCGCGAGTGTCCCTTGAACCCAGCCAACCAGGTGCAGCAGGAGGTAGAAGTGGTTCAGGCACCTGTACCGGAGGTAGTTAATACTGTGATGAGGCCCAGATCGATGAAAGGGGGGACGTATAACCCACAAGTGCAAGTCCCCCAGCCACCAAGAATTTCGCAAGGAATGCGGACCTACCAGCAGATGCCCCTTTTCGAAGGGTATGACGAGTATAGTCCAGACCCGTTGGCCTGATGGTGCCTGAGGGGGAGGAAGATTGCACGCTTGGAGCAGTCTTGGAGGTAGACCAGAGAGGACATTTTGTGGAGGCGGACATTGATGGTCATCCTACCACACTGTTGGTCGATACTGGTGCTACCCGGTCCACTGTAAGGTCAGCAGTGGTCCCCAACCTACCCCTCTCGGGACAATCGATCCAAGTTGTTGGAGTGGCGAACAAAAGGATAACTAGCCCATTGACCGAACCGATTCCAGTGAGGATAGGCTCCTTCCAAGCTAGACACCAGTTTGTGGTGTGCGATACGAGTCCAGTTTGTCTTTTGGGAAGAGACCTGTTATGTAAATTAAACTGCACTATTTATTGCACACCTAGGGGAGTGGAGGTTCAGACGAAGGATGACGATGCCACCTTCAAAGTTGCCAATCAGCACCTGTGTATAGAAATGTATCCAGTGGTGACAGTGGAGGAACTTCCACTGGACTTGAGAGATTCTGTGTCCCAAGAAGTGTGGGATTTCACGGGAGAAGAGATCGGACTAATCAAGGGGGTTGAACCTGTGCAGATCCAGGTGAAACAGAATGTTGAATTCCCTAGAACGCCCCAGTACAATCTGTCGCCTGAAACGATCACAGGGATTAGGCCTGTAATCGAGTCTATGATCAAGCAAGGCATTCTGAAGGAGATAAGAGGTAGCCCATGTAATTCACTCATCATGGGACTACAGAAACCGAGCGGGAAGTTCAGGATCGTGCAAGACCTGCGAAAGGTTAACACGATAGTTATCCCATGTTGTCCAGTGGTACCGAATCCATCAGTGATACTGTTTCAGATCCCATGTGAAGCCGAGTGGTTTACGGTCATTGATTTGTGTCAAGCATTTTTCTCGATACCGCTCCACGAGGAAAGCCAATTTCTTTTTGCTTTCCGGCTGGAAAACCGTGTGTTAACGTGGTGTCGTATCCCTCAAGGGTATACAGAGAGCCCATCGATCTTTAATCAGATCTTGAAAAAGAATCTTCAGAGTCTCGTATTGCCACAGAACTCAGTTCTTGTGCAGTACATAGATGATCTGCTTGTGGCATCAGAAACAGAAGATGCTTGCAGGATAGATACGATAGCCCTACTGAATCATTTGGCAGAGAATGGACACAAGGTATCCCCGAACAAATTGCAGTACTGCCTAAATGAGGTACAGTACTTGGGCCACAGATTAGAAAAAGGCAAGAGAAAGGTGTCACCAGATCGAATTGAGGCAATAATGAACATGGCAGTGCCCACCACTCAGAGAGAAGTCAGGATGTTTTTGGGAATGGTCGGCTACTGTCGTCAGTGGATTCCCAGTTTTTCCTTGAGAGCAAAGCCTTTGCAGAGGCTTACGCACAAGGATGTGAGTGATCCGGTACCATGGGATGAGGAGTGCTTGGTGTCATTCCTAAGACTGAGAGAGGATTTGTGCAGCGCATCAGCTTTGGGAATGCCTGATTACAACAAGGCTTTCTCACTGTTCTGTTGCGAGAGGGAGGGTTGTGTATTAGCAGTCTTAGCTCAGAATCATGGAAGTGTCCGTAGACCAGTTGCCTACTTTTCAGCTACTCTAGATCCAGTAGCTTCTGCGTTGCCCGGATGTCTAAGGTCCGTTGCTGCAACAGGTGTCAGCATTGAAAGGTGTGAAAGCATTGTAATGGGTCATCCTTTGACAGTTTATGTGCCACACTCGGTTGAATTGTTGATGACCAGGACTAAGACTCAGCACCTAACGAATAACAGGTTAACAAGGTATGAGCAAGTCATACTTGCCGCAGAGAATGTGACTCTGAAAAGGTGCTCCGTCTTAAACCCTGCGACGTTAATGCCCATACCGAGTGTAGATGATGAAGATTGTGCGGACCATGATTGTCTTGATGTGACCGAACTGTGCACCAAACCGAGACCTGACATTGTCGATGAACCACTGACTGACCCAGATGACATTTTCTTTGTCGATGGTTCATGTCTAAGAGACAGTGTCGGCCAACTAAGAGCAGCGTTTGCTGTATGTACCATTTCAGGAGTGGTTGAGGCCGCTTGCCTAGAAGGAGTACACTCCGCGCAGGTAACTGAGATCATTGCCTTGACTCGTGCCTGTTTGGCCGCTGATCAAATTCGAATCACGATCTACACGGACAGCCAGTATGGGTTCGGTGTGGTTCATGACTTCGGACAGTTATGGTCCCAGAGGGGATTTTTGACATCATCTGGCTCACCCATGAGGAATGGAGAACATGTAAGACAACTGCTAGATGCATTGCAATATCCGAAGGAAATCGCAGTTGTCAAGTGCACTGCGCATCGAAAGGGAGAGGATTTTGTGTCTTTGGGAAACAATTATGCGGACGAAGTCGTCCGCTTCTGTGCAGAACAAGGATGTATATTTACAGAGGGTTGCACAGGAGAGAGCCAAGAAAGAACCGAGCTCAACATGATGTTGGCCATGGCAGACACTTGGGAGGAACTCAAGCGACTGCAGGATGAGGTGACAGATCAAGAACGGAATGGATGGGTCAAAGCAGGATGTGAAAGAGGGGATGTGGATGTTTGGGTTTCCAGTGATGGGAGAGCTGTACTGCCAGAGAATATGCTGAGCCCCATGGCGAGACTAATACATGGACCGGTACATCTTGGTAGAGATGCAATGATGCGTGTGTTTAGACAAACGTGGTATAACCCACGATTTCGTGCGATTGCTGAAGCAGTTTGTCAGAGGTGCGTTACGTGTCAACAGATGAATGCTGGAAAGAAAACTGTAGTCACCTTGAGTCACATTGGGAGGTCAGGAGGACCCTTCAATAGGATGCAGCTAGATTTTGTAGAAATGCCTAAGTGCAATGGGTTGAGGTACATTTTGGTGGTGGTGTGTGTATTCTCACTGTGGGTGGAGGCTTACCCAACACGCAGGTGTGACACCCTCACAGTGGCTAAGTTATTGTTGAGGGAACTCATCCCGAGGTTTGGTTTTCCAACCTCTTTGGAATCAGATAGAGGAACACACTTCCACAGTGAAATCATGAAGCTGCTTTGTGCGGCACTGAATGTGGATCAAAGATTGCATTGCAGTTATCGACCAGAGGCTTCTGGGATAGTGGAACATGTTAATGGAACCTTGAAGGCAAGAATGGCAAAAATATGTTCATCAACGTCTCTGAAGTGGCCTGACGCACTGCCACTTGTGCTAATGAGTATTCGCAGTGTCCCCGACAGGAGAACTGGGTTGTCCCCTCATGAGATCTTGATGGGAAGGGCAATGCGGTTGCCAGCAGTACCGGCTACAGCATTGATAAACATCACTGATGACTTGATTCTCGATTACTGTAAAGGACTATCTGATGTGGTCCGTTCTGTGTCCCAGCAGGTACAAGCTGCAGCTGTTCTGGCCTTGAGTGATCTGTGCCACAACCTGTGTCCAGGCGACTGGGTGCTTGTCCGAAAGCACGTGAGGAAGAGCTGTCTGGATGTTCGGTGGCGAGGCCCGTACCAGGTGATACTGGTAATGAACACAGCAGTGAAGTGTGGAGGATTGCCGAACTGGGTACATGCTTCCCATACCCGCAGAGTTTCATCACCCTCAGAAGAAACAGCTCCTCTCGTAAATGAAAATCCAGCTGATGTGGCAGGGCCACATGAGAGGACAAGTCAAGCTGTGAGGGCCGCTGATGCAGCTGGTTGTGCACCAGAGCAAGCTGAAGAGGGTTCCGACAACCAGAACCTCGACTCTGACTCGGAAAACAGAGGTGGTGCAGTGGGTGGAGTGGAGTCAAATTCAGCAGAAGGAGGAAGTGGTGCACAGGGTATAGAAGGGGAAGGCAGAAGAACGATCAGAATTGAGGAGGCTTGGCCTGAGAGACAGAGGCGACTGAACCTGAGGTTGGCACCCGAAAGAGATCTTGCTCCAGTGTCTGAAACGTCTGAATCAGAAGCAAGTGACGGAGAGCAGACTCAAGAGGGTCGGAGGAGGTCAAAAAGAACGAGAGTGCCTTGCCAGAGATACGCTACTCCTGAGTGGACTTACGCAGTGACTGATGCAGGGGGTAGTGAGTTCGGGGTGGCTGAGGTCCGTGCAGGTGGTCAGCAAGAGCCCGAACGTGGTGCTGAAGGTGGTGCTGTTAATACCAGGGCTCGAAGTCGAAGGAATACTGACCCTCACGGTTCCGAATCCCCCGCTTCTGAGTAAGGTCCGAGAATTGGTTCTGCATCGACTCGAATTTCCGTCTTTTGGATTTGAGCCGTATTCACATGAAATGATAATTCTTCGCCTTGAACTTTTGTACCATGTTTTAGAAGCGCTTGCAGATGATCTTATCGTGGATGAAATACAACCTGTTGTAAATAAAAAGTCTAAAGAAGAAGGTAACCTAGATCCGAGTGGAAGAAGAATAAACTTAGGGACTTTCCACCGAAGAGGAACGAAAACTTAGGGAAGTCTTTTTCTGGACTAAGACACTGTTGTTGAAAAGGGGATTTCCAGAGGTTTTGACGTGTTTCTTGAACTGGTTAAGCAAGTCACGTGAGGAGAAGACGGAGACTTTTGAGTGTTCATTGCTGAAACTAAGAACTTTTGGGATCATGGAGGCTGGAGATCCACGTCGTAGATCCAAGTTGCTTGTAGGCACATTTATAGGGGGTGTGATAGTTTCTATAATCATAGTAGTTGTAGTTTCATATGTAGTTCCACACGAGCTAGCAGTGGAGCGGGTGCCAGGAACTCCTACACCTACTACACCTAGCAAAAAGGAGGGAAACATAGGAGCTGACAGAGCTTTGCTAATAGAAGAGAGTCGTAGGTTGCATGTAGATTTGTCTAGAAGTGATTTTAAGTTTAATGCATATGCCAAGCTGCTATATGAGTATGTAGATGCGATGGATGCGAAAGATTGCTATGTGTGTATGCAGTTGCCAGCTTCAGTGGATGAGGGTATTAGATATCACCATCTTCCACTGACATATGGGATTTCATGTAGTCTGTTGCTTAGTATATTTTATGGAAGAGGTCAGTTTGAGTATTTCTTTTCCAATTACGATGCAGTGCTTCCTGAAGTTCCAGCTTACAAACATTTGAATAAATACGACTATTATAAGGCAGAAGATAGGCTTAGGAAGTATTTCATACCGTCTTTGGAATTGGATACAGCATATGCTCACCGACATAACTTGACGTGCTCATTGTCAGATGTAGAGAAGAAGTTTGTAGATCAGGTAGAAGATAGATATAGAAAATTAACACAGACACGAGACACAGGAGGTAGTCCAGTAGATTGGACCGAAGAGGAAAGATTGCACCGAACAAAAGGAAGTTATGGTCCTATAGCATTGGATATGGGCCAAAGGGGAAAGCTGTGTGTGAGACGTTATCAGACCTATCATGAAAAGGTCCCGGAGGGACAGAGTACGTGTGATCATGTTTTCACCATGGAAGATTCAGCAAAGAATTTTCTGCAAGGCCCTGTACAAGTGATACCTACGGTGTATTTTGTGTGCGGAAGGAATGCTTATGGGAGGTTCCCAGCGAACTGGTATGGTACATGTTAATTGGGAATAATATTTCCAAAGATTTACCATGCAGAGGATTTGGAGCTTTTGGAAGGTGGAAAGCATTCGAGAGTGAGGAGAGGTGCGAGTGCAGGGGTTGTAGTGGGAGATATCTTTGGAGCAATGATACCAAGTTTGGGAGTAATATTGAATGATGTAAAGATCCGGAGATTGGCGACTGTGGTAGACGAACTATCAATGAATACAGCAAAGTCGTTGATACTTGTGGATGGAGAGATGTTATCGATAAGGACAATGGTTTTTCAGAATCGCCTTGCTTTGGATGTCCTATTGGCAAAAGAGGGCGGAGTCTGTAAAATGTTGAAGGTTCAAGAGTGCTGCACTTATATACCAGACCACAGCAAGGATCTGGAGAAATATATAAGTAACATCACTACGATCCATACGAAAATAGCAGATTTGACTGAAGAGGGAGTTTGGGAGAAAGTTGGCAAAGGATTTGGTCAAGTAGGGAGCTGGTTTGCGAATTTGGGAAAGGGATTCTTTGGCTATGTTCTGAGACCTCTCATTATTGTGGTGGTTGGTGTGGTTTGTCTGTGGGGTCTGATCAGGGCATACAAGTGGTATCGAGCAGGCAGAGCTGAGAGGGCCTTGAGAGAAAATGTGACGAGAATGGCTAGACTGCAGGACAGTCACTATCGAAACATTAAGAGTTTGGAGAGATTCCGACAGGGAAGGATGGCAACAAGTTCTGTTTAGGTCGGTTCTTTCTCCAAGGGAGTTGAAAGGATGTGATGACAGGAGTCATCAAAGGGGGGAACTGATAGAGCGCCATGCTCTCGTAAAAATTGTAGGGGTGCATCATAATCACCGTTAGTCTGCACCCGCATATATCCAGTTATATATCAATGAGTGGCTAGTAAAATGTAGTTTTAACTTGCATTATTAGAGTGAATAGAAGAGTAATTGTGTTATTATAATCATGCAAATGTAATGCTTAACTGAAATGTGTTTAAAAATGATGCATAAATGAATTAGACCATGTGTAATCGAGATACAGTAGTTTAAATGTGTACCATATTAAGTTGCACGTGTAGTTCATTTTTGCATATGAAATATATGAACCTTTGCTTAAAGAAGTAATAAGAATCATGTGTTTAAATTGTGTAAAGGCCTGACTGCATATAAGTAAAGGGAAGGCCTGATTCGTTCTTATGTTAGCTTATTTAGTACACCGAGAAGGTTCTCTTGGAAAGGCTCTCTGGGCACAGTTGGTAGATTCGTGCAGAGGGAAAGTTTGTTGAAATGTATCTTCTGTTGCAGGTGCAAGAACACATGCCTCGTTAGCGAAAGACTGGCTCTTTGTTTCACGAGTTAGGGTGGTGGGAGGCATTGAGATGGGAGTATACTGGAATGTAGGGATGATACTTTCAGCAGAGAAGGTGCCTGGGACTCAAGGTCATCGTAACCGTCCTGGATGAAGTAAGAGTTTGATGGAAAACTACGAGAAGGAAGACCTGGCCGAAGAGGCGTGACAAGGGTGTGTTCAATTGTATGTGGATTTTCTATTAGGGACAGTGCCCCGAGGGGGGAGACACAGAGGAGGTAGAGGAGACCAGAGAGAAGGGCAAGAGAGAGAGATCTATTAGGAAGGAGCATCTTAGAACGAGCTCGAAATGCTAAGTGAGTGCACTTCCTAGGAAGTCTTCACAGCTGACACCTTTTCTTTTACTCTTGCCTGGGAAGTTCATTAAGTAGGTATGCCACCTTAGTGATAGAGTAGGGACAGCTAATGGTTTATTCTTATTTAGGTAAATGAAGAATAATATAGAGATCGGAGAGGTTATCGCTTGTCTAATACTTCTGGAGTTAACGATTCTTCTTATCCTGAGTCGGATGAGACTCCTGCGTAGGATGCTATTTGTATTAGTGCCCATCTATTTCTTTAACCTCGTGTTGAGGTGCTTGCACGTGCAGTTATTCTTGGCTGTAATAAACCCACACAATTGAATTCGGAGTCAGTGGTCTTTTAAGGTAAACTGGATTCTAAATTTGTCGCATAAATGAAAAGGAGTTTCTTCCCTTCACACTATTCAGCAGGTAAAAGATCCTGGCGACCTGAAGATTCTTAAAGGTGATAAGATAAGAATCTGCGTTATCAAGAATGTGACCCAAAGCAATAGAAAGGTGAGAGAGGGAGAAACAAGGAGGAAAAGAAAGATAGGAAACAGTGGCTAAGGGAGAAAGCAGGGGTGGAATAGAACCGTTGAGAGAGTGACCAAGAGACATGAAATGTAGGATGGTGGATGAAAATGCCTTGAGTTTGAATCAAGACAGTCAGCATTGGTAATCAGTAACCACAGCATTCAGCAGCTCCAGTGACAGGCCCCCTCAAAAAGACCCTGGTCCCTTGCTCTTATATTTTTTAAATCTGGCTTGCCAGTGTAACTGTCGAAATTACCTGTTATTACCACATCTTTAAAAAAATCATAGAATGGACTTTGGCTCTACCCAAAGGATACTTGGGGGGGGGAGGATGTAGCCATACGGCTAGAGCAGTCGACCTTGAAGCTGGGCAACCGGGTTCGACTCTCGGCAACGACTCTCAACATCCTGTGATTCTGGGCAAATCACTTAATCTCCCAGTGCCTAACAAAAATTAATGTGTCCATCTGTAACGAAACTGGTGCTCATGTAAAGCGCTCTGATACCTGATATCTTCGGGTCTAGTTTGCGCTATATAAAACTAAAAAAAAACAAAAAACTTCCATTTCACCTGATGATATTGTCTGTTTGATGCATTGTTCCGTCTCCTAGGGACTGCTTGCATTGCAACGCTGAAAATAACATTTTCTCAGAAGTACTCTAAAACATCACATGTTAAACTTTTAACTTCCTAGATGCATTGTTTACAAAAAGTAATTATTTTTTGTTTTATTGCTTTTTCAATTCAGAAGTTTTTTTTCAATATTTTAGTCCGGACTCAAATGCAAACTAGGCCTGCTGGCTTTCCCACTGTTTATTTCCACAAGATAAACACTGTCAATTGTTACAAGTCATCATTGCAACCAGATTATTCTACAAATCCTATTGCCACAGGGGCATTAAGACTTTTTACACTGTGTCCCCCTCTTTTCACTCCTCCTATCCTGGCCATATCTTTGCATGAAACTTACTGGTTAAATAAAGCTCTTTGTGACTAATCAGTTTATCTGCCTATGGCCCTTCTTATACATGTGCTTTAAATAACTCCTGCATCTAGGTTTCCCATTGTTAAACATTCAGATTATCAGTTTGGAGTAAATTGAGAGCCCCCCCCCTCCGTAGCTTAGCATTGATTGGCTTTATTGTCACTTTTATTTGCTTGCTTTTTATGTGTTAGTTTGTATGGGCTTTCCTTCCTCTTCCAGTGTTTGTTGCTCTCCTGGACCATGGCCTCATTACTAAGGGGCTCATTATGATGGAGGGCGGATCGTCGCAGTCCTGAGACCGCCCGCCAGTAATGCGGCGGTCCCACCACTGCAATTACGAAGCGCCCGCCATACTGGCGGGCGCATCCCGGCGATTTAACATTGCGGACGGTGCTGCTGGCTGCAGCACCGTACGCAAAGTTAAATAGCAATGCTGTGCATTTCCCTGCACTACGTGGCAGGCACCACGCGGTGCCTGCCACGCAGTGCAGGGAAATGCAGGGGGGTACCATGGGTACTCCATAGTGCAGCTACACCTCCCTCCAAGACAAGGAGGGCCCGCAATGGGCCCCCAAACCCAATCCCCGCCAGCCTTTCCATGGCGGTTCCACCGCCATGGAAAGGCTGGCTGGCGCCAGCATTGTAATCTGGCGGGCGGTGCCTGCTAGGCACCGCCACCATTTCCCGGTCATGTCCGCTCCGCCAGGCAATCCTAACAATTGCCTGTGGCGGAAGCGTGGTGGGCGGTCTTTGCGCCCGCCACGCTTGTGGAACGATTCCCCCCGCCATCCTAATGTGGAGGGGGGAAATGAGAGTCAGATAGCGGAGGGACCACCGCCGCCTGCCCGGCGGTGGCGGTCTCTCCGCCATCGTAATGAGCCCCTAAGTCTTCAACTGCTTACTTTTCAGGCACTCATTTTATCTTTTTGGTTAAGCACTCCATGAGAGTACATGTGTTTCTCATGCACTTCTCTTCCCCTTTCACAGTGTTCTGCATTGCTAGCTCTCTCGCCCATGTGCTTCTCCCCTTCACCCCTGTATTGTTTTCTCTGTTGTGTGCTTCTTTCAGCCCCCCAAGAAACCATACCCCATGCCTCCTGTTGTTACCCCAAACCCTCTCAAGAATTGTCTGCTTCTCGACTTTGCAATTGGGCATTTGTTTCCTCCACTGCTCCCAATCCATGCAACACCTAGTGCACAGCTGCAGCATCTCTGGGAATCTCTGCTCCAGTCACTGCCCAGAGAGGAAGGCTGTGCACAGATGCAGTGGCCAAAAGCACTCGATGTCGAAATATTGTGTCTCTCCTTTGTCAAAGCTTTTCTGGAACGTTCATTCTCTTCATTGGAAACATTCTTTTATTTATTTTATTTTATTTAATGCGATTTTATATAGCGCGAACATTACCCGAAGGTGTCAGAGCGCTTTACAAAAGAACCAGTTGCGTTACATAAGGACTTTGGATTACATGAATTACATAAGAGCTACAAACAGAAAAAAATTGCAAATGTACAAGTTGTAAAGTCACTCAAGGAAGAGATACAAACAGATAAACTCTAAAATCACATAGGAATGGTAGTAAGTATAAAGGTCTACTACATATACTAGTGGTTAGAGTTATATATATATATACAAATTGCACATTCACTCAGGATTACATTTTAACAGCGATTAGGCTTGGACAATTATATATTACATATTTACAAAGCAAGAAATTCTTGCCATCGTTCAGCCAGGTGTTCAGGTGGTGTTGCACTCAAGGGTGGTGGTCTTGGGTCTGGAGGGATCCCCGAGGTGGAGATGTCCATAGGGGTAGAAGGCCGGATGGTGGTGGGGGACGCAGCATGCTGCATGCTCTTAGGGCCAGGCCTTACAAGCAAAGCTCTGCCTTCTAATTGGAAATGGAATATCTTCTTTTATAAAACAATTATGTATCCACTGCTGGAAACAGTGCATTTCATTTCCTGAGGCACACCTTTCAATTTGACTCGTAGCATTCGATTTCCTAAAACTATCTCTTTTCTCTTTTATTCAGGATATAACACAGGCACCCTTTCGTGTATTTCTAAGCTGTTTTTTTCAACCTTTTTATCGAGTAGTTTGTCTCAAAGCCTAGGTGTGTAGGAGTAACTGTACCACCCGGCAAGGGCTGATTTATGAATATTATTTCAATTACGCCCCTTTCACTGGTGAGAACAAACGGCCTCCGGCCTCTTGAGCACTGGGCTCTTTCTTCCCGGACTGTCTCCAGCTGCTGTGACGTAGGAGTGTTGTGGTTTAGCATGTGCTGCCTCATGTCTGTAAATTTCAAACAGAACAAATGCCTCAAACACCATAAATTAGATTTTTCTTTTTACCACAGACGTCCTTTTAATTAACTCTGGGTTAAATTATTTTTTTCTTTTTCGTATACTTTTTACATTCAAGATTCCTATCACCGATTGTCTTAGGACATACCCTCGATGTTTTCTTTAAGGCAAAAAGCAGTATCTACAATATTTACATTACTCACATATATAAAAACATTGACAATACAATAAACATTATTTCACATAAACATATATCTTTGCCATCAAACACTGAAAAAATACAGTCACTTCACATTGAAAAAGTTATTTTTAGTTTAGCTCTTGTAGTCCTACTTATTTGTGTTTGTTATTGGGACATTTATTTTTCGTCCTCAATATACGCTATACCCTGGGTCCTGCAGGGGTCAGAGACTGTTTACACACTTCTAACTTGAGCTTTTAGCTATCCAGCTCAAGGTGCCTAACAGTTGGCATGTTTTTATCCTTGTTTGCTCTTGACCTCCTTGTGTATGTTAGCCAACGCGTTTCGACCTTCGTGATGGTTGGACCAAAACTTATTATTTATATGAAGGTCTTCATCAGGGTGGAACTGTTTTCAGGTAGGACATCTAGTACCGTATTCACATTTCTCGCTGTGGTGCAGTTGTTCACAGCCGGGTCTTGAGTGCAGTAAAGACTTCCGGTGTATGAAGCTTCCTTTATCTTGTCTTATTGGGTTGATTGCCTTCAGTTTATTGGCATTCTCATTCTTGGTTACAGCTATTTTTGGTCTTCCTCTTGATCCGACTTCCAATGTGGTACCTTCTACGCTCCGGGCCTCATGTCTGTGAGCACATGATTGTTGCCACTAAGGGTGATTTGACCTGCTGAGGAGAAGGGGATAGCATTTCAGAGTCCACCCACCCCACCGATGCTCCCCTGTGCCATCTCTAAAGAGTGATTCTCCTCTACAGGCTGAGAGGCACTTAAGTTTCAGCAAATGTCTGCCGTATGTGACTATGTTTTATCAATGTATTTGCATTAATTATTTTTTTTTGCAGATGATGGGTGAATAAAATAGGAGCTCCGCAAAGAACTGAATGCACTTTTTCTTTTTTGTGTTATAGATAGCTGTGTAGCCTTCCAAATGCTGCTGTCTTTGTTTGCTTGAGAGTTATGTTATGTTCACTTTTCAGTGCACATTCTGTTAATAAATTTGAGTGATAGAAATGTGAACTTTGGTAAGTGTGTTTTCATGGATTGCTTCGTAAATTAATAAAGCACATGTACATGTTGGTCATAGCTGCCAAGGTTTCAGATTGCTATGTGTGACATTTTCATAATTTCAGTGTAAATATGAGTGACATTTCAACGACTATGAGTGACACTTTCTTGCAAGCACAATCAAGCAATGGAGACCAGGGGAACGTATCAATATCAGAAATTGCACCCATTTGAGCAAAGAGAAACTCTAAGAACTCACTGAAATAAAGTGTGCAACGGGACCAAACACTTCCTGACTAGATAAAGCACTTGGTACAAATTTCTTTGAGACTTACATTTGGACCCAAAATCTTACCAAAGAAAACAATAAAAAACACTTCAAATTTTTGTTTGATTCTTGAACAGCTTGCACTTAATGGGTTGCACAGATATGTGTGCCTTTCCACCATATGTTTTTTACAAGTCCCTTTGTGAAGCATATGTTGCAAAAGTACTTGATTTTTCCCATAGACCCGTATGGGTACCTGGCCTGATGAAGAACCATAATCTTGAATAATCAGGGTTGTGACCCACAGCATTGATTTTCAACAAGGACAACAACTGTTTGTTTTGATTCTGGGAGAGACAGAGAACTGTGGCCGGACTCCTAACAAGGCTGCACATGCCGCCCACTCTGCACTGATTTGAATAGCCACAGGGCTCTGATCATGAAGCCCAATCTGCACTGATTTGAATAGCCACAGGGCTCTGATCATGAAGCCCACTCTGCACTGATTTGAATAGCCACAGGGCTCTGATCATGAAGCCCACTCTGCACTGATTTGAATAGCAACAGGGCTCTGATCATGAAGCCCACTCTGCACTGATTTGAATAGCCACAGGGCTCTGATCATGAAGCCCACTCTGCACTGATTTGAATAGCCACAGGGCTCTGATCATGAAGCCCAGTGTGCTCGGATTTTTTTATTATTACTGTCACCCTGCACTAAATATTATGGCTGTATTGCACTGATTATGAAGGCTACTCTGCACGAATGAGGATTTCCACTTTTCAATTATTCTAGGGGTTATTTGTCCCTAGGATTTCCACTGTGATACTGACATGCCTAGGCCAGTGCAACTCAGTAAAAATAACCAAACTGCCCGTTTCCGCCTGTAATAATCTTCTGCTCTGCACAGTAGTGTCTATCTAGCAATTAAACCAGAAGACAAGGCCCCACCAGAACTGCGTGGGGGCTGCAGCCGATGCCAAGTTCAGATTATGATCCGGATGCTGTTCTCTTAATACATTGAAGAGCACGTGATTCATGAGGAAAGCCTGCGAGGCGGTCCCGGCAGGGGGCTTGATTGATTGATCTGGACTGTTTGTAACACAAAACAGAGTGAACATGCCAGCACTCACCTCTCTGAGCCAGGCTCGGCTCAAATCTATATCAGCAATAATTAATTTATTGGGCGGTTCGCGGGATGATTAAGGCACAACAGCTAAAACTAGCCAGGGACAAGCAGCTCCCTCTGCTACAAGGCTAGGTAGCAGGCCCTCGACGGCGAGTCTCACTCTGTCAGCTGGCGCGGATGGGAGCTCTTCTTGCGTGGCGGGCGGCCATGAGTCGACACTTCAGAGTGTCTGTGTGTGACTGTCCTGGCACTGTGTCGCCGCGCCGGTGATAGTGTGAATTCACTGGGGGTCGGGTGCGCCGGTGGTTGTCACTCGGCGAGTCCCCGCGCCGGTCTGGGCTGGCAACGCTAATTTACGGCGCTGCGCACGAAGACAGCAGTGCTGCACGCCACGGGGGGGACGAGTCCCTGACTCAAATTGAGTCCCCCGCCGATTCTGCCTCTCAGAGTGCTCACTTCCTCCGGACGTGACGGCAAGTACCGGTCACATCATTACCATCACGCCCCTGGTGAGTGCCTGGCTGTGTGAGCCAGTAGCATTTACTGCTGAGAGGGCGGCCCCGCCCCCCTCTCCCCCTTATTGGCAGCAAGAGCAGTGTGTGTGTCAAACTAAGCCGCGCGGCAGGAATAATTAGGAGCCAGGCAGGCTGAGGCACGATTGTTACATTGTAGCCTAGTAGCCGCGCTCTCGAGCAGTCAGATCATGATGCCGGTGATTAACTTTATGAACTCTTACAGCCCAGATCAGCTGCTGGCAGTGGCAGCACGTCTCTCCTCGGAGCAGTAGAGCCCTGCACAGGCGCCGCCGGTGGCGCGAGCTGGCGAGTCGGCAAAATGCGTGACAATGCATTTCAGTACGGTGATGCGGAATACCGCACTGAAATGCGTGAGTGTCACACCTGGTGCGTGATACTTGGCAGGACTGGTTGGTAGGTTGGTAATGCAACCATTTATGTGCGGGTGTGGATACACCATGTACTATCACCTTTATTTCGGTGAGGTCAAAAGCAATGAGTCACGTCATGAAAGAAATGTAATTTCATGTTTTAAGAATACGCCTTGTATAATCACTGGGTCAATCAGAGCCTGCTTGTAGGAAAATGCTTCCTTTTGTATGGTCACCCCTGTGTTTTTATGGACTGATGCTGCTATTTTTTTGACTTTCCGCACTGGAGGAGTGCCAACTAGGCACCAGTGCATGTGCTCTGACCACTTAAACATGTTGAGATTGGCTACACTTCTGATTGACATATTTAACTCACCTTTAAGTTCCTAGTACATGGCATCAAAGTGTACCCGGGACTTGTACATTCAATTACACATGTGGACTGTATCACATATTGTGCCACAATACAAAGCCTGTCTCCAGACCTGCCCCTGCAGCCTGGTTAGGCAGTTTTAAAACAGACAATTCGAGCTGGCAAAATAAACTTTTCACAATGTCTAACCCTTTCTTTTTACACTTATATTTTTCTCTCTGACAGGATGGCTATCTGGGCTGTCCCCAGGAACTTAACTCACTTCAAAGACTACCTGTTACAGGCAGATGTATCTCACACCTGGGTTTGTTCCCTCCATTGTCCTGTCAGACAGCCAGGCACCAATCTCAGTGGGAAAGGGGCTATCCTCAGGATCAATGTTTAGTGACCACAAAGGAGGTTTTGACCATTATCATAATCACAACTGTTGGTGGGCACAGGGAGCTCTGCACAGGGGAAGAAAGGTTCTGCCATGTCAGTTTTAGTTAAAAAGGGGCACATGGGATAGTTTACAGTAGAACATACAGGGAGTGCTGCAAAAGTCGGTAGAGTCACCCCAGGGAACTTTTACCCCATTGGTGAAGGTGTGGCCAAGAGTTTCCTCCATCCACAGGCTAGCAGGGCATGAATGCGGCCCTTTCAGTACCCTTGTCCGAACACCTCTAGACCTATGGAAAACAGGCAAAGGTCTGCACCTCCTGTTGTGGCCTGTGAGAAGACCACTGAGTGCTGGTCCTGCTTCCACTTGTCCCCAGGACTGAGTGTACTCCAAGGGACAATTGGCTGACCTCCTGTTAAGACACAGGGACACAAAAGCTACAAGTACTCCACCCTCCTGAAGAGCCCAGCTGGTCAGCTATTAGTGGCTTCTTGTGGAGTGAATCCTGACCTCTAAGTGTTGTCCCTGGACGTTTGGTTGACATTTCTGTAGCTAGGATTTTTTTAACATGGTGGGATAGCTAGCCCCATGCATAACCCTTCTCCTTTCGTAGCTGAGCTTGGAACCAGCCATGGTGGAATTAATCCCAGCCTTGGGGAGAGAGGAATCTCCTTCACGGAGAGCTATGGTGCTTTGTGGTGAAAGCCAGAGATCCCTGGGAGCCACAAAAGCAATCCACCTGCTTCCAACCAAGACCTTCACCATTGGGTCATGGAATGTAAGGACCATGTATGAAACAGGCAAGAAAGCCCATAAGGCAGCGTACATGAAAAAATACATCCTTGTCCTGCCTGGCATCAGCAAGACCAGATAGACACTGTCCGGACAGATAAGAAAAGACTGGTTCCAGAGGGAATGCTCCTGTATTCTGAATACGAGGGCGAGACCACCCCACATACTCAGGGAGTAGCACTGATGCTAATGCAGGCAGTCAACAGAGCTCTGATTGGAGGGGAAGCCTATGATCCCAGAATCATCACAATGACGTTACTCACAAAGAAATAGAGGATCTACATGAATGTTATCCAATGCTATGCACCTAGGAATGACAGCGAAGAAGAGTAAAAAGTACAGGTTTACAGCAGACTTCAGTCTGTCCAGGAGAGATGCCTTGAGAGAGACATCACCATACTGATGGGGGACCTCAATGGCAAGATTGGAAGCAACAACACTGGGTACGAAGAAGTCATGTGTAACAATGGGCTTGGCAACATGAATGAGAATGGTGAAAGGCTTGCAGATGTCCATGCTCTGAACAGTCTGGTGATAGGTGGTAGTATTCCCCAAACAAAGAATATACCCGGCAATGGGGGTGTCAACAGACCACTCAACAGAGAATCAGGTTGACCATGTCTGCATTGACAGCATGTTCTGGGGGTCCCTGCAGGATATGAGAGTGATGACAGGAGCAGACATGGCGTCAGACCATCACCTTACCATGGCCAGGCTAAAGCTGAAGAAAGCATGGATGGAACTGACAACCCAATGCTATCGATATAACACCACGCTCCTCAAAGATGTACACAGAGTGAATACTGAGTCACCCTCATTAACAAGTTTCAAGTCCTGAAAGAACTAGAGGGAGACAGAGATCCAGTAGTTTCAAGTTTATTTTAATATGCATAGTTAATTAAAACCATTGCATGTACATTTAAAAAACCTTAAAATACTATCCTGATAACACAATATAACCATTAAAACACCTTAAAAACAATGCATGTAATCAAGTTGGACTTTTGAACCGTCAAGTCACACAAGATAGTAGGTTAATGAAATCAGTCAAGAGTATAAATTCAGAATGTTGGGACTTGGCCAAGGCCTGCTTCATGTTAGAATCACCTAGAACATTGCCTCCTAGTTGTCGTAAGACCTTCGTCAAGTAAAAGAGCTAAGCGTGCTATGCCAACCTCTTGCTATAAGGTGCTTATGAGTTACATTTATGGTATGCTGAGTAAAGTGCTATTTTCTTGACGGGAGAATCTGGGGGAATTTGGGGGGCTTAGTGTTTATAGTTTATGGTACAGTTGCCAACCTGATCGGCTACCTATGTAAAAGGATGAAACCCAGTAGAAAGTCAGTGAGAGAAGATCAAAGAAAGAGTGACATCAACCTTCCAGGAGGTACTGGGTCCCAAGAAACACCAGTATAAAGAATGGGTCTCCACCAAGACTCTCCACAAAATCCAAGAGAGAAAGGAAAAGCTACAGTCAACACCAGCTGAACAAGAGCAGAAAAAGTGAAAGTGCCAGGCAAATACTCCAGATCCAACAAGGAAGGAAAGAGAAGCTTAAGAGCCTACAAGCAAAGATTCATCGATGGTCTTGCAACAGAAGCCCAGTAAACAACCAGCCATGGATAAAACTCTGCAACCTAACAAGGAAAGACCTGTTAAACACAAAGCTGGAAAGGCAATCATGGGTAACAAAAGCCAACAAAAAGTAGAGCACTTTAAAGAGCTGCTGAACCAGCCTGTGCTACAGTCTCCACCAGCTATACATCTAGATGGCAAGGACTTGCAAATAGACTGCAGCATATCAACTAAGGAAGAAATACGGCAAGCCATCAAACATCTGAGAAATGGGAAGGCAGCAGAACATGAAATCCTTCTTGCAGAGGCACTGAAGGCAGACATTGAAACATCAGTAGACATACTCTATCTGATGTTTGGTAGGATCTGGGAAGAGGAAATGGTGCCATCAGACTGGAAAGAGGGATTTCTCATGACGATCCCCAAGAAAGGAAGGTGACCTGAGTAACTGCGCAAACTACAAAGGGATAACACTTCTATCAACCCCTGGCAAGGTGTTCAACAGGGTCATCCTGAACAGAATGAAGGAATAGGTTGATGCTCAGTTGCCATACCAGCAAGCTGACTTCCATAAAGATAAATCCTGCATATACCAAATTGCAACAATGCGCATCATCATTGGGCAGTTGATGGAGTGGAACTCCCCCCTCTATGTCAAATTTAGGGACTATGAGAAGGCATCCAACAGCGTGGAAAGAGACACCTTTTGGGAACTCCTCCACCATTATGGTGTGCCAAATAAACTCATAGGTATCATCAGGACCTCTTACGAGGAAATGACCTGAAAGATAGTCTGTGGCGGACAACTCAAGGAGGCCTTCCAAGTGAGGACCAGAGTCTGCCAAGGTTGTTTGTTTCACCTTTTCTCTTCCTGTTGGCCATAGACTGGATCATGAAGACATCCTTAGCAAGGAGAAGAAATGGGATCCATTAGATACCTTGGACGCAGCTCAACGACCTGGACTTTGCAGACAACCAAGCCCTACTCTCTCATACCCATTTGAATATGCAAGAGAAGACCGACACTGTGGCAGCCCCATCCACACAACTTGGCCTCAGCCTCCATAGGGGAAAAACCAAGATCCTGAAGGCTAACATGGCCAGTACAACTGTAGTCACTCTTGCAGACAATGCACTGGTAGAGGTTGAAGCCTTCACCTATCTAAGCAGTGTCATAGGCAAACAGGGCTGCACAGACTACAAGGTCAAGGAAAGAATCGGCAAAGCAAGGGCTGCCCTCCTTCAGCCAAAGAAGATCTGGAGCTCCAAAGACTTAACGCTACAATCAAAGATCAGGCTTTTTAACACAAATATAAAATCGGTCCTTCTGTATGGAGCAGAAACTTGGAGAACAACAGTGACCACCACCAACAAAGTCCAGACCTTCATCAACACCTGTCTGAGGAAAATCCACAAAACCTGCTGGCCATACACCATCAGCAATGGCATTTGGCAGCCAACTTTCCAAGTCGCTGCTCAGGTAGTGTAGTGATGTCCCTCCTAGGCCTACCTTGATTCTCCCTTAGTTGAGCGTATTAGATATTTTTGGCTGCTTCTGCTTGCCCAGCAGCACATAAAACTTTTGTTTTTGTGACATTATTTTAGAAGTACGCTTTACATGTTGTTTTGTTATTCAGTGACTCTTCTTGGGATTTTGTCTGCACATCTCGTGCAAGGATGTTTAGAATACATTACACCATATTGTACTGTTTTTTGCTCAGTCAGCAACAGCTCCTAACATTTTAGACAGTGCATGGTAGCCTAGCTGCAGCGTTGGGTCGATTGCTAATCTCAGAGATCACTAATATATCCCTTTGCTTACACAGTAAGAATAGGCCTAGACAGATAGATAATTTTCCATGGTTGGGTTGTTCATTGTATACAATCTGCTAGTAATGTTGATTATCTTGCTTAGCTGTATTTGTCTACTAATTGCAGCACATCTGCCTCATAATAGACTATGATAGTTTCAATAAATCTATAGTAAACTTACATAGTGTCTTTCTGTTGTTTACTAAGGGCATGCAGGAGTGAGATACGAAAGGTGATGATCTGGACTGGAGGTTCATGTTCTAAGTTTGCCAAAATCACCTGCAACTCTGGGAAGGATAAGAGTTCAGGTGAGGCACTGTGAACTAACACGAATTTGGGCTGACAGGTACTGACGTGGTAAAGAGACACAGAACCTACATTCGGACGTCCTGTCACCCCAAAGCACAGGTCTACTTACTAGCAGTATCCCGGGGACAGAAGAAATCATGAAAAGACGCTAGGGCTGTATAGGTCACACCCTCCGCATGCCCACATCAAACACCACCAGGCAAGCCTTGACCTGGAACCACAGGAGGGCTAGTAGGCATAAGTAGGTAAGTAAGTAATGTCCCTAAGGTCCTGGGGACCGGTGCAAGGATTTTAGCCTGGAGAACTGTCAGAAGACCGGGACCAAGCTGCACAGTCAATCTGACGAAGGTCTGTTGCCCCTGGGCCAAAGATTCAGGTTGCTCATGCTCAGACCATTTCTGCAGCAGCAACTCTGTCTCAGCAGGAGATTGCAGAGAAGGCATCTAGCCTCATAGATTGGCTACAGCTTGCCCTCTTGCCCATGTGGAGGAATCCCAGCCCCGGAAAAGTGACTTAAGTGAGAAATCGTCACTGGGCGAAGGTGCCAAAAGTATCCAGCCAGTGAGAGACCTTCCTTTGGTGTGAATTTTGAATTTCTCCAGTTCTGAGCTTTACCGCCAAAAGTCAACAGCTTCATCGTGACTTTGTCTGATGGCCATCCGGTCTCATGGATTTCTTCTCGGACACAGCCTGCCGTCTTGCCCTGGAGAGGATTTTTAACAAGTCAGAAGGTACAAATTTTGACTAGGATGAATCTTGTCTCTGTACCCAACTTGTGCTCCATTCTGGTCGGCCTCAAAGCTTACACGTGTCCAGGTCTAGCACGACCAGTTGTCCCAGTTGGCACTTTGCACTTTTTGGCTATATTATTATTTAAAGTTTAAACAATTCATATCCCCGGTGCTCCTTATTGGATTTTTGCTGTTTTTGTTTCATTTTATTCATTAACATATTCTCTATTTTTCTAAATTGGAATGGGATTTTTATTGTGTTGCCTTTTCAACTTTTTAACTGTTTTGTTACTTCTAAATGCTTTAAACATTTTCTTAGGTAAAGCCTGTCTTCTCTTTTCCCTAGCTACCAGGGGTTGAGCTCAGGTTTAAATTACTGAAACCTTTACTGGACCTAACGGGAATAATGATATTATTAAATATGGTGGAATACCATGCACGCAAACTAATAACCCACTTTCTCACACTGCATATTAGGAGTTCTTTTAATAGCTACAAGTTCCACAATGAGGTCTCTTGGAGCACTGCAGATTGCATACTTACAGTGCAAGTTATAAGAGCAAGTGTAATCAGTTATATGACAAGATTATGAGTTTGCTAAAATGTTCTATGCAGTAACTGTGGAGGCCAGGGCTGTTACATGAGGCACAAGGTCATTGTTTTGGGGTATATTTAATAGGACATAAAGTAAAATTATGTGCACAAAATCTTATCCTTTAGAAAGCTGTGTCATGTACTTGGTTATATTTAATGTGACATATAATTATGAATTATTTAGCCTCATAGAATATACTTTAAAAGTGTATGTTTAGGTGTTTAGGTTAATTAAAGTTGTGAAAGCAAATCTCCAGTGGCCTCTGTCATTTATTATTGTTAACTTCATGTTTACCGCCCAGAATCAAATATTTTTTTTTTCTTTTTCCAGATGCTGAACAGCATTGGCAAAAAGCAGTGGCATAGCGGGTAGGTCTTCATTGGCAAAGCCAAAAGTGAGACCTATTGACCTTGCCAATGGTTGCTTAACAGAGTGACATTGATTTTCTTCCAGAAGTGCGTGGTGAAAGTAAGTGAGCCAAAGAATAAATCACAGTGTGGAAATATGACTTGTATACAGTCCTGTTCTCATGTGTGTAGCACTCTGACCCCCTTCAGGGTGGATAGGTTTACCACTACAACAAACCCCCCCCCAAAAAAATATAAAATGTTAACGAGCAAACCAGCAAAAACTGTTAGAGATGTCTTTTACTAATTGAAAGTATTGATTTATTGATCATATTGTTTGTAAATGGTAACATGGAATGTCACATTGGTGTGTATCTTCAGGAAACTGGCTAGGGTGGGATATGAAAGATGATATATATATCATGTGTGTTCGCTTTCCATCTCCGATCCCATGTCTGAGCTGAAGTCACATAGGGATATATACTTCCTTAATTGATGTACTTCACTGTGCCTCTGCCTGCGCATGTTCTCAAAGCACCATTTAAAGGTAAATGTCTGGCCTCGCTGGTAGTCCATTTTATTGTGTTGGAATTTTTTCGCTTTTCTCTGCTTTATTCCCTCTTCATGCTTGACCATCTTGCTTTTCAATTCTTGTTTACATTGCATTACACGCTCTTTATCTTCTTAAAGCAATTAAGGAAGGATATATCCCTCAGTGCCTTCCGCTCAGACACGGGGTCGGAGATGGAAGGTGAACAGTATGGCAATAGCGGAGGAGAAAAGACAAGCACATCAGTACAAGAAGAATTTCATTTTTTACCCATAGACCGGCAACCAACCACAGTCCATAAAAGCAATATAAATATCAAAGAAGAGCAGGAAACAAAAGCAAGCGGGACAAGGAAAAAGGAGCAAATACAGGGTTCACGGGGCGAGTAACACGCAGCAACAAGAAACAGTTTGCCAGAAGGACATGGTACTTAATTTAACAAACATTCCTTTGTCCGCTGATGATGAAGAGGTGCTTGCCCTAGGTCTCTCTCGTTATTCTTTCTCAGGATTTAACTATGCCCAAACCAGCGTATCAAAACAAAACCAAGACAGGAGAAGACAAATGGAAGAGACACACATGACACTTTACTGGTCTCAGATGTGGATTACATGAGAGACTTGATGTCACTAAAGGGAGTGACAGATAAAATCCATACAGAGATGGGGTATAAGCAACTTTTGGAACTGGCGGGTGGTTGTAGATGAAGGGGATACCAACTTCAAATCCAAATATAAGTTCATTCCTCCTACAATGCATGACAATTTTGAGATTTGTGCTGATTTTATAATGGTAGAGTTCAGAAAAATGCAATCTCGATCTAGTGGTAGAACAAGTAATTTTGAGAAGAAGAATGTCAAATTTAGACAAGTAATTGAAAAGTAGAATGCGAGAGAGGACTGTGTAGTGTGTGCCTCTGACAATGAGGGAAATGTTGTACTTTGGAGCAAGAGTAAGTACATGGAGGTAGCCTTTCTGCAGTTCAATGATGTGAAATGCTATATGAGAATATCTAGGACAGAGTATGGCAGAGTAAAAGATTAATTCAATACACAGTTGATTGAGTGGAGAGAGGCTGATTTGATGAACTGGTGTTAAAGTTTTTTTGAAAACCCCTGATATGAAACTGCCAGATTGCTACCCAATTCCCAAACATCACAAGAATAAGGCTAGCCCACCAGGTAGTCCGATAATAGCAGTCATAGGCAGCTTATTTGAAAACACCTCCACCTACAACAATCACTTTTTACAACCACTGGTGTGCAGCCTCCCCATCTATATTAAGGATACCACCAAATTCCTCAAAAGAATACTGGATGTGATATGGGAGGAGGATAAGCTGATGATGAGTTTAGATGTTTCCTCGCTTTACACCAGTATAAGACACAATGATGGCCTGAGGGTGGCACAATACTTCCCAAGGGCAAGATCAATCAAATATTACAAACATAATACCATGCTGGTACAGATGATGGAATGGTGTCTGGGTAGAAAGAAACATCTTTTTATTCAATGGTGAATTGTTCCAACAGCAGAGGGGCACAGTGATTGGTACCTGCTTCGCCCCCAGCAATGTGAATTTTCATATGGACTGGTAGGAGGAGCAGGTACTCAATGGACCCGAGATGAGTCAATGGACAGACCGAACACTTTTATGGGTCCTATACATAGATGACTTGTTTGCATTGTGGAAGGGAATTTGTGGAAATCATCAATGATAACAGCCTTAATTTACATTACACAAGTCAGATCTGTCACACCTAGATCAATTTTTTAGATGTTAAAGTCATAGTTAAGGACTCCAGACTGACTACCACGGTATATAGGAAACCAACTGCGGGCAACAGTATTCTCCACGCCAGCAGTTTCCACCCAAAAGCCCTTAACAACAGTATCCCATTTGTGGAACTGCTGCAAGCCCAACACATATGCAGCAATTAAGACTATTTTGAAACCACACAAACAGATATGGTGAGTAGGTTACAGTAAAGAAGCTGCTCAGAGACAATACTTAGTGCAGCACAGCACAGAGTTTCCAAACATAAAAGGGAAGATAAACCTTTTTGTTGTAGCAAGCGTAAAAACAGCAAAAACACTGAGCAAAACATCAGATTTATCACCACATTCCATGACAAGCATTACAGCATGAGGAAGGCAATAACAAAACATTGGCACCTCATTAAAAACGATCCATTGATAGGGAAGTACATGACTGCTAAACCGCAGATTACATTCCGGAACGCACCCTCTAATAGGGACATACTTGTCAAAGGCCAAGTAACCACAGCGACCAAAACCTGGCTTAAACTCAGTCCTGGTTTCAAAAACTGCTTGAAATGCAAAGCTTGCATTAACAGGAAGAATATCACTGAACTGTATACACCGTTTTGAAGAACACTGAAGATAAGGAAGACATTAACTGGCAAAATAAATTTAGCAGTATTTGCACTATCTTGCTTTGCCCCAAAGTGTGAATACAGTTACACAAGCATATCCTTCAGCACCTATGGGCTATAAAGAACGTAGATGTTAACTACCCAGTTGCCCGACACTTTCAGTAGATGCATGGAGGGGACTGCAGATTACTCACTGTTGGAAAGTCACCCTGTGCCATAGGCACCCCCCCATTGTTTGGTGACTGGTGCTGGTGGTAACTGACTCTAACTGTTCCTGGGCTCTGCCTAACCAGGCCCAGGGCCAGTGCTATGGTGTAAGCACAGTGAAAACACCCACACATATTAGGGTACACTATGGGGTAGGGTACCCCTATGATCGGCAAGACCTACCCTACAAGTCACTAGTACATTATAGGGCAAGGGGATTAAAAACTCCCTTTAGGTCACTAGTATATAATAGGGCATGGCAGTTTAGAGGCGAGTAGCCCTTACTGCACTTGCATGTGTGCAGTGCTGAGAGCCTGAGGTCATTTTGAAAGCAGCCCTGTGTTGCAGGACTGCTTTTAAATGTAAATTGTGACCAAACACAACTTTGGTGTTAGTTACACTTAGAAATTGATACACTACCATATTGTGGCATATTAGGTACCCCCAGGGTCTCACATAGGTATCCCAGGGGTGGGGATCAGGTACTTATAAGGAAGACCCTTATAAAAGGTGTTTTATATGCCCTGGGGATAGAGAAATTGCACATTTCCCTTCCCTCATTGTAGTAAAATGCTTTGCAAAATCGATTTTTGTGCTAGGAGCACTGTGGAATGAGGAGCTACATTATTTTTGCATATTCAGGACCCCTAAAGTTTCCCTAGGTGTCCCAGGGGCGAGGTCATGTAGCTATAAGCAGGGTCCTTCTAAAAGATGTTTTTTGGCCTTAGTGTTGGAGAAATTTGACTTTTTTTTTCATTTTCCCCATGGTAAATCCCCAGCCACATAGGTTAACATTGCAATAGTTTATGAAGTCATAACTATCGCTAAGGATGCCCGAAAAATATCATTCAAGGACTTAAGAGAATAGTATTGACAAATCCATCAATATTCTACAGTTGAATTTATCCTGATATATACGGAAAATAAGTTATAAGACTTTTTTGTCTGTAAGCCAAAATTCAGCCTTCCTGTGGGCTCCCCTGATTGGTCAGAGTTAAAAGGATTATCCAGGCTCCTTTGATGAAGTGATAAGTGGCACCCGGTGTGAGGAGCAATCTGGGAGGAGAGGGTTCTGCTACAAAGGAATGCCAGAGCAGGGGGGAGGGGTCATAAACCATGAGCTTCAAAGGAAGAAGGGGACCGGCAGAAAAGGCCAGGTCCATCTACAACCATCCCCTCTCTACCCAGTCAGATGGCAGGCTTAAGGAAGGAATTTGCAGATGTCAGGGGGGGAGAGCTATGGAAATGAGCCATACTGGAGGTTCATTTGACTAGTTGTTGCTCCTCTGCTGAGACTTTAGCCACATTGAATTTTGGATTGATAGTGCTTTCTGGGAGACCATTATGCCACACTTTGGAGGAACTGGTCATGCTCTTGGGCGTTGGCCTGAACCTCATTGGACAGGAGTGCCCTCCTGCTGACCCCAGAGAACACTGAATAAGTATTCGAGAGTGGCAGAGCCTCTCAGATCTGCTGCCTGAAACTAAGAGAAGAAGAAGGGTCCATGCTGGAAGTTTTTGATTGGCACCAACCAGGCTTTGCACTTTGACTTACTGCGCCTGCTGCACAATCTGGAACTACAGCCCTGTGGACCTACCTTTCTTCACGAGGAATAAAGAGTGAACTCCCTGCAAGCTACAGGTTAACAGAGCTCAACTAGATCATCACCAACAAGAATCCCCAGCCTGGAGTGTGTACAGTGGATTTGTAAGGGTTTTGTCCAAGTGGATTGTGGGAACTGAAGTCCCAAACTTTCAAAGACCATCTTGGAGATTCCAGACCCTTGGATTGTGTTTTGGACACTTTGGTACCCCCAGAGGAACTTCAGGAAGATGTTCTAGAAGTTTGGGGCAACTTTGGAAAGAAGTTTAATAAGTGGACCGCGAGCCGGCCTGCCTAGCTGGTTCATCCCGCTGAAAAGCTCCGGAGTTCCGACGTCTAGAGTTTGACTGGGAGCTCGTCAAACTTCAAGCTGGTGAACCCTCATTGAACCCTGCCTGGTGAAGAGCATCGAGGGACCCCAGCAGAAAAAGCTCCAGAAATGTTTCTAAGTCCAAAGGTAAAATCCTGGCATGCTCCACCGCGAGAGTCAAGCCACCCAACTAAAACTGCGAGCCGGCCTAGGTCCCTGGTTCGTCCTGCTGAAAAGCTCCAGTGGTCCGACTTCCAGAGTTTGACTGGGAGCTCGTCGAAAGTCAAGCCAGCGAACCCTTACTGAACCTGGACTGGTGGAGTGCATCGAGGGACCCCGGCAGAAAAAGCTCCAGGAAAGTTTCTGAGTTAGACGGTAAAAACTTTGACCGAGGCCGACAGCGAGGGGTAGCAGCACAGGGCTCCATTGCGGTCAGCCTGAAGCATTGATTTGTCCCAGTCTAGCACGGCCAGATGTCCCAATAGGCAATATAGGTTTCTATGTGCCATATAGTGCTAAATCTTTCAAAGTTCATATCTCCGGTTCGCTACATTGGATTATTTGCGTTTTAGTGTAATTTTAAAGATAAAAATATTTCCTATTTTTATAAATTGGTGTTGAAATTTTATTATGTCTGTGTCTTAATTATTTACTGAATTTGTGTTTTTAAATGCTTTACATACCTGTCTCTTAGGTTAAGCCAGCCTGCTCACAGTCAAGCTACCAAGGGTTGAGCATGGGAATAATTTTGTGAGACCTATTCTGAACCCTAGATAGTGTTAGTTGCCTTATTGCCAGTGGTAGATGCATATTTACCACTACTAATAATCCACTATCCAACACTCACATACAGTGCCATAGATAGCGTGCCCAGGAAATTGAGGAGGTGAATGAGAAAGGGGGTTGAGAAGGGCGGAATCGAGATACATACTAGAGTTGGATATCAGAGCACCATTTGGTTTTAATACTGATGAAGAAATATATGTGCACCTATAACTCCATGAGCATTTCTAGCTGCTTTCTTTTAGACCATATGAGTATGCATCGTTTTTAACAAGATTTTGTATATATGTTTTTTACAGGGACAAAACCTTTAGGCATTACTACGTAGATGGACAATGTATCGCCTTATATATGACTATTCTTCACCATCATGGCATCAGATAGCCACCATGGCGTATTTGGTTTGGTTTATATCTTGTGCTTTTTTTGGTGTTTTTTATGTCTATCATTATGGTTTGATGGTTGTTCATCAAAGCTTTATTAGTTAATACATAGACGATAGGTTTAAATGCACGTGCCTACTGGGGCATGATTGCAGTTGTGATCAGATGATCAATTAGTCATAGTGTATCACATGTGATTGACATCTTACTTGTACCAACATGGTGTGCGAGGCTCTGGATTATAATTAGATGATGTGCATAGAATTATATACACACCAAACATTGGTAACCACATAATCTTAGAATGTGCATGGCGCATAGTATTGGAAGAGGCAGATTGACACTGTTTCGAATGTTTTTCGAGTTAAGCAGTTTTATTTTATCACCTGTTAATTCAGCAGCTAGTATGTGACAATGCAGGCTACAAAATGGTATTAATTTACAGCATTTAAGAGTGCCAGCCCCCTTGGGCTCAATTATATTACAACCGTACATTTTTGCTGATGATTAACAGTGCAAAGATGGCACCCGTTCAAGGAGAACATGTTCAAATTGCAGTAATTATTCATAAAATGGCACAGATATAGCTGCGGTGTCAATGTTGTAAACAACGCTGATATATAGATATATATATATATATATTTATATATATATATATATATATATATATATATATATATATTCACTGAAAAAACCACAGGTTTCAGGGACGTTATAGTTAGTTGGACATTTCACTGGTACAAAACCAGAGATATTCGGCCGTTATAGTTAGTTGAGCTAACTATAACTCATGCTACCGCAATGCACTGCTGATGATGTCACATATTACATCATTCATGACATGGTCAGTGACATCACTGATGACATCACTGATGACATCCCAAATGACATCACTGATGACATCACTGATGACATCATCCACGTGATAATCTGATGCACCTCCTCATACCCTAATATAACCTTTGATACACCCACTCCAAAATACAGACTACCATTTTCAAAACCATAGACACACCAATGCCAGTTCCTACATACCCACTCACTGATTCCTAGGTCCACACACACATCCACTCATTCACCCATACAGTCACTCATACATGCAGTCACTCATCAATACAGCACTAGCATATGCACTCATACACCTATACAGACACTCACACACTGCCACTCATCCATAGAGTTACTCACACACCTAGTCAGTCATGCAAAGAATCAATCACACTCCCATTTACTCACCTATACAGTTATACACACACCACCTCACTTATTCATACAGTTACTAACACATACTTACTCTCTTATACAATCACTGATACAAGCACACACTCATCCATACAGCCACTCTCACAATCACTCACTCTCACATATAGTCATTTATATACTCTAACACTCACATATACTGCCTTTTACATGTGTAGTTACTCACACATTTACCACTGAGACATCCATTCACTAACAAACACATCCATACACACACTCACCCACCCATACAGCCCTTCACATATGCACTCTTGAACCCATACACCCAGTGAATCACCCACTCACACATCTATGCACAGAGTCACACACCCCCCACCCACCCACACAGACACTGAGGCACCCATACAGATACTCAGACAACCAATCAATTACCCATATAGACACTCATGTAGCTACTCACCAACCCATGCAGTCGCTTACACACCAATTGACAGAATGATGAAGACATTCACACAGATTAGTCACTAACCCATGCATTCAGTAAGACACGTTTAATCACTCGCTTATACAGTCAGTCACGCACCTACTAAATCATCCATTCAGGCACTTATACACCCACTCATTCTTCAATACAACTTGGCATATATATATATATATAAAACATATTTAAACTTTACAGAAACACACAGTCACTGGATGATGTCATCAGTGATGTCATTTGAGATGTCATCAGTGATGTCACTGACCATGACATGAATGATGTAATATGTGATGTCATCAGGAGTGCATTGTGGGGGCGCGAGTTATAGTTAGCTCAACTAATTATAACGGCCGAATTTCTCTGGTTTTGTACGAGTGAAATGTCCAACTAACTATAACGTCCCTGAAACCTGTGGTTTTTTCGGTGAATTTCTAAGGTTTTTTAAATGCTAATTTCTAACTAAAACGTTCCTGAAACCTATGTTTTTTTCAGTGAATATATATATATCATGTGATCAAGGCTGCAGGCTTGCGGTCAAAACGCGTCATCTTGACATGAGAATGCAATAAATCTTTCTGTCTGCATTTACATTGGAGTCTGTGCCCGTGTTTTACCCGGCGTGGTTCTACTTTGGGATCCTGTTGTGTATATATATATATATATATATTCACTGAAAAAACCATAGGTTTTAGGGACAGTTATAGTTAGTTGGACATTGCACTCGTACAAAACCCGTGAAATTCCCCGTTATAGTTAGTTCAGCTAACTATAACTCGCGCCCCGCAATGCACTGCTGATGACGTCACATATTACATCACTCATGACATGGTCAGTGACATCACTGATGACATCACTGATGACATCTCAAATGACATCACTGATGACATCATCCAGTGACTGTGTGTTTCTGTAAAGTTTAAATATTTTTTATATATATAGGGAAAGGCGTATTGAAGAATGAGTGGGTGTATAAGTGTCTGTATGGATGATTTAGTAGGTGCGTGACTAATTCTATAAGTGAGTGATTAAACGTATCTTACTGAATGCATGGGTTAGTGACTAAACTGGGTGAATGTCTGTATCTGTCTGTTGCTGTGTAAGTGGCTGCATGGGTTTGTGAATAGCTACATGAGTGTCTATAAGAGTTATTGATTTGTTGTCTGAGTATCTGTATGGGTGCCTGAGTGTTTGTGTGGATGGGGTGTGTGCGACTGTGCATAGATGTGTGAGTGGGTGATTCACTGGGTGGATGGTTTCAAGAGTGCATCTGTGATAGACTGTATGGGTGGGTAAGTGTGTGTAAGAGTGTGTTAGTGAGTGAATGTATGTCCCAGTGGTACATGTGTGAGTAACTACATATGTGAAAGGCAGTATATATGTGTGTTGGAGTATATAAATAGCTATAAGCTAGAGTGAGTGATTGTGATAGTGGCTGTATGGATGAGTGTGTGCTTGTATCAGTGATTGTATAAGAGCGTAACAATGTGCTAGTATTTGTATGATTAAGTGAGCTGGTGTGTGTATAACTGTATAGGTGAGTAAATGGCAGTGTGTTTAATTATTTGCATGACTGACTAGGTGTGTGAGTACCTCTATGGATGAGTGGCGGTGTTTGAGTGTTTATATAGGAGTAAGAGTGCATATGATAGTCCTGTATTGAGTGACCATAAGTATGAGTGACTGTACGGGTGAGTGAGTGGATGTGTGTGTGTAGACCTAAGAATCAGTGAGTGGGTATGTAGTTATTGGTGTTGGAGTGTCTATGGTTTTGCGAATGGCAGTCTGTAATTTAGATTGGGTGTATCAAAGGTTATATTAGGGTGTGAAGAGCTGCATCAGATTATCACGTGGATGATGTCATCAGTGATGTCATTTGAGATGTCATCAGTGATGTCATCAGTGATGTCACTGACCATGTCATGAGTGATGTAATATGTGACGTCATCAGCAGTGCATTATGGGCGCGAGTTATAGTTAGCTGAACTAACTATAACGGGGAATTTCACGGGTTTTGTACGAGTGCAATGTCCAACTAACTATAACTGTCCCTAAAACCTATGGTTTTTTCAGTGAATTTCAAAGGTTTTTTAAATGCTAATTTGTAACTATAACGTCCCTAAAACCTATGGTTTTTTCAGTGAATTTCAAAGGTTTTTTAAATGCTAATTTGTAACTATAACATGTCTGAAACCTACGGTTTTTTCAGTGAATTTCAAAGGTTTTGTAAATGACAATTTTTAAATGTATTAATTGTTATATACATTTTTTCATACTGATTTCGAAATTTTTTAGAAAACATTTTTTTTACATATTTTATTTTTTAAATTACATTGTAATTATATTATACATTACAAAAATACTTTCTCAGAATGAATTACTTTAGTTTAAATACTTTGCACATAGGCAATAGACTTTTAAGTACAGTAGTTACAGTTGTTGCAATGGGCAACACATTTTCAAACACAATGCAACATTCAGCTCAATGTGAATTTCTAGTTAAATGCAATTAGTTACTTTATGGATTACTTTTCTAACCACAGGACTGGATCCTAGATTCAGTCCTGGGACATCTCCTGTAAACAGTTGAGTAAAAGCGTTTTGGTTACAGTCGTGATTTTTAAGGAATATTATTGTACTTTAAAAGTTGACACTTAGAAACTTTTTCTCATAGAATGACCAATGTTATCCTATGGAAGGAAATTCACTTAGGAGGTAAAAACTGTTATCGTTACTTTTGTTACTCAGTGTTGGATCCTGGATCCAGCACTGGTGCATCTCCTGTAAACAGTTGAAAGAATGCGTTTAAGTCATACAGGCGATTTTTAAGGAATATTTGTAGTTTGTGAAAATCGACACTTTGAAACTTTTCTGCTGAAACCAGACAAAGGATTCCTATGGAAGAAAATATAAGTTACTGGTAAGTACGGTTAAAATTACTTTTCAGGGTCAGTGCTGGGCTAAAAGATGCAGCACTGGGTTCTCTCCTGATAACAGGTGAGTAAATTGGAATTCGTACTTTGGTTGATTTTAGAGGAATATTATAAAGTTCCAAAACTCCACACTTAGAAGAATTTCCAAGTGAAACCAGTCAATGTTAGCCTATGAAGGAAATTCAAGTTACCGGTAAGTACGGTTAAAATTAATTTTGAGGATCAGTACTGGGCTGAAAGATGCAGCACTGAGGTCTCTCCTGATAACAGGTGAGTAAATCAGAATTCAGATTTCGGCTGATTTTAGAGGAATATTTTAAAGTTCCAAAAATCAACACTTAGAATTTTTTTCAGCAAAAGCAGGCAATGATATCCTATGGAAGGAAATTCAAGTTACCGGTAAGTACGGTTAAAATTACTTTTGAGGATCAGTACTGGGCTGAAACATGCAGCACTGAGGTCTCTCCTGATACTAGGTGAGTAAATCGGAATTCGTATTTCGGATGATTTTAGAGGAATATTTTAAAGTTCCAAAACTCCACACTTAGAAGAATTTCCAAGTGAAACCAGTCAATGTTAGCCTATGGAAGGAAATTCAAGTTACTGGTAAGTACGGTTAAAATTACTTTTCAGGACCAGTACTGGGCTGAAAGATGCAGCACTGAGGTCTCTCCTGATAACAGGTGAGTAAATCAGAATTCGGATTTCGGCTGATTTTAGAGGAATATATGTATGTTTCAAAAATCAAAACTTAGAAGAATTTCCAAGTGAAACCAGTCAATGTTAGCCTATGAAGGAAATTCAAGTTACCGGTAAGTACGGTTAAAATTACTTTTCAGGATCAGTACTGGGCTGAAAGATGCAGCACTGAGGTCTCTCCTGATAACAGGTGAGTAAATCGGAATTCGTATTTCGGCTGATTTTAGAGGAATATTTTAAAGTTCCAAAACTCCACACTTAGAAGAATTTCCAAGTGAAACCAGTCAATGTTAGCCTATGAAGGAAATTCAAGCTACCGGTAAGTACGGTTAAAATTACTTTTCAGGATCAGTACTGGGCTGAAAGATGCAGCACTGAGGTCTCTCCTGATAACAGGTGAGTAAATCGGAATTCGTATTTCGGCTGATTTTAGAGGAATATTTTAAAGTTCCAAAACTCCACACTTAGAAGAATTTCCAAGTGAAACCAGTCAATGTTAGCCTATGAAGGAAATTCAAGTTACCGGTAAGTACGGTTAAAATTACTTTTCAGGACCAGTACTGGGCTGAAAGATGCATCACTGAGGTCTCTCCTGATAACAGGTGAGTAAATCGGAATTCGTATTTCGGCTGATTTTACAGGAATATTTTAAAGTTCCAAAACTCCACACTTAGAAGAATTTCCAATTGAAACCAGTCAATGTTAGCCTATGGAAGGAAATTCAAGTTACTGGTAAGTACGGTTAAAATTACTTTTCAGGACCAGTTCTGGGCTGAAAGATACAGCGCTGAGGTCTCTCCTTATAACAGGTGAGTAAATCGGAATTCGTATTTCGGCTGATTTTAGAGGAATATTTGCACAATGGTGAAGGGAGGGGCGGGGCCTGAGGTGACATCTGTGCAAACGCGCCCGTGGCGCGTTTTAAGTTGGGGGATTAAGTCCCCTTGAATCCTGAGGGTCCCTAGGGGCCAACTAGCCCACCAGGAACCTCCAATATGCGCCAGGGGCTGCGTTGCAGAGACGTGTAGAGAGGCCACACCCCTTTACACCTCTCTGCAACGCAGCTCTGTGGCACTTTCTGGATGTACCTGTTGGGCTAGTTGGCCCCCAGGGACCCTCAGGATTGAAGGGGATTTAATTCCTCATCTTAAAACGCGCCACGGGGCCTGTTTGCACACATGTCACCTGAAGCCCCGGCCCCTCCCTTCACCACTGTGCAAACGCGCCCGTGGCGCGTTTTAAGTTGGGGGATTAAGTCCCTTGAATCCTGAGGGTCCCCGGAGTCCAACTAGCCCACCATATACCTCCAAAGCGCCACAGAGCTGCGTTGCAGAGAGGTGTAAAAGGGGCGTGGCCTCTGTACACCTCTCTGCAAGGCAGCTCCCTGGCGCATACTGGAGGTTCCTGGTGGGCTAGTTGGCCCCCAGGGACCCCCAGTATTCAAGGGAATTTGTTCCCTCTCTGCAAACGCGCCAGGGGCGCGTTTGCAGAGTGGTGAAGGAAGGGCGGGGCCTGGCCCGATCGTTTTTTTTTTGTTGTTTTTTTGTCTCCTGAAGGGGGCTGTGTGGCCCCCTTCCTTTTTTCTCTTTTTGGGCCCTGGGGACCCCATCCCCCAGGGCCTTACCCCTTTTTAATTTAAAAAAAAAAAAACGGGAAGGGGGCCGCGTGGCCCCCTTCCCTGGGCCTGTATTGGCCCCGGGGACCCCATCCCCCGGGCATGGCCTCTATATTTATTATTTTGAGGGGGGCAGCGTGGCCCCCCTCCTCTGGCCATTTTAAGGCCCCGGGGACCCCATCCCCCGGGGCCGGCCTTTCCATTTAAAAAAAAAAAAAATGTTTTTCTTTTGGGGAGGGGGCCGCGTGGCCCCCTCCCCGGGCCACTACTTGCCTCGGGACCCCATCCCCCGGGGCTGGCCCTCTCCGTTGGGGACTGTGGGGGTCCCCAATCCCCCACAGTCCCGCCGGCTCCCCACGTCCCTTGGATTCCGGCATTGCTTTTCCACATGGGGAGCAGCTGACATGCTGCTCCCCATGTGGAAAAGCAATCGCTTTGGATATTGGAAGAGAGGCAGGTTTCCTGCTCTCTCTTCCAATATCCAAAGCAGTCTGCTATGGCAGGACGGGAGCCGCTAGGCTCCCGTCCCTGCCATAGCAACTACAGTGTCCCGGGGTAGGCACCCCGGGACACTGCAGGAGCCGGCCCTGGGGAGTGGTGGTCCCCAGGGCCATCAGGGCTCCAGGAGGGGGCCGCGCGGCCCCCTCCCATTCAGTACACAGCCCCGGGAGGTGGTGGTCCCCGGGCTCTGGGGTCCGTAACGGACCCCCATATTAAGATGTTTAGTGCCCCGGGAGGTGGCGGTCTCGGGCGTGTGGAGGGCTGGAGCCCCCCCACACTGGTTTTATTTTTAATTAAAAAAAGCCCCGGGAGGTGGTGGTCTCCGGGGCTGCGGGAGGGCTCAGAGCCCTCCCGCACCATTTTTCAAAAAGCCCCGGGGGTGGCGGTCCCCGGGCTTGGGGGGCCCTTGAGGCCCCCACACATTAAATTATCCCCCCTCACCATGCCCCCGGGACTTGGGCCACCCGGGGCCAATTAACATCGAAGCGCGGAGACCGCGCTCGATTGTTTTTCGGCAGGATTTGCGCACCCTGAGCGCATCCTGCCGATTTTTTTTTAAATTATTATTTTATTTTTTTGCCCAGGGGATCCTTGTGGGACCCCCTGAGCAAACCTAGGGGGTCAGGGTGTTTCTACCCTGTCCCCTTTGTGCGCTTTGCGCACTTGTTTCTGTCCCTCGGTTCTACCGAGGGATAAAATGGCTGCCAACATTTCCTGAATCGGAATGTTGACAGCCAGCTGACAGCCAATTAACATGCAGCTCGTGATCGGGACGGTGCGCGCAGGGTGCGCTGAGGGCACGCGGACCCTACTCGGCCATAGGTATCACTAACTTTTACTTTTCATTTTCTCAGTAACTACTGAACGGATTTACACCATTTAACAAAAAGGGTTCTTTCTGAACCAAGAACTACCTCTTTGCCAAATTTGGTGTAATTCCGTTCAGCAGTTCGAGCTGTAGCCGTGTCTAAAATTTCCTATGGAAAAGTGCATGGGGAAAACGCGCTTTGGGACCCCCTTTTTTCTCGGCCCCCGCTTGACGAATCCCCCGAGACTTTCAGGGTAGGAGCGGACCGGAGCGGGCCACAAAGTTTGAAAATTTCGCAAGATACGTCAACCGGCAAGAGAGTTATTTCAAATAGAATGTCGCGGATTTCCTATGGATAATAGGTTGTAACTATAACTATCTACTGGCGACCGCCAGTAGATAATATATATATATATATGTATATATATATACATAGACATATATATATATCCACTGAAAAAACCACAGGTTTCAGGGACGTTATAGTTGCAGAGAGGAAAATAAACAACCGCTTTTCAAACGACTTGTGTTCATGGCATGCTGTATACTAACGGAGAAAACAGCAGTGGGATGAATAATTAGGGGTTTGCCACCCCGCCGTGAAATGCCGTCGCTGGAGGCTCGGGTAAGGCGTATGTGTTTTGCTGTGGGATATATATGTATATATATATATACACACATATATTCACTGAAAAAAACCAAAGGTTACAGGGATGTTATAATTAGGAATTAGCATTTAAAAAACCTTAGAAATTCACTGAAAAAACAAAGGTTACAGGGATGTTACAGTTAGGAAATGGAATAAAAACCTTAGAAATTCACTGAAAAAACCACAGGTTACAGATACGTTATAGTTCGACTCGGGTTTCACTCATACAAAACTAGTGTTGTAGGGATTCTGCACATACACAGAGCTATGCACAGGGTAATAGGACCTCTGAATATAGTGGTGAGCCAACCATACACCTTAGCACCTAAAACCCCAATCCGACTAGCGTCTACCAATGATTAGACAACCCAGAACACGGTATCTCTCTCTCAGGACTCGCAGGAGCAAGAACACCCTTTCATAACTCACTCATACCTGTCCACATCATGCGTAAGAAGAGACACTGTGTAGTTTAAAATGTTTATTTCAACTACCGTGCTCTAAGATACAGTACACGTGCCAGTACTATCAGCATAATGCATAAGGATAATATAATCAGCATAGTTACAACTCCATAGAATACAAACGGGGAAAGCATTTCATAAAGCAGTGGATATATGGCTAAATGACAATACCACCCTCCCGTGCTAGTTGCTAGTTTATTATAAAAACAGAAGACCTCTGGGCTTTGTTGAGCGAACCCCCATACCTCAATATCTAGATGCAAGGTTTACATCATCAGACAAGCACAGCTCTTCTCTCTGGAAAGGTTTTTCTCCAAGTGTCTCTAACCGTGAAAATCACAATATTAAAAGCACACAAATTTCTCCAGGGCAGCTGTACATAGTGTTATGTCTAAGTGCGAGGGACTGGCCAGATCAGCAGGTACAAGGGACGTTGTTTTTCGACCTTGTACATGGTGTGCAGACGTAGCCCAAAGGGAACAGGAGAAAAGGTGAAAGACAGAAATGCAGACAGTGCTAAAATAGCCGGGCAGAAGCAGGGGCTGGAAAAACAACGGCACAAAGTAACGTGCGCAAAAAGGCATCGTGGCAGCCAGGCCTAAGTCAATGTAGCAAGGCAGACCAGGAGGCCACAAACCACAAGACACCCTCCCCTGGGCAGTCCATCGGCCAAGAAATAGGACGAAGACAGAGTTTAAATAAATGGAGCAGAACAGAAACGTCTGTTGCGGAGCGGTCCCCAGGAAGGACAACGAATGGGAGATGAAAAAATAATTGTTGAGGTTAAAAAAAAAAAATCCAGCGAGGCAGGTCGCAGAAAGCGAAGGCCCTGTCAATCCAACAGAGTGTAAGTGCCGAAAAACACCACACCTTCCAAGAGGACATCATTGGAATCGTTGGAAAAAAGCGACGCCATCCATTCCAGTAAATCAAAGCTGCAGTCATGTGCCTCGCAAGAGGGAGCAGCGAACAGCATTGCGGGACAACTTGCGTGGTACTCAATATAACTTTGGTGTAGGAGATTCTGAGCAGCCGCCCAGATATCCCATTGTGCCAAAATCCCCAGTGCAGCCGCACGCGCCATGTAGCCCGTACCGGAACAGTCCCGTTGATGGGCCTCTAAGGGACCCACCAGCAGGACAAAATCCGGTCGAGACAGAGACGTATTGGAGAGGCAATAATCCAAGGACCACGAGAAAGGACATCTGATGCAAGACATCACCGGTTGCACGCAAGTGAAATACGCAAAGCAAAAAGAAAGTCTATAGGACACACTGAGCGTCGCCAATGGCAGGATGCCGAAACCAGCGAGGATGCGCTCACGGAGCATCTGGAGACAATCTGGGTCGAGAAGGGCCCAAGGAGGTGCAGCCATTGCGTAGTAAACATACCAAAAGCAGTACACCAGCCACTAAGGCGAGGATCAACGGAAAGCCGCCAAAGACGCTGGAAAAAATGGAATGAATAAAAGTTGGTATTACACCAAAAATAGTCTGAAAAGAGGTCACAAGGCCGGAGCCCACAACTTTAAAAAAGTGCACCAGACCTTCAGTGCGTGATGCATTAAAAACACAGTGAATCAGTTCACCGAAATGTTGTGGGAGGTTAGTGTTCAAAAGGGCCTGTATTTCACTGTGGGTACTCGCCACCTGGAGAATGAATGTCTCCCGGGCGGATGTGAGCATAACCTCCTGGTTCAATAATAGCGCCTTTATTCTGCTCAATTTATTGAAATCCGCCTTCAGAGTAGGAATGGAAGGCCAAACGGAACTATCTATGATGTCGTGCGGGGGAGGAAAAAGCACATTTTTGCAGCAGACAACCCTGTGGGAAACTGTAACAATATAGGGTATGCCGGCCAGCATGCCACAGCAGTCTTGGTTGTTCAAAAGCAGATAGCTACCATTTGCAAGCACAGTAAAAGTAGGAGAAATAGCAGGAGCAGGAATACCCTTTAACACACAAGCAAGATTCGGAGCCGAAACGTTACAAGCCCCGTGCAATTTAATGTGTTTGCAAATAAGGGAATGACCCACAGTCGAATCGCATGACTCCCCCGTGAGGAAAACCTCCTTTCCGTCTCTAAGGCATTAAAACATGAAAGGCAGGGACCAAAGTTCATGCAGGAAGGCACTGTCCAAGGGCTGGAAACGGCCCACAGGATAATGCTTCATGCACAAACTAAATTCAAACAATGAAAAAGGCAAGGCGATAACCCCATGAACTAGCCACACTGCAGAATCCAATAAGGGCTCTATTTTCTCGATATGTAACAGAGTGTATGCTGCATCCTTCATGGACATGAACTGCTGTTTGTCAGTTAAATTAAAAGGTAGGAACAAGGCAGAGGTGTTCAAAAAATGCCAAGGAACTTTACCTAACTTAAGCGTCTGCAAAGTCCATGCAAACTGCATAACTGAACGCAATTGATTCTGCCACTGATATAACACTGAAACATCATCATGTACAATATCAACAACAGAGGACACAATATTCTCTAACATGTAAATGTGGGAAGACAGGGTATTAATACTATTGTCAACAACAGCAAGCACCTTTTCCAAATTTGCTTGATCTATTTCCCGTAGACGGGAAGCAGCTTCAATTTGTGAAAGCTTCCAGAGTTCATTATAAGTTTCATAAATGAATCTCTTAGGTCGCGGACCACGAGGCCCCAAAATAAAGTCGGACAGATCAATGTTGCCTGATAGGATGGATAAATGTTGTTTAACAGAATCAAGGGAAGAGTGCTGCAACCACTGTTTACATAATTTACCAACAGAATATGTTGTTACAGTACGAGAGTCAGAAAACCTTGGATCCGGCCTATCCTGTTTGTAACCCGGAACTGAGTCATGAAAACGCAGTTGGCAGGCATTAGACGCTATGGGCCAAGCCAACCAGGGTGACCGAACAAGCGTAGAGACATTAAACGAATTGTTTTGAAACAGAGCTTGCACATTTGTAAGGGACAGATTGAAATGCAAGCTCCTGTTGGGAGTGGAAGACAATGCAGGAATGGAAGGGGCATTCAATTGTTTGGAAGTAGCCAACCCCCAACATGTAGTTTGATAGATGGTATTATTCAGAAATAAAATTTGGGCCGGGATAAGGCAAGCACGGTGCAAGGCTTCTGTGCCTTGCACCTGCCATGGTTTGGAGCCCCAAATTGATTTCAAGTCAACAGTGTCCTTCCAGTACTCATAACCACCCACAGCTAAGGCGCTTAAAAAGAAACCTGAATATAGCAATTTGGTGTGGGTCAACATGATTTTCTGTGTTGATGAAGTGTTTAATTTAAAATAATAGGACCCAGGGTTTGATCTATCAAAGTCTGTAAAGTAAGTAAATTTATGTCTAAGAGTTTGGGAGCTACCTGGCAAAGGGGTTGGACAATGCTCCCATTGGGTGTAGTTAAAAGGACCACGCAGTGCACTTGGTTTATGGACAAAGTGGTTGCCCCAATGCTGGTAACAATACAAATCAGCATAACTTGCAGAATTCATGTACAAATCCTCAGCATTAAAAGCAGCATAATATTTCAAATCAGTAAATAATGCTTCAACTGCATGCACATCCCAATCGTCAGAATGAATATTACTTTTACGACATCACCCGTTGAAACACGAAGGACATTTGGTACATTAATAATTTCGGTTGGTCCATGAATTTGGAAATTTACCGCATCCCATACGATGCCATCAGCGACTGGAAAAGCTGAAATGTTCACAAATGTGTGGTCTCGCTTCATGATGTGAGATGAAGAATGTGGAGCCAAAGTTCCAGCGACACAGTTCACTGCAGAGCGTTCTGGTAAATAGTGTCAATTGATGAGCAGAAAAAACACGGTGACAAAGCCAATGGACATGAACAAAAAAATCAGTAACAGTACCAACCAGATGTATGTCCATGGGGGGATCAAAAAATTGTCTCTGAACCAGGATACAAGAATACTGAATTTGGATGGGACAAGTGATGAAGTAGAATCCGAGTCAAAGGAATACGTGTTGGGCTCAGTGGCGATGTTGGTAAGTGTGCCACCGACTCGTTAGCAGGGTAGGTATACTCAGACTCTTCGTTGCAGGGCGAGTCCGGGTAGTCGAGTAAGCAATCAGGCAAATCTACCATCTCGATAGCAACATCAGTGACCGTTCGGGCAGGAGGGCCACGAACATTTGTCCGGGAAATGACAGGACAAGAGACCGCTGGTGTAACACTATTCAGGATCGGCCAGATGTTGTAGCTTGACATTTTCCACTGAGATGTATCTGTTCTCTTTGCGACCAGGAAGCGGTGGTAAGATGACTGTACGAGTTCCCTTCAAGCCAAGGACTGGAACTGGTGCACGATAAGAGGGTCCGAATTCCTTTTTGTTCTCCACCTTCTCTCGAACCAGATCTCCAATCTTCGGAAGCCAGCCGGCAACCGGAATCTGCAGCGCAGCGTTTGTGGCTGAAGGTAAATGTGCGATTGCAAGTTTGTCTCGGGCTTCTTGTAAGTCCTGTAACATAGTAGAATGGTCATCTACATCAAAGATGGCGGATTGCGCCGCCATGTCTAGACCATCAAGGTCAGGCACAAACATTCTTATGCCAAAGAGCATTTCGTATGGGGTCCGCCCACCCAGAGGTCTTCTAGGGAGATTATTAAGTGCACGTTGTATGGTATACAAGTGGGCCAGCCAGTACCTAAGACTCTAGCTGTCAAGGATTGCTTTAAGTCACGGTTCATTCGTTCAACAATCGAGTTGCCCTCAGGCCGATATGGAGACGAAAATTTCCCCCCCACCCCCAGTGAACCCACTGCGTCCTTGTAAGCCTTAGAGGCGAACGCTGGACCTTGGTCAGAATGGAAGGTGCCACAGGCGAAAATTCCCACAAAGACACGCAAATCCCTTATGACATTTCGAGCGTCAGCACTTCGTTGTGGCCAAACCCAGATGAAACGTGTGCACGAATCCACTGCAACTAAGATATATGTATATGCAGTGTCTGAAGAGAATGGACCGCAGTGATCCAGGTAAACACACCCAAAAGGTCTGTTAGAAATGCAGAGCGGGGTCTGTGGTGGCCGTGTAACCGTGGAAGGCTTAATCTGCTGACAAACGTAACAAGAAAGCACATAAGTACGGGTTTGTTTGTATAAACCACGCCACCAGTAACGCTGCTGCAAGATGGAAACAGTCGCAGACACCCCAGCATGAGCCGAAGCCATGCCTTCGTGTGCTGCTGTTATTAAGGAAAGTCTGCGGTCCGCCTTGGGAATCAGCCGATCACCAACGTCTGGAATTGTTACGTAAGGAGCCTGTTCGGGACCTAATTGATAAGAGTATTTTGAAGGGAAACCCCTAGGGTAATTAGCACCTTCCTTTGTCGCAGCAATAGCTGCTAAAATATCAGTATCTATTTTAGACATGGATCTGGTAACTGCTGCGACTGAGCACGTAGCTACTGCTGATTTGGCAGCTTCGTCTTCCAAACCGTTACTGACAGCGTGTGCGCCCACACGCTGGTGGCCAAGAGTGTGAACCACCTGTGTGAGAGGCAGACGTTGTTGTAGATCTGCCACTCGAACCCAGAGCATTTTATGCTTAATTGTGCTGCCTTTTGCATCTCTATAGTCATTTTGTGACCAAAAGAATAGATTGTCATTGTAAGACTGAACACAATAATAAGAATCGCATACAATTAGAGTGGTCACATCTGGATTAGCGAACTCAAGTGCTAGCACCAATGCGCGCAGCTCGCCCAATTGTGCAGTACTGTCTCCTAGTGCCTGTGTATGCACTACAGTTGATTTGAACTTACCGTTCACAAAGGTACCTGCAACAATAGCACATGCTGCTGAATAAGCATGCTTGGAACCCGTGGCCGGTTGTGCCGAACCATCGGTATAGATAATACATTCGTATTCCTCAAGCGGTAGCAAGGACAGAGGAGGAGGATGAACAAATTCATACTGTAAAAACTCCTGAGTCTGAAGTGAAGAATCAAAGATAAAGGTGACATCCGGAGACGTCAAAGATGTTGCCCATTGTATCCAACGGGGTGCAAAGCTTTAGAGTTCGGAACACTTGCTTTCGTCACTGCCTCTAGGGCAGGATATGGTGTTACCACCAGAATGCGTTTTCCCTGTGCCAGTGTGCGTTCCTTTAGAATCGCCATCTGCACTGCAGTCAAAACTTTCTCCACAGATGAAAAGCGCATTTCAGCGGAAGTGTAAAGATGTGACTTGTATGCGATCGGTACTGTGTCACCTTCGTTAAAGGTCAAGTACGTGAAACCCACTGTCCCTGGAATGATTCTAATCACCAGGTTTGTGTGGTTGTCACGAGTCAACAAGAATTTAGATTCAAGTAGGTCTGTCTGCAAAGACTGCAGAATGGAGGAATGCTCCGGAAGCCAGCATGACTTCGAAAAGTTAGGTTGTATCAAGGCATACAGTGGCTTGATACGCTGGGCATAGTCGGGAATGTACGTATGCCCGAAGTTCAGAAAACCCAGTAAAGACTGAAGTTTCTTCAGAGTGGTCGGAGGGCACAAAAGTGCACATTTCTCCAGGAAATGGGGGGCTAAGCCCTTACCTTCATTGTTGAGCTCATAGCCCAGAAACAACACGGTAAATTCAGCAATGTGAGATTTGGCAAAGTTAAACTTATAACCTAAAACCACAAATTCTAGAATAATGCGGTCCACTTGGGAGAGATGCGGGAATAACTCGTCGTCTGTCAGATAGATATCATCGACGTACGAACATGCATCTGGGTCTATGCCATCTAACAAAGAGACAACACGGGCAGCGAATACGCCTGGACTGTTCTTGTAGCCCATAGGTAAACGCCGAAATTTGAATAATTTACCACCGGAGGTAAAAGCGCTCCATTGGCTACTCTCCAGGGCCAAGTTGTGCGTGTAGAATCCATTGGATAGATCAAGTGTAGTTTTATATTTTTTACGAACAAGACTGTCTACTAGCGCAGAACTATGTGTGTTTTGCACCGCAAAGGTCCGACAATGTGAGTTCAAATGTCGGTAATCCAAAACTAAGCGGTACGATCCATCGGGTTTAGAAACCGTGAAAAGGGGATTATTCATTGGTGATACGCATGTTTCAATTACTCCCTGATATTCTAACTGAGTCAGAATTTCAGAAACGGGGCCTTTTGCTTCCCGTTTGATGGGATATTGGGGTTGTGGCTGTGGCAGCGACCGCAAAGGAATATCATGGGGTGCAGAATCTTCATCTCAGCCCACGTGGTTGCGGTATAACGCTGGAGCCAGGGACACAGCCCATTCAGCTGCAAGAGCCTCCGCTTTATCCTTGGGGACATGACGAGAAAAGCTCGGAAGGATTACCTCCTCCCCTTTACGCGCAGCAAGTACGAATAGGGGCGGCCAATCCGCCTCCGCTAACAAAATGTCGTACGAAGAGGTCAGATTTTCCCAAAAAATCCCTTTAATAACTCGCTGGATGTCACCTTCAATTTGAATGACAATATTATATAGTCTGTCAGGGGGTGCCACTCTGGTATCTGCTGTCTCGACAGTAATGAATGTTTCAGTTGCTGTCGCCTCCACATGAGGACGTAGCGCCTCCCGCACTATGGTACCTTCTGCGTCGCTGTCTAGGAGTGTCACTGCCCACGTCCAATTCAGGAGTCTCGTTCTCACCGTCTGTGGCATATCTCGCTGTTACAGCGGCAACCTTCTTCTTCTGAAACTGTGGGCGAGACCGTTGAAAGTCTTCTGCTTTCCCTCTGACCTGTTGTCGAGGTTGGTCTCGTCCCTGTGGAGCCTCTCGACCCCTTCCTCTATCCTGGCGATCTCCTCCACCAGCCTGCGAAGTTGTTGGTGCCTGTGAAGAACGAGGAGAACGCGAATCAGGGACTTGAAATCTCTCTGGAGATTTAATTCTCGCCCTATCATGCAAATCATAAGTGCGTTCAGAAGAGACGGAAACCGGGGATGCGCCTCGCGACCCCGGCTTCTTCTGTTGCTTACCCTGTTTTTTCAACCTCCAGCTCTTTTTAGTAAAAACTGGTTTCTCATCCTTCTCAGACTGAGTTTTTGGTTGTTATTGCGATTGTGTTTGCGATTTAGCAAAAGGCTTAACTCCCAGGCTATTGCGGCCAATTGTTTTGTAAGCCTGTGCAATACTTTTCGGTAATTCGCGCGGCTTGTCCGGATCTGGGACCAAAGCCAAAGCATTAGCTACTTGAAAGTTAACTGCATCGCCCTTGACATTCGCAAGGATCAAATCAGCTACTACGTCGAACACTCCCACCAGTCTCATCCCTAATTCCACAGCCGCTTCAGGGCCATGGGAGAACCGTCATGGAAGGAGTGCCGAAACACTTCGCATATACTGCTGCGAATACCCTACCCCAGTTGTTGCATTCTGCCACCTCGGGGATTAAGTCTTTTGGCAAACTAATCGTCAAAATCCTGTGTTTTTCCACGGGAGATGTATTTGGAAAAACTGCCTCCAGCTGGTCAAATTTTTCTGCAAGCCAATAAGGAAAATCATCCTTATTTTGTGGGCGCTTGCCCATCACCGAATTAACCATGACAGGACTTATGGTTATACCGCCTGCTTCAGCTGGATGGGCTGCAACTCCAGGCGGGACTCCCTGGATGTTGCCTGTAACATACTGTACTAAAGTTCTATGCACTCGTATCAAAGACGAATGCAAATTACGCAGTTCACCGACTGCCACCGTCATATAACGCGGATGTGGGGTATACCCGGCCAAGACAGGCCAAGTGGCCCCTTCAATTGATAAGGGGCCTAAACGAACCGCGGTAACCAGTTGGGGGAGGGCGCCATCAAACCAAACACGGTGTTGCCAAGCCGTGAGCGGTACTTCAAGATTCCTATACGGTCTATAGTGATTAGGAACAACGGTGGCTTCATATTCATGGAACAAATTATCAGCCCCATCCACCGCCGGAAAGGTGACCCAAGAGTAAAACACCTCAAAGTGGTAAGCTGGATCCGCTTGTACCACAAAGATCAGATCGACACCCGCGTCAGGCACTCCATACACTGTCAAGTGAGCCCGGAGCGCTGCACGACTATGTGCCGCAATTTGAATAGCCATTTGAGGCTAGACGTTCACGACAACCTAATATGATGCAGCACAATAGAGGGTTATATTTAAAAAAAACCTTTTAACAACTTCAAGCTTGAAAGAACCTATAAAAACGTCGATATAGGAGGTATCACCGTCACAGACGCTTCCGGAAGCGTCTGCGAAGGGAGTCGTGGACTAGCACAAATACTACTCAAGCGTCTCGTAGATAAGCAGCCCACTCGTTGGTTGCGCCATGTTGTAGGGATTCTGCACATACACAGAGCTATGCACAGGATAATAGGACCTCGGAATATAGTGGTGAACCAACCATACACCTTAGCACCTAAAACCCCAATCCGACTATCTTTAGCGTCTCATTAGCAACAATGCTACCAATGATTAGACAACCCAGAACACGGTATCTCTCTCTCAGGACTCGCAGGAGCAAGAACACCCTTTCATAACTCACTCATACCTGTCCACAACGTGCGTAAGAAGAGACACTGTATAGTTTAAAATGTTTATTTCAACTACCGTGCTCTAAGATACAGTACACGTGCCAGTACTATCAGCATAATGCATAAGGATAATATAATCAGCATAGTTACAACTCCATAGAATACAAACGGGGAAAGCATTTCATAAAGCAGTGGATATATGGCTAAATGACAATACCACCCTCCCCGTGCTAGTTGCTAGTTTATTATAAAAACAGAAGACCTCTGGGCTTTGTCGAGCGAACCCCCATACCTCAATATCTAGATGCAAGGTTTACATCATCAGACAAGCAAAGCTCTTCTCTCTGGAAAGGTTTTTCTCCAAGTGTCTCTAACCGTGAAAATCACAATATTAAAAGCACACGAATTTCTCCAGGGCAGCTGTACATAGTGTTATGTCTAAGTGCGAGGGACTGGCCAGATCAGCAGGAACAAGGGACGTTGTTTTTCGACCTTGTACATGGTGTGCAGACGTAGCCCAAAGGTAACAGGAAAAAAGGTGAAAGACAGAAATGCAGACAGTGCTAAAATAGCCGGGCAGAAGCAGAGGCTGGAAAAACAACGGCACAAAGTAACGTGCGCAAAAAGGCATCATGGCAGCCAGGCCTAAGTCAACGTAGCAAGGCAGACCAGGAGGCCACAAAGCACAAGACACTAGAGAAATTCAACAGTTATAGTTCGCTGAGTGCCCCTGCAATGCACTGCTTATGACCTCACATACTACATCACTCATGATATGGTCAGTGACATCCCTGATTACATCACTGATGACATCACTGACAATATCATCCAGTGACTGAGTGTTTTTCAAAAGTTTATGAGTGTTAAATTTATGTACTAAGGTATATTGATGAATCAGTGGTTGTATGAGTGCCTATATGCATGATTCAGTGGGTGCGTGACTGACTGTATAAGTGAGTGATTAGGTGCCTCAGTGAATGTATGGGTGAGTGACTAGGTTGTGTGAATGTCTCTATCAGTCTGTCAGTTAGTGTCTAAGTGGCTATATGGGTTGGTGAGTGGCTGTATGGGTGATTGATTGGTTGCCTGGGTACCTGTATGGGTGTATGAGCATCTGTGTGGGTGGGTGAGGGTGTGTATGACTGCCTGCATGGATGAGTGAGCAGGTGAGTCAGTGGCTGTATAGTTAGTGACTGCGTCCGTGTGGGGCTATATGGGTGACAGAGTATGTGTATGGCTGTGTCGGGGAGAGAATGGATGTGTCAGTGGTATATGGGTGAGTAACAGCATATGTGAAAGGCAGTATAGGTGACTGTATGTGTGAGTGAGTGATTGTGAGAGTGGCTGTATGGGTGAGTGTGTGCTTGTGTCAGTGACTGTATAGGTGAGTGAGTATGTGTTAGTATCTGTATGAATAAGTGAGTGGGTTTGTGTAACTGTATAGGTGAGTAAATGGCTGTGTGATTCACACTATGGGTGAGTATGTGTATGAGTAGCTCCATGGGTGACTGACATTCTGTGAGTGGCTGTATGGAGGTATGAGTGGATATATCAGTAGCTGTATTAGTGAGTGAGTGGGTGTATGAGTGGCTGTATGGATGAGTGATTGCATGTGTATGTATACCTATGATTCAGTGAGTGGGTGTGTAAGTACTGGTATGAGTGTGTCAATGGTCTTGAGAATGGTAGGGCCCGATTCACAAAAGTAATCTGAGACAAAATCCTAACTTTACGACTTTCGGTATTCACAGAAGGCATTTAGGAGTACTAAAGTTATGATTTTGTCTCAATCTTAAGTTTTGGTCTTAAGTTAAACTTGAGACAAACTTAAGTTTAACTGAGACAAAATCATAACTTTATGACTAGAATTTTGTCCCAGGTAAACTTAATTATTGAAATTATCCCCAGGGAGGTGGCTGTCCCTGTGGCAGGGGGAGTCCGCAAGGCCCCCCACATAATTCAAAAGGGCCCCGTGGAAGTGGCTGACCCCAGGGCTTTGATAAGCCCTAGCATGGGGCCCTGTGCACCCCTCCTAAATTTTCCTATGCCCCTGGGACCTGGCCCACCTGGGGGTTATTTAAAAGCAAGCGCGGGAGACTGCCCCTGCTTTTTTATTTTGTGACGGATTTGTAAATCTGCAGCAAAATACCAAAATGCTTTTACCCTTTGAGGGGTCCCTCAGGGACCCCCTACCATATCTGAGTGGTCAGGGTGTTCCTACCCTGCCTTCTTTTCTTGTTTTTTAAACATTTTTTCTGGGACTTGGCTTCAAGCCGAGTCCCAAGATGGCTGCCAACAATTACTGGTTGAAGTGTTGGCAGCCAATCAAATTTTTATTGGATTCGTGAGTCCACTACAAAGACTTACGTACCCAGATACTATATTTTTTAACGATATATATCTCAAAAACCACTGAACACATTTACACCAAATCACAAAAAGCATGCTTCCTGCACCAACATCTAGTTTTCTGCCAAATTGTTTGTAATTATGTTCTGCAGTTCGGGCTGTAGTCGTGTTCAAAAAATGAAAAATTTCGATAGACTTAACATGAGGGGACCCACATTTTTTCTTGGCCCCTGCTTGACGGATCACCACAAAACTTTCAACACAGCAGATGAACCAAAAAGGGTAAGTTTTGTGAAAATTTCACGAGAATTCGTCAAGTCGCGCCAACGTTATTACAAATAAAAAAATGCCTATCCTATGGAAACTTTGGACCTAAATATACCGACCTACTTGCGAATGCCTATTGCATATATATATATATATATATATATATATATATATATATATATATTACCTACTTGCGGTCGCCAGTAGGTAGTTAAAGTTAGGACCTAGTTTCCATGGGAAAAGCGTTTTGATTTGCCAATATCTTTGGCGCCGTTTGACGAATCTTCGTGAAATTTTCAAAACTAATGGCCTGCTCTGGTCAGCTCCTGTCTTGAAAGTTTTGGGGTGATTCAACAAGCGGGGGCCGAGAAAAAAGGGGAGTCCCAAAATGCGTTTTCTCCATGTTAATTTCCATAGGAACTTTGTCGCGGCTACAGCCCGAACTGCTGAACGGAATTACACCAAATTTGACAGAGAGCTAGCTCTTGATCCAGAGTGCACTCTTTGCTTTAAATAGTGTAAATCCGTTCAGTAGTTCCTGAGAAATTTAAAAATAAAAAATATCGATATCTGGTGATCGTGGTGGATTCGCGAACCCTCCCGAGCACGAGCTTCATTTTGATTGGCTGTCAACACTCCAAACCAGGAAGTGTTGGCAGCCATCTTGTGACTCGGTAAAACCGAGTCACAAGAAAACAGTAAAAAAAAGATAAAAAACAAGAAAAGGGGGCAAGGTAGAAGCACCCTGACCCCCTAAGCCTGCTCAGGGGGTCCCACAGGGACCACCAGGCCCAAAAAAAGCATTTATTTTTATCCGGAGTCGCGCTGGGTGCACGAATCTGGCAGAAAATTTGGAAAAAAACCGAAGTGCGGTCTCCCGCCAAAAGTGGCCCAGGGAACGGGGGCCACATGGCCCCCCTTCCATAAATAAAAAAAGAAATAAAAGAAAAAGAGGCCAGGCCCCAGGGAATGGGGTCCCCTGGGCCAATAGTGGCCATTTTTTTTAAAGTATAAAATTTTTTACAGGCCCTGGGGGATGGGGTCCCCAAGGCCCAGAAAATAGTAAGAGAAGGGGGGCCACACAGCCCCCCTTCTAAAAATATCAAAAGTATAGAAAAACCGGCATCTCGCCAGAGGCCCCACCCTCTCCCTGCACCACTCTGCAAACGTGCCTCCTGGCGCATTCTGGGTTGGGGGATTGAGTCCCCTCAAATCTTAAGGGTCCTTAAGGGCCAACTAGCCCACCAGGTACCTCCAGTAAGCCTGAGAGGTGGTCCGAGGCCACGCCCCTTTTTACACCACTCTGGATGATGTCATCAGTGATGTCATCAGTGATGTCATTTGAGATGTTATCAGTGATGTCATCAGTGATGTCACTGACCATGGCGCGAGTTATAGTTAGCTCAACTAACTACAACAGTCACATTTCTCTGGTTTTGTAACTATAACGTCCCTGAAACCAGTGGTTTTCTCAGTGAATTTCTAAGGTTTTTTAAATGCTAATTTCTAACTATAACGTCCCTGAAACCTATGGTTTTTTCAGTGAATATGTATATACATATGTATGGATGAAGTACGCAACTACTTCACCCATGACACTAGACACGGCGTAAACCACTACATAATGCGCCTACCCTAGTAGTCTGCAGATCAAATCAAACACACCCCAACATTACACTGAAAGGAAAGTAGGAGAGTACCATTTAAATTAAATATAGTCCACAGAATGCACACTTTGCTTTGTATTTATCAAGTATATTTTTTCTATGTCTATCACTGTGTCACGTGGTATGTTTGACCACAATGATAGTATTTAAATGGGGTCTGACCCAGGATGGGGCCAGGTGATCAAGACCACGGACGTGGTCGAAACGCGTCTTTTTGTCATTTGAACATTAAATATTCTAACCTGATCAGTGGGCTCGTGGAGTTGTTTTTCGTTGCATCCCACTACGTTTGGAATATTCAGGCGGCTGTGTCCGCCAGCAAAGCCCCAACTCGTTGGGAAGGGCGTTCCCTTCCATCCAACCTCCATGTGGATTCCTTGCAGTTAGGAACGCCTGCCGGTGCACTGTGGATTGCTGTTGGCATGAACTAAAGCAGCGACGAGGACAGGTAGGCGGCTGTGCCGTGAGGTTACAGCTTTACCCTTGCCTTTGTTCCCCGATCGCACGAACTACTGGATCAGTGTCAGCCGCGGCTGCGAGCTGACCCCGGATTGAACCCTGCCATCCAGCAGCCACTAGAGTTCACGCAGGCTACGGAAGCCAAAGCGTGTGATCAGGTCGAAGGGAGAAAGTGTTTCTTCTCCCAACAAAAACACTTCAGCAACATTGTTAGTATGGAAAATGAATTTCTGAAGGGGCGTGAGGCCTCAGCCAAGGCAATTTTCACCAAAACAAAGAAAAGACAACAACGAGTGCATCGCAAAACAATCTGTCAGAGACAGCTGCTATCGGCATAAAACAAAGAGGTAACATCTTAAAGCGTCTGAGACGCAAAGAAATCAGTCGATGGTGGGAGGCGACCTCCCTACAGAACTACCTAGAGGTCAATAGAATCCCGAGGGGCCTCAGAATTTTGATTACACCAACCTTGTCAATCCCAAAGCCACAAGTATTAAAAGACTGGTTAGAGAACACTACTGCCTGCTCTAGAAGGATGCTGGAAATCCTTATATCCAATGCATGGGAAGAACATAAGGAACTAATGAATCAAATAGATGGACTGATGGAGGAATTTATTAAAGAAACCGACCAAGCAGAGACCAGTAGAATCCTCAAACTGGTGGATGATAGAGTGAAAACATATGAAAAGGAAGTAGGGGCCAGGAAACAATACAAGTTCCTACGTGACGAAAGAGATTATGCCACAGGCAGGATACTGACATTTGCCAGGAAATTTGATAAAGCAAGGTCTGCATTGGCAAGAGACAAAGCTTTGGGCACCCTGGAAGCAAACAAAGAAGGATCCACTACTGACCTCAGCTCCAATCAGGAATCCATAGACAGCATCTCATCGAGTACACACGAACAGCAGTCTTTTTCCGAGGAACTACGCCTGTTACAAATGACAAAAGAACATTCTGTCAGAGGGAAACCGAGAGGAAGAGGACGCGGAACAAGAAACAAAACCGGAAACGGAGGAACAGAAGAAGAAAATATAAGAACAGTTGGCATGGGAACACGAGGCCAAATGAACAAGAAACCATAATGGAGGACAATACTACACAGCTAACGGTAATGAATCTTACCAACAGAGTACTATCTAAAGAAGAAGAGAATGTATTGAAGTTGGGTCTGTCATTCTGTCCTGATATAGGCTTTGATTTTGCTCAGACACGGGTTGACCTGTACAAATTTGAAAGGAAATTGAAATTGTATAAATTACATTATGGTAACAAACACTTGGAAACTGGAAGGGTAAGACAACCCAACCCATTCAGTGCTGACAACAGACTAGCTATTGAGGGCATACCGATGTTGCAGATGATGACTGACCTGGGTGAAGATAGAGAGTTGAATACAATTGATGAATTGACTGACCCCTTTGACCCTACACACATACAGGACATAACACAGAAATTTGGCATAGGAGCACGAGAAGCCATGACAACAGAGTTTAAAGCCAGGTCGAGATATATACCCATGACAGCTAAGGACAATATCAACATTTTTAGTGACTTGGTAGCACAAGATCTCGAGAGACTCATACATTCCACACCATGTGACAAGAATATGACCAAAACTCAATGGGAAGCTATTAGAAACTTACAGAGTGACCAAGATCTTATTATCAAACCCTCGGACAAAGGAGGCAATGTAGTCCTCATGACCAGAACTATGTATACCAGGGAGGCCTACCGGCAACTGAATAACACACAATGCTATTGCAAGGTGGACAAGAGATATCTAGGTGAATTACAAAACAGATACCATAGCAGACTAGATGACTGGCATGAGAGAGGGCTTTTGACATGGGATGAAAGACGGTTTCTCAGAAATGAGACACCAACTACACCCACGTTTTATTTTCTGCCCAAAGTCCATAAAAATGCACAGGAACCCCGGGGCAGACCGATAGTTTCTTCCAAAAATAGCCTTTTGGAAAAGACTTCAACCTTTGTTGACTACTTCTTATACCCTTTTGTTAAGAAACTCAATTCCTATTTAAGAGACACCACTGACTTCCTCGAGAAAATAAGTAACACAGACATAAATGATAATCACTGGCTAGTAAGCTTGGACGTAGAGTCTCTTTATATGAGAATTAAACATGACGACGGACTCAAAGCATGTAAATGTTTTCTGAAAACCCGTGATATTCAGTTGTTAGAACACACACACATGCTTTTGGAGATGATAGAGACCTGTTTAAAAGAAAATGTATTTATGTTTGAGAAAGATCATTACAAACAGCTGCAAGGGACTTCCATGGGTACTTGCTTCACCCCCAGCTATGGCAATCTCATGGTGGGCTGGTGGGAGAAGCAGGTGCTCTGGAACGACCAGACTGAGAAATGGATTTACAATGTTAAAAAGTGGCTAAGATACATTGATGATGTGTTTTTTGTATGGGAAGGAAGTGAAGTGGAACTCAATTTGTTCATTGACCTTCTGAATGCGAATGATGTTAATCTTAAATTCACCAGACACTTCAGCAAAGAAACAATTGACTTCCTCGACCTGAAGCTTACTATTGAGGGGGACACCATCTGTACCAATCTCTTTAGAAAGAAAACCACAGGGAACTCCATTTTACATGCCTCTAGTAGTCACCCACCGAGCTTCAGATGGGGCATACACCACAGTGAATTTCTTAGGGCGAAGAGAAACTGTAGCACTGCAGCTGCTTATGAACAAACAACACAGGCCATGAAAGTGATGTTCAGGGAAAGAGGCTATCCGACTAGAGCACTCAAACAAGCGGTAAGCCCATGTTAAAGATCTCCCTAGGGATAAGATCCTATCTGAACAGAGCTGTACTGAGATAAAAAATCAAGACCAAACAGAACCGGTTAGGTTCATCACAAGGTACAGCAGCCACGCAGAACAATTATGTAAAATCTTGAAATACAGGTTGGGGATCTTAAGACAGGACCCTATACTAAGAAACAAAATAGGACTCAATCCATCTATGACCTATAGGAGAAGCACCTCACTCAGTGACATGCTTGTACATAGACACCTACAAACTAAAGAGCATAACTGGCTTAAACAAACCAAAGGCTTCCGCAAATGCGGAAACTGCAAAGCCTGCAGACACAGCAGTAATGTCACAGAAATCACCCTAGAGAGAGTCAAAACCTTATGGAAGATTCCCAGGCTGATCATTTGTAGTACTGGCTTTGTGGTGTATGCCATAGTGTGCCCATGTGGCCTTTGGTATATTGGCTCTACGACATTTCCGGTGAAAAAACAGATCTTAGAACACTGGAGAGCAATAACCAACAAAGACCACAGCTATAATACAGCCAGACACTTCACTGACAAGCATAATGGAGATTGGACCGAGGCTAAATACTTTGGCCTAGATTCTGTGAATCTGAACCCCAGAGGTGGGAACCGAGTAGGGGCCCTGCGCAGATTGGAATCACGCTTCATTCTACAAGCAGGTAGCAAGTTCCCAGGAGGGTTGAACTTAAATGAGGAGATGCATTCCCACTTGTAAATAGTTTAGATGGCCTATGACCTTATAGATTGCTGACCTCACGCTCCATTACCCCCTATCCTCCCCCTTTTTTCCCCCCCTCTCCCCCTTTTTTCTGTGTATTCTTAGATTGCACATGTTTCACTGTTAAAAGCACAATATTGCATTCATGTGGATGTATCTGGTGTTTTGGTATTTGTTATCCAAGACAAACTGATGTAGTTACTGTATGCAACTGTTACTGGTTTTTGTGGGGTGCCGTAATGTGACAAGTTCTACACTTACATTGCAGACTTCTATGAATCAAATAATGTATTAACGGCTGTTGTTTACATTTCCATTACAGGTAGACTGCGCAAGTGGTTCACATTGGATTCACTCACCCACGATAAGGCTATGCGCACCAAGAGTGAAAGGATGACGTTGTCTATCCTCTGTACTCTTAGACACTATAGTCATTAGTTGATTTTTTTACTTTGACCCCAGTACAAATTTATTTTGGTAATTAGACATATGGAAATATACCGTCACTGCCTCATACTTCTATGCCATATCACACACAGTAAGATGCCAGGGCCGCACCTTTTGGTACTATACCATCACTTGTACGTGCCTCTAGCGGGATGAAGTACGTAACTACTTCATCCATGACACTAGACACGGCGTAAACCACTACATAATGCGCTTACCCTAGTGGTCTGCAGATCAAATCAAACACACCCCAACATTACACTGAAAGGAAAGTAGGAGAGTACCATTTAAATTAAATATAGTCCACAGAATGCACACTTTGCTTTGTATTTATCAAGTATATTTTTTCTATGTCTATCACTGTGTCACGTGGTATGTTTGATGACAATGATAGTATTTAAATAGGGTATGACCCAGGATGGGGTCAGGTGATCAAGACCACGGACGTGGTTGAAACGTGTCTTTTTGTCATTTGATCATTAAATATTCTAACCTGATCAGTGGGCTCGTGGAGTTGTTTTTCGCTGCATCCTGCTACGTTTGGAACACATATATATATATATATATATATATATATATATATATATATATATTACAAAAAGAGTTGCCTCTAGGTGGGATGCACTCCCAGGTGGAAATTACGCCAAAGCAAGGGCACACGCCATGAACAAAGTCCTTTTCTGGTTTACTTGCCAGACGTGTTTCGGGCCAACGCCTTCTTCAGTGGCAGACCATGTGACGTGCCGGCATGCGGCAACCACCAGTAAATCCCCATAATAATAACGCTCAGGTGAACCACCTGAAGCAATGCTTCCTGGGACTGGTGGTTCAGTAAAACCCAAGTGGGTCGCCGCCGGCACTCACATTCAAAAAGGTCTTTAAAAGGATTGCCGATGTTCGCACCGGCACCCCTGCATATAACAGGCACCTCCTGTTCCACAGTTAGCTGCCCCAATAAAGCAGCCGTGGACCTGCAAGTGTTTTGCGGTGGTGCAATCCCGCGACCAGGCAGGCCGCTGTACAAAATACAAAAAGAGTTGCCTCTAGGTGGGATGCACTCCCAGGTGGAAATTACGCCAAAGCAAGGGCACACGCCATGAACAAAGTCTTTTTCTCGTTTACCTGCCAGACGCGTTTTGGGCCAACGCCCTCTTCAGTGGCAGACCATGTGACGTGCCGGCATGCGGCAACCACCAGTAAATCCCCATAATAATAACGCTATGGTGAACCACCTGAAGCAATGCTTCCTGGGACTGGTGGTTTGGTAAAACCCAACTGGGTCGCCGCCGGCACTCACATTCAAAAGGTCTTTAAAAGGATTGCCGATGTTCGCGCCGGCACCCCTGCATATAACAGGCACCTCCTGTTCCACAGTTAGCTGCCCCAATAAAGCAGCCGCGGACCCGCAAGTGTTTCACGGGGGTGCAATCCCGCGACCAGGCAGGCCGCTGTATAAAATACAAAAAGAGTTGCCTCTAGGTGGGATGCACTCCCAGGTGGAAATTACGCCAAAGCAAGGGCACACGCCATGAACAAAGTCCTTTTCTGCTTTACCTGCCAGACGCGTTTCGGGCCAACGCCCTCTTCAGTGGCAGACCATGTGACGTGCCGGCATGCGGCAACCACCAGTAAATCCCCATAATAATAACGCTCAGGTGAACCACCTGAAGCAATGCTTCCTGGGACTGGTGGTTCAGTAAAACCCAAGTGGGTCGCCGCCGGCACTCACATTCAAAAAGGTCTTTAAAAGGATTGCCGATGTTCGCGCCGGCACACCTGCATATAACAGGCACCTCCTGTTCCACAGTTAGCTGCCCCAATAAAGCAGCCGCGGACCCGCAAGTGTTTCGCGGTGGTGCAATCCCGCGACCAGGCAGGCCACTGTACAAAATACAAAAAGAGTTGCCTCTAGGTGGGATGCACTCCCAGGTGAAAATTACGCCAAAGCAAGGGCACACGCCATGAACAAAGTCCTTTTCTGGTTTACCTGCCAGACGCGTTTCGGGCCAACGCCCTCTTCAGTGGCAGACCATGTGACATGCCGGCATGCGGCAACCACCAGTAAATCCCCATAATAATAACGCTCAGGTGAACCACCTGAAGCAATGCTTCCTGGGACTGGTGGTTCAGTAAAACCCAAGTGGGTCGCCGCCGGCACTCACATTCAAAAAGGTCTTTAAAAGGAATGCCGATGGTCGCGCCGGCACCCCTGCATATAACAGGCACCTCCTGTTCCACAGTTAGCTGCCCCAATAAAGCAGCCGCGGACCCGCAAGTGTTTCGCGGTGGTGCAATCCCGCGACCAGGCAGGCCGCTGTATCAAATACAAAAAGTTGCCTCTAGGTGGGATGCACTCCCAGGTGGAAATTACGCCAAAGCAAGGGCACACGCCATGAACAAAGTCCTGTTCTGGTTTACCTGCCAGACGCGTTTCGGGCCAACGCCCTCTTCAGTGGCAGACCATGTGACGTGCCGGCATGCGGCAAACACCAGTAAATCCCCATAATAATAACGCTCAGGTGAACCACCTGAAGCAATGCTTCCTGGGACTGGTGGTTCAGTAAAACCCAAGTGGGTCGCTGCCGGCACTCACATTCAAAAAGGTCTTTAAAAGGATTGCCGATGTTCGCGCCGCCACCCCTGCATATAACAGGCACCTCCTGTTCCACAGTTAGCTGCCCCAATAAAGCAGACGCGGACCCGCAAGTGTTTCGCGGTGGTGCAATCCTGTGACCAGGCAGGCCACTGTACAAAATACAAAAAGAGTTGCCTCTAGGTGGGATGCACTCCCAGGTGGAAATTACGCCAAAGCAAGGGCACACGCCATGAACAAAGTCCTGTTCTGGTTTACCTGCCAGACGCGTTTCGGGCCAACGCCCTCTTCAGTGGCAGACCATGTGACGTGCCGGCATGTGGCAACCACCAGTAAATCCCAATAATAATAACGCTCTGGTGAACCACCTGAAGCAATGCTTCCTGGGACTGGTGGTTAAGTAAAACCCAAGTGGGTCGCTGCCGGCACTCACATTCAAAAAGGTCTTTAAAAGGATTGCCGATGTTCGCGCCGGCACCCCTGCATATAACAGGCACCTCCTGTTCCACAGTTAGCTGCCCCAATAAAGCAGCCGCGGACCCGCAAGTGTTTCACGGTGGTGCAATCCCGTGACCAGGCAGTGCCACTGTACAAAATACAAAAAGAGTTGCCTCTGGGTGGGATGCACTCCCAGGTGGAAATTAGGCCAAAGCAAGGGCACCCGCCATGAACAAAGTCCTTTTCTGGTTTACCTGCCAGACTCGTTTTGGGCCAACACCCTCTTCAGTGGCAGACCATGTGACGTGCCGGCATGCGGCAACCACCAGTAAATCCCCATAATAATAACGCTCAGATGAACCACCTGAAGCAATGCTTCCTGGGACTGGTGGTTCAGTAAAACCCAAGTGGGTCGCTACCGGCACTCACATTCAAAAAGGTCTTTAAAAGGATTGCCGATGTTTGCGCCGGCACCCCTGCATATAACAGGCGAAACACTTGCGGGTCCGCGGCTGCTTTATTGGGGCAGCTAACTGTGGAACAGGAGGAGCCTGTTATATGCAGGGGTGCCGGCGCGAACATCGGCAATCCTTTTAAAGACATTTTTGAATGTGAGTACCGGCGGCGACCCACTTGGGTTTTACTGAACCACCAGACCCAGGAAGCATTGCTTCAGGTGGTTCACCTGAGCATAATTATTATGGGGATTTACTGGTGGTTGCCACTTGCTGGCACGTCACATGGTCTGCCACTGAAGAGGGCGTTGGCCCGAAACGAGTCTGGCAGGTAACCAGAAAAGGACATTGTTCATGGCGTGTGCCCTTGCTTTGGCGTAATTTCCACCTGGGAGTGCATCCCACCTAGAGGCAACTCTTTCTGTATTTTGTACAGCGGCCTGCCTGGTCGCGGAATTGCACCACCGCGAAACACTTGCGGGTCCGCGGCTGCTTTATTGGGGCAGCTAACTGTGGAACAGGAGGTGCCTGTTATATGCAGGGTGCCGGCCGAATATCGGCAATCCTTTTAAAGACATTTTTGAATGTGAGTGCCGGCGGCGACTCACTTGGGTTTTACTGACCCACCAGTCCCAGGAAGCATTAGCTTCAGGTGGTTCACCTGAGCATAATTATTATGGGGATTTACTGGTTGTTGCCGCATGCCGGCACGTCACATGGTCTGCCACTGAAGAGGGCGTTGGTCCGAAACGCATCTGGCATGTAACCAGAAAGGACTTTGTTCATGGCGTGTGCGCTTGCTTTGGCGTACTCCACCTGGGAGTGCATCCCACCTAGAGGCAACTCTTTTGTATTTTTGTACAGCGGCCTGCCTGGTCACGGGATTGCACCACCGCTGAAACACTTGTGGGTCCGCGGCTGCTTTGTTGGGGCAGCTAACTGTGGAACAGGAGGTGCCTGTTATATGCAGGGGTACCGCGCGAACATCGGCAATCCTTTAAAGACATTTTTTAATGTGAGTGCCGGTGGCGACCCACTTGGGTTTTACTGAACCACCAGTCCCAGAAGCATTGCTTCAGGTGGTTCACCTGAGCATAATTATTATGGGGATTTACTGGTGGTTGCCGCATGCCGGCACGTCACATGGTCTGCCATTGAAGAGGGCGTTGGTCCAAAGCGTCTGGCAGGTAACCAGAAAGGACTTTGTTCATGGCGTGTGCCCTGCTTTGGCGTAATTTCCACCTGGGAGTGCATCCCACCTAGAGGCAACTCTTTGTATTTTGTACAGCGGCCTGCCTGGTCGTGGATTGCACCACAGCGAAACACTTGCGGGTCCGCCGCTGCTTTATTGGGGCAGCTAGCTGTGGAACAGGAGGTGCCTGTTATATGCAGGAGTGCCGGCGCGAACATCGGCAATCCTTTAAAGACATTTTTGAATGTGAGTGCCGGCGGCGATCCACTTGGGTTTTACTGAACCACCAGTCCCAGGAAGCATTGCTTCAGGTGGTTCACCTGAGCATAATTATTATGGGGATTTACTGGTGGCTGCCGCATGCCGGCACGTCACATGGTCTGCCACTGAAGAGGGCGTTGACCCGAAAGCGGCTGGCAGGTAACCAGAAAAGGACTTTGTTCATGGCGTGTGCCCTTGCTTTGGCGTAATTTCCACCTGGGAGTGCATCCCACCTAGAGGCAACTCTTTGTATTTTGTACAGCGGCCTGCCTGGTCGCTGGATTGCACCACCGCGAAACACTTGCGAGTCCGCGGCTGCTTTATTGGGGCAGCTAACTGTGGAACAGGAGGTGCCTGATATATGCAGGGGTGCCAGCGCGAACATCGGCAATCCTTTAAAGACATTTTTAATGTGAGTGCCGGTGGCGACCCACTTGGGCTTTACTGAACCACAAGTCCCAGGAAGCATTGCTTCAGGTGGTTCACCTGAGCATATATTATGGGGATTTACTGGTGGTTGCCGCATGCCGGCACGTCACATGGTCTGCCACTGAAGAGGGCGTTGGCCCGAAACGCGTCTGGCAGGTAACCAAAAAGGACTTTGTTCATGGCGTGTGCCCTTGCTTTGGTGTAATTTCCACCTGGGAGTGCATCCCACCTAGAGGCAACTCTTTTGTATTTTGTACAGCGGCCTGCCTGGTCGCGGATTGCACCACCGCAAACACTTGCGGGTCTGCGGCTGCTTTGATTGGGGCAGCTAACTGTGGAACAGGAGGTGCCTGTTATATGCAGGGTGCCGGCGTGAACATCGGCAATCCTTTTAAAGACATTTTTGAATGTGAGTGCCGGCGACGACCCATTTGAGTTTTACTGAACCACCAGTCCCAGGAAGCATTGCTTCAGGTAGTTCACCTGAGCATAATTATTATGGGGATTTACTGGTTGTTGCCGCATGCCGGCACGTCACATGGTCTGCCACTGAAGAGGGCGTTGGCCCGAAACGCGTCTGGCAGGTAACCAGAAAAGGACTTTGTTCATGGCGTGTGCCCTTGCTTTGGGGTAATTTCCACCTTGGAGTGCATCCCACCTAGAGGCAACTCTTTTTGTATTTTGTACAGGGGCCTGCCTGGTCGCGGGATTGCACCACCGTGAAACACTTGCGGGTCTGCGGCTGCTTATTGGGGCAGCTAACTGTGGAACAGGAGGTGCCTGTTATATGCAGGGGTGCCGGCGCGAACATCGGCAATCCTTTTTAAAGACATTTTTGAATGTGAGTGCCAGCGGCGACCCATTTGAGTTTTACTGAACCACCAGTCCCAGGAAGCATTGCTTCAGGTGGTTCACCTGAGCATAATTATTATGGGGATTTACTGGTTGTTGCCGCATGCCGGCACGTCACATGGTCTGCCACTGAAGAGGGCGTTGGCCCGAAACGCGTCTGGCAGGTAACCAGAAAAGGACTTTGTTCATGGCGTGTGCCCTTGCTTTGGCGTAATTTCAACCTGGGAGTGCATCCCACCTAGAGGCAATTCTTTTTGTATATTATATATATATATATATTCACTGAAAAAACCATAGGTTTTAGGGACAGTTATAGTTAGTTGGACATTGCACTCGTACAAAACCCGTGAAATTCCCCCGTTATAATTAGTTCAGCTAACTATAACTCGCGCCCCCGCAATGCACTGCTGATGACGTCACATATTACATCACTCATGACATGGTCAGTGACATCACTGATGACATCACTGATGACATCTCAAATGACATCACTGATGACATCACTGATGACATCATCCACGTGATAATCTGATGCACCTCCTCACACCCTAATATAACCTTTGATACACCCACTCTAAATTACAGACTGCCATTCGCAAAACCATAGACACTCCAACACCAATAACTACATACCCACTCATTGATTCTTAGGTCTACACACACATCCACTCACTCACCTGTACAGTCACTCATACTTACGGTCACTCAGTACAGGACTATCATATGCACTCATACTCCTATATAGACACTCAAACACCGCCACTCATCCATAGAGGTACTCACACACCTAGTCAGTCATGCAAATAATTAAACACACTGCCATTTACTCACCTATACAGTTATACACACACCAGCTCACTTACTCATACAAATACTAGCACATTCTTACGCTCTTATACAATCACTGATGCAAGCACACACTCATCCATACAGTCACTCTCACAATCACACACTCTCGCTTATAGCTATTTATATACTCCAACACACATATATACTGCCTTTCACATATGTAGTTACTCACACATGTACCACTGGGACATACATTCACTCACTAATACACTCTTACACACACTTACCCACCCATACAGTCTATCACAGATGCACTCTTGAAACCATCCACCCAGTGAATCACCCACTCACACATCTATACACAGAGTCGCACCCACCCCACCCACACAAACACTCAGGCACCCATACAGATACTCAGACAACCAATCAATAACTCATATAGACACTCATGTAGCTATTCACAAACCCATGCAGCCACTTACACAGCAACAGACAGACGGATACAGACATTCACCCAGTTTAGTCACTAACCCATGCATTCAGTAAGATACGTTTAATCACTCACTTGTAGAGTTAGTCACGCACCTACTAAATCATCCATACAGACACTTATACACCCACTCATTCTTCAATACGCCTTTACCTATATATATTAAACATATTTAAACTTTACAGAAACACACAGTCACTGGATGATGTCATCAGTGATGTCATCAGTGATGTCACTGACCATGTCATGAGTGATGTAATATGTGACGTCATCAGCAGTGCATTGCCGGGGCGCGAGTTATAGTTAGCTGAACTAACTATAACGGGGGAATTTCATGGGTTTTGTACGAGTGCAATGTCCAACTAACTATAACTGTCCCTAAAACCTATGGGTTTTTCAGTGAATTTCAAAGGTTTTTAAATGCAAATTTCTAACTATAACGTGTCTGAAACCTATGGTTTTTTCAGTGAATTTCAAAGGTTTCTTAAATGCTAATTTCTAACTATAACGTGCCTGAAACCTATGGTTTTTTCAGTGAATATATATATATATATATATATATATATATATATATATATATATATAATACCAACAAAG